>QXEO01000834.1:2585233-3785233 GCA_007115705.1 Dactylis glomerata | reverse complement strand
AAGTCATGCAATTTTCATCACAAGGTGGTGCCTCAGTTCTAAACTAATTTACCAAGTCCATAAGATAATGCATTGCAAATCACAACCAAGAACATCACAAGTAATAAAGATTCCCTCATAGTTTTACAGGTTTCATCATGAAACCTGTGCCTTTTAGAAAACTGTTCACGTCAAAACACCAGTCCATAGAGTACATCCACTAAAAAGTAGCATAGCAGGAAGGTAGTACCTGAAGAAGCATCTGATAGCTTCATTAACCCTGGATTCTCTCAAAACTATGTTTGCTTCATCATGTGCAAGCATCAGAAGGCAAAATCCATTGAGATGTAGGTGAGCCGAGCATGCAATATCGGTATCCTGGTCGGTTTGGGATGCTCTCGCATAGTTCAAGTATGTATCAAGAATGCCCAGCAGATTCTTTTGGAGAGAAAAGGGAAAAATCTAAATTAGCATTTTCTCTAAGTAACATCACAACAAATGAAATATATATAATGAATTTCAGGAGTACAAACATAAAAAGGTACCTGAGCAGCTTCGTATTGACCATGCCGGACGAAAACTGCTGCCAGATTTATAGTGGAACCCAAGAAGCTGTCTACATGGTCAAAATCATTACTGCACATAATTGAACTGCTAAACCTCCTAACCAAGTCGATCACCTCGGCTGGACTAGGAAAACAAGCTGACAGATGACCCCCTTCAGCAGATTTAGGAAAATCAAGCAAACAAGCCAATGTAAAATCATAGGATCCAAGCTTTCTGTGCAAAGATACCTCATCAGCTATACCTGTGAAGATAGCCAAAATAAATGGAGTCTTGATCGGAAATTACATTTAGGAAATGCCAAACTATAAATATTTACAATACTTGTATATACTGCAAAAATTACAAGTTGAGAAAGCAAACTGTAACCTACTTGCAGAATGTGCAGTGCCTCTACTTGCAGAAACTACATAATGAAGATCTATTCCCTTGCAAGCAAAACATACCCACTTAAATGATTAAAAAAACCTAATATTTAGTTTCTTAGCCAACTATTGACAAAGTTTATGCGCCAGGTTATCTCATCATATTTCAGTTTAAATAATATTAGGTTGACAGACTTACTACAACGCAACAAAGATTTGATCGTTAGTTTAGGATTTGCAGGGGACTTGCATACCTAATACTGTACTACTTCCTCCGTTCCAAAATAAGTGTCACAGATTTTTCAAGATTCACATGTATCTACATACTAAAAACACGTCTAGATACATGTGGATCTAGACAAATGTGTGACATTTATTTTGGAACGGAGGGAGTAGTATTAAAAGAGGAAAGAGGTGGAATGTGCTGTTACTATATAAACAAATACAGCATGTAAATTTGTAGTTAAACAGCTGCAGAACGTTAATCTCCATTGAAGCTAAGACAAGGTGACACCCTGGCCCTCAATTTTGATCTACAGTCGCACAAAAATAGGAGACAATTCAATCACTGGATGTATACAAGAAACATTTTTCTGATCACTTGCAAATACGAGACATAGTAGACTAATTGACTGAATTTGCAGTTTGCTAATTCAGATTCCCCTATCTGAATAAAGGCCAGGGTGTGCATTGTCCCATTCACCACATCCATACGAGACATAGTAGACTACACCAAGAAACTTATAAGCATGCCATCATTTACTATAAAGTACCAAATGGTATACCTATAGTCTTTTTTCTTAGTTAGTTATTAGTTTATTACTTTATAATAGGTAGCAAGTTTAAATATAATGGTTATGGAAAGGCCCCCCAAAATTGACACGTAAAACATCAAAAATAAGAATGCTCAACGTAACTGTTTCATTTAGACATTTCTTACCTAGCTGGAGGTAAGAAAGTTGATAGCTGAAATCCTCCATGGTTGGTGGTGTGGTTGGTGAAATTCCTACAAAATGGAGAACGATCCACTGTCCCAATATATCTTGAATCATTGGAAACAACTTCAGTTTTATCCTGGCAACATCGCTTTGCAGCAGGGATACCTAATTTGGACATTTATCGTTATCGAAGGAAGCAATAAAATATTCTGTATCTTCGCATTAGCATGTACGAAGGAATTGATTTGTAATTCAACAACACAAGGACCAACAGATTCAAGAAAATAATAGATATAGACTATACAATAAAGCAATGCTGAAATGAGCATGAAATTAGCATATATTAACCTGAAACATTTAAAACATAGTGGAAGTTGGGTGTGAAGTGTTCATAAGAAATGTTGGGACGTGACAGTGTTTTCTCAAGAAAAGGGTTGGGAGCTTGGGATGTGAACTCTGAATTCAACAGTGAACTAACTAATATGGGCACAAGATCGACAGAGTGCCATAATAACCTGTCATCTGTCTTTCTGGTTGATGCAAGGATCAGATAACAAGCCAACAACTTGACATCTGTCTATATAACTGAGAGTGCTGACCAACTTATGAGGGTTAGAGGCGAGATAACCACGCATGTGTGCTCAGTCTCGGTAACAAACTATGTTCAAAGAACAGATGACATTTTTTATATGACCAGTGTCCAATATGCAATTTTAACTGGTAGCCTTTTGTACGAACATGTAAGTAAAACAATTTGAATTCATATATCGTGAAAATATCTTTAATGACAAAATCAAATAAAAAATTATATATTAGTAGTCAAAGGTAGAGAAGTTCTATTGCAGGCTTCATAGAACATTGTCTATTCCTGAATGGAGGTAGTTTATATCTTCATACTATATGGCAGTCAATTGAGTACTTGGCAGTTAGCAGAGCGTTAATTTTTTTGTGACAGGAAGAGTAGTTAGCAGAGGTGGCAAAGTTGGAAACTACATATGTACATCAGTCCGATATGTTAAGTTGAAAAAACATGACATACCTGCCCACCAACACCAACCAGATAACTGAGGAACAGAAATAGATCAAAAGCAGACTCAAACATGGTTCTTGCAACCTGTGAAGTAGCCTGAACCAATAATACAGAATTTACACTACAAAGTCTTTTCAATTCATGCTCTTGTATAGTGGCATTCGTATTCAAACACTTCATGAACTTCTCAATCACATCAAATACTGCCGACCAGGATGTGGATCTCGCTTGCAACTTATGGAAAGATAGCAGCATCTCAACAGAAAACTTCCTTTGGCTTTTGTGAGCCGTCTGCCTTCTTTCTACATAAGCATCTGTTCCAAGTAATGTAATGAGAGGTGACGAAGATTGAGGACTAAAACCACTCTCTAGAATCTTTAATATCTGAGAAGCAATTTCATCTGGTGATATAACAGAACTGATGAGGGACTCGTAATATATTGCAGCAGAAGACCTCCCAAGCAAATGATTTATATGGCCCATGCACCTGAGAACTTCAATAAGGGTTTCAGTATCAGATATATCACCAAATAGGTTCATTCCAGGGCCTTTGATATTTCCCAGTTCATCAGAGGAACCTGATATCTTAAGCTAGTTAGTATCCCCTCATAAATGATGAGTTGAAATTTCAGTAAGAGATGTCGAATGCTACGACAGAACCATACCATAAATAAGTTGCTCCACACCCTCCAAACAACGGAAGAGAGAAAGTGAACCCTTTCTAACTAAACCAAACACCTCGCGGTTCGTATCAAGAAACAACCCATATGGCTTATTGTTCCAGCACCATTTATGGAGATACCGTGCAGAAAACTTTTTCCAGTGATAAGCAGTAGAACTTGCGGAATGTGAACTTCCCTACAATCAAAAAGGGGGTTATTGAAATTCAGCTATAAACTAAGATTAGAAATAAGGAGGCCTCAAAGAGCCAATGTAAGAACAGAGTACCTCTTGTTCTATAATGGACAATATTTCTTTCCGTAGCCCACTAGTAGTAAGTGACTGGAACTCCGAATCGGATAGAAACCTTTTGTACTCCAGTAAGGTTTCACGAAGAGCAGAACAGTGGTTCACTCCTGGTTGCAGCAGCCTCCGCAGAAACATGGATGAGATAAAACTGAAACTATGCTCCTACAGGTACCAAAGAAACTACATGGCTTAAGAACATTAAGGTGCCCCACATAGGCACATAGCACAAAAAAGAGGATTAAAATACAAGAAAGAGCTCTACAGTATAGATCCATGTGAATATGTCATATGAATATGATATAATCTGAAAAGACAAGAAAAATTGCTAACCAAATAACTGATTATCAAATGACTACATGAGTTCACTTGTCACAGTTGGCAGTTGACAGTTTTTTTTAACCATTGTCAAAATATAGAAATTGTACTACCTCCGTCCCGAAATGTAAGCCTTTTTAGAAAGCTAAGTTAGCTCTCTAAAAAGGCTTACATTCTGGGACGGAGGTAATAACAGTTAGAGTGCATAGATTAAAAAAAACATAAATTGCCACTAAATCTGTGACTCTACAGAAAAGGTATAATAGTTGAACTGATTGTTATGTTTAGGAATGTCTAGAGTTGCTATGAACTAAATAAAAGGTTTGGTGCTTGGGAACAATTAGATCTCTCAGGAATATCTGGAGTTACTTCAAAATTAACATGCACTAAGAATATAGCAATTTAATGGAGTGGAGCACAAGAAAACTAACAATAATACCAAAAAAATCTCAAAATTGAAGCTGAAAAGCCATTACAATAATTGCCAAGTTTAACAGAGACATGTATCTGTACATGCAAGACTGTATAAGAACAATGAATAACCTTATGAGAATTAAATTTACCTTCATAGATGAAAATATTGAATCAGCAGTCCAAACCAAATCATCCAATGCACTCTCAGAACTTTGGAACATTTGCTCACTGATAGCATCTTCTTGTAGCACATATGAACATATTTCCTCACTGATCATGCCATTTGAATAAGCAATTATTTAGTTCATGAGGCAACCAGACAGAATAACCACCAATTGAAGGATTAAAGGGGTCAGTGTGACAGCACATGAAGTAACAGCGGACTTACCCATCAGAGTCATACTGCACTATTTCATACAGCATTGGTCCCACTTCTTTAAGTATCCAAAGCTTTTCTGTGCTTATTTTCAAGTCAATGAGCTTCCCCTGATTAAAAGGCAAGTATCCATCAACAGGTGAGCAAGATTAGCTCCTCCGAGCTTCCAACGTAATCGCTGAACTATGATAAGTTGCTACAAGCCATCCTACACTAGTTGGTTTCAGAACTTGGGAAGACTGTATTCCAATAATATAATCAATCATAATGCAACAAATTTGTCTTTGAGGTACATGCATACAGACATTTTAAACTCCACAGTGCCAGGATTAGCAAGTCCTGAACCGAATCTCCAGCTAACTTTAAATAGAACTCAAATTTACTGATGGTATTGCCAATAATAGATACAAATAAGAACTATGGAAGTATGATGGTGATCCCTAGACAGGTACAAACTATTAAATGCTGGTCCATCTCCTATTTCTCTTTTATTTTTTCTGTTGGAGGGCATTGTACTTCGTGCACATTAAGTGAGATCCGATTGACTGCAGAAGTCAGTATATACTAAATAGTGAGCCAGGAAATTCCTTCATAATCCATATGCGTGGTAAATAGCTACATAGGAGTGCAGAGCGTTTGATAGAAGGTGTCCAGTCTTATGGCAGTCTTAGTCCTAATGCAATTTTCCTCCTATACTTTACAGGGCAGGAAGACCAAATAATATGAAGGAATATCATGATGAGTGAAGCTTTTATTTACCTCCAGCAAAGGTACAGCTGAAACCGAAGGTTCGGGAGACAACAAGAACCTTTCACCAGCACCAAAACTGAAGCCATATACAGCAACACGATCACAAGCTGGAACCTTTACAATTTCAAAATGCAAACAGTCAGCTACTTCCAGCAATACTGATGAGAGAAGACATACAGCAACAGGATCATAACCTAGAACCTTTACAACTGGAAATGCAACAGCCAGTTACTTCAGCAACTTTTTTTTTTTTACTGGATATTGTTGCATGATGGTATAACCAAAAGAACCTAATAGGTGTTTTTCTGGCTTATAAGCCAAAGTCCGAAAAAGCTAGAAGTAAGCCTAACCAAACAACCCCTATGTCATGTGGTCCACGATAAACAATAAGTGAATCATAGCAACAAACATAAGCACGAAAACATAGCAAAATTCTAACATTCAAACTGAAGGCATGGCCCCAGTTTCCTTAAGGGTGCTGCATCCAGCCAAATGCTGACATGATGAGGAGTACCTACTCTGCCAGAACTGGAAAACTACTGCAACAGTTTACCAAAAGGAAATTAAACAATTTCATGATATTTGTTAGCATGCTAGATAGCAAGGTTTAATAATCCATAAGCGATAAAACTGTGAGCAAACCATGTCTCACTGCTGATCCATATTATCCCACTATTACTGTATTTTCAGCATTTCAAAATCAACCTCACCGAGGAAAATTCAAGCCAACATCAAACCATCATAAACATATCTTCCTGATTCCTCCATTACCTCGATAAATCTTAAACTGATTCCACTACAAGTTTCAGTGAACGACTTGTGAAGCACAATGCCTTAGTTTGTAGGTATCTGGGCGCAAAACGGGCACACAAGATAAACCAACTTCAACTAACACTGTCTAGAATGCTATGTTGCCATTTTCAAACAGAGTTAGTTCTACAACCTAATGTTTTGCTCTTATTTTTATATATCATATAACTATATATCAAAGACAAGCAAGTAAATGCAGCGCTGAGATATCAATATATGCATACCATAGTGCCTTGATGGAGAACTGCCAAAGATATCAGCTCTTGATCATCATCAGCCTCACCAACCCATATCCTAGAGGGTCGCCCTGAAGATGAAGAGAAAAGGTTCAACTGAAAGGTACTACTAAAGAACAACAAGAGGTTCAGAAATGCATGAAAGCAAAGCTTAATCAAGTCCTGCTGAATGCAATGATGCCAAAACAAAACAGACAACTGCAGAAGCAGCTGCTACACTTGAGGCAATGACAAAGCACACCTAGAGTGACTCTTTGGAACTACTGCAAGCGCAGACCCCACATGATAGCTACTTTTTTCCCCTTTTTCCTTCACAGTACTTATTTCCCTCCGTCATATAGAACTGGCATGCAGTTCACTAAAATAAACATGCAGACTGTGCTAACATCACCAGTAATTACCACACTTGACCAACTACTAGGATAGACTTTAGTAGCATAGCTGAACTCATCCAACCATTTTGTTCCCAAATCCCAACGAACAGACATGCCCAGCAGCTTCTAGATCACATGGATCTTTAGCAGAGTGGCTTCAATGATATAGCAGAGTCTAGGTTTCGCTTACATATGTATTACAGTGGCAATACATGCAATGCACATAATGTAGAACAGTAAAAACTAGTTCTTTCAAGGAACCATATACCATAAATGAAAGCTCGGCAGGAGATCTTTGATCTTCCATGCAACAAATAAACTCAGAACAGAGATTACCTCCAAAATCATTCGAGTGAATGTTATAATTAAGAAGTTTTGTGTGACTAGAAATATCCCATACACGCAAACTTCCATCCAAATGAAGAGCAAACAACAGCTCCCTTTCATTTACAGTAGCTGTGTCTATATCTTGTACAGGCCCCAGAGCCTTTGTTCTGTAGAAGCAAATAGGCATATATTACACAAACTGATAAGGAAAATAAAGTGTTACATGAACTAACATGATATATTTATCAACTGGACAAACTGTGACAATGTGTGGCACATCAATTCAGAAACTGATGAGCTTAGATTGAAGTGTCAAGACTACAACATTGTGCTGCTAGGTCTACCACGCTATGGTAGCTTCTAAGGATATCTATTTATATTTAGCTCTGGGCGAAGCCAACAGAACAACAATGAAGATGACACATTTTCTAGCAGCAATTTTGGTGGACCCCAGTTGTAGACTTGAGTTATCACTGTTTAGTGGATGGAAAAGTAAGTACCTTGACATGAGAGTCCACAAACGCCCAATTCCAGCATCATCGCGAAGCTCATTTGAGAAACCTGGAGCGGAAGAAATATAAACAGTCAGAAAGCCTTGCTGAGAGCTACAGAAGGTATAATCATCATCTACAACTCATTATATTTGAATAAATAAACATACAGCTAGTTTCCAAATTGAAATTACAAAACTTGCCTGGTGAACTAGGAGCTAGTTTCCCGAGACTGTAACAGCAGACCGACCCATCTTGCCGCCCAATTACCAGACATCCTGGCTTCGCTTTTACAGCTGTAACGTTAGCACTCTGTGTGTGGGTTTGAAGACTAAATTCAAGTATATCATTTTGAGACAGTATTGATCCAGATACATAGGAAAATGGGCTGCGCAAGTTGCACACAAGAGCAACTCCAGAAATAGTGAGCACATATAGCAGATATACAGACTCGCCTCGTCTGGCACCCTGCATTACCACGGAAGTGATTGAGTTTCTTGTGTATTGATGCTCTAGATTGACATAAGATATACCAAAAACTAACCTCACTTTCACACATAAAAGCGAACGGACATAGGGCCTCCTGGAATACCAACCGCAGTCCAGAGCTTGGGAACTCCTTCGAAGCACAGAGTTCACTGACCTCTAGCACATTCTGGTGTTCTTCGTGAATCCTCCTGTGAAACAGAAAACATCTTACTTTAGAGAAAAAAAAGGGCATCCACCAGTGAAGTTCTCAGATTAGCATAACATTTTTCCTGGTGTTTTAGAAAACGAAATGTCATAATACTGGACATTTGCCTGTTTATTAAAATAAACATTTCACCAGGGGGGCTGGAATAACATCATGGTTGATGGGTCCAAAAAATTCTGCAAGGGGTACAATTCAACATAATCTATCAATAGCAAAGGAAATTTAGGAAATATATATATATATCTTCAATCGCTTCGTCAGACTGTACATATAAATCGCTTCAATCTATCAGAACGTGACATTTTGTCTTAGATTTAACATTTTCTCCCTGATTTGCGTTGTTACAGTCTACCACTACCACAGTGTCCCCATGTCATCAGATTTCATGCCCAGCAGGATATGACCTTTTGTCTTAGATTTAACATTTTCTCACTAATCCCAACGCAGTGCCTTGGGCTGGGCCTTCACTAAGGAATGACGATACCAAACACTATAATGCTGAAGAGTAAAATTGACAGAAACAAACGTATTGAATTTTGATGAATAAGTCTGCATCTTAGGTGGAGCTACCACGAACCTAGGGTTTCTCTAAGCGTGGCAACAACCACACAAAGGTGGACGTGCACGTAATTCTAAGTTCAACTAATATATTAATCTCAAGTCCCCCGTAGGTAGAAGCTCCACAACGCCCTGGTAGCACAGCCGAGCCACCAGGTCAAACTGAACAGAAAATGGTGGAGAAAAGCTCCATAGAGCACAAGCCAGAGGGGGCGAGGGCGGTAGCACGCACCAGGCGAGGTAGCGCTGGGAGTCGCGGCCGGAGGACACGATGTGGCACCCCGAGGCAGAGCGCGGGGGCACGGAGACGAATGGGTCGGCGGGGCTCGCCGGCGCGGGGGAGGATGGGACGGTTAGGTCGATCCAGCGCAGCCTGTCCGAGCCCGTGATGGGGACCTCGGTGCCCGCTATCCTGCGGGAGACGGAGGCGGCGGCGGCGGCGGCCATGGTTGCCTCGCCGTCGGCGTCGGCGGCGGCGACGGGAGGGTTTTGGTCGGGGAGAGTGGGTTTTGGGCGGCGACGTGGGGAAAAGCTGGGAGAAATTTGGAGAGTTGGGGCCGTTGAGGTAGGTGGTGATGGCAAATTGGGCTTTTCGGCTTTCCTTGTGGGACTTTTGTGTCTTTCTGAGATTCTGGCCCGTTAGTTTTTGCTGATTTCGAATTTGTCCTTTTTGGCAAAAAAAAAGGAGCTTGTCACATTTTGATTTTTTTTTTTTTGCGAGGGAAACGGGATTGTATTAAGAAGATACTAGTTGAATGCCCGTACGCTGCTACGGGTTGTTTAACTAAACATGCGCACTTCGTCGAGTTATGAATAATTGCTTAGGCATTTGATCAACGAAATTTACTTCATGTCGTACATAACCTAAGTTGTATCTCTGATATCAGGAAGGCCACAAGCGGGCACCTCCTGAACTGGCCGATTAAAAATCGAAAATAATATAGAAACAAATATGAATCATTCTGTACTATCATTGTTCTCTAACAACAGGTAGAATTATTACAATACAAAGGTTTCTTTCTCGTATAATTACTTTCTATTAGGCTATGATTATTACGTAAGACCGGGTGTGCAATTTTATGCTCGACGTGATTAACTAAGTTGATGGATAAAACCAGCTAGCTCGGTCTTAGTCCACCTAGGCCCAACGCCAAGCTAGGCCACCGGTGTCCTAGGACACCAACATATGACCCGAATGCCCCATCCCCTTCGCTATCTCCTACCGTGCACCGTTAGAGTAGACACAGCCTGCGTCCCTAGCCTCTCTCTCTCACAGAAGCGCAAGCGAGGGCATGCCCAACCAGTAGCTTGCCTCCTTTCTACCCTTCTGACATTGTCCGACCTAGCCATGTACGCGCGCCGTCAAGGCTCTAGTGCCCTCCGTCGTCTTGGACCGTGCTGGTGCCTCGTAGTCAACCTTGATCTTTGGGCGCGTTGCCCCGATGACTACAACATTCATCGTTGCCTCGGACCGTGTTGGTGCCTCGTGGTCGACCCTGAGCTCCATGCGCATTGCCCTGACGACTGCAACGTTCATCGCCTCCAAGCTTTTGGAATGCAAGAGCATGCACATGAGGGTGGTAGGCATAGTGACGAGCACGAGTAAAGAGAAGATTAGAGGGGAAAAGATAAAACTGAACCAATCAGTTTACTCAGCCAACGGTGTGGCATAGGCCTGTAAATTATGTCAACTCGATGGGCAAATTCCGAGCCATATAACTACACATAGACAAGTCACATTGCAATTTTAATAGAGAAGAGAAGATTAGTATAAAACAACGCTGACTTAAGATGGGCAGACGAATGGATCAAGAAAAAAATGTGCAGACGAACTGGCCTGAATTGATATTAGCTAGCTGCGGGCAATTCTCTTTATCCAGCCCGTCACTCCTTTGTTAAAAATACTCTAAGCACGTAATCAGGGCGTGATGTTAAATTGTTAACAACGGTAATCAGGGCGGTATGATTGTCCATGCTTAGTCAGGTGAAGTGTAGTGTGAGTTATTGTGCTGCAGCGTTGGTCGACTGAGCATTGTCTCTTCCCATGTACTAAACCTAACCTGGCATATGTTGCAAAGTGAAGACCAGGACATTCTTGCTGAAAAAAGGGCCTTCATCGTCTATGAAACGAACCCGTGTGTACTCTGTTTTCTTGCTCTGCTTCTCTTTAGTCATTTGCTCAAACACTTCGCATGCGTGGCTCACCAACTATAGAGAGTAGCCATACGATGAGGCTCCTACACCTGAGCACCGCGTGCATCCATGGCTCCTGCAGTCAAGCACCTCGCGCGCATCCATCGTCCCCATGGCTCTCAGGGTAGAGGCACTGCAACGCCTGGGCAAACTATGTGCTACGCTTGGTGGAGTTGGCGGGGCGCAGTAGGCACTGCACTGCCCGACGATCTGAAGCCCGCCTAGAACAAGTCTCACGGCGCGAGACCCTCCGCCAATTCTCCTGGACGTCCTCACCGCCTCGCGGATTTCGCGTCGCCAGCACCGATTCTCCTGCCTCGTCCCCTCGCTACCCTACACGGCTGCACCGCCTACCTTGCCAGCTTCTCTCCTACCTAGAACCACCGTCTTCAGCCTCCTCGTAGCATCGTCGTTCACGTCTCCTTCGCCGGCGCTTCCTCCCGTGAGCCGCCTCCGGCCGCCGCCGTTTCCAAGCCGCGCCGGTGCGGGGAGACACGGGATAAGGAGCCTCGCGGATGCATCTTCTTCACTGGGCCATCTTCCTCTTCTTTGTTTGTCTCCCATCAGAATAGATCGCCGACGGGGAGACACGGGATAAGGAGCCTCGCGGATGCATCTTCTTCACTGGACCATCTTCCTCTTCTTTGTTTGTCTCCCATCAGAATAGATCGCCGACGCACGGGCCGGCCGACTGCGCTGCCTAGGAGCTCCACTTCGCTCGTGGCCGCGCCCCTTTTCCTCTCTGTCACCTGGACTCGGGCGGGTCAATGCGTACGTTCCAAGGGGCGGACTCTAGGTTGGGTTCGATTCGACGGTCGCCACGAAAAGGGGCGACGGCTCGGGCCTGGGCGTTGCGCGCAAGGTCGTGGCGGAGGACTTGGGCCTCCATGCGGCGGTCGTCAGGTTGAGCCAGAGCAGGAAAGGAGGGAACAGCAGGGGCAGTGGTTCACAGGCCAGAGCGAAGCAACGCAGGGCGCTGGGTCTTGACGCAGCCGTTCCGCCCGGAGGAGGGGACGGGGATCCTTGAGGGTGGCCTCGGGGACGAATAATTAGGGGAGGATATTTAGGACGCGAGACGGACGAAGACAAAGCGCGCACGCGAGACGAACAAAGACAAAGCGCGCACGCAAGACGGACGAAAGCGTAAATTGGACGGACAAAAACGTATTACCATCACGTCCTCAAGCCGTATTATTAGTAGAGAAGAGATAGAGTTGTTACAATCCATAAGGTCCAAAAGTTCACTAGGCACAGAGCCTACCCAAAGCTGAGATTGTTGCTCTCTCATCCCAAACCTAGCTAACTCATGACTAGACTTATTACAATATCTAGAAATTTTAACAATATGATCAAAACACTCCGAAGCAAGCATAACACGCAAATCTTCTATGAGATGACCCAGGGCAGACCCATCACGATCATCCTTGGTCGCCACTTTCACCAGGGTTTGACAATCAGATTCGATTGTGATATGAGAGAGATCCATGTAAGCCGCAATACGAGTACCCTCGAAGCACGCCAACAGTTTTGCCTAAAAGGCGGATGAACAGTGGCGTAAAACCCGACGCGCAAAAAAAACCACTAAACCATCGGCTCGCCTCATAATTATTCCAGCGCCAGCATGGCCTGTCTCCATCACATAGGCACCGTCGATGTTCAGCTTCAGTGCACCCTCTTATGGCCTAGTCCATAAAGGGTTTGGAACCAAACTCACCATCGTCATCCCATGCTCCTTGTCTCGCGCCACACTTTGTTTACCTTTGAGAATTTGCTCTGGCGTGGCCTGCCTGATATCTGCCAAAGAGCGGATATAGCTGCATATGAATCTTCTTGATCCTTCTATCGATGGTAGTTCCTTCCCATGTGTTACTTCATTACGGGTGAACCAGATCCTCCAAGCTATCATAAGGACCCGATCACGTGTGCTAGCGTCTAGTGTGAATAACCATTGCTCAAGCCAATCACACGTACCACCTCCTTTCCACATCGGTATATCCCATACCTCTCTCATCGTAGCCCACAGTGCAGCCGCATGGGGGCATTTCATCAGGACATGGAAAACATCCTCCCTCTTGTGTCCACAAATACGACACCCACCTGACACTAGAATATGCATCCTTTTCTTGTTAGCCTCCGTAGCTAAACCACCAAAGAGAGCTTTCTAGCCAAATATCTGAACTTTAAGAGGGATCTTACAGCTCCAAATCAACTTCCATACAGGCTTGTATCCATATGGTGCAGCGCTGGAAGTTGCCCACTGACTACCATGTTGTGTTAACCAGAGACCCAACCGATATGCACTCCAAACAGTAAATATCCCGTTGTTTTCATGTTGCCATGCCAAGAAGTATTCCGGTCTCCGATATGATAACTTGATTCGTAAGATGGCGTCGGCATCAATAGGAAGAAAGGTCCTTCGGATCAACCCTTCATTCCACGTGCCCAGATCATCAATCAAACTTGAGACACATATTAGTCTTGATCGACTGTTGGGGATATACCAAATGGGTATACCAGCGACGTAGTCCTAAACCAGCAAGCCAGGGTGGCCCATGGAGGTGGTATGGCGGATTCCCTACCAGGCGGCCCAGTTGTTGGAAAGCCCATGGAGGTACAGGACGCAGGAGCTTATAGCGGATCCGGAGACAGGCTCAT
This sequence comes from Dactylis glomerata, assembly GCA_007115705.1. Taxonomy (NCBI): domain Eukaryota; kingdom Viridiplantae; phylum Streptophyta; class Magnoliopsida; order Poales; family Poaceae; genus Dactylis; species Dactylis glomerata. Next base: position 3,771,195 of record QXEO01000834.1, on the reverse strand, counting down.
GGCGGGTTACCTTGTAGTACACGACATTGTATAGGACTTAGTCTATGACTCCATATTGTATCCGCTCTGGTACTACCGTGATGCCCACGCCAGGCGCCTTTATAAGCCGGCGTGGAGGAGCCCTCGAGGAGAGAGGACTTAGACATACGGCCAATCGCATAGCGAAACAGCCAACCTCATCATTGTAACCGAGCACTTGTTGCCATATAGTGATTTATAGCAGCACGTAGGATTTTGTCACTGCTGTGAGATCTGAAGCTGGGTAAACTTATGCTACCACCATCCCGGATTGCTCCACCATGTTCACCCCCTTCCACAAACCACCATATACCTACCCCTATGGCAGATCTGTTGACAAAACCACGACAGTTGTCGCCCACCATGGGGCATAGCGCGTCAGGAGCACGGATCCAGGCAGGATCCGCCTTCGCTGGCATCGGCGACACCGTCGCCATCGGGCATGTCCTCTATGATTCCGGCTTCCCCATCGTCCCAGCGGATAACCTCTGGGTGCCGGCTAGAGAAAACCCTGCTCGATTCACCGTCGTTCTGATCGGAGACATCCACATCTTTATCGGAGAGACAAACCCTACCCCCGCCATGGAAACTGATTTCTGGCGGATCGGTATGGCTGAAACCCCCATACAGACCGCTTTTGAGCTAGATACGAAGGAGGAATCATCTGATCTGGAACTTTCCAAGTTATCTAGATCGGATCTGAAAACAAATCCACCCAACCCGCCCTAGAGGTAGAGGAAGTGGTGGATGGTTGCTATGGATCCGCCATGAGTAATCTGGCATTAGAGACACCGCGGTACTGCCTTGTTGCTTTCGCATGAACCACTTCGGGAAGTTGTTGTCCTGCCATAAAAATTCGTGAAAATTCTCAGAACGTCTTTTTGATCTGCGATTTCTTGTGCATATGACCCAGGTCATAACCAAACTTCCATTAGTTTTGCACTATTCGATTTGAGCAACAGAAGATTTTTGAAAAAATTGATCTTTACCTGCTGTTCTGTTTTGACAGATTTCTGCCACTATTTGCGTTTGCCTCTTGATCTCTTTTTTTTAGTTCTTTTGATCACGGATTTTGAGAAAAGTTGTTGCAGTAGCTTATGTTTTAATGGGTGGTGTGCTTGAGTTGAAACTAAACCAAAAAGTTGATCTACTATCTTGCTTGCACTAATGTTGCTAATAAGGATTGTGTGAAGTTTTGTATGAAGGAAGTTTTCAAGTGTAGAGAGAGGAGAATGATGAGATGAGATGAAGTATGGACAAAAGCTCAAGCTTGGGGATGTCCATGTCACCCCAAGAAATATCCAAGAGGTACAAGCGTCAAAGCTTGGGGATGCCCGAGGCACCCCTTCTTCATCAACAAAAATATTAGGTCATCTTTCAAGACACTAAATTTTTATTGCTTCATATGCTATGTGTTTTTCTTGGAGCGTCTTTATTTTGCTTTCAGTTTTCTTTTGTTTTATTTGCTATAATAAATGGTTGTACCCCAACATGTTTCTTTTGGAGAAGACACACTCCGTTTTCATTGCCAAGAACACTCTAGTTTTCACTTTTATCGTTCAAACGAGTGTTCTCTTTTTCTAGTACTGCGTTTAGCTTTCGTTTTTCACCTTAATTTTTGTTCAGAACTTGTTAGTTCTTTGTAGCTAGGTGCGTTTAGACCTCTGGTATTTGTTGGTTTTCATCTTTAAAAAGCTTTTTCAAAAAGGTTGAATGGTGTTGGAAAAGAGAAAAAATCATGCCTCTAGTGGTACAAATGGGAGCTTGTTTAGACTGTGGCTTAGACTTTTTCATGTCATGCTTGATGTCATTTTGATTATATGCTTAGTGGTTTTTGCTATAGCATGACTTGTCTCAAATGACTGAGATTGCTTAATGTGCCTTTGAAAGAATCATACATTGTTTTTATTATATGGGAGCATATTATTGTGGTATTCTCCTTTGATGCTTTATTTGGGTTGACTTGGTGCATGCTTACACCATGTTTGACTACAAACCAGTCGCTCAAGCCTCTATGATCATTTGGTTTTTGACTTGTGATATCACTTTATGCTTTGGTTAATAATGTTTTGTTGCTATGCATGATTATGGTCATTATTGCTCGCTTAGTTGGTCGCTCCCAGTCTTTTGCTAGCCTTCACTTGTACTGAGAGGGAATACTTCTCGTGCATCCAACTATCAAAAACCAAGTTATTTTAAAGAGTCCACTACAAATTCCTATGCATGGTATTTCTGAACCATTCCAAAGTAAATTTTCATGTGCTACCTTTCAAAAACCTTCAAAATACTTCTCATTTTGTGACACTATTTTCAGCTCATGAGGACGTAGTGGTCGGGTTTGTTATCTTCCATATTGAATTAAGTACCCCTTGACTGGCATGCTTCATCTCTAGCTCGTCACTAATTTTGCAAGGGAGCTGGTCAGACCATTGTAACCTTAATAAAAAAAGAAAGAAAGAAAAGGCACTCCTCCATGGTATGTGGAAGTTGGTGGGCACCCAATGGAATCGGTTAGCTGTGGTTTGTGAAAAGAAAAGTGGGGAGGAGTGCCAAGCTTTATAAAAGAGCAATATGTGCCAAATTTTTCAAAGAACTTGGAACTGCTCTCAACTTGTTTAGTATGGAAGATAGAAAGAACCCCATTGTCAGTCGTTGACAAAGAACAACCACCTCTCAAAACAATTTTTTCCTATGTTTTACAAATGAAAAGCTCTAGCACATGTTAAATCCCTACTTCCCTCTATGAAGGGTCTTTTTTTTACTTTATGTTGAGTCTTCACCTTCTACCTTTATGCACTGTCTAAGAGAGCATAGTTATCATTCTGAGTATAATGTGCATAGTCCCGAAATTTATTATTGATTGATTCATGATTATGGTATTGCTTGTTCTCAAATTATTTGTATCTAGTCACCCTCTTAAACTTGAAGGTGTCCTATGCATTTATGTTTTGCTACTCCACGAGGGACAAGCTGAATACCACTTTGCTATGTTTTTCTATATGCTCGAAACAAACATATTACTTTCAATGCATTATTATTCATGATCTTTTGTTTGTGTTACTTTTCATGTTATAACATAGTTGCTAAGTTGTATGGTCAAGATTATGTCTTTTATGCCCATGTTTAGAGTACTTTGATCTCAGCACTCAATGCTTTACATCGTTTATCAAGATTGTTTTGGTGCATGTCACCTCAAAAATTATTGTTTTCTTATCACTTACCTACTCGAGGACGAGCAAGAGTTAAGTTTGGGGGTGCTTGATATGTCCCAAACGTATCTATAATTTTTGATGCTCCATGCTTGTTTATACACCATTTGCTTTGTGTTTTGTTTACACTTCGTGGCATTTTTAGGCATTTTATGGAACTAACCTATTAATGAGATACCACAGTGCCAGTTCCCGTTTTCTGTAGTTTTTATGTTTTAGAAAAGTTACACGGGAAATATTCTCGGAATTGGATGAAACAAAAGCCGAAGTTCCTATTTCCCCCGACACGAGACGGAGTCCAAAGTAGAGAGGAAGTAGAGCTAGATGGCGGCCACACCCCCCATGGCGCGGCCTAGGCCTGGACCACGCCGGGGCATGGTGTGGGCCCCTGGTCCACCTCCTGACATTGCCCCTCCACCTTTATATTCTCATCGGCGCAAAAACCCTAAGTAAACATATCGCGAGCCGCCGTCATCGTCAAACCGAGATCGGGAGGGTCCAAAAGCTATTTCTGGCACCCTGCCGGAGAGGGGAATTACCACTGGGGGCCTTCTTCATCACCATGCCTGCCTCCGGAGTGATGCGTGAGTAGTCTACCTTGGACTATAGGTCCATAATAGTAGCTATATGGTTGTCTTCTCCTCTATGTGTTGCTGCCTATCATGATCAAGAGCATCATTATGTAATTCTACATGTTGTGTTTGTTGGGATCCAATGAATATTGAGTATATGTCAAGTTGATTTGTGATTTATCATCTCTATGTTGTTTATGATCTTGCATGCTTTCCATTGCTAGTAGATATCTTGGCCGAGTAGATGCTAGTAACTCTAAGAGGGAGTATTTATGCTCGATGGTGGGTTCATGCCTCTAGTAATCTGGGAGAGTGACAATAACTTCTAAGGTTGTAGATGTGCTGTTGCTGCCTACTAGGAAGGAAACAACAATCTTGTGTTCAAGGACATTCGTATTGTTTACATTATACACTTTGCTTAAGGCGATAATCTGTTGCTTGCAACTTAATACTCAACGTGTGCTCGGACGACACCTGGCGGGTGGATTATTATTCATAGATGCAGTTGGATTACGGTCTATATATTTTGTTGTAATGCCCAAGTGAATCTCATAGTGATCTTCATGACGTGTGCATGCTTTCTTTATTCTATCAATTGCCCAACTGTAATTTGTTTACCCAGCATGTTATTTATCTTTATTGAGAGACACATTGTGGTGACCCAGCATACCACTTCATGTGTAGTATGCAAGTTGTTGACATAACACCAATGAAACACCATTTCACTAGTATTACATCGATCAGAGTGGTACAACAGAAACATCGCAGGTCCAAGGTAGGTGCATAGGATTACAAATTTCATCATACAGAAGATCTTCAGAACATCCTCAACAGGTAGAGGTTTAGTCCTGGCGACTACAAACGAGAGTAATATATTGAAGACTCAACTAGAGCTTCACTAATGCAGTTGGCTTGCTACAGAACTACCCTAGCTACTTAGGTTATAGGATTAGGGAATTGGGTCCCTCCTACTCCTGTTCTAGTTTTCCACCAAGCTTGGCGTAGTAGTTGACTCCATTGATAGTTCTGACATTGATAGAAGGCTTCATCTTTGTCTTCAGTGTCTTGAGGTTGCCTCCTTGTGTTGCCTCCAATCTAAGCAAGGGTTACGAGGGAGTGGGGTGAGTAACGAGCGTTACCCAGCAAGTTCATATAAGGAATAAGGTGTTTTATGCACTAGCTATAGCCTTAGACTCAAGAGTCATTTGGCAATGCAGGTTTTCATAAACATTTCTTCAAGAGGTTGCTTTTATTATGAAGAACTATGTCTGTCAGCCTTCACAGGTTGATTAGAGCTTCGATGGGCTCCTTTCCTGCCGTGTTCGTGATACGTCCAATTTGCATCACTATTTTGTATCATAATTTACTGTTATTCATTGATATATTTCATATTTAGAGTTGATACTTATGTTATTTCCTTTGTTTTCACATGTTTGATGATCATCGGAGGAGTTGCTGCCGGAGTCAGGATTCTGCTGGAAAAAGGACCATCAAGGGACCATATTTTGAAGATCAGGAAAATTCCAGAAAAATACCCAGAAATTATATTTTCTCAGAAGACTCAGGAAGCCAGAAGGAGGAGTCGAGAGGAGCCAGGGGGGCCCACACGCCAGGGTGCTGGCCGCGCCAGCCCTGTGTGAGGTGGCCCTGGCCCACTTCTGGCCTCGCCCCTTCGCGTACATCATCGTCCCCGAAAACCTAAGTCAGGGAGGCTCAGAGTTAGACACAGCCGCCTCTGCGGGGCGGAGAACACCAGAGAGAGAAAAGCTCTCCGGCAGAGAGAAATCTGCCGGGGAAATTCCTTCCCGGAGAGGGGAGATCGTCGCCATCGTCATCACCATCGCACCGGACTTCATCGGGATCATCATCATCATCATCTCCATCACCAGCACCTTCATTTCCACCATCACCACGCCATCCCGCTGTAACATCTTGAGTTGGATCTTGTTATATTCATAGGGGAAACTTTCCCGGTGTTGATTACTCTTGTAGTTGATGCTATTGAGTGGAACCGTTGAGTTAAGGTTTATGTTCAGATTGTTATTTACCATTATTTCACCTCTGATCATGATCCATATGATGTCTTGTGAGTAGTTCGTTTAGTTCTTGAGGACATGGGAGAAGTCAAGATGTTAGTAGTGAATTATTGTTGAGAAATATTTAATGGTTTGATATTGTTGTGGTGCTATTTCACTAGTGGTGTCATGTGAACGTCGACTACATGATACTTCACCATTTATGGGCCTAGTGAGATGCATTGTGTATTTTGCTACCAATTGTGGGGTTGCTGGAGTGACAGAAACCTAAACCTCCGTTGGGAAACCATTGCACCAGGGAGCGTAGGATCTTAGAGTTTAAGGCTGTGGTTAGATTTATCTTAATTACTTTCTTGTATTTGCGGATGCTTGCAGGAGGGTATAATCACAAGTGTGTATTTATCCTAGTAAGGGTAGTGCGCTAGCACAGGTTCACCCCCATAACACCTATCAAACCAATAAATACTATTGGCTTTATGAAGCGAAAGCTCTTGACAGAAACTCCCGTGTGTCCTCAAGAATGTTTGGTTATTATAAGTACACAACCGGCTTGTCCTTTGCTAAAGAAGGATTGGGCCACTTGCTGCAATTGTTACTACTATCTTTTACTTACTCGCACTTTATTTACTCGTATTGCCAATTACCCCTGAAAACCTGTTTGCTAGTATTTACAGTGATGCCTTGATCAAAACTGCTCATCAACACCTTCTGCTCCTCGTTGGGTTCGACACTCTTATTTATCGAAAGTACTACGATACACCCCCTATACTTGTGGGTCATCAAGACTATTTTCTGGCGCCGTTGCCGGGGAGTGTAGCGCTATTGAAGAGTGGAATTGGTAAAGGTAACCGTCGCTGTGAGTATTGTTTTTATTTTGTCTTTTATTTTTGCTTTACTCTGCTATGGAGAACTCTCCATTTGGTTTCCTATTTGGAAACACTTCTACTACTACTGCTGCACATGCGGAGGAACCATCGCCGCCGCTGCCTGCTGAAATTGATCCTTTTAAAATACTTATGAAAATTGTTGGGCATATTATGGATAACTGCTATTCAGGAGATGGAACTGTCCATCCGGGTGATCACTTATTATTTATACATGAATTATGCGAGTTGTTCAGATGTGCAGGTATTTCACCAAGCCAGGTCAAGAAAAAATTATTCTCTTTATCATTGAAAGGCAGAGCTGAAGAGTGGTATCGACTACTCCAAGATGGTCCATCTATGGCATGGGAGGATATTGTGCCTCTCTTTTATTCCAAGTTTTATCCTCCAAGTGAAATTCATAAAGACCGTAACCGGATATATAATTTTTGGCCTCATGATGGAGAGAGTATTGCCCAAGCGTGGGGGAGATTGAAGTTACTCATGCTCAAATTCCCCATTCATGAGCTCCCCAATAATATTGTTATTGATAATTTTTATGCGCGGCTTACTTTTCCTGATAAGGATTATTTGGACGCTTCTTGCTTTGGATCATTTACTCATATGAAAGAAGATGCTAAGTGGAAACTCCTTGACCGTATACAAGAAAATGCTAAAGGTTGGGAAAACGACAAAGGTAGGAAGTCGGGTATAAACTATGATTATGAATGCATTAAATCTTTTATGGGGACCGATGACTTTCATACTGTTAGCACTGCTTATGGTCTTGATTCACAAATACTTGCTAATTGATGTTCCAAAGAAAGATTGGAACAAATATCATGCGCCTTATAAAGACTCTATTAGTCATATACCTGCTGCAGCTACAGAAGTTTGTACTATTGATAGCATCATTCCTGAACCTTATTTTGAGAAGACACCTTTCCCTGCGAAGGTAAAGAAGTATTCTACTTTGGTAAGTGTGTCTAATAAAAGTACTAAGAAAGCTGCAGAGCCTGATGAGCAAATTACTATTAAGTCTCCTGTTGCTATATTGAAGGATCTTGTTACTAAAGATGTAGGAGATGAATATATTCTTTTTTGTGAAGATGCTTCTAACATTCTCTCACATCCTAAAAAGCATAGGAAAGCAAGTGTTCCTGTTATTTCTGTCAGGATTGGAGATCATTGCTATTATGGTTTATGTGATATTGGTGCTAGTGCAAGTGCTATTCCTTTGGAGCTTTATAAAGAAATCATGCACGAGATTGGCGCTTGTGAACTTGAAGATATTGATGTGGTTGTTCAGCTTGCTAACCGAGAGACTGTTTGGCCTCTTGGTATTGTTCGAGATGTGGAAGTTCTATGTGGTAAGACTAAATACCCTACTGATTTTCTAGTACTTGGTAAGGAGGCTAGTAAAACTTGTCCTATTATTTTTGGTAGACCATTTTTGAACACTTATGGCGCCGTGATAGATTGTAAGAAGGAGAAATTTTTTACTAAGTTTAATGGAGAGTCTTATGAGTTTAATTTTTCCAAGTTTGCTAAGACTTCTTATGAAAATGACACGCCTAATGAAAATTTTCGAGTTGAGCAGCTTGCTTCTATTGCACTTGCTCCTAATAATGCCTTGCAGCAATTCATGGAAGATCACGAAAGTGATGTTTTTAGCAAGGAAAGAGAAGAGATTGACGACATTCTTCTTCGTCAACCACCATTACTCAAGCATAATCTACCTGTGGAGGATCTTGGTACCACTTTGCCGCCTAAGGAAGATCCTGTTTTTGAATTAAAGCCTTTGCCTGATAATCTTAAATATGCTTATATAGATGATAAGAAAATATATCCTGTTATTATTAGCTCTAAACTTTCAGGAAAGGAAGAAGAAAGATTATTGGAGATATTGAGGAAACACCGAGGAGCTATGGGATATACTCTTGATGATTTAAAAGGGATTTTCCCACTTTATGTCAGCATGCCATTAATATGGAGAAAGACGCGAAGCCAGTCGTGGAGCATCAACGCCGCCTAATTCCCAAGATGAAGGATGTGGTAAGAAATGAGGTATTAAAACTCCTTGATGCTGGTATTATTTATCCTATTGCTGATAGTAGATGGGTTAGTCCTGTTCATTGTGTTCCTAAGAAAGGAGGTATGACTGTTGTGCCTAATGAGAATAACGAGCTTATTCCTCAAAGGGTAGTTGTTGGTTATAGGATGTGCATTGATTATAGGAAGGTAAACAAAGTTACCAAGAAAGATCATTACCCTTTACCGTTTATAGATCAGATGTTAGAAAGGTTGTCTAAGAAGACTCATTTTTGTTTCCTTGATGGTTATTCTGGTTTTTCTCAAATTGCTGTTAAGAAGGATGATCAAGAGAAAACCACTTTTACTTGTCCTTATGGAACTTATGCTTATAGACGTATGCCTTTTGGTTTATGCAATGCTCCTGCTACTTTTCAAAGATGCATGTCTGCTATTTTTCATGGCTTTTGTGAAGAAATTGTGGAGGTCTTCATGGACGATTTTTCCGTCTATGGAACTTCTTTTGATAATTGTTTGCACAACCTTGATAAAGTTTTGCAGAGATGTGAAGAAACTAACCTTGTTCTTAACTGGGAGAAATGCCACTTTATGGTAAATGAAGGAATTGTCCTTGGACATAAAATTTCTGAAAGGGGTATTGAAGTTGACAGAGCAAAAGTGGAGGCAATTGAGAAAATGCCCTGTCCCAGAGATGTTAAAGGTATTCGTAGTATTCTTGGTCATGCTGGTTTCTATAGGAGGTTTATTAAAGATTTCTCTAAGATTTCAAAGCCTCTTACTAATCTTCTTCAAAAAGATGTACCATTTGTCTTTGATGATGATTGTAAGGAAGCTTTTGAAACTCTTAAGAAGGCCTTAACTACTGCTCCTATTGTTCAACCACCTGATTGGAATTTACCTTTTGAAATTATGTGTGATGCCAGTGATTTTGCTGTTGGTGCTGTTCTTGGACAGCGCGTAGATAATAAGTTGAATATTATTCATTATGCTAGTAAGACTCTTGATGTTGCTCAGAAGAATTATGCCACTACTGAGAAAGAGTTTCTTGCTGTTGTTTTTGCATGTGATAAGTTTAGATCTTATATTGTTGATTCTAAAGTTACTATTCATACTGATCACGCTGCTATTAGATATCTTATGACTAAGAAGGATGCTAAGCCTAGGCTTATTAGATGGGTGTTACTTTTACAAGAGTTTGATTTGCATATCGTAGATAGGAAAGGTGCTGAAAATCATGTGGCTGACAACTTGTCTAGGTTGGAAAACATTTCTTTTGATCCTATTCCTGTTAATGATAGTTTTCCAAATGAACAGTTGGCTGCAATACATGTAACTTCGCGAGACCTTCCTTGGTATGCTGATTATGCTAACTTTATTGTTTCCAAGTATTTGCCTCCAACCTTTACAGCTCAGCAGAGAAGAAAATTCTTCTATGATTTGAGGCATTATTTTTGGGATGACCCACATTTATATAAAGAAGGAGTTGATGGTATTATGCGAAGATGTGTACCGGAACGCAAAAAGAGATATTAAGAAAATGCCATGGTAGTGCTTATGGAGGGCATCATGCTGGAGATAGAACCGCACAAAAGGTTCTACAATCAGGATTTTATTGGCCAACCCTCTTTAAAGATGCTAGAAGGTATGTTTTATCTTGCGTTGAATGTCAAAGAGTTGGTAATATTTCTAGACGCAATGAAATGCCTATGAATTACACTCTTGTTATTGAACCATTTGATTATTGGGGATTTGACTTTATGGGTCCTTTTCCTCCTTCAAAAGGCTATACCCATATACTTGTTGTTGTTGATTATGTTACTAAATGGGTAGAAGCCATACCTACAAAGAGTGCCGATGGTAAGACCTCGTTGAAAATGCTTAAGGATGTTATTTTTCCTAGGTTCGGAGTGCCTAGATATCTTATGACTGACGGAAGTTCTCATTTTATTCACGGTAGTTTTAGAAAAACTCTTGCTAAGTATGATGTCAATCATAGGATTGCTTCTGCTTATCATCCCCAAACTAGTGGGCAGGTAGAGCTTTCAAATAGGGAGATCAAGTCTATCTTGCAGAAGACTGTCAATAGATCTAGGAAAAATTGGGCTAGTAAGTTAAACGACGCTTTATGGGCTTATAGAACTGCTTATAAGAACCCCATGGGTATGTCTCCTTATAAGATGGTTTACGGAAAAGCGTGTCACTTGCCTTTAGAATTAGAACACAAAGCTTTTCGGGCGGTGAGAGAGCTTAACAGAGATTTTAAACTAGCCGGTAAGAAAAGGTTATTAGATTTGAGTTCTCTAGATGAGTGGAGAAACGAAGCGTATGAGAATGCCAGACTTTTCAAAGAGAAAGTCAAGCAATGGCATGATAAGAGAATTCTTAAGAGAGAGTTTCATGTTGGTGAGAAAGTTCTATTGTATAGGTCTCGTCTCAGATTTTTTGCAGGTAAATTACTTTCTAAATGGGAAGGACCATATGTTATTGTGGAAGTGTACCGCTCAGGTGCTATTAAGATTGCTTCGTTGAAAGATGACTCAACACAAGTGGTGAATGGGCAAAGACTCAAGCATTATATTTCTGGAGATTCTTATAATGAAGATGTTGATGTTATTGAAACGGTTTCTCCAGAAGAATATATCCAAGACAAATTGCAGGAACCTGCAGAGTTCGTTTTCGAATAGGTAACAGTTCTAGTCAGAAAAGTTTCACGAAAAGCTCTTCCTTTAATATTTTTGCTGTTTTTAATAAATATGAAAAATCACGAGACGAAAAAGGGAAGGAAAAAGAGTCTGTGTGTGTCTCACACACAGGTGGCGCGGGTCCACCCCTGGCCGCGCCACCTATGTGTGAGAACACCCCGGAACTCGTTTCCGTCCCGGTTTCCTCCTGTGGCTTCGTTTCGATGTATAATTTTCGCCTATTTAACCCCCCGGAGTCCCCGAGGTCTGTATATCGTTTTCTCGTCGTGTTTTGTTTCGAGCTATTTCTATCAGGGATTGCTCTCACCTTTGGAGTTACAATGTCTTCATCCGGTCCATCCGAGGAGAATCCTCTTGCGGATTCCATCAATCCGTACATGGGGGAGCTGAAGATGCATCTGAAGGAGTTGTCATTCAAGGATGGGGAGTTGTAGATTAAAGATGTTCAAGGGCCCAAGGGAGAAGGAAGTCTCGAAGCAAGGATGGAAGCATTGGAACAAGAAGTTTTCAAATACAAGAAGATGACAGAATGCGAGGTGGACATTATCTATAGGATTAATCAAGAGCTTATTGCCAAGTACAAGAGGGAGACTACAGAGCTTTGGAAGGATGTCCTCTCACTCCAGGAGATGACTAACCAATTACAAGCACAACTCTACGACGTGCAAAACCAAAATTGTGATTATGAAGCTAGATTTCAACAAATGAGTGCTGCTGCAAGTTTCAGGATCTTGGAGACCAAGACATCCTTCCTTGATGGAGGACCTCTGCCTTGGAAGTATGGCAATGATGAAGATTCACCGCCACCGCCGAAGGAGTAATTCGTCATCGGTATAGGCATCCCCTTGGCTTGTTCCAAGCTTGGGGGAGTGCCGCGGTATCACATCATTACCTTTCGCTCATTTACTTTTCAAGTAGAGTCATATCATGAATAGAGAAGTTATCTTATAGAATAGTTTGCAGTTTGGAAGTATCCTCCTTAGTTGGTTATCTATGTATCCCTTGGTGTGAGTTGCGGTAATGAAATATTAATGAGAAGTTCTATCATTTATTTTCGCACACTTTATGTTAGTTTGCAATCTCTCTTGTATGACTAGTCTTGTTGATTGGTATTGGTATCACTTTGGGGAGCATGAGTAAATTTAGTTGGTTTTGGCAAACCTAGCTTGGTCAGTAGCAATTTTACCTTGAGGTTTGAGTAGAAAAGAATAAAGAAGTGCTTGTAGTCACATCACTTCAGTTTTCCTTATGTTTGGCTTATAAGCATTGTTATTCTCAAAGTTAAAATCATTGTACCTTCAAGGGAGTTTGCATGATTGTTCTTATTATATGTATGTTTGTCTGTTTCATGCAACTCTTATGCTTGCTACCCAGCCTTGCTAGCCAAAAACCTGTACTGAGAGGAAATACTTCTCGTGCATCCAAATACCAAAAGCCAAGTTACTTCAAAAGAGTCCACTATAAATTCCTATGCATGGTATTTCAAGCCATTCCAAGTAAATTTTCATGTGCTACCTTTCAAAAACCTTCAAACACTTCTCATTTTGTGCCACTGTTTTTAGCTCATGAGGACGTAGTGGATGGGTTTGTTATCTTCCATACTAAATTGAGTACCCCTCGACTAGGCAGCTTCATCTGCTCGTCACTAATTTGGCAAGGGAGCTGGTCAGACCATTATAATCTCAAAAAGAAAAGAAAGAAAAAAGGCACTCCTCCATTAGAATGTGAAAGTTGGTCGGCACCCGATGGAATCGGTTGGCCATGGTTTGAGAAAGGAAAAAGGTGGGGAGGAGTGCAAAGCTAAAAGAGCACCAATGTGCCAATTAATCAAACATCTCGGAACCGCTCTCACTTGTTTAGTATGGAAGATATCAAGAACTCCGTTGCTAGTCGTTAACAAAAGCAACCACTTCTCAAAATAACTTTTTACCTCTGTTTTGCAAATGAAAAGCTCTAGCACATGTTTAATCCCTGCTTCCCTCTACGAAGGGCCTATCTTTTACTTTTATGTTGAGTCAACCTATTTCCCTCATTCTAAAGCAAGCATTTGAGTTGTTATGTTTCATTCATCCGTATGTTGATCCGTTTAATCATGTTTACTATCTTCCTTGTTTTGTATAATGCTTTTGTCTGAAGGAATATGTCTTTGAAAGCTCTCTGTGAATACAAAAGTTTGTTTTGTTGAGCATATAGTCTTTGCTATATTAGCTCTGTTTTAAAAGGCTCCGTTCAAAAGAAAGAATAGTTTGTTCTCCATTCTTGACCAAGAACTAAGGTTTGCCATTGCCAATTATAGTTTACCTTGTGCATCTTTACATGTGATTCCCTTTTACTTATTGCAAATCTATATCTTATAAAGGGAAGTTGCTGTCTATTATAATTTGTGCTTTTGGTGAATGTGATGCTTCTTGTCCGTATTTTGATTATCGACACTTCACTCCATAAACCTGTGGGCATGTTTACCGAGTTTAGTTTTCGCTTGGGGACAAGCGAGGTCTAAGCTTGGGGGGGTTGATACGTCCAATTTGCATCACTATTTTGTATCATAATTTACTGTTATTCATTGATATATTTCATATTTAGAGTTGATACTTATGTTATTTCCTTTGTTTTCACATGTTTGATGATCATCGGAGGAGTTGCTGCTGGAGTCAGGATTCTGCTGGAAAAAGGACCATCAAGGGACCATATTTTGAAGATCAGGAAAATTCCAGAAAAATACCCAGAAATTATATTTTCTCAGAAGACTCAGGAAGCCAGAAGGAGGAGTCGAGAGGAGCCAGGGGGGCCCCACACGCCAGGGTTGCGCGGCCAGCCCCCTGGCCGCGCCAGCCCTGTGTGAGGTGGCCCTGGCCCACTTCTGGCCTCGCCCCTTCGCGTACATCATTGTCCCCGAAAACCTAAGTCAGGGGGGGCTCAGAGTTAGACACAGCCGCCTCTGCGGGGCGGAGAACACCAGAGAGAGAAAAGCTCTCCGGTAGAGAGAAATCTGCCGGGGAAATTCCTTCCCGGAGAGGGGAGATCGTCGCCATCGTCATCACCATCGCACCGGACTTCATCGGGATCATCATCATCATCTCCATCACCATCACCTTCATCTCCACCATCACCACACCATCCCGCTGTAACATCTTGAGTTGGATCTTGTTATATTCATAGGGGAAACTTTCCCAGTGTTGATTACTCTTGTAGTTGATGCTATTGAGTGGAACCGTTGAGTTAAGTTTTATGTTCAGATTGTTATTTACCATTATTTCACCTCTGATCATGATCCATATGATGTCTTGTGAGTAGTTCGTTTAGTTCTTGAGGACATGGGAGAAGTCAAGATGTTAGTAGTGAATTATTGTTGAGAAATATTTAATGGTTTGATATTGTTGTGGTGCTATTTCACTAGTGGTGTCATGTGAACGTCGACTACATGATACTTCACCATTTATGGGCCTAGTGAGATGCATTGTGTATTTGACTACCAATTGTGGGGTTGCTGGAGTGACAGAAACCTAAACCTCCGTTGGGAAACCATTGCACCAGGGAGTGTAGGATCTTAGAGTTTAAGGCTGTGGTTAGATTTATCTTAATTACTTTCTTGTATTTGCGGATGCTTGCAGGAGGGTATAATCACAAGTGTGTATTTATCCTAGTAAGGGTAGTGCGCTAGCACAGGTTCACCCCCATAACACCTATCAAACCAATAAATACTATTGGCTTTATGAAGTGAAAGCTCTTGACAGAAACTCCCGTGTGTCCTCGAGAACGTTTGGTTATTATAAGTACACAACCGGCTTGTCCTTTGCTGAAGAAGGATTGGGCCACTTGCTGCAATTGTTACTACTGTCTTTTACTTACTCGCACTTTATTTACTCGTATTGCCAATTACCCCTGAAAACCTGTTTGCTAGTATTTACAGTGATTCCTTGATCAAAACTGCTCATCAACACCTTCTGCTCCTCGTTGGGTTCGACACTCTTATTTATCGAAAGTACTACGATACACCCCCTATACTTGTGGGTCATCAGTTCGCAGCTCCTTCCCAGAGCAGGGAGTATCCAGATACTTTCTTATACTCTGCCGAGGTGGTCACTTGTACCCATAAGTGATCAATGCCTTGCTGCACAACCGGGCGATCTTTCCCATCCACACTTCCTTAGTGTGGGGCCCAGTCAATGATCCGAGCCAATCATTGTTCCTTCCCGCGACCTTGCATACCCACCCTTTTGCGGCTCCAACTTCGGTTCGCTACCCTCGTCGGTCTACACTTTTGGTAGTTGCCAACCTCGGCATACTTGTCATTGACAATGAGTTACCCCCACCAGTTTGGTTATGCACTGTGGTAACACCGGCCTCGGTACTCTACCCCGTCGTTGCCGCAATCCATCATAGACCGCCAGAACCGTGGAGTCTTGACGGGGATTCCACCCTCCCGAAGCTCCACGCAGGGAGACAACTACTACGGAATGGCGCGTCCGTTGATATGCAAGAGGGAAAAGATACAGCTGACTCTTCCTTCCCATTCCAGATCCTATGGTTGACCATATTTTACGGCACAGGAATCACTGGCGACATTGGTTATTAATCCTAGGTGCACATTCTAGTTACAGTGGGACCTCCACCATACTCTTACCATGGTCCCACTGCCCACCTTCCTAGGTCGACAACCACCATGGTTGCTAACCACTAGTCATATTAATTTAAGAAAAGCAGAACCTTTGCTTTTAAATGCAATCATAATAAATATACCACTGGTATATTTGCAAGTAATTTGCTAAAGATAAACAAGAGATATGAGCAAGAGTGAACTTGCCTTTCTGACTGCAAGATTATGCGAGTCAGGATCTTCGATACGATAGAAATCCCATTTCTGAAATAGCAATCATCATCCGGTAGGGATAATGTTAGAAATCTATAGCATGTTATGCATAAGATATGATATGCATCACTCTAAGTGTAACCTAGCCCCGATGATTTGTTATCATTGAGTTATGGTGATTTCTTTATGTTGTGTTGCACTTTTAAGATCAATTGCACACACAAGGTTGTTAAGAATTTTAGGTTAACTGACAATCCTATAAAAGTAAAAGAATCAAGTGTAACAAGAACAAGGTTATTGTTTTTAGGAGTTATCATCATTCTGACCTACAGGAGGATGATGATGAATAGTGAAGACAGGAAAGTAGCAATTTTAAGTTGCATCAATGATTAGCAATCAATTGGTTGATCATGAGCAAGCAATGTTGAAGTAATTCATATCGTTATAACAATACCCAAGTAGTTATGGGATTGACAACAATCTTAACCTATCTAGGCATCTGTCATCAGAAGGCATATAGTTTGATGAAATGCTTATTGGATATGTTCTTAAAATAATAACTTTTGAAGAACATATTATTTAAAGAGTAAGTATTATTTGAACCTATTTTAAGTGATCATATTCTACTATGATAGAATAGGGTTCTTATTAATCCTATTATCTAGGGTTTGGATTATTACCTCATAAATTGAGTTAACAACTTTTAATGATCAAATATGAGTCTTAAGGACCAATTGTGGAACAACACTTTAGAGTTTGATAAGAATTACCGAATATAGGTTAGCACTTATTTATATTTTTTCTTAATATTAGCACTTCAGAATTATTTAGGAAAAATAGTTTTAAGGTTTTTAAGATGCTAATAGCAAAGTTCAAGTTAAGACCCTAAAATATTGAAATAGTAACTACAATGAGGTTGTATAAGTGTAACAATATTTACTACATGTTCAGAGAAATTATTTGATTCTTAAATTTGATTTAAACTCATATTGAGAAATAGTACTTAGACTTGTTTTTAAATTGCACTCAAAACTATTACACACAAGTATATAATCTTAAAGTATAAACAGATAGTTCTTATTTTTGTGATCATTTTGGTATATTATTTGTATTTTTCTGATTAAAAATGAAATAGATATGAATTTTCTAAGTTTGCAGTATTTTCTGCAATTTCTAAATAACTGTCTAAACCTTTTCTCACCGAGGGGGTATCTAGCCGCAGAGACGGATAGGTGGGGTCCAGGCTTGGTCAGCTGCCACACAGGTAGAAGACTCAGTCAAAGAGACTGACTGGTGGGGTCATGCTTGGTCAGCTGCCACACAGGCAGAAGTCTTGGTCAAATAGACTGACTAGCGGGGCCCGGGGTTCGGTCAATGCCACATAGGTAGGGGCACGTCAACAAGGTTGACTGGGAGGACTTGCCGCCGGTGATCGCCGGAGTCGTCGATCCCGGTCCTCCCCAGGCGATCTAGCTAGCGCCCTCGAACGAGGACTCGATGGGGAACTCACCTATGGTTGCTCCACCAAGGTATGGTCACCGGAGTGACACCAGCGACAACCATCTGCGGCGGCGAGCTCCGGCCAAACTACAAACCTAGGCTATAGGCCACGCTGGGATGCTCTGATTTTCTCTAGAGATGCGCACTCTCACCTTGGATCAGAAGGGGTGCTCGATGGAGCTGATTGGTAATTGCGGTGAGCAGAGCTTCGCGGATTCCGGTGAGCTACTGTGAAGAGGAACGACAAAATTCTCCCGACCCTGACTTCACCACGACGCCCCACTCCTCAGAGATGATCTAGAAGATGCAGCGCTCCTCCTCGACCACTTCCTGGAGCTTGGGGTGGTCTCTACCGTTGGCTTGCTGGAGAAGCTCCAGCGAGCTTGTAGTGGTGTTGTAAGGATAGAGAGACAGTGAGAGAGATTCAGATAGTGTATAGGATTAGGGTTTGCATGGTGATTCTCCAGGAGGTTTTAAAGAGCTCGATGAGGGTGAACTCGTCATCTCGCCGGTGGCCATGGCCGGGATGCTGCGGCGGCATTGTTACTTGATTCGGGCACGAATCTCCTTGGGAGCTTGCCAGTAGGCGCGGGAGAGGATCAGAACGATGATCTGGCAAGTCATAGGCGTTCAAGGTCATCCTTATCGACAACGGCGACGTGGGAGTCACCGGCATCGTGTCGGCCTTGCAGAGGAAGAAGAAGAAGACTTCTTCTTTTCTCCCTGGCCAAAGCGGTATGGCAGACCGGGCCGGTTAATGGGCCAGCCAAGGTGGGCTGCGGCCAGGTAGGCTTCCCTTTTTTCGGTTTTGTTTTCTTTTTCTGAATTCTGAATTCTTTTTGTTGAGTTGAATTCTAATTTAACTTCATGTTGTTTTGCAGGTTTGAACTTGGAATTTTACTGGGATAAATCTACGACAATAAGTATACTTTGATAGTTAGCAGAGAACATTTACATGTGCATTTGCACATAGAATTATTTAATCATTACTAGGATTTTAATTAGGTTTTTGATAGGAATAGATTCAAACACTTTTACCAGAGGGTTCAAAACTTTAATCAAGTCTTGTACAATTACTGATGATATGTAGAAGCATTTACTTGCAGTTATATGGTAGGATAATACTAGTAGTAATGTTGGATTTCATATAGAGGTGTATACCCTATTGACGAGGGGTTAACTCGACAAATGTCCTAGATGAAGGACTTAGGATCGGGGGAATAGCAACGACTAGAGATTCCGGGATCGAGATTGGCACACGATGTACCCAGGTTCACGTCCCCGCGGTGGAGGATCGCTCCATCCTGCTAGCAATCTAGTAGATAATCACAATGGTGTTTACATGGAGCCGCCGTAGGCGGAATATTGTATCTAGTCTATGTCTAATCTATCTTGTATATCTAATATTGCGTGTCTATGATATTCGATGTCTATGAGATATCTTGAGTTATGTCTCTAGGGGCGCCCCTGCCTGGCTTTATATATGCAACCGGGCTAAGGTTTTACAAGGATCCTAGTCGAATACGGATTAGAACCTTCCTTCTTCATCTCCAAGTCAATCTTCGAGTCCTTGTAGTTCTCCACCTCCTTAATGGGCCGGGCCCGGTATACTAATCCGTGAGTACCTGAAGGGCATACCCACGTCAGTAGCCCCCGACACTCAATTCGAGTTACAGACTCGGGTTGAGTCTCAAACTTCAAATCTTCGACTCCTTCAATTCTTTGACTTCTTCAATCTTCAATCTTCAAACTTCGATTTCTTCAAGCTTTGACTTCTTGAAATCTTCAATTTCTTCAATTCTTCAATCTTCAACTTCTTGTGCAATGGCCAAAATCGTCGGGTTCTTGAATCCACTCTCCCGATGGGAGTAAATGTCGAGTTCATTTTCTGGTGCTTGCCACCGATAATGGACTCGAAATTTTCTTTCTCGCTCTTCATTGATGATCTTCTCGAAGTAAATCTTTATCGTTCTTCTTGAAGTAATTTTTCATCTTCGACTTGATCAATACTTGAATTCTTCAGATCTTTAAATCTTCGACTTGGTCTTTCGACTTATCTTTTATTATAATGTCTCGCAAGGGGTTTTGATGAACAAGCCTGAGAACTCTGACGGATCAAGAGGCTAGTTAACTGCCGGAACAGATACTTGTCACCTACTTCAAATTCAATCCCCTTGGACTTGAATTCGGGATACCGGTCAAACCCATTCTTTTGCCGTATTTAGGACTTACAAAGAACGAGTCCCAGTGGTTCTCAGGGTACCCAGTGCATCCACCAGGATTTTCTTCGCGTCGTAGACACGGGTAAGTACCAGCAGAGCGCATCCATGTGCGTATACCAGGCCACACAGGACGGATCCTGGGGTCTTACCTTCGTGATATATTTCAATCATGGCATTCGAATTTTGTCGCGATGACGCAACTCGAGAATCATATGTCGCAGTCTTGTTTGACTGATCCAGCGCACAAAATATTCGGGTTATTCAACCTTGATCAATAAAAACTCGCTCCTGATAGGAGTAATGATGATTCCTGAAGCTTCTCTCGCCTTCATCTCTGTAATATTCATGAAAAGACATCGTCGGGTGCGCGCCCAGCGCTCCCGATGGGAGTAGCCCCCGAGGCTATGGTCGGATACTTGTAGTCGATCATAGGCTCAAATTTTCTTCCTCTTCTCTTCTTGTCGAGTTTTTTCTCGAAATTGTCAATCTATCGGGTGCGCGGCCAGCGCTCCCGATGGGAGTAGCCCCCGAGTCTATGTTCGGGTACTTGTGGCCGGGCATAGACTCAAGTTGCACTACTCGAGGAATTTCGGCTCCTGTTGATGATTTTGTCGACTCCTGCAGAAAATATGAATAATTATGAAATACTTTGTCTCTCGAAGAAATATTGTGCTTGTAGATTGCAATATTGATGATGTAGTATGTAAAATAAAAACTCGATGTTTTTTGTGCAATTTTTTTGCTCGTACGTAAGACCCTTTTGTTAGCCTGATGCACTTCATGGCTCGATCAGCTACTCAGGTCATACGTAAATCGATGCGTGTGCCGCATTTAAATTTTAAGATACTTGCTAAGCCTTTTCGTTAGCCTGACGCCCAAAATTTTGGACTTGCCAACCGTTAGTCGAGCTTCATGCGACTGTAAACTAAATTGACAAGTATTCGACAAGGAACGCCAGCTAGCTACTAGGGCTTTCACAATTTTTTCGAAGTCAATGATATGTAAGATGATTTTTCATGGCGGAGCCCCCGAGTATCGGGTGCGGCGAAAGTAATAATCGACTCTTGGAAGAGGAGAACTTAGCTTTTACCGGGTGCGGTGTGGTTGGCGCGGCATAGTCGACGATGACGTAGTCGAGTTGTTGACGTAGAATCACAACCACGATCGGAGGCGACGTTGTTGTCGAGCCCCCGAGCGCTGTTGGGATCATCGCGTTGCTGATGTCGATCAAGTCGTAGGTCTTGAGTATGAGCTTCCGCACCCAGGGGCGAGTTGATGTCGAGCCCCCGAGCGTTGATGATAGTTTGCGCGAGTGCGCGACGGCGAGCCCCCGAGCATGGCAAACCGCAGTTGACGTAGATGTAGTCGACGATGTCGAAGACGAAGTAGCCGAAGTATTTTTCTTCGAGTTGTCCGCGCAGTCTTCAAATATTTTTCACGTGTAGCACTTGACGACCGATCCAATTCTTGCTTTGGAACTTTTGTCCTGCGACTTGGTCAATTGACCTGCTGTCCTCGATTTGATCCTCTTGAGCCGGCCGATCGTTGACTTGATTTTTTTTTCTTGTTATGTCCGGAGCAGATAAGCTGGGAAATAATCGGATACAAGCATCGGTTTGTTCGATCTCTTGTTTGGAGTTGTAGCAGATATTCAGGGACCAGTAAGCGGAGGCCTGATCGGATCTTACAATCATAAATTCGAGTAGTCCTTCTCCAGTTTAATCACGTTGTGGGGTTGGTGTGGAGAAATTGATGCATACATCAGGTGGATAGCTTGCATGGATATGCTCGTAGTCAGGCGACTGTTCCATGGCTTATCTTTGCCTGATCTTTTAAGACTTTGGGAACGATTCTCCAGATTTCTTGGGACTTGACCTGGTATCACAACTTTGGGAAAAAGAACAGCCGAGCACCACGCTTCTTTTAGGGTGTGGCGAAATTTGTCGATGATGCTCGAAGCGGCGATGTTGATGCCGAAAGTTTCCGATCTTTCTGAGAACTTTCTTTTCTTTTCTTGTCGCGCATCGCGCGAGGTAATATTCCGCCGGCAACGCATACGCCTGTCGACTTCGATGAACTTGATGATTCTTGAAGATAAAGCGGTGAAGATCTTGACGATGTAGACGATAGCTGATATTGATGATAAATTCTTTTGAATCGATCTGACTGCTTCTGTTGTAGGCAGCCACAAAATTTGCTGATCTTGTCGATGTAGAAAAAATTTGCTGATATCGCCGATGGAAAATTTGAAGGATCCCGCCCGGATAACAAAATCCAGTCGCCGCGATCCCCACGGTCGGCGCCAATTGACGAGGGGTTAACTCGACAAATGTCCTAGATGAAGGACTTAGGATCGGGGGAATAGCAACGACTAGAGATTCCAGGATCGAGATTGGCACACGATGTACCCAGGTTCACGTCCCCGCGGTGGAGGATCGCTACATCCTGCTAGCAATCTAGTAGATAATCACAATGGTGTTTACATGGAGCCGCCGTAGGCGGAATATTGTATCTAGTCTATGTCTAATCTATCTTGTATATCTAATATTGCGTGTCTATGATATTCGATGTCTATGAGATATCTTGAGTTATGTCTCTAGGGGCGCCCCTGCCTGGCTTTATATATGCAACCAGGCTAAGGTTTTACAAGGATCCTAGTCGAATACGGATTAGAACCTTCCTTCTTCATCTCCAAGTCAATCTTCGAGTCCTTGTAGTTCTCCACCTCCTTAATGGGCCGGGCCCGGTATACTAATCCGTGAGTACCTGAAGGGCATACCCACGTCACCTATATACTTGGTCTTATGTTAACCATATACTTCATGTTGGCTTGGAAATGTCAATAGGACTGACCCAAATTCATTAGTGGTTTCCTTGGCTATTTACTTGGGTATATTACTGATGAGTCATATCTCTCTCTTATAAAGACTAGAGATTTAAGATATGGATGCACATATTTGTTTATGATTGATTATTAAGTACAATGTTAGATTAAAATTAGAGAAATTGTTTCTTAGGCATAACCCTTGGATTGGGAGTAAAAACATTAAGATAGGTGATGCGGGCAGATAACCACCCAGTTGGGAACCCCATATGAAGGTATGATGAGTACATCGGCAAGTTTTCCCTCAGTAAGAAACCAAGGTTTGTCGAATCCAGGAAAAAGCCAAACTCCAGAAGGTGATGCTTGCTAGCTTTGTGACACTCCAACAAGGGCACCATTTATGATTCTTGTTAGCGCATCTTCAATTAGCAGCAACGTGAAACCTGCACACAACACAACCAATAACTTTGCTCCCAACTTACGATGAGGTTGTCAATCTCATCGGTTTGCTGTAAACAAAGGAATGAGCGTATCGAGTGGAAAGCAATAGTAGTATGTGAGAAAGTAAACAGTGCGAGTAAAGTAAACAGGTGATAGCAATGTAAAGGAAATTGGACCAGGGTCCATAGTTCACTAGTGGTGTCTCTCCATAAGATAAATAACACATGCTGGGTAAACAAATTACAGTGGGGCAATTGATAGAATAAAGATAACGTGCATATGTCAAGAAGATCACTATGAGATTTACTCTGGGCATTACAATAAGATACATAGACCGCCATCCAACTGCATCTATGACTAATAATCCACTCGCGGGAAATCATCCGAGGACCCCTTGAGTATTAAGTTGCGAACAATAGCTAACTGCATTAAGCAAAGTGTGTAATGTAAACAAAGCATATGCCCTTGGACATAAGAATGTTGTTTTCTCCCTAGTGGCAACATCACATCTACAACCTTAGAGGTTTTTGTCACTTCCCCAGATTCAATAGAGGCATGAACCCAACTATCGAGCATAAATACCCCCTCTTGGAGTCACTAGTATCTACTCAGCCAAGATAGCTACTAACAACGGAGAGCATGCAAGATCATAAACAACATAGAGATAACATAAGATAAATTTTAGAACAACAACTTAATCATAACATCAATATTCATCGGATTCCAACAAACACAACATGTAGAATTACATAACAGTGATCTCGATCATGTAAGGCAGCTCATGAGATCTAAACATGAAGCACATGGTGGAGGAGACAACCATCTAGCTACTGCTATGGACCCATAGTCCAAGGTAGACTACTCACTCATCGCGCCGGAGGCAAGCATGGCGATGAAGAAGACCTCCGGTGGTGATTCCCCTCTCCGGCAGGGTGCCGGGAAGAGCTTATGGACCCTCCCGATCTCGGGTCGACGACAGCGGCGGATCACGATGTGTTTCTGGAAAAGTGATTGGGTGTTTAGGTTTTTTCCGTCGGGGGGTCTTTATAGGCGAAGGGGCAGCGTCAGAAGTGGACCGAGGTGGTCTCACACATAGGGGCGCGGCCAGGGGCTGGGCCGCGCCACCCTATTGTGTGGCTGGCTCATGGCCCCTCTCCGTCTCCTCTTCGGTCCTCTGGAAGCTTCGGTAAATTTCTGGATGTTCGGCTTTTGTTTCGTACAATTCTGAGAATATTTCCTATGTAACTTTTTTGAAACACAAAAATAGCAGAAAAACAGGGAACTGGCACTGTGGCATCTTGTTAATAGGTTAGTTCTGAAAAATGCATAAAAATGCCACGAAGTGTAACGAAACACTAAGCAAATGGTGTAAAAACAAGCATGGATCATCAAAAATTATAGATACGTTTGAGACGTATCAAGCATCCCCAAGCTTAACTCCTGCTCGTCCTCGAGTAGGTAAGTGATAACAAAGAAATAATTTTTGAGGTGACATGCACCTACACAATCTTGATCATCTATGTAAGCATTGTGTGCTAGGATCAAAAGAACTTAAAACATGGGCATGAAAGATATAATCTTGATAGAAGAAACTTAGCAACTATGTTATAACATGAAAAAGAACACAAACGAAAGATCGTGAAAATGAAATAATGAAAGTCAAACATGTGTTCAAATCATATGGAAAAATATAGCAAATGGTTTTCAGCTTGTCCTTCATGGAATAGCAAAACATAAATGCATAGGACACCTTCAAGTTTAAGAGGGCGACTAGATACAAATAATTTAAGAACAAGTGAAACCAAAATCATGAATCAATCAATGAAAACTTTGGGACAATGCACATTATACTAAGGATGACAACTATGCTCTCTTAGACGGTGCATAAAGATAGAAGGTGGTGACTCAACATAAAAGTAAAAGAAAGGCCCTTCGCAGAGGGAAGCAGTGATTAAACATATGCTAGAGCTTTTCATTTGTAAAATAGAGAGATAAAAATTGGGTTTTGAGAGGTGGTTGTCTTTGTCAACGACTAGCAATGGGGTTCTTACTATCTTCCATACAAAAATTAAGCAAGTTTCTAAGAGAGAGATTGGCACTTTTGTGCTCTTTTATAAAGCTTGGCACTCCTCCCCACCTTTTTTCTTTCACAAACCATGGCTAACCGATTTATCGGGTGCCCACCAACATTCACATACCATGGAGGAGTGCCCCCTTTTTTTCTTTTTTCTCTTTTTTTTCTTTTTGGAATTTAGCAATATGGAAGATAGCAAATCCGACCACTACGTCCCATGAGCTGAAAACAGTATCACAAAACGAGAAGTGTTTTGAAGGTTTTTTGAAAGGTAGCACATGAAAATTTACTTGGAATGGCTTGCAAATACCATGCATAGGAATTTATAGTGGACACATTGGAACAACTTGTTTTTTAGGAGTTGGATGCACGAGTAGAGCTCATAC
Organism: Dactylis glomerata; assembly: GCA_007115705.1. Taxonomy (NCBI): domain Eukaryota; kingdom Viridiplantae; phylum Streptophyta; class Magnoliopsida; order Poales; family Poaceae; genus Dactylis; species Dactylis glomerata. The sequence goes on along the minus strand of QXEO01000834.1, from coordinate 3,745,486 downwards.
TCAGTACAAAACGAGGGCTAGCAAAAGACTGGGAGCGACCAACTAAGAGAGCAATAACGGCCATAATCATGCAAAGCCACAAAGCAATATTAAAAGAAGCATAAGATGGCATCAAAAGTCAAAAACTAAATGATCATAGAGGCTTATGGTGACTTTGTATGAGTCTAACATGTGTGAGCATGCGCCAAGTCAACCCAAATAAAGCATCAAGGAGAAAACCAAATAATGCTTCTAAATAATAAAAACAACGCATGATTTTTTCAAAGGCTCATTAAGCAATCTCAGTCATTTGAGACAAGTCATGCTACAGCAAAACCACTAAGCATAATAACAAAACGACATCAAGCATGACATGAAAAAGTCTAGGCCGCAGTCTACACAAGCTCCTTTTTGTACCACTTTTTGCATAAAACTTTTTCTCTTTTCCAACACCATTCGAACTTTTTTTAACTCAACTCTTTTGATGAATACCAACATAGACCAGAGGTCAAAATACACCTTGATTCAAATATATAAGAAGATCTGAACAAAAAAATCAAGGCGAAAAATGAAAGCTAAACGCAGTAGCAGAAAAAGAGAATACTCGTTGAACGATAAGAGTGAAAAACAGAGTGTTCTTGGCAAATGAAAAGCAAGGCAACTTCTCCAAAAGAAATTTGTTGGGGTCCAACCATTTATTGCAGCAAACAAAACTAAACAAAACTGAAAACTAAAGCAACTGACGCTCCAAGAAAAATGCATAGTGCATGAAGCAATAAAAATATAGTGTGTTGAAAGGTGACCTGATTTTTGCCGATAAAGAAGGGGTGCCTCAGGGGCATCCCCAAGCTTTGACGCTTGTACTTCTTGGATATTTCTTGGGGTGACATGGGCATCCCCAAGCTTGAGCTTTTATCCATTCTTCAACTCATCTCATCATTTTGCAATCCCTACACTTGAAAACTTCCTTCATACAAAACTCAGCACAATTCTATTAGCAACATTAGTGTAAGCATAATAATGAATCAACCCCTTTTTGCTTCAGGTTTCAACTCAAAACCACCACATATAAAGCATATACTACTGTAGAAACTTCCCCAAAAGTTCTGTGATCAAAAGAACTCAAAAAGAAAGCGATCGAGAAGCAAACACAAATAATGGAAGAAATCTGTCAAAACAGAACAGCTGACAAAGGTAAAAATTTTAGAGGGTTTTCTGTTGCTCAAATCAAAAAGTGTTCAACTAATTAAAGTTTTGATATAACCTGAGGAATAAGCACAAGAAATCGCAGGTCAAAAAGATATTTAGAGATTTTTCACAAATTTTTACAGTGCAGTACGAAAATCTATTTCAGGACAACAACATCCCCAAATCTTACCTCACTCAAATTAGAGGTTTCTCTTGGCACAAAAACGAAATAAAAATGATAAGGAGAGGTTATTACAGTAGTAATAACTTCCAAAACTCAAATAAAATAAAAAGAACTGAAAGTAAAACATTGGTTTATCTCCCAAGAGTGCTTTTCTTTAACACCTTTGAGCTAGGCGCAGAAAGTGCGAATCAAGTAACATCAAGCGATGAAGCATTAGGATCAACGGGCGCCTTACGTCTTCCTCTCTTACCCTTCTTAACTCTAGGAAAGACGTGATTGTTGCAAGGTGGAGTGGTAAATTTTATAGTACCTTTTCCCACATCTATAGTGGCGCCGAGGAGTTTTAGTAAAGACCTTCCAAGCGTGATTTGTCCCTTTCCTACACATCAATAACAAGATAATCTGTAGATACCATTTTTCCAAGGACTTTTGTAAATACTCCTTCAGCTATTCCAATAGGAAATATAGTGACATTATTAGTAAGACATATTTCTTCTCCTCCCTCAGAAAGCCCCCAAAGACTCAAAGATTTGTAAACATCCTTTGGCATAAGACAAAATTCAGACATAATATCACAACGAGCATGAAAAGTTTCACCACTAATGGTAATTTTTACCGTAGGGTACCAACTCGATGGTTCAGAATTTATTGGCACATAATCAAAATGCTGGCGCACAGTATTATAGCAATTTTTAAGCAATCAGTTCGAGTCTCAAGAGTGTTCAATCTATTAAAAATGCTCACAAGATCAGCATCAAAATTAGTTGGAAAGCTGTAAACTGTAATCAACTTTTTAATAATATTGAAGACTTGATCTCCATCACAATGAAGGAAATCTCCTTCTGCAGTAGCATCCAAAGCATATCTATAACGAAGAGCAAGCCCAAAGTAAAAGCAACTAAGAAGCAAACTCAAAGTCATTTTTGGTTCAGTTTTTTCATGCCAATCATAAATTCTAGACCAAGCTTATTTAAAGCTTTCCTCATTCTTTTTGTTTGAAAGTGAAGATCATTTCCTCGGGTGACATAGTAGTAGCATCTAAACTAGACATGATAAACAACTATAAACAAAACTATATTTTTTTGTTTTTGATAAAACAATTCAAGTAAAAATAAAGTAAAGTAAAACTAAAACAAAGTAAAGGATGTACGTGCAAAACTCCCCTTGCAGAAGTCTTCTTTTTCCCCGGCAACGGTGCCAGAAAATTGTCTTGATGCGGGCAGATAACCACCCAGTTGGGAACCCCAAGAGGAAGGTATGATGAGTAGAGCAGCAAGTTTTCCCTCAGTAAGAAACCAAAGGTTTGTCGAATCTAGGAAAAAGCCAAACTCCAGAAGGTGATGCTTGCTAGCTTCGTGACACTCCAACAAGGGCGCCGTTTACGATTCTTGTTAGCGCGTCTTCAATTAGCAGCAACGTGGAACCTGCACACAAGACAACCAATAACTTTGCTCCCAACTTACGATGAGGTTGTCAATCTCACCGGTTTGCTGTAAACAAAGGAATGAGCGTATCGAGTGGAAAACAATAGTAGTATGTAAGAAAGTAAATAGTGCGAGTAAAGTAAACAGATGATAGCAATATAAAGGAAATTTGACCAGGGTCCACAGTTCACTAGTGGTGTCTCTCCATAAGATAAATAACACATGCTAGGTAAACAAATTACAGTTGGGCAATTGATAGAATAAAGATAACGCGCATATGTCAAGAAGATCACTATGAGATTTACTCTGGGCATTTGATACGTCTCTAACGTATCTATAACTTTTGATGCTCTATGCTTGTTTTTACACCATTTGCCTAATGTTTTGTTACACTTCGTGGCACTTCTATGCATTTTCCGGAACTAACCTATTAACAAGTCGCCACAGTGCCAGTTCCCTGTTTTCTGCTGTTTTTGTGTTTCAGAAGTGATACACAGGAAATATTCTCGGAATTAGATGAAACAAGTTCCTGAAGTCTTATTTTTCCCGGAAGCTTTCAGAGATCCGAAGAGGAGACGGAGTGGGGCCACGAGGTGGCCACACACCAGGGCGGCGCGGCCCAGGCCCTGGCCGCGCCTCCTACGTGTGAGACCGCCTCGGTCCACCTCTGACGATGCCCCTTCACCTATAAAGACCCCCCGACAGAAAAAACCTAAGTACCCGATCAATTTTCTAGAACACATCACGATCCGCCGCCGCCGTCGACCCGAAGATCGGGAGGGTCCAGAAGCTCTTCCCGGCACCCTGCCGGAGAGGGGAATCGCCACCGGAGGTCTTCTTCATCGCCATGCTTGCCTCCGGAGCAATGAGTGAGTAGTCTACCTTGGACTATGGGTCCATAGCAGTAGCTAGATGGTTGTCTTCTCCACCATGTGCTTCATGTTTAGATCTCATGAGCTGCCCTACATGATTGAGATCACCGTTATGTAATTCTACATGTTTGGTTTGTTGGGATCCGATGAATATTGGTGTTATGATTGAGTTGCTATACTGAAATATATCTTTTGTTATCTCTATGTTGTTTATGATCTTGCATGCTCTCCATTGTTAGTAGCTATCTTGGCCGAGTAGTTGCTAGTGACTCCAAGAGGGGGTATTTATGCTCGATAGTGGGTTCATGCCTCTATTTAATCTGGGGGAGTGACAGAAACCTCTAAGGTTGTAGATGTGATGTTGCTACTAGGGAGAAAACAACATTCATATGCTCGAGGGCATATGCTTTGTTTACATTACACACTTTGCTTAATGCAATTATCTGTTGTTCGCAACTTAATACTTGTGGAGTTCTCGGATTGATTTGCCACAAGTGGATTATTAGTCATAGATGCAGTTGGATGGCGGTCTATGTATTTTGTTGTAATGCCCAGAGTAAATCACATAGTGATCTTCTTGACATATCACGTTTATCTTTATTCTATCAATTGCCCAACTGTAATTTGTTTACCCAGCATGTGTTATTTATCTTATGGAGAGACACCACTAGTGAACTGTGGACCCCGGTCGTATTTCCATCATATTGCTATCACCTATTTACTTTACTCGCACTATTTACTTTACTCGCATACTTCTACTGCTTTCCACTCGATACGCTCATACCCTTTGTTTCAAGCAAACCGGTGAGATTGACAACCTCATCGCAAGTTGGGAGCAAAGTACTTAGTTGTGTTGTGTGCAGGTTCCGCGTTGCAGCTAGCAAGCAAAGCTTGGACGAGGCGCCATATATAAATTGTCCGAAGCTATCGCAAACTAGCAAGCATCACCTACAGTCGTATTGCCCGCTCTTCTCCTGATCGACATAACCTTGGTTTCTTAACTGAGGGAAAACTAGCTGCTATACTCATCACACCTTCCTCTTGGGGTTCCCAACGGGCTGGTCATTCACCACGCATCAAGCTAATTTTCTAGCGCCGTTGCCGGGGAAGAGTGGAAGACCTCTGCAAGGGGAGTTTTTCGCACACACATCCTTTACTTTGTTATTGTTTTGCTTTACTTTATTTATTTTACCTGCATCGTTTTATATCAAAAACCCAAAAAAATTAGAATCCTTGGTAGTTGTTATTTCTTTACTTTTAGTTCATCATGCTGTTCCCTAAGTACGTTCTGGAGGACCTCTCAATTGGTAGTGGTTCAATTATTAGAAAAAGTAACATAGAGGAGTTCTTTAATCACATTTGTATGCATAAGGAAGTTGAGGAAAAATCTTTTATTGAGCTAGCTCCTAGTTATGATGTTGCTTCTGCTTATTTAGTTCACATGTTAGAAGCTAGGTTTGCTAGCCTTAATACTTTTATGCAATACATGTTCCTTAAGCTTCATGAAATTAAAGATCCTAAAAATCTTTTTGATGAAAATAGTGTACCAAAGCGTGACTACAAGGGATACTCAAAACCTCAATTGGATAGTATTCATTTCTTCATTCCTATAGTGGATCCTGATCACCCTTTCATTATTACTTGATTCGCAAATTTTCTGCGCCTAGCTCAAAGGCGTTAAAGAAAAGCACTCTTGGGAGATAACCCAATGTTTTATTTTTAGTACTTTTTCTTTTATTTGAGTCTTGGAAGTCATTACTACTGTAATGACTGCTCCTTATCCTTTTTATTTTATTGTTGTGCCAAGAGAAGCCTCTAATTCGAGTGAGGTAAAGATTTGGGGATGTTGTTGTCCTAAAACTGTTTTTGGTTTTTGTTTTCGCCTTGATTTGCATTCAGAACTTGTCATATCTTTTCATCAAGGTGTATTTTTGCCTCTGATCTTTATTGGTTTTCATCAAAAGAGGTGTCTCTAAAAATTTCAAATGGTGTTGGAAAAGAGAAAAAGCTTTATGCAAAAAAGTGGTATAAGAAGGAGCTTGTGTAGACTGCGGCTTAGGATTTTTCATGTCGTGCTTGATGTCTTTTTGATGGTATGCTTAGTGGTTTTGCTGTAGCATGACTTGTCTCAAATAACTGAGATTGCTTAATGAGCCTTTGAAAAAAAATCATGCGTTGTTTTTATTGTTTGGAAGCATTATTTTGGTTTTCTCCTTGATGCTTTATTTGGGTTGACTTGGCGCATGCTCACACATGTTAGACTCTTACAAAGTCTCTAATAGCCTCTATGATCATTTAGTTTTTGACTTTTGATGCCATCTTATGCTTCTTTTAATGTCGCTTTGTCACTTTGCATGATTATGACCATTATTGCTCTCTTAGTTGGTCGCTCCCAGTCTTTTGCTAGCCCTCGCCTTGTACTGAGTGATACGTCTCAAACGTATCTATAATTTTTGATGCTCCATGCTTGTTTTTATACCATTTGCCTATTGTTTTGTTACACTTCGTGGCACTTTTATGTATTTTTCGGAACTAACCTATTAACAAGTTGCCACAGTGCCAGTTTCCTATTTTCTGCTGTTTTTGTGTTTCAGAAGTGATACACAGGAAATATTCTCGGAATTGGATGAAACAAGTTCCTGAAGTCTTATTTTACCCGGAAGCTTCCAGAGATCCGAAGGAGAGTAGGAGGGGGGCCACCAGGGCCCCACACATAGGGGTGGTGCGGCCAGACCCCTGGCTGCGCGAGCCTGGCGTGAGGGCCCCTGGCTCCTCCTCTGACATCGCCCCTTCGCCTATAAAGACCCCCCGACGGAAAAAACCTAAGTACCCGATCAGATTTCCAGAACACATCACGATCCACCGCCGCCGTCGACCCGAAGATCGGGAGGGTCCAGAAGCTCTTCCCGGCACCCTGCCGGAGAGGGGAATCGCCACCGGAGGTCTTCTTCATCGCTATGCTTGCCTCCGGAGCGATGAGTGAGTAGTCTACCTTGGACTATGGGTCCATAGCAGTATCTAGATGGTTGTCTTCTCCACCATGTGCTTCATGTTTAGATCTCATGAGCTGCCCTACATGATTGAGATCACCGTTATGTAATTCTATGATGTTGGTTTGTTGGGATCCGATGAATATTGGTGTTTATGATTAAGTTGCTGTACTGAATATTATCTTTTGTTATCTCTATGTTGTTTATGATCTTGCATGCTCTCCGTTGTTAGTAGCTATCTTGGCCGAGTAGTTGCTAGTGACTCCAAGAGGGGGTATTTATGCTCGATAGTGGGTTCATGTCTCTGCTTAGCCTGGGGGAGTGACAGAAACCTCTAAGGTTGTAGATATGCTGTTGCTACTAGGGAGAAAATAACATTCATATGCTCAAGGGCATATGCTTTGTTTACATTACACACTTTGCTTAATGCAATTATCTGTTGTTCGCAACTTAATACTTGTGGAGTTCTCGGATTGATTCGCCACAAGTGGATTATTAGTCATAGATGCAGTTGGATGGCGGTCTATGTATCTTGTTGTAATGCCCAGAGTAAATCTCATAGTGATCTTCTTGACATATCACGTCTATCTTTATTCTATCAATTGCCCAACTGTAATTTGTTTACCCAGCATGTGTTATTTATCTTATGGAGAGACACCACTAGTGAACTGTGGACCCCGGTCCTATTTCCATCATATTGCTATCACCTGTTTACTTTACTCGCACTGTTTACTTTACTTGCATTCTCTACTGTTTTCCACTCGATACGCTCATAACCTTTGTTTCAAGCAAACCGGTGAGATTGACAACCTCATCGCAAGTTGGGAGCAAAGTACTTGGTTGTGTGTGTGCAGGTTCCGCGTTGCAGCTAGCAAGCAAAGCTTGGACGAGGCGCCATATATAAATTGTCCGGAGCTGTCGCAAACTAGCAAGCATCACCTTCAGCCGTCAATTGTCTCCTTTTCTCCTGAACGATAAACCTTGGTTTCTTAACTGAGGGAAAATCTGCTGCTATACTCATCATACTTTCCTCTTGGGGTTCCCAACGAGCTGGTCATTCACCACGCACAAGGACCTCTGATCTCCCACATCAACTAGGAGTATCAGCCTGTTTTCTGGCGCCGTTGCCGGGGAAGAGTGGAAGACTTCTGCGAGGGGAGTTTTCGCACGCACATCCTTTACTTTGTTTTATTGTTTTGCTTTACTTTATTTATTTTACTTGCATCGTTATATATCAAAAACCCAAAAAAATTAGAATCCTTGGTAGTTGTTTTTACTTGTTTACTTTCGTTTTGCTGAAATGGTCAATCCTGAAAACACCAAGTTGTGTGACTTTACTAGCACGAACAATAGTGATTTTATCTGCACTCCTATTGCACCACCTGCTCCTGCTGCAAACTTTTATGAGATTAAGCCTGCTTTGTTGAACCTTGTTATGAAAGAGCAATTCTCTGGTGCTAGTACTGAAGATGCTGCAGCTCATCTCAACAATTTTGTTGAGCTATGTGAGATGCAGAAATATAAGGATGTTGATAGTGATATTATTAAGCTCAAGTTGTTTCCTTTTTCTTTGAGAGGAAAAGCTAAAGATTGGTTGCTGTCTTTGACTAAGAATAGTATTGATTCATGGGCTAAGTGTAAGGATGCTTTTATTGGTAGAAACTATCCTCCTGCTAAGATTATATCTCTGCGTAGCAATATTATGAAGTTTACTCAGTTTGATAATGAACATGTTGCTCAGGCTTGGGAAAGAATGAAATCTATGATAAAGAATTGCCCCACTCATGGACTGACTACTTGGATGATTATCCAAACTTTTTATGCAGGACTAAATTTTTCTTCAAGGAACCTACTTGATTCAGCTGCTGGAGGCACTTTTATGTCCCTTACCTTGGGCGCCGCAACAAAGCTACTTGACAACATGATGGTAAATTATTTTGAATGGCACACCGAGAGAGCTCCACAAGGTAAGAAGGTAAATTCTGTTGAGGAAACCTCTTCCTTGAATGTTAAGATTGATACAATTATGGCTATGCTTGCTAATGATAGGACTCATGTTGATCCTAATAATGTTCCTTTAGCCTCTTTGGTTGCTCAAGAAGAGCATGTTGATGTGAATTTCATTAGAAATAATAATTTTAACAACAATGCTTATAGGAACAATTTTGCTAGTAACAATTATAGGTCGCATCCTTCTACCAATGGTAATGATATGGTAACTCTCATGGTAATTCCTACAACAACACTAGGGCCGCGCCCTCTGAGCTTGAGGTAATGCTCAAGGACTTCATCGGTAAGCAAACTGCTTTTAATAAGTCTGTTGAGGAAAAGTTAGGCAAAATTGATATTCTTGCTTCTAAAGTTGATAGCCTTGCTCATGATGTTGAACTTCTGAAATTAAAAGTGTTTCCTAATGAGGTAAAAGAGAATAATGTTTTTGCTACCGCTAATGCTATTCAAGTTGGAATTGATGAAAATATTAGATTGTTAGCGGAATTGCATGCCAGGTGGGAAAGAGAAGATGAGATGGCTAGAGAGATGAAGGTATGTACCATTACTACCTCTAATGATGTTGCTCCCAATGCTAGCAATCCGCCTACTTTGGTTGGTGTAGAGAAAACTCCCACTCCTTGTGTTAAAAAGCCCAAAACTGCCAAAACTTTTTCTCAAAAGAGTGCTGAAATTTTTCGGAGTGTGGGAGATGATAGCTCTATTTCTTTTAATGATTTTGATGTTGATGGCTGCAATATATCTGAAGTAATTTTGTTCTTGCAAAAGCTTGCTTTGACTCCCAATGCTAGTTCTTTAAATATTGCTTTTACTAAGCATATTACCAATGCTCTCATGAAAATTAGGGATGAAAAGTTGAAGCAAAAAGCTTCCGTTCCCAAGAAATTAGAAGATGGTTGGGAACCCATCATTGATATGAATGTTAATGGTTTTGATTTCCATGCTTTATGTGATCTAGGTGCTAGTATTTCTATCATGCCTAGAAAGATTTATGATATGCTTGATTTACTGCCTCTTGAAAAATGTTATTTTGATGTTCCTATTGCTGATGTTGCTAAGAAGAAACCTTTGGGAAGGATTAATGATGTTCTTATTGTGGTTAACAATAACCTTGTTCCCGTTGATTTTCTTGTTATGGACATTGAATGCCATGCTTCATGTCCTATTATTTTGGGAAGACCCTTTATTCGAACTGTAGGTGCCATCATTGATATGAGGGAAGGCACTATCAAATATCAATTCCCACTAAAGAAAGGTATGGAACACTTCCCTAGGAAAAGAAAGAAATTAATTTTTGACTCTATTCTTAGAGCAAATTATGAGCTTGATGCTTCATCACTTGATGTTACTTGATTCGCAATTTTCTGCGCCTAGCTCAAAGGCGTTAAAGAAAAGCACTCTTGGGAGATTACCCAATGTTTTCTTTTCAGTACTTTTTATTTTATTTGAGTCTTGGAAGTCATTACTACTGTAATGACCGCTCCTTATCTTTTTTATTTCGTTTTTGTGCCAAGAGAAGCCTCTAATTTGAGCGAGGTAAAGATTTGGGGATGTTGCTGTCCTGAAACTGTTTTCAGTGCTTCACCGTAAAAATTCGTATAAATTCTATGTTTATCTTTTGGACCTGAGATTTCTTGTGCATATGCCCCAGGTTATATCCAAACTTTTGTTAGTTGAACACTTTTTGATTTGAGCAACAGAAAACCCCTCAAAAATTCGGCATTTGTCAGCTGTTCTGTTTTGACAGATTTCTGCCAATATTTGTTTTTGCCACTTTATCGCTTTCTTTGCGAGTTATTTTGATCACGGACCTCTTGTGGAAGTTTCTACAGTAGTATTTACTTTATATGTGGTGGTTTTGAGTTGAAACCTGAAGCAAAAAGAGGTTGATTATATGTTATGCCTACACTAATGTTGCTAATAGATTTGTGTTTAGTTTTGTATGAAGGAAGTTTTCAAGTGTAGGGATTGGAGAATGATGAGATGAGTTGAAGAATGGACAAAATCTCAAGCTTGGGGATGCCCATGCATCACCCCAAGAAATATCCAAGAAGTACAAGCGTCAAAGCTTGGGGATGCCCCCGAGGCACCCCTTCTTCATCGGCAAAAATCAGGTCACCTTTCAAGACACTATATTTTTATTGCTTCATGCACTATGTGTTTTTCTTGGAGCGTCAGTTGTTTTAGTTTTCTTAGTTGGTTTAGTTTGTTTTTTTGCTGCAATAAATGGTGGGACCCCAACAAATTTTCTTTGGAGGAGATGTACTCGTTTTCATTTGCAAAGAACGCTCTCGTTTTCACTCTTATTAAAAATCGAGCGTTCTTCTTTTTCTGATACTGCTTTTGGTTTTCATTTTCACCTTGATTTGCGTTCAGACCTTGTCATATCTTTTCATCAAGGTGTATTTTTGCCTCTAATATTTATTGGTTTTCATCAAAAGAGGTGTCTTTAAAAATTTCAAATGGTGTTGGAAAAGAGAAAAAGCTTTGTGCAAAATAGTGGTACAAGAAGGAGCCTGTGTAGACTGCGGCTTAGGCTTTTTCATGTCATGCTTGATGTATTTTTGATAGTATGCTTAGTGGTTTTGCTGTAGCATTACTTGTCTCAAATAACTGAGATTGCTTAATGAGCCTTTGAAAAAATCATGCGTTGTTTTTATTGTATGGAAGCATTATTTTGGTTTTCTCCTTTATGCTTTATTTGGGTTGACTTGGCGCATGCTCACACATGTTAGACTCATACAAATTCGCCAATATCCTTCATGATCATTTAGTTTTTGACTTTTTATGCCATCTTATGCTTCTTTTAATGTTGCTTTGTTGCTCTGCATGATTATGGCCATTATTGCTCTCTTAGTTGGTCGCTCCCAGTCTTTTGCTAGCCCTCGCCTTGTACTGAGTATGAGCTCTACTAGTGCATCCAACTCCTAAAAGCCAAAGTCTTCCAAAGTGTCCACCATACATACCTACTAGCAATTTGCTATTCCAAGTAAATTTGACTTGCTTTTATTTTCTCTTCAAATTAAACTCTTACCAGTGTTATGCGAAATTCGGTCAGTAAAGCTCTCGCGAACCGGAAGGCACACTTTACTTTTTCCTGTCTTAAAAATTTGACATTGTGGTCTCTTATGTTGAGTTGTTATGCTTGCAAGTTGTAAGTTGGATTCTAGCCCAACCATGCAGTCATGGGCAAGCTTTCAACATTGCACTTCTTATTTGAGTTGATATCGTGATCTTTTGTTTATGGATGCCCGCGGTGTGAAATGAATTGGGAAACTTGTGGGGATCATGGAGTTTTTATATGTGTTAGGGAAACGCCGGGCCTCCAATCTAAGCCATGCATAATTCATGGTGGAAATTTGCAGCATACCCATGGTGAACATACGACGACGCATCTCACAATAAAAAGCTAAACAAAAGGCAAATAAAAGAGATGTCGAGGTGTTCATTGTCTGCTTGTCCTGTCATTTTGGTGTGGGCTTGTTCCATGTCATCGGGCACGGAGGTACCCCATTGGCGGTTCTCAATGATATGCATATATTTACAATGACAAGAGCCTTGCTTGGGACTCTAAGTAAAGTAGCATGATGTTTGGGTACTCGTATTCACGGGACACGAGGTTTTCAACTTATGATTTGTCAAGCATATGCATCATAATTGTTCTCGCATTAACTTTAACCATTCAAGATGCTTATGATGGGGGCAATGAGAGCTCAAAGCCGGTAAGTACCATAATTTTTGAAGGTTATAAAACTTGCAATCACTGCTTCCCTCTGCGAAGGGCCTTTCTTCTACTTTTATGTTGAGTCACCACCTTCTTTCTTTATGCACCATTAAGAGAGCATAGTTGTCATTCTTAGTGTGATATGCATTGTCTCAAAGTTCATTGATTGATTCATATTGTTGGTTTCACTTGTTCTCAAATTATTTGTATCTAGTCGCCCTCTTAAACTTGAAGGTGTCCTATGCATTTATGTTTTGCTCTCTTTGAAGGACAAGCCGAAAACCATTTGTATGTTTTTCCTTATGATTTGAACACATGTTTGACTTTCATTGTTTCATTTTCATGATCTTTTGTTTGTGTTCATTTGCATGTTTACAACATGGTTGCTAAGTTTCTTATTGTCATGATTATATCTTCATGCCCATGTTTTAAGTTCTTATGATCCCAGCTCACCAATGCTTACATATATGATCAAGATTGTGTAGGTGCATGTCACCTCAAAAATTATTCTTTTGTTATCACTTACCTACTCGAGGACGAGCAGGAGTTAAGCTTGGGGATGCTTGATACATCTCAAACGTATCTATAATTTTTGATGCTCCATGCTTGTTTTTACACCATTTGCCTATTGTTTCGTTACACTTCGTGGCACTTTTATGCATTTTCCGGAACTAACCTATTAACAAGTTGCCACAGTGCCAGTTTCCTGTTTTCTGCTGTTTTTGTGTTTCAGAAGTGATACACAGGAAATATTCTTGGAATTGGACGAAACAAGTTCCTGAAGTCTTATTTTACCCGGAAGCTTCCAGAGATCCGAAGGAGAGTAGGAGGGGGGCCACCAGGGCCCCACACACAGGGGTGGCGCAGCCAGACCCCTGGCCGCGCGAGCCTGGCGTGAGGGCCCCTGGCTCCTCCTCTGACATCGCCCCTTCACCTATAAAGACCCCCCAACGGAAAAAACCTAAGTACCCGCCGCCGTCGTCGACCCGAAGATCGGGAGGATCCAGAAGCTCTTCTCGGCACCCTGCCGGAGAGGGGAATCGCCACCGGAGGTCTTCTTCATCGCCATGCTTGCCTCCGGAGCGATGAGTGAGTAGTCTACCTTGGACTATGGGTCCATAGCAGTAGCTAGATGGTTGTCTTCTCCACCATGTGCTTCATGGTTAGATCTCATGAGCTGCCCTACATGATTGAGATCACCATTATGTAATTCTATGATGTTGGTTTGTTGGGATCCGATGAATATTGGTGTTTATGATTAAGTTGCTGTACTGAATATTATCTTTTGTTATCTCTATGTTGTTTATGATCTTGCATGCTCTCCGTTGTTAGTAGCTATCTTGGCCGAGTAGTTGCTAGTGACTCCAAGAGGGGGTATTTATGCTCGATAGTGGGTTCATGTCTCTGCTTAACCTGGGGGAGTGACAGAAACCTCTAAGGTTGTAGATGTGCTGTTGCTACTAGGGAGAAAACAACATTCATATGCTCAAGGGCATATGCTTTGTTTACATTACACACTTTGCTTAATGCAATTATCTGTTGTTCGCAACTTAATACTTGTGGAGTTCTCGGATTGATTCGCCACAAGTGGATTATTAGTCATAGATGCAGTTGGATGGCGGTCTATGTATCTTGTTGTAATGCCCAGAGTAAATCTCATAGTGATCTTCTTGACATATCACGTCTATCTTTATTCTATCAATTGCCCAACTGTAATTTGTTTACCCAGCATGTGTTATTTATCTTATGGAGAGACACCACTAGTGAACTGTGGACCCCGGTCCTATTTCCATCATATTGCAATCACCTGTTTACTTTACTCGCACTGTTTACTTTACTTGCATTCTCTACTGTTTTCCACTCGATACGCTCATAACCTTTGTTTCAAGCAAACTGGTGAGATTGACAACCTCATCGCAAGTTGGGAGCAAAGTACTTGGTTGTGTGTGTGCAGGTTCCGCGTTGCAGCTAGCAAGCAAAGCTTGGACGAGGCGCCATATATAAATTGTCCGGAGCTGTCACAAACTAGCAAGCATCACCTTCAGCCGTCAATTGTCTCCTTTTCTCCTGAACAATAAACCTTGGTTTCTTAACTGAGGGAAAATCTGCTGCTATACTCATCATACTTTCCTCTTGGGGTTCCCAACGAGCTGATCATTCACCACGCACAAGGACCTCTGATCTCCCACATCAACTAGGAGTATCACTGAGTATGAGCTCTACTCGTGCATCCAACTCCTAAAAGCCAAAGTTTTCCAAAGTGTCCACCATACATACCTACTAGTAATTTGCTATTCCAAGAAAATGTGACTTGCTTTTATCTTCTCTTCAAATTAAACTCTTACCAGTGTTATGCGAAAATTGGTCAGTAAAGCTCTCACGAACCGGAAGGCATACTTTACTTTTTCTTGCCATTAAAAATTTGACATTGTGGTCTCTTATGTTGAGTTGTTATGCTTGCAAGTTGTAAGTTGGATTCTAGCCCATCCATGCTGTCATGGGGCAAGCTTTCAACATTGCACTTCTTATTTGAGTTGATATCGTGATCTTTTGTTTATGGATGCCCGCGGTGTGAAATGAATTGGGAATCTTGTGGGGATCATGGAGTTTGTATATGTGTTAGGGAAATGTCTGGGCCGCCAATCTAAGCCATGCATAATTCATGGTGGAAATTTGCAGCATACCCATGGTGGACATTCGACGACGCATCTCATAATAAAAAGCTAAACAAATGGCAAATAAAAGAGATGTCGAGGTGTTCATTGTCTGCTTATCCTGTTATTTTGATGTGGGCTTGTTCCATGTCATCAGGCACGGAGGTACCCTGTTGGCGGTTTTTGATGATACATATATACTTACAATGACAAGAGCCTTGCTTGGGACTCTAAGTAAAGTAGCATGAGGTTTGGGTACTCGTATTCACGGGACACGAGGTTTTCAACTTATGATTTGTCAAGCATATGCATCATAATTGTTCTTGTATTAACTTTAACCATTCAAGATGCTTATGATGGGGGCAATGAGAGCTCAAAGCCGGTAAGTACCATAATTTTTTAAGGTTATAAAACTTGCAATCACTGCTTCCCTCTGTGAAGGGTCTTTCTTCTAATTTTTATGTTGAGTCACCACCTTCTTTCTTTATGCATCATTAAGAGAGCATAGTTGTCATTCTTAGTATAATGTGCATTATCCCAAAGTTTACATTGATTGATTCATATTGTTGGTTTTACTTGTTCTTAAATTATTTGTATCTAGTTGCCCTCTTAAACTTGAAGGTGTCCTATGCATTTATGTTTTGCTCTCTATGAAGGACAAGCTGAAAACCATTTGTATGTTTTTCCTTATGATTTGAACACACGTTTGACTTTCATTGTTTCATTTTCATGATCTTTTGTTTGTGTTCATTTTCATGTTTACAACATGGTTGCTAAGTTTCTATTGTCAAGATTATATCTTCATGCCCATGTTTTAAGTTCTTATGATCCTAGCTCACAAATGCTTACATATATGATCAAGATTGTGTAGGTGCATGTCACCTCAAAAATTATTCTTTTGTTATCACTTACCTACTCGAGGACGAGCATGAGTTAAGCTTGGGGATGCTTGATACGTCTCCAACGTATCTATAATTTTTGATGCTCCATGCTTGTTTTTACACCATTTGCCTAATGTTTCGTTACACTTCGTGGCACTTTTATGCATTTTCCGAAACTAACCTATTAACAAGTCGCCACAGTGCCAGTTCCCTGTTTTCTGTTGTTTTTGTGTTTCAGAAGTGATACACAGGAAATATTCTCGGAATTGGACAAAACAAGTTCCTGAAGTCTTATTTTCCCCGGAAGCTTCCAGAGATCCAAAGAGGAGACGGAGTGGGGCCACGAGGTGGACACACACCAGGGCGGCGCAGCCCAGGCCCTGGCCGCGCCCCCTACGTGTGAGACCGCCTCGGTCCACCTCTGAAGATGCCCCTTTGCCTATAAAGACCTCCCGATGGAAAAAACCTAAGTACCCGATCAATTTTCCAGAACACATCTCGATCCGCCGCCGCCGTCGACCCGAAGATCAGGAGGGTCCAGAAGCTCTTCCCGGCACCCTGCTAGAGAGGGGAATCGCCACCGAAGGTCTTCTTCATCGCCATGCTTGCCTCCAGAGCGATGAGTGAGTAGTCTACCTTGGACTATGGGTCCATAGCAGTAGCTAGATGGTTGTCTTCTCCACCATGTGCTTCATGTTTAGATCTCATGAGCTGCCCTACATGATTGAGATCACCATTATGTAACTCTACATGTTTGGTTTGTTGGGATCCGATGAATATTGGTGTTATGATTGAGTTGCTATACTGAAATATATCTTTTGTTATCTCTATGTTGTTTATGATCTTGCATGCTCTCCGTTGTTAGTAGCTATCTTGGCCGAGTAGTCGCTAGTGACTCCAAGAGGGGGTATTTATGCTCGATAGTGGGTTCGTGCCTCTATTTAATCTGGGGGAGTGACAAAAACCTCTAAGGTTGTAGATGTGCTGTTGCTACTAGGGTGAAAATAACATTCATATGCTCGAGGGCATATGCTTTGTTTACATTACACACTTTGCTTAATGCAATTATCTGTTGTTTGCAACTTAATACTTGTGGACTTCTCGGATTGATTCGCCACAAGTGGATTATTAGTCATAGATGCAGTTAGATGGCGGTCTATGTATTTTGTTGTAATGCCCAGAGTAAATCGCATAGAGATCTTCTTGACATATCACGTTTATCTTTATTCTATCAATTGCCCAACTATAATTTGTTTACCGAGCATGTGTTATTTATCTTATGGAGAGACACCACTAGTGAACTATGGACCCCGGTCCTATTTCCATCATATTGCTATCACCTGTTTACTTTACTCGCACTGTTTACTTTACTCGCATACTTTTACTGCTTTCCACTCGATACGCTCATACCCTTTGTTTCAAGCAAACCGGTGAGATTGACAACCTCATCGCAAGTTGGGAGCAAAGTACTTGGTTGTGTTGTGTGCAGGTTCCGTGTTGTAGCTAGCAAGCAAATCTTGGACGAGGCGCCATATATAAATTGTCCGAAGCTGTCACAAACTAGCAAGCATCACCTACAGTCGTATTTCCCGCTCTTCTCCTGATCGAGATAACCTTGGTTTCTTAACTGAGGGAAAACTAGCTGCTATACTCATCACACCTTCCTCTTGGGGTTCCCAACGGGCTGGTCATTCACCACGCATCAGCATTACAACAAGATACATAGACCGCCATCCAACTGCATCTATGACTAATAATCTACTCGCGGGGAATCATCCGAGGACCCCTTCAGTATTAAGTTGCGAACAACAGATAACTGCATTAAGCAAAGTGTGTAATGTAAATAAAGCATATGCCCTTGGACATAAGAATGTTGTTTTCTCCCTAGTGGCAACAGCATATCTACAACCTTAGAGGTTTCTGTCACTCCCCCGGATTCAATAGAGGCATGAACCCAACTATCGAGCATAAATACCCTCTTGGAGTCACTAGTATCTACTCGGCCAAGATAGCTACTAACAACGGAGAGCATGGAAGATCATAAACAACATAGAGATAACATAAGATAAATTTCAGAACAACAACTTAATCATAACACCAATATTCATCGGATCCCAACAAACACAACATGTAGAATTACATAACGGTGATCTCGATCATGTAAGGCAACTCACGAGATCTAAACATGAAGCACATGGTGGAGGAGACAACCATCTAGCTACTGCTATGGACCCATAGTCCAAGGTAGACTACTCACTCATCGCGTCGGAGGCAAGCATGGCGATGAAGAAGACCTCCGGTGGCGATTCCCCTCTCCGGCAGGGTGCTGGGAAGAGCTTCTGGACCCTCCCGATCTCGGGTCGATGATGGCGGTGGATCGCGATGTGTTTCTGGAAAAGTGATCGGGTGTTTAGGTTTTTCCCATCGGAGGGTCTTTATAAGCGAACGGGCAGCGTCAGAAGTGGACCGAGGCGGTCTCACACATAGGGGGCGTGGCCAGGGGCTGGGCCGCGCCGCCCTATTGTGTGGCCGGCTCATGGCCCCTCTCTGTCTCCTCTTCGGTCCTCTGGAAGCTTTGGTAAATTTCTGGATGTTCGGCTTTTGTTTCGTCCAATTCCGAGAATATTTCCTGTGTAACTTTTCTGAAAAACAAAAATAGCAGAATACAGGGAACTGACACTGTGGCATCTTGTTAATAGGTTAGTTCCAGAAAATGCATAAAAACGCCACGAAGTGTAACGAAACACTAAGCAAATGGTGTAAAAACAAGCATGGAGCATCAAAAATTATAGATATGTTTGAGACGTATCAATAGGTATTACTTATGATCTCTGAAATGCTGTACAAGTAAAATAGGATTTTATAGAATAAGGTTCCAAATGAGTAGATGATGGTATGCTAAGATTGCATTACTCCTATTAGAAGATAGTGATCATACCAAGATATGGTTAGTGTGATATAGGCTCTACCTAAATATGAATTTAGGGTCTAGGCTTGAGTTACCTCCTCCCATATCTAGTTTCTTTGCCTAAGTAAAACATGACTTGTACCAAGGGTCTCTATTGGATCTTCATAAGAATGTTCCCCCCCTAACAAGGATAGGTTTTCTTAACTCCCCTACCCTCTCCTGATGATGGATGATATCTGCTTATCAATCTAGGTTCCATAAATAGCATAACCACCCTCCTAAATAAGTATAATCATATGCTTGACAAGATCATCTATTTCTTTCATAAACTCTCATATCATATCTTCTTATTTCCTTCATCTACTGCTCCTCCTAAATCCATGATTTGAGCTTGACACTAAAGCTCTTACATAATATTAACATTCATATCTCTATATACTCTCCATGATCACATTGTCCAGAGGTTTGCTCATCTCAACTTCCTTCATACTCCTTCTCAAGGTTTTATGATTAATATCATCACCAACACTTGCCCTTGAGATCTAGTTAATCCAATCCATGCATTACCCTAGATGTTGACTTATAGGGTTAGGATATTATACTACTCCTAATCCATACTCCACCTTGTGGTTAATCCTTGTCTTACCTCCTACTTCTCTTAGTATCAATACTTGGTTGGATCTACCTTCAGAGATTAAGAATATAATCTCCACCATTGTGGTATCCATATAGGATCTATCTCCCACCACATGAGTGCTACTTCTCTTGTATCAATCTTATTTAATCACCTTTGATCCATTTACTTAACCTATGTCACTCTCCCACTTCATGTGACATGGTAATGATCATTTTGATCCATTGATCATATAGCTTAGGGTTCTATTTGGTTAATCATGTATTCCACAATCAATGTGATATCAAGATGATCATTATAATCCTTTGATCATATGGCTTGGGTTCCATTTGGCTAATCAAGGTCCATGGTTAACTGGTGCTAAACTATTCTCTTGGAACATCCATTTAACTAAGAGAACTTCATATCACCACTTAACTCCAAGTGACTACACATTTGACATCTTCCTAGTAATGGTTCAAATCTCCTTGTGGCATACACCACACCTATAGTTGAGATAACTCCTCTGATCACTTGGCATTAAGTTAGTCTCTCCAATTGCTGAGTTTCTAATTTCTACCCTAAGGTTCTATATCAAAAGGTAAGAGTAACACTAGAATAGCTATGGACTCTCCCTTCTTGTTCTTAAGATGAATGGATTTAGATATAAAAGAATAGGATAGATCAAGATTTAAGAGTAAGATAGATCAAGATTCAAGGGTAAGACTTGTGTTGTCTTCCTATGTGCTGGATTTTGTTTTAAGAATTTAGGTTTATGAACTACTATGATACTCATGGTAGGATTGGATATGAGATTCTAAAGTAATGTGTTAACATATTAATTCTACCTCACAATCCCCTCTTTTTGTTATTATAATTATCTCTACCCAAAACAGGTTTGTTAACAAAGGTCCCGTTGAAGTTTATCGCACTTCAGTTGATGAGCTACTTCAATTCCATCAACTCAAGAGAAGCTTCAATCACTTTGACAAGTTTTGTTTAAAAGCGCGAAATTTTCCCAAATTTTTTATGCATGAATGCAATGCACACGTTTGTGTTCTCTCTATTTCTAGCCTCACATCCTGGGATGTTACAGACTCTCCCCTTTAAAATCAACTTCGTCCTCAAAGTTCAAACTCTCTTACGTTTGGGCTGAGCTTATCCTTGACATCACCTAGCTCACAACTCCTTTTCCAACTGATTGGATATAGATCATATCCCTTCATTCAGAGTACCCCTTAAATCCTCTTTGTCTGACTCTGAACAATTGTCACTTGAATCAATCCTATGTTGTCTTCCAACACTCATGGAGAATCCAATAGTCTTCGGCACCTTAGTTTACTTAGTTTTACAAGCTGTTTTGGTGAGGTCTCCATACTAGGGTATCAACTTTCTATATATGGCCTAGTTATGGTCTATAAAATAAGGTTTCACGGAGATCATAATGACACTTAAAAAGTCCGTTAAGGCATAGGCTTACCTAAAGATTCACTTCCAAGGAATGGATTAGACTCATTTTGCCTATCCAATCTAGGGTTTTAATTCACAATCACAACTTTGACATTTGTCCTCTATGCTCGAAAAGTTACCAACTATGGTTCATAATAGGTGTGGTTCATGGTCCAAAATCGTCTAACTCCTTCACTGCTCTCCTAATGGAGCTACGGTGAATCTTAGGGAAGTGTCGTTCAAATACACTTCCTCCTACTTCCATCATCTTTCGTTTCTCCCCAATTCCCACTTCTTAGAAGTATTAATTTACTCCTTTTGGTCAAATTTAAGGTCTAGTTGTTGCTTCCATGAGGTATAAAACTCAACTTCCATTCTGATGAACTTTCGAAGCAAGTATCAATACAGTTCCTCGACATCACCTTATGCAAATAAGGCTAATCTCATCTTAGTCTAGACCTTCTTCTTACTCCAACTGATTTGGTCTAGTTCTTCCATCAACTGGTTGCTACACTCTCCCCCTTAGACTTTTCTATTGGTCTCTTGAAGAAATTTGTGGTGTACTGATGGCACGGTGATGGTGTGTGTAATTAATGAAGTAAATGACCGGCCAGTTGGAAACCCCAAGAGCAAGGTGTGATGAATATAGCGGCAAGTTTTTCCCTCGGTAAGTGATGTCTACACACGCTTCTGTTCTTGTAGACAGTGTTGGGCCTCCAAGTGCAGAGGTTTGTAGAGCAGCAGCAAGTTTCCCTTAAGTGGATCACCCAAGGTTTATCGAACTCAGGGAGGAAGAGGTCAAAGCTATCCCTCTCAAACAACCCTGCAATTACGATACTGAAAGTCTCTTATGTCCCCAATACACCCAATACACTTGTCAGATGTATAGGTGCACTAGTTCGGCGAAGAGATAGTGAAATACAAGTGGTATAGATGATTATAAGTAGCAAATGTGACCTGAAATAAATATCGCTGCGAGCAAACATGTAACAAAACAGCAAGTAAACGGTGTGCAAAGCTTGGAAACAAGGCCTAGGGATCATACTTTCACTAGTGGACACACTCCCAACAAATATAACATAACTGACCAAATAAATAACTTCTCTTCACTATGGTACTCTGAATTACTCTCCTATTGAACAACACTAATCATTGCGTAGGGCTACGAAGCACTCCTCAAAGTTCATCAAGTACTTGAAAAATACCACTCATAGAGATATCCAAATCAAATCACAACTCAAGATAGATATTATTGCAACTTAGACCAAGTACTAACACGGTGCACACACTGTCAACATTCCACCATGAAAAGAGGAATAGATCACTTCAATACTATCATAGTGATAATTATTCTCATAATCCATAAGAGATCACAATCGTAGCCTAGACCAAGTACCACCACGATGCACGCACCGTCACTGTTACACCATGGCAGGAAGAATAGATTACTTTAATAACACACTAGAGTACACATAATGAAGAAGAGTAACATCTACTTATTCAACATGATACAAAGCTCATGATCACACAAAGATCACATCATGGGAGAGAGAGGTGAACCACATAGCTACCGATAGAGCCCTCAGCCCCGGGGATGAACTACTCCCTCCTCGTCATAGGAGACAGCAAGGTTGATGGAGATGGCAGCAAGATCGATGGAGATGGCGGAGACGGCGATGGAGACCGATGGAGATGGCTCCGGGGGCACTTCCCCGTCCCGGCAGGGTGCCGGAACAAAGACTTCTGTCCCTCGAAATTCGTCGGCGGCGGTGGCGGAGATACGAAACTCTTCTGAAAATTTCGCTGACTCCCCTAGGGTTTTCCGTCCCAAGGCTTCTTATAGGCGAAGGGGCATCGTCAGGGGGCAGCCAGGGGCTCCTCACACCAGGTGGGCGCGGCCAGGGGCTAGGCCGCGCCCCCTACGTGTGAGGGCGGCCTCTGGCCCCCCTCCGGCTCTCTTTCGGTCTTCAGGAAGCTTCCGAGAAAAATAAGACTTCTGGAACTTGTTTCGTCCAATTCCGAGAATATTTCTTGTGTAGCTTTTCTGAAACACAAAACAACAGAAAATAGGGAACTGGCACTGTGGCATCTTGTCAATAGGTTAGTTCTGGAAATCGCATAAAAACGCCACGAAGTGTAATGAAACACAAGGCAAATGGTGTAAAAACAAGCATGGAGCATCAAAAATTATAGATACGTTTGAGACGTATCAGCATCCCCAAGCTTAAC
Organism: Dactylis glomerata; assembly: GCA_007115705.1. Lineage (NCBI taxonomy): Eukaryota > Viridiplantae > Streptophyta > Magnoliopsida > Poales > Poaceae > Dactylis > Dactylis glomerata. The sequence continues at coordinate 3,722,381 of QXEO01000834.1, read as the reverse complement.
TCCTGCTCGTCCTCGAGTAGGTAAGTGATAACAAAAGAAATAATTTTTGAGGTGACATGCACCTACACAATCTTGATCATATATGTAAGCGTTGTGAGCTGGGATCAAAAGAACTTAAAACATGGGCATGAAAGACATAATCTTGACAATAAGAAACTTAGCAACCATGTTATAAACATGCAAATGAACATAAACAAAAGATCATGAAAATGAAACAATGAAAGTTAAACGTGTGTTCAAATCATAAGGAAAAACATACAAATGGTTTTCAGCTTGTCCTTAATGGAGAGCAAAACATAAATGCATAGGACACATTCAAGTTTAAGAGGGAGACTAGATACAAATAATTTGAGAACAAGTGAAACCAACAATATGAATCAATCAATGAAAACTTTGGGACAATGCACATTATACTCAGAATGACAACTATGCTCTCTTAATGGTGCATAAAGATAGAAGGTGGTGACTCAACATAAAAGTAAAAGAAAGGCCCTTCGCAGAGGGAAGCAGTGATTAAACATGTGCTAGAGCTTTTCATTTGTAAAACAAAGAGATAAAAATTGGTTTTGAGAGGTGGTTGTCTTTGTCAACGACTGGCAATGGGGTTCTTACTATCTTCCATACAAAAATGAAGCAAGTTTTTAACTAATGAAAGTTTGTATATAACCTGGGGCATATGCAAAAGAAATATCAGGTCCAAAAGATATACAGAGAATTTTCACGAATTTTTACGGTGCAGCATCGAAAACAGTTTCAGGACAGCAACATCTCCAAATCTTACCTCGCTCAAATTAGAGGCTTCTCTTGGCACAACAACGAAATAAAAAGGATAAGGATCGGTTATTACAGTAGTAATAACTTCCAAGACTCAAATAAAAGAAAAAGTACTGAAAATAAACAATAGGTTATCTCCCAAGAGTGCTTTTCTTTGACGCCTTTGAGCTAGGCGCAGTAATTTGCAAAGATGCTCATGTGGGCGCCATATAAGAGCTTAAAGCAAAAGCTCCATATAAGAACTTGAAGCAATAGAGAGCATCAAAAACAAAGTATGGAACACATTTAAATTTAAACCACTTCCTATGAAAAATAGTCTTGTAAAAAGACAAGTTATAAAAGCGCAAAGCGAAAAACATAGGAAGGCAAAACAAGTACAACTTTAAGAATTGCAACATAAAGAGGGGAAATCAATATTATTAAGATCCTTTAAAACATATTTCCCTCTCTTATAATAACTTTTAGTAGCATCATGAATAGAATTAACAACATAACCATTACATAAAGCATCTCTATCATGAGCCACATGCATAAAAGAATTAATACTCCCCACATGAACAATAGTAGTAGGAGAAGATTCAACAGAATAATTATTCTCATCACCATAATCATCAAAAATAGGAGGCATATTATAATCATAACTAATTTTATCCTCAATAGTAGGTGAACTAAAAATATTATACCCATCATCATAACCATCATAAACTAGAGGTTTAGTATCATCACAAGCTAAAGAATAGCTATTTCGCAAAGCATATTTTTCAAACATATCATCATAAGAAGGAACATCACATAGGGGAGATAAAATATCATCAGAGCAAACTTTCTCCACTAAAGCTGGGGAACTAAAAATATCATGCTTAACAAAACCAGCTTCCCCAAGCTTAGACTTTTCTATAGCACTAGTAATAACAATGTTTAAAGCATTCATACTAACATCACTATTAGCATGCAAATTAAGCTCCAAAGGTTTTTCAATTTTCTCTTCAAACACTTCATATCTAAACTCAGGAAAAAGACTAAAGAACTCTTTGTTTTCCATTAAGCCTAACTAGTGAAAATAAAAACAAGAAACAAAAAGATGTAATTGCAGAATCTAAAGGAAATAACTCCGAGCACTCACACAGGAGGATGCGAGTACCTTTTTACCTTACCTCCTCGGCAACGGCGCCAGAAAAGAGCTTGATGTCTACACACGCTTCTGTTCTTATAGACAGTGTTGGGCCTCCAAGTGCAGAGGTTTGTAGAGCAACAGCAAGTTTCCCTTAAGTGGATCACCCAAGGTTTATCGAACTCAGGGAGGAAGAGGTCAAAGCTATCCCTCTCAAACAACCCTGCAATTACGATACTGAAAGTCTCTTGTGTCCCCAACGCACCCAATACACTTGTCAGATGTATAGGTGCACTAGTTCGGCGAAGAGATAGTGAAATACAAGTGGTATAGATGATTATAAGTAGCAAATGTGACCTGAAATAAATATCGCTGCGAGCAAACATGTAACAAAACAGCAAGTAAACGGTGTGCAAAGCTTGGAAACAAGGCCTAGGGATCATACTTTCACTAGTGGACACACTCCCAACAAATATAACATAACTGACCAAATAAATAACTTCTCTTCACTATGGTACTCTGAATTACTCTCCTATTGAACAACACTAATCATTGCGTAGGGCTACGAAGCACTCCTCAAAGTTCATCAAGTACTTGACAAATACCACTCATAGGGATATCCAAATCAAATCACAACTCAAGATAGATATTATTGCAACTTAGACCAAGTACTAACACGGTGCACACACTGTCAACATTCCACCATGAAAAGAGGAATAGATCACTTCAATACTATCATAGTGATAATTATTCTCATAATCCATAAGAGATCACAATCGTAGCCTAGACCAAGTACCACCACGATGCACGCACCGTCACCGTTACACCATGGCAGGAGGAATAGATTACTTTAATAACACACTAGAGTACACATAATGAAGAAGAGTAACATCTACTTATTCAACATGATACAAAGCTCATGATCACACAAAGATCACATCATGGGAGAGAGAGGTGAACCACATAGCTACCGATAGAGCCCTCAGCCCCGGGGATGAACTACTCCCTCCTCGTCATAGGAGACAGCAAGGTTGATGGAGATGGCAGCAAGGTCGATGGAGATGGCGGAGACGGCGATGGAGACTGATGGAGATGGCTCCGGGGGCACTTCCCCGTCCCGGCAGGGTGCCGGAACAAAGACTTCTGTCCCTCGAAATTCGTCGGCGGCGGTGGCGGAGATACGGAACTCTTCTGAAAATTTCGCTGACTCCCCTAGGGTTTTCCGTCCCGAGGCTTCTTATAGGCGAAGGGGCATCGTCAGGGGGCAGCCAGGGGCTCCTCACACTAGGTGGGCGCGGCCAGGGGCTAGGCCGCGCTCCCTACGTGTGAGGGCGGCCTCTGGCCCCCCTCCGGCTCTCTTTCGGTCTTCAGGAAGCTTCCGAGAAAAATAAGACTTCTGGAACTTGTTTCGTCCAATTCCGAGAATATTTCTTGTGTAGCTTTTCTGAAACACAAAACAACAGAAAATAGGGAACTGGCACTGTGGCATCTTGTCAATAGGTTAGTTCTGGAAATCGCATAAAAATGCCACGAAGTGTAATGAAACACAAGGCAAATGGTGTAAAAACAAGCATGGAGCATCAAAAATTATAGATACGTTTGAGACGTATCAGCATCCCCAAGCTTAACTCCTGCTCGTCCTCGAGTAGGTAAGTGATAACAAAAGAAATAATTTTTGAGGTGACATGCACCTACACAATCTTGATCATATATGTAAGCGTTGTGAGCTGGGATCAAAAGAACTTAAAACATGGGCATGAAAGACATAATCTTGACAATAAGAAACTTAGCAACCATGTTATAAACATGCAAATGAACATAAACAAAAGATCATGAAAATGAAACAATGAAAGTTAAACGTGTGTTCAAATCATAAGGAAAAACATACAAATGGTTTTCAGCTTGTCCTTAATGGAGAGCAAAACATAAATGCATAGGACACATTCAAGTTTAAGAGGGAGACTAGATACAAATAATTTGAGAACAAGTGAAACCAACAATATGAATCAATCAATGAAAACTTTGGGACAATGCACATTATACTCAGAATGACAACTATGCTCTCTTAATGGTGCATAAAGATAGAAGGTGGTGACTCAACATAAAAGTAAAAGAAAGGCCCTTCGCAGAGGGAAGCAGTGATTAAACATGTGCTAGAGATTTTCATTTGTAAAACAAAGAGATAAAAATTGGTTTTGAGAGGTGGTTGTCTTTGTCAACGACTGGCAATGGGGTTCTTACTATCTTCCATACAAAAATGAAGCAAGTTTTTAAGAGAGAGAGATTGGCACTTTTGTGCTCTTTTATAAAGCTTGGCACTCCTCCCCACCTTTTTTCCTTTCTCAAACCATGGCTAACCGATTCCATCGGGTGCCCACCAACATTCACATACCATGGAGGAGTGCCTTTTTTTTCTTTTTGGAATAAGACAATATAGAAGATAGCAAATCCGACCACTATGTCCCCATGAGCTGAAAACAGTGTCACAAAATGAGAAGTATTTTGAAGGTTTTTTAAAAGGTAGCACGTGAAAATTTACTTGGAATGGCTTGCAAATACCATGCATAGGAATTTATAGTGGACACAATGGCAAACTTGGTTTTTGGGAGTTGGATGCACGAGTAGAGCTCATACTCAGTACAGAATGAGGGCTAGCAAAAGACTGGGAGCGACCAACTAAGAGAGCAATAACGGCCATAATCATGCAAAGCGACAAAGCAACATTAAAAGAAGCATAAGATTGCATCAAAAGTCAAAAACTAAATGATCACAGAGGCTATAGGTGACTTATTTTTGTAGTCAACATGGTGTAAGCATGTGCCAAGTCAACCCAAATAAAGCATCAAAGGAGAAAACCAAATAAATGCTTCCATATAATAAAAACAACGCATGATTTTTTCAAAGGCTCATTAAGCAATCTCAGTCATTTGAGACAAGTCATGCTACAGAAAAACCACTAAGCATACTATCAAAATGACATCAAGCACGACATGCAAAAGCCTAAGCCGCAGTCTACACAAGCTCCTTCTTGTACCACTTTTTTGCATGAATTTTTTTCTCTTTTCCAACACCATTCAAACCTTTTTGAGAAAACTCTTTTGAGGAAAACCAACATATACCAGAAGTACAAATACACCTTGATGCAAAGATAAAACAAGATCTGAACCAAAATCAAGGCAAAAAATGCAAGCTAAACGCAGTAGCAGAAAATGAGAACACTCATTGAACGATAAGAGTGAAAACTAGAGTGTTCTTGGCAAATGAAAAGCGAGTTCATCTCCTCCAAAAGAAACATGATGTGATCTAACCATTTATTGCAGCAAACGAAACAAAAGAAAACTGAAAGCAAAAATAAAGACGCTCCAAGAAAAACGCATAGTGCATAAAGCAATAAAAATATAGTGTGTTGAAAGGTGACCTAATTTTTGCCGATGAAGAAGGGGTGCCTCGGGGGCATCCCCAAGCTTTGACGCTTGTACTTCTTGGATATTTCTTGGGGTGATGCATGGGCATCCCAAGCTTGAGCTTTTGTCCATTCTTCATCTCATCTCATCATTCTCCAATCCCTACACTTGAAAACTTCCTTCATACAAAACTAAACACAAATCTATTAGCAACATTAGTGTAAGCATAACATATAATCAACCCTTATTGCTTCAGGTTTTAACCTAAAACCACCACATATAAAGTATATACTACTGTATCAACTTCCCCAAAAGTTTCGTGATCAAAAGAACTCAAAAAGAAAGCGATAAAGCGACAAACACAAATATTGGCAGAAATCTGTCAAAACAGAACAGCTGATAAAGGTCGAATTTTTGAGGGGTTTTCTGTTGCTCAAATCAAAAAGTGTTCAACTAATGAAAGTTTGTATATAACCTGGGGCATATGCACAAGAAATCTCAGGTCCAAAAGATATACAGAGAATTTTCACGAATTTTTACGGTGCAGCATCGAAAACAGTTTCAGGACAGCAACATCTCCAAATCTTACCTCGCTCAAATTAGAGGCTTCTCTTGGCACAACAACGAAATAAAAAGGATAAGGAGCGGTTATTACAGTAGTAATAACTTCCAAGACTCAAACAAAAGAAAAAGTATTGAAAATAAACAATAGGTTATCTCCCAAGAGTTCTTTTCTTTAACGCCTTTGAGCTAGGCGCAGTAATTTGCAAAGATGCTCATGTGGGCGCCATATAAGAGCTTAAAGCAAAAGCTCCATATAAGAACTTGAAGCAATAGAGAGCATCAAAAAGAAAGTATGGAACACATTTAAATTTAAACCACTTCCTATGAAATATAGTCTTGTAAAAAGACAAGTTATAAAAGCGCAAAGCAAAAAACATAGGAAGGCAAAACAAGTACAACTTTAAGAATTGCAACATAAAGAGGGGAAATCAATATTATTAAGATCCTTTAAAACATATTTCCCTCTCTTATAATAACTTTTAGTAGCATCATGAATAGAATTAACAACATAACCATTACATAAAGCATCTCTATCATGAGCCACATGCATAAAAGAATTAATACTCCCCACATGAACAATAGTAGTAGGAGCAGATTCAACAGAATAATTATTCTCATCACCATAATCATCAAAAATAGGAGGCATATTATAATCATAACTAATTTTATCCTCAATAGTAGGTGAACTAAAAATATTATACCCATCATCATAACCATCATAAACTAGAGGTTTAGTATCATCACAAGCTAAAGAATAGCTATTTCGCAAAGCATATTCTTCAAACATATTATCATAAGAAGGAACATCACATAGGGAAGATAAAATATCATCAGAGCAAACTTTCTCCACTAAAGCTCGGGAACTAAAATATCATGCTTAACAAAACCAGCTTCCCCAAGCTTAGACTTTTCTATAGCACTAGTAATAACAATGTTTAAAGCATTCATACTAACATCACTATTAGCATGCAAATTAAGCTCCAAAGGTTTTTCAATTTTCTCTTCAAACACTTCATATCTAAACTCAGGAAAAAGACTAAAGAACTCTTTGTTTTCCATTAAGCCTAACTAGTGAAAATAAAAACAAGAAACAAAAAGATGTAATTGCAGAATCTAAAGGAAATAACTCCGAGCACTCACACAGGAGGATGCGAGTACCTTTTACCTTACCTCCTCGGCAACGGCGCCAGAAAAGAGCTTGATGTCTACACACGCTTCTGTTCTTGTAGACAGTGTTGGGCCTCCAAGTGCAGAGGTTTGTAGAGCAGCAGTAAGTTTCCCTTAAGTGGATCACCCAAGGTTTATCGAACTCAGGGAGGAAGAGGTCAAAGCTATCCCTCTCAAACAACCCTGCAATTACGATACAGAAAGTCTCTTGTGTCCCCAACACACCCAATACACTTGTCAGATGTATAGGTGCACTAGTTCGGTGAAGAGATAGTGAAATACAAGTGGTATAGATGATTATAAGTAGCAAATGTGACCTGAAATAAATATCGCTGCGAGCAAACATATAACAAAACAACAAGTAAACGGTGTGCAAAGCTTGGAAACAAGGCATAGGGATCATACTTTCACTAGTGGACACACTCCCAACAAATATAACATAATTGAACAAATAAATAACTTCTCTTCACTATGGTACTCTGAATTACTCTCCTATTGAACAACACTAATCATTGCGTAGGGCTACAAAGCACTCCTCAAAGTTCATCAAGTACTTGACAAACACCACTCATGGAGATATCCAAATCAAATCACAACTCAAGATAGATATTATTGCAACTTAGACCAAGTACTAATACGGTGCACACACTGTCAACATTACACCATGAAAGGAGGAATAGATCACTTCAATACTATCATAGTGATAATTATTCTCATAATCCATAAGAGATCACAATCGTAGCCTAGACCAAGTACCACCACGATGCACGCACTATCACCGTTACACCATGGCAGGAGGAATAGATTACTCTAATAACACACTGGAGTACACATAATGAAGAAGAGTAACATCTACTTATTCAACATGATACAAAGCTCACGATCACACAAAGATCACATCATGGGAGAGAGAGGTGAACCACATAGCTACCGGTAGAGCCCTCAGCCCCGGGGATGAACTACTCCCTCCTCGTCATAGGAGACAGCAAGGTTGATGGAGATGGCAGCAAGGTCGATGGAGACGGTGGAGACGGCGATGGAGACCGATGGAGATGGCTCCGGGGGCACTTCCCCATCCCGGCAGGGTGCCGGAACAGAGACTTCTGTCCCCCAAAATTCGTCGGTGGCGGTGGCAGAGATACGGAACTCTTCTGGAAATTTCGCCGACTCCCCTAGGGTTTTCCGTCCCGAGGCTTCTTATAGGCGAAGGGGCGTCGTCAGGGGGCAGCCAGGGGCTCCTCACACCAGGTGGGCATGGCCAGGGGCTGGGCCGCGCCCCCTACGTGTGAGGGCGGCCTCTGGCCCCCCTCCGGCTCTCTTTCGGTCTTCGGGAAGCTTCCGGGAAAAATAAGACTTCTGGAACTTGTTTCGTCCAATTCCGAGAATATTTCCTGTGTAGCTTTTCTGAAACACAAAACAGCAGAAAATAGGGAACTGGCACTATGGCATCTTGTCAATAGGTTAGTTCTAGAAATCGCATAAAAACGCCATGAAGTGTAACGAAACACAAGGCAAATGGTGTAAAAACAAGCATGGAGCATAAAAAATTATAGATACGTTTGAGACGTATCAGTAAAAAACCAAGGTTATCAATCCAGTAGGAGGACGAAATACGACTGAAGGTGATGCCTGCTAGCTTTGCGACAGCTTCAGACAATTTATAGGGCACCTCGTCCAAGCTTTGCTTTGCAAGCGGCAACGTGGAACCTGCACACAACACAACCAAATACTTTGTTCCCAACTTACGTTGAGGTTGTCAATCTCACCGGTTTGCTTGAAACAAAGGGTATGAGCGTATCGAGTGGAAAGCAATAGTAATATGCGAGTAAAGTAAACAGTGCGAGTAAAGTAAACAGGTGATAGAAATATAAAGGAAATAGGACTGGGGTCCACAGTTCACTAGTGGTGTCTCTCCATAAGATAAAATAATACATGCTGGGTAAACAAATTACAGTTGGGCAATTAATAGAATAAAGACAACGTGCATATGATGAGAGGATCACTATGAGATTTACTCTGGGCATTACAACAAGATACATAGACCGCCATCCAACTGCATCTATGACTAATAATCCACTTGTGGCGAATCAATCTGAGAACTCCACAAGTATTAAGTTACGAATAACAGATAATTGCATTAAGCAAAGTGTGTAATGTAAACAAAGCATATGCCCTCGAGCATATGAATGTTGCTTTCCCCCTAGTAGCAACAACACATCTACAACCTTAGAGGTTTCAGTCACTCCCCTAGATTAAATAGAGGCATGAACCCACTATCGAGCATAAATACCCCCTCTTGGAGTCACTAGCAACAACTCGGCTAAGATAGCTACTAACAACGGAGAGCATGCAAGATCATAAACAACATAGAGATAACATAAGATAAATTTTAGTACATCAATTCAATCATAACACCAATATTCATCGGATCCCAACAAACCAAACATGTAGAATTATATAACGGTGATCTCAATCATGTAAGGCAGCTCATGAGATCTAAATATGAAGCACATGGTGGAGAAGACAACCATCTAGCTACTGCTATGGACCCATAGTCCAAGGTAGACTACTCACTCATCGCGCCGGAGGCAAGCATGGCGATGAAGAAGACCTCCGGTGGCGATTTCCCTCTCCGGCAGGGTGCCGGGAAGAGCTTTTGGACCCTCCCGATCTTTGGGTCGACGGCGGCAGCGAATCGCGATGTGTTCTGGAAAAGTGATCGGGCCCTTAGGTTTTTCCCGTCGAGGGGTCTTTATAGGCGAAGGGGCAACGTCAGGAGTGGGCCGAGGCGCCGTCACACATAGGGGGCGCGGCCAGGGGCCAGGCTGCGCCGCCCTATTGTGTGGGGCCCTTGTGGCCCCACTCCGTCTCCTCTTCGGTTCTCTAGAAGCTTTGGTGAATTTCTGGACATTTGGCTTTTGTTTCATCCAATTCGGAGAATATTTCCTGTATAACTTTTCTGAAACACAAAAATAGCAGAAAATAGGGAACTGACACTATGGCGACTTGTTAATAGGTTAGTTCCGGAAAATACATAAAAGTGCCATGAAGTGTAACAAAACAGTAAGCAAATGGTGTAAAAAAAGCATGAAGCATAAAAAATTATAGATACGTTTGAGACGTATCAGCATCCCCAAGCTTAACTCCTGCTCGTCCTCGAGTAGGTAAGTGATAACAAAAGAAATAATTTTTGAGGTGACATGCACCTACACAATCTTGATCATATATGTAAGCGTTGTGCGCTGGGATCAAAAGAACTTAAAACATGGGCATGAAAGACATAATCTTGATAGAAGAAACTTAGCAACCATGTTATAACATGAAAATGAACACAAACAAAAGATCATGAAAATGAAACAATGAAAGTCAAACGTGTGTTCAAATCATATGGAAAAACATAGAAATGGTTTTTAGCTTGTCCTTAATGAGAGAGCAAAACATAAATGCATAGGACACCTTCAAGTTTAAGAGGGCGACTAGATACAAGTAATTTAAGAATAAGTGAAACCAACAATATGAATCAATCAATGAAAACTTTGGGACAATGCACATTATACTCAGAATGACAACTATGCTCTCTTAATGGTGCATAAAGATAGAAGGTGGAGACTCAACATAAAAGTAAAAGAAGGGCCCTTCGCGGAGGGAAGCAGTGATTGCAAGTTTTATAAAACTTCAAAAATTATGGTACTTACCGGCTTTGAGCTCTCATTGTCTCCATCATAAGCATCTTGAATGGTTAAAGTAAATGCGAGAACACTTATGCTGCATATGCTTGACAAATCATAAGTTGAAAACCTCGTGTCCCGTGAATACGAATACCCAAACCTCATGCTACTCGACTTAGAGTCCCAAGCAAGCTCTTGTCATTATAAATATATGCGTATCATCGAGAACCGCCAATGGGGTACCTCCGTGCCCGATGACATGGAACAAGCCCACATCAAAATGATAGGACAAGCAGACAATGAACACCTCGACATCTCTCTTATTTACCATTTGTATAGCTTTTTATTTTGAGATGCGTTGTCGAATGTTCACTATGGGCATGCTGCAAATTTCCACCATGAATTATGCATGGCTTAGATTGGCGGCCTAGGCATTTCCCTAACACATATAAAAACTCCATGATCCAGCAAAATTCCCAACTTATTTCACATCGCGAGTATCTATAAACAAAAGATCACGATATCAACTCAAATGAAAGATAGTGCAATATTGAAAGCTTGCCCCATGATGGCATTGATGGGATAATCTCCAACTTATAACTTGCAAGCATAACAACTCAATATAAGAGACCACAATGTCAAATTTTTAAGAACGAGAAAAATAAAGTGTGCCATCAGGTTCGTGAGAGCTTTACTGACCAAATTTCGCATAACACTGGTAAGAGTTTAATTTGAAGAGTAGATAAAAGCAAGTCAAATTTACTTCGGAATAGCAAATTGCTAGTAGGTATATATGGTGGACACTTTGGAACAACTTGGTTTTTAGGAGTTGGATGCACGAGTAGAGCTCATACTCAGTACAAAGCGAGGGCTAGCAAAAGACTGGGAGCGACCAACTAAGAGAGCAATAACGGCCATAATCATGCAAAGCGACAAAGCAACATTAAAAGAAGCATAAGATGGCATCAAAAGTCAAAAACTAAATGATCATAGAGGCTATTGGTGACTTTGTATGAGTCTAACATGTGTGAGCATGCGCCAAGTCAATCCAAATAAAGCATCAAGGAGAAAACCAAAATAATGCTTCCAAATAATTAAAACAACGCATGATTTTTTCAAAGGCTCATTAAGCAATCTCAGTTATTTGAGACAAGTCATGCTACAGAAAAACCACTAAGCATGCTATCAAAAAGACATCAAGCACGACCTGCAAAAGCCTAGGCCGTAGTCTACACAAGCTCCTTCTTGTACCACTTTTTTGCATAAAGCTATTTCTCTTTTCCAACACCATTCGAACTTTTTATAAACACCACTTTTGATGAAAACCAATATAAACCAGAGGCAAAAATACACCTTGATGATAAGATATAATAAGATCTGAACATGAATTAAGGCGAAAATCGAAAGCTAAATGCAGTTCTAGAAAAAGAGAACACTCGTTGAAATGATAAGAGTGAAAAACGGAGTGTTCTTGGCAAATAAAAAGCAAGGCAAATTCTCCAAAAGAAATTTGTTGGGGTCCAACCATTTATTGCAGTAAACAAAACTAAACTAAAATGAAAACTAAAAACAACTGATGCTCCAAGAAAAACGCATAATGCATGAAGCAATAAAAATATAGCGTATTGAAAGGTGACCTGATTTTTGCCGATGAAGAAGGGGTGCCTCGGGGGCATCCCCAAGCTTTGACGCTTGTACTTCTTGGATATTCTTGGGGTGATGCATGGGCATCCCCAAGCTTGAGCTTTTTTCCATTCTTCAACTCATCTCATCATTCTCCGATCCCTACACTTGAAAACTTTCTTCATATAAAACTAAACACAAATCTATTAGCAACATTAGTTTAAGCATAATATAGAATCAACCCTTTTTGATTCAGGTTTCAACTCAAAACCACCACATATAAAGTGTATACTACTGTAGCAACTTCCCCAAAAGTTCCGTGATGAAAATAACTCAAAAAGAAAGCGATAAAGCGGCAAACACAAATATTGGCAGAAATCTGTCAAAACAGAACAGCTGACAAAGATCGAATTTTTAGAGGGTTTTTGGTTTCTCAAATCAAAAAGTGTTCAACTAATTAAAGTTTGGATATAACCTGGGGCATATGCACAAGAAATCGTAGGTCCAAAAGATATATAGATAATTTTCACTAATTTTTACGGTGCAGCACCAAAAACTGTTTCAGGACAGCAACATCCCCAAATCTTACCTCGCTCAAATTAGAGGCTTCTCTTGGCACAAAAAACGAAATAAAAATGATAAGGAGAGGTTATTACAGTAGTAATAACTTCCAAGACTCAAATAAAAGAAAAAGAACTGAATATAAAAATATTGGGTTATCTCCCAAGAGTGATTTTCTTTAACGCCTTTGAGCTAGGCGCAGAAAGTATGAATCAAGTAATTATGAAAGAAGCATTAGGATCCACTATAGGAGTCTTTTCAACAATGAATGGAATTGTGTCCAAATGAGTTTTTGAAGATCCTTTATGATCACGTGTTGTACACTACTTTCATCGAAAGGATTTTCAGGACAAAACCAACTAGAATTCTTTTCCCAAGCATCATGAATTTCTACAAGTTTATAAGGTCTTGGCACTCTAAAATCTTCATTGGGTATACCAACAATCGCTACAGGTGAGCCAAGCTTATTAAATTTCTTAAAAACTTTCCTAGCCTCAATGGCAACATCTCTAAATTCTATGCGCAAAGTTTCCAAGATAAAAGCTTTCTTTTCAGGATCTTCAATTTCATGAAGCTTAAGAAACATGTATTGCATAAAAGAATTAAGGCTAGCAAACCTAGCTTCTAACATGTGAACTAAATAATCAGAAGCAACTTCATAACTAGGAGCAAGCTTAGCCAAAGACTTTTCCTCAACTTCTTTCTGCATACTGATATGATTAAAGAACTCCTCAATGTTATCTTTCCCAATAATTGAACCACTACCTACTGAGAGGTCCTCCAGAACGTACTTAGGGAACAACATAATGAACTAGAGTAAAGAAATAACAACTATAAAGGATACTATTTTTTTTGTGTTTTTGATAAAACGATGCAACAAGTAAAAATAAAGTAAAGCAAAACTTAAAACAAACTAAAGGATGTGCGTGCGAAACTCCCCTTGCAGAAGTCTTCCGCTTAGTGGAAACGAGCTAGCCTCCGTGGCTTGCTCACCGGAGAACAAGGTGAGCCTTTGTGGCGTTGGTCGACTCCGTGTCACCACACCTCTCCAATATAGACGTACTTCCCCTCAAAAGGAAGGAACTACGGGAATACATCCTTGTGTCTCCGGTCTCCACTCTTCGGTTATTTCTTTCCCTTACTTGTATCTTGGTAGTTACTTGTTCACCTGCATGCTTGCCACTTATAGGAAATTCACCTAGTTGCACATCTAGTGAATTTACTTTGTGTCAAGCCTTAAATTTGAAAAATACTAAAAATTGACTTAGCGCCTATTCACCCCCTCTAGTCGCCCGTACCGATCCTTTCAATTGGTATCAGAGCCTAGTGCTCTTTGATTGGGCTTAACCGCCTAAGAGGTTATGGGCGAAGAGGAACCCGCCACTAAGGGGGATCTAAATAGTATAATTGCACGTATGGATGCTATGATGGCCGCCATGGAAAGCCAAAAATCTCTACTTGATGCTCTCACTAGTGGAACATCTAGTACCACTCCTCCAACCCCGGTTGACTCCCCGGATAAGGATAAGCCGTCCTTAAACAAGGATAATCCGGACAAGGATGGGGATGAGAACAAAGATGACCCACCAAACAAAGATGACACCTCTCGGGGGCATAGTCCGGGAATTCCACATCCCACGAGCTATGTCTCCGGAAGACACCTTCAAATGCCACACCTTGCTTCTTGCGGCCCTCCGCCACCACTTGATGCTTCTAGCTTTGCCAATTGGCAAGATAACATGCGCTCTCACATAAACTTTGTGTCTATTGAGCTTTGGAGGATCATTAAGCAGGGTTTCCATCCTACTTCCAAGGATTTGACCAACTTGCTACCTTGGGAGCAAATTGACAAGCAACTCAATGCCTCCGCCTTGCATCTCATTCACATGTCTCTTACCGAGAAGGACAAGGCTTTCATTCGCAACATCACCTCCGCCAAGGAAGCTTGGGACATTCTCACCAACCTCTTCATTGGAAATGAAAGCATTCAAGAATCCAAGTTTGATGAAGCCTCCAATGAAGCGGACAACTTTGCCATGCTTGATGGTGAAACTCCCGAAGATCTCCATAGGCGTCTCTCGTCACTTCAAGTAAAGCTAACGAATCTTGGCTCCACCCAATGTGATTGGAGGTGGATGAAGAGGAAGTTCGTTCAAGCTCTCTTGCCCTTCCACAAGGAAACCGTGAACTCTATCAAGGGAAATGCAAATTTTCGGAAGATGTCCGCTCATGACATTTTGCAAGAGATGATGGCAAGAACGATCTCCGAGAAGAATGTGGATGATGCTCTAGCTCGTGCTCGTAGTGTGCGTACTCCCAACCTTGCTTTGAAGGCCAAAGTCACCTATCATGAAGAAGAAAGCTTGTTGGAAGAGGAAGAAGTAATGGGTGGAAGCCCCGAAGATATGAAGTATGCTCATGCCGAGCACATGGCACTTGCTCAAAGGGCATTCATGAAGAAGTGGAAGTCATCTAGCCCCTCCAAGCCAAAGGCCACAAGTAGAGTGAGGACTTGCTACAATTGTGGTAACACTAACCACTTCATTGCGGAGTGTCCATATGAAAGAGTTGAAGATCACAATGGAAGGCTTGTTCGCAAGGAAATGAAGTCCAAGTCTTTCCCTAGAAACTCCGACAAGAAGAGAGTCCTTCCAACTCACGCTTTGATAACTCAAGAAGAGTACCTCTCCGAGGATGATGCAAGTGATAATGAGGAAGTAGGAAGGGCCGCCATCGCCATTGCCCAACCTACCACCTCATCATCCCTATTCGCTTCCGCAAATGAATCAAAGCGCTCCAACCACAATGTGACTTGTCTCATGGCTCACGCTACAAAGGGCTTTGCTTCCGGTGGTGGTCAATGGATAATTGATAGTGGTGCTACCAATCATATGACCGGGAGCAAAGAAATGGTGAAGGAGCTTCGCACCGGTTCATCCCATGCGGGCTACGTCACCTATGGGGATTCTTCTAGATCAAAGGTATTGGGTCTCGGCAAGGTTGTTGTCTCCCACAATGTTACCATGGAAGATGTCATGCTTGTTGAGTCCCTTTCATATAATCTTCTTTCCGTTGCTCAACTTGCTAATATGGGCTTTGCAACCTTCTTTGATGTTGGGATTGTAGTTCTTTTGTGGAGCAAGTCTCTTAATGTAGCTCATGTTGGGCACGTCGAAAATGGCTTATATGTGATCGACTTCTCGAAGGAGGTCACTAAAGCCGCGACGTGCCTCATGGCTAAAGTTGATGTGGGTTGGCTTTGGCATCGCCGGCTAGGCCACGTCAATATGAGAACTTTGCAAAGTCTCCACAAAGGCAACCACATCCTAGGACTAACCGATCTCACCTTTTCAAAAGATCGTGTGTGTAGAGCTTGCATTGAAGGAAAGATGCATGAACTTCCTCATCCTAGCAAGACCATCATTTCATCAAAGAGGGTCCTAGAGCTCCTTCATATGGATCTCTTTGGCCCTCCCACTTATGCAAGTCTTGGTGGAAAGAAGTATTGCTTGGTGATTGTCGATGACTATTCAAGATATACTTGGGTCTTCTTCTTGGCACACAAGAGTGAGACTCAACAAACCGTCAAAGACTTCACCAATGAAGTGCAACGCCAATATGGTCAAGACATATTGATGATCCAAAGTGATAATGGCACCGAGTTCAAGAACTACACCTTGAATGATTTTCACAGTGAGGAGGGGATCCGTCATCAATACTCATCTCCCTACACTCCTCAACAAAATGGTGTAGCCGAGCGGAAGAACCGGACTCTTATTGATATGGCTAGGACCATGTTAGCGGAATTCAAGTCTCCATATAACTTTTGGGCCGAAGCCATTAATACCGCTTGTCATGCATCAAACCGGTTATATCTCCGCAAGGGCTTGAACAAGACTCCTTATGAGATCCTAATTGGCAAGAAACCTAACATCAAGTACTTTCGGGTATTCGGTTGTAAGTGCTTCTATCTTAAGAAAGGTGTCCATTTGTCCAAATTTGATTCAAAAGCTCTTGAGGGTACCTTTGTTGGCTATGCCGCCGAGTCTCACGCTTTTAGAATCTTTGATAAACTCTCCGCTCGAGTTGTTGAAGTTTCTAACGTGAGATTCGACGAGAATGACGGCTCCCGTGTGAAACAACGTGGTGTTTTTGATGTAGGTGACGAAATACCTCCTCTTGCCATAAGAAGAATGGGTGTGGGACATCTCATACCCGTTGAGGGACACCTTTTGGCGGAAGGAGAAGGACTATGCTCTACTCAAGTGGAGCCTTCACCCTCTCAAACACTACAAGCTCCACAAGGTCCTTTTGGTGCTAGCCAAAGACAAGCTCGAGACCCTCAACCAAGTGAGCATGATCAAGATCAAGACCATGTGCATGGTGGTGACTTTTCACCAAATGGTGATCAAGCTCAAGCTCAAGATGATGAGCAAGCTCATATTGAAGGTCAAGGCGAGGACCAAAACCGTGGTGATGATCAAGTGGCTCCTCAAGAATCTCTTGAAGAAGCTCAAGCTCGCCGTGCTAAGAAGATAGCATCAACTCTCCAGAGAGGTAGCCACACCTTGGAGAGTGTTATTGGAAGTGTAAGGAAAGGGGTGTCCACAAGGAGGCAATTGGCAAACTATAGTAGTCATCATGCCTATATCTCTTGTGTGGAACCTCAAAAGGTGTTTGAAGCACTTGAAGACCCGGATTGGGTAGAAGCCATGCACGAAGAACTCAATAACTTCGAGCGCAACAAAGTTTGGTCATTAGTGGAGAAGCCCAAGGATTGCCGCAATGTCATTGGAACCAAGTGGATCTTCAAGAACAAGCAAGATGCAAATGGAATTGTTGTGAGGAACAAGGCTCGTTTGGTTGCTCAAGGATTCTCTCAAATTGAAGGCATCGACTATGGAGAGACCTTTGCACCCGTGGCTCGCCTTGAGTCCATCCGTATCCTTCTTGCTTATGCATCACATCATAATTTTAAATTGCAACAAATGGATGTGAAGAGTGCTTTCTTAAATGGTCCTTTGCATGAGTTAGTGTATGTAAAGCAACCCCCGGGTTTTGAGGATCCTAACTTTCCGAACCATGTCTACAAGCTCGATAAGGCACTCTATGGCCTTAAACAAGCCCCACGTGCGTGGTATGAGCATCTTAGAGAGCTTCTTGTAGACCGTGGGTTTGATATAGGCCTCATTGATCCCACTCTTTTTACTAAGAAAGTCAACGGGGAGCTTTTCATATGCCAACTTTATGTAGATGATATCATTTTTGGTTCTTCTAACAAATCTTTCAATGATGAATTTGCAAGACTAATGACAGATAAATTTGAGATGTCTATGATGGGGGAGTTGAAATTCTTTCTTGGCTTTGAGATAAAGCAATTGAAGGGTGGCACCTTCATCAATCAAGCCAAGTACACCCAAGACATGCTCAAGAAGTTCAAGATCCTAATGGTAAAGAAGTGGATCAAAAACTTTATCGCTCTATGATTGGGTCTTTGCTCTATCTTTGTGCATCTAGACCGGATATCATGCTTAGTGTGGGAATGTGTGCACGATATCAAGCCGCCCCTAAGGAAAGCCATTTAATGGCGGTCAAAAGAGTCTTTCGATATTTGATTGATACCCCAACTTTTGGCCTTTGGTACCCGAAGGGAGCAAGCTTTGAGCTTGTTGGGTACTCGAACTCGAATTGGGCGGGAGACAAAGTGGATAGGAAGTCAACTTCCGGGGCTTGCCAATTTCTTGGTAGGTCCTTGGTTAGTTGGTCTTCCAAGAAGCAAAATTGTGTGTCTCTCTCCACCGCCGAAGCCGAGTATGTGGCGGCCGCGAGTTGTTGTGCTCAACTCCTTTGGATGAGGCAAACCATGGAGGATTATGGTATTCACTTCGACAAGGTGCCACTCTTGTGTGACAATGAGAGTGCCATCAAGATTGCTCATAATCCGGTTCAACATAACAAGACCAAGCACATCGAGATCCGCCACCACTTCATCCGTGACCATGTCAACCGAGGTGAGATTAACCTGTCTTATGTAGGTACACAAGACCAACTCGCCGACATTTTCACGAAGCCTCTTGATGAAGCAAGATTCCGAGAGTTGAGGCATGAATTGAATATCCTAGACTCTTGCAATGTGGCTTGATCATGTGCACTCATTCCCATATGATAGTGTGTTGTTCTAGTCTAGATGCGCATAGTTGAGGATAGTCATCGTGACAATTAATGGCATGATGCATACTCAAGTGTGCGACATCATAAGATCACTAATGTCATTTGAGCCCAAGCATGTCTCTTCGCGGTGTCACGACATTGGTGATCACACATAGGGGGAGAAATCCCCCACCATTGCATGTCTTCAAATCTCGTGTTTTTGTTGATTGTGCTTCTTTGGAAGGCATGCAATCTTAAGTTGATTTTCTTGCAAACATGTTTGATGGCTGTTGATTTCTTCCGCACACCATGTTTTCTTATTGATACATGTCACATTTCGTCAAATTTCGAAACTTCTAGTTCCAAAAGGTGTTTCGGCGGCCTGCCCGGCGAAAACCGGACCTGGCGCCGGACTGCCCGGCGGCCCACCGGACCGTTTCGGCGGACCCGCAGCTCGCCGGACCATCCGGCGCATGGCCCGGTCCCGCCGGACTTACCGCCGGACTGGCGTACTATATAAATTCGTGGGGAGGGTTTCCTGTGCAGTTTTCTCCCACTTCCCTCCCTCCCCACGCCCGCCCCCAACTCCATTGCCGCCGCCTCCTCAAGCTTCTCCTCCCCCTAGCCTCTCCACCCAACCAATCCCTTCCAAATTTAGATCGGGTGTAGATCGGGGTGTTTTGAAGCTTTCCTCCGAAGATCTTCGCGTTTCGTCAACCGCATTGGGAGATCGGGATTTTTCCCCATCTTCTTGTGCACCATGTCTTCGGGTAACTCCCTTGTTTCCTCTCCTTCCTCTAACCCTTGCCTCACACTCGATTTGTTCATGCTCTTGTATGAGTAGATCTAGGGTGTATCTAGGATTAGATTTATTTTGTCTAGGGATAGATCCTTTAGGGTTTCGTTCTTTGTTGGACTAGTGTTTGTTCCTTGGCATCCATGTATACTTAAGGTTGGTAGAAACAAGTTTATTTGAGTCATGATGGAAGGAGGTTGGAAAGTGTGTGTTCGGCGATTTTTCTGGCGGCCACCGGACCTGGCGCCGGACCGCCCGGCGGCCGGCCGGACCGTTTCGGTGGACCCGCCGAAGTGGTGTTCTGAATGCCAGTTCGGTGGTGTCGCCGGAATGGCCCGGCGGCCCGCCGGACCGTCCGGCCTACGGCCCGGTCCCGCCGGACCTGGCGCCGAACCACTCTGTCAAACCACCTTTCCATCTTGCACTTGTTTCTTCCGACTTTGAGTTCCTTTTCCGTGACATGTATCTTTATCTGGTGTTGCTTTGCTTTGCTTTGCTTGCGTTTTCAGACTCTTTCACGACTGAGGACAGTGATTACCGGATTGAGAATGCTGAAGAACTCCGCGCCTTTGAGGTCAAGAAGAGGAAGCTAGATGAGACTGAGGGACGCCCTCCGCGTCGCACTCGTCAGTCAGGGAAGACCGCAGCTGAAGGTAGCAGTTCTGCAGCAGCAGGGCAGCGTATGAAGTCCAAGCTTGTATACTCTCGTGGGCACCCTCCTCCCCGGAAGGGAAAGGGGGCTCGTGGGCCCATTGACGTGGAGCAGGAGCAGGAGATCTCAGGAAATTTGGGGACAGTCCATATCAACACTTGGCGTAAACTTCGCCTTGTGAACCCGTACCGCTTTCATGAGAGGCAGTACACTGGCAGCGACAAGAGGTTCTGGACTGATTCTCAGCGTGCTATGTGGGATGACTACTATGATGCATCTGAGCACATGAAGAGTGGATTCTATGTGGTGCCTAAATCTCTCAATGTCGAGCACTTTCAGCACTATGCCTCCAAGGATTTTCGCTACATCAATGAGGCTCTTTTGAAGATGGATATTCTTGACCTTGTCACCCTCTTCGAGCCTATTCAGCCCTTGGCGGTCCGTCAGTTCTGCTGCACTGTGTTCTTCCATAATGACCCTGCAGAGTCCTTCTCGTGGATGACTGGCCAGGATGTGATCACTGCCACGTTTGCTGACTTCTGTGATGCTTTGGGCTATTGTGATGGTAGGGCTGGAGGTTTCAAGATTCACTCCAAGGCGCCCTTTCCCGTGGAGAAGATCTCTCGCATTTGCTATCCAGATGAGCCATCTCTTCCTGTGCCTGCCATTTCAGGGATGTACTACTACTACAACGCTCTTGCCAAGCTCTTCCGTCAGAATCTGATAAGTAAGGCTGGAGATGATGCTAGTGTCAGGGGCTATCACAGGAATTTGCTGTTCTATTGCCAGCCCGACAAGCTTCGGAAGATAGATGGTTGTGACTTCATTTTTCAGGAGATGAAGAGATCTACTCTCAAGCACATGACTCCCAACTACTGTCAGTATGTGCAGCGTTTGATCAACAAGCAGCCCCGGTCTCAGACTGCTCAAGTGCGTGGACAGATTGTGGACATGGAGACTTTCTCAGTGGGTTTCCAGGGTGGTTTTGAAGAGGCTCCCAGTTTGCTCCGTACCAGGTCTAGAGGTCCCCCCATGGATGCTCCTGATCCTCTCCGTCCCTCTGGTTCTAGAGCTAGTCACCGTCGTCACCATCACCACCCTAGGCCCTCTCGCAAGAAGGGTGTTGCTGCCTTCTTCAAGAACTTGTGGGAGATGTGTCGCAGCACTTATGATGTGGCTCATAGGAGCATGGAGATGAGTCAGGAGACCCGGAGGAGGCAGAATGAGTTCTTGGCTGCTAGGGGCAGTGTTGTTCCTCCCATTGGAAACAAGTTGAATCCGGTCCCGTATGTCAACTATGTCATGCCGCCTCTTGATGATGACATGTTTGCCGGTGTTGAGGACTTTGAAGACTTTGAGCCTCCCTCTGAGCCAGAAGATGCTGATGATGATGAAGGTGCCGATGGAGAAGATGATCCCGAAGGCTCTCCTGTCCCCAGTGATGATTTTTGAGCGCTAGCATCCTCTACTCTCTTGTCCCTTTTTGGTGTTTCGATGCCAAAGGGGGAGAAGCGTGTAGAGTCTCTAGGAATAACGTCGCATGACACAAGCCTCGCTTTCATTTTCCTTGGTTCTTAAGTGGCTTGTGTCCATTTGCGTTTTATTTGCCATTTTATCTCTCAAACTCCGTGGAACCTTATCGTGTGTGGACAAGTGTGTACTTTAATTATGCACTATGCACTCTATGTTTATGTTTGGATATGTCTATGCTTGCTATATTATTATCTATCCATGATATTATCTTGTCCATGCCATGCTTGGTTCCTATTGATGGTGGGGGAGCTCCCTATAATCTAAATTGTGCACTTTGCATTCCAAAAGCAATTTCTACCATGTGCATATGTTATGGGGGAGCACTCTCACTATTCATTAGATACCTTGCTTTGGTTCTCCCATGAGACTCTAACATAGTTTGTCATCGTAAATCAAAAAGGGGGAGATTGAAAGGACATTTGTCCCTTTCTACTTTTTTGATTTACAATGACATAACTATGTTTTTGTGTGAACTAATATTTGAAATATATGCATACAGGTTAAGTTCACAGGTGAAGGGGTTTCATGCATAAAAAGAAAGATGGTGGAATCGCCTGCGAAAAATAGGCGTGTTCGGCGCACAGGCCGGTCCACCGCCGGACCATCCGGTGGCAGACCGGGCCAGCCCGGCGGAGCCGCCGGACTGCTGTTCTGAAGCATCGTTCGGTGGGCCGCCGGATCAGCCCGGCCAGCCGCCGGGCTCCCGACGAAATGTCCGGTCCCGCCGGACCGTCCGCCGGAGCGTCCGGCCCAGAGGCCGGCGGCGCCGGACTTATCGCCGGATTGCTGCTGTGTGCTG
Organism: Dactylis glomerata; assembly: GCA_007115705.1. Lineage (NCBI taxonomy): Eukaryota > Viridiplantae > Streptophyta > Magnoliopsida > Poales > Poaceae > Dactylis > Dactylis glomerata. The sequence continues at coordinate 3,699,579 of QXEO01000834.1, read as the reverse complement.
CCTCCAACGGCCAGATTCTCACCCACCTATAAATACCCCTTCGTCCAGCTGGGGTAGGGTTAGAACTTCACCAACCATTGTTCATCCTTGAAGCTCTCACCTACCCCCATTGCAAAAACACCAAATTCCATAGATCTCCCCTTCTAGCCAACCAAAGCTCTTGATCTTTGGAGGATTGAAGGAGGAGGCACCGATCTACATCTTCACCGAAGGAATTTCATTTCCACCTCCATTTGCTTGGAGGATTTGCACCTTGGGGATATTGTGACCCTAGGTGTTGTAATTGAGTGATTGACTTGTCTTTGTGGTGATTCTTGCCTCCGTGGCTTTCTTGGGAGCCTCCAATTGAGTTGTGGAGTTGTGCCCCAAGCTCCGTGTAAGGGATTCGTGGTTCCCCCAATACCACCGCTTAGTGGAAACGAGCTAGCCTCCGTGGCTTGCTCACCGGAGAACAAGGTGAGCCTTTGTGGCGTTGGTCGACTCCGTGTCACCACACCTCTCCAACGTAGACGTACTTCCCCTCAAAAGGAAGGAACTACGGGAATACATCCTTGTGTCTCCGGTCTCCACTCTTCGGTTATTTCTTTCCCTTACTTGTATCTTGCTAGTTACTTGTTCACCTGCATGCTTGCCACTTATAGGAAATTCACCTAGTTGCACATCTAGTGAATTTACTTTGTGTCAAGCCTTAAATTTGAAAAAGACTAAAAATTGACTTAGCGCCTATTCACCCCCCCTCTAGTCGCCCGTACTGATCCTTTCAGGTATGAGCGTATCGAGTGGAAAGCAATAGTAATATACGAGTAAAGTAAACAGTGCGAGTAAAGTAAACAGGTGATAGCAATAAAAAGGAAATAGGACCGGGGTCCACAGTTCACTAGTGGTGTCTCTCCATAAGATAAAATAATACATGCTCGGTAAACAAATTACAGTTGGGCAATTGATAGAATAAAGACAACGTGCATATGATGAGAGGATCACTATGAGATTTACTCTGAGCATTACAACAAGATACATAGACCGCCATCCAACTGTATCTATGACTAATAATCCACTTGTGGCGAATCAATCCGAGAACTCCACAAGTATTAAGTTGCGAACAACAGATAATTGCATTAAGCAAAGTGTGTAATGTAAACAAAGCATATGCCATCGAGCATATGAATGTTATTTTCCCCCTAGTAGCAACAACACATCTACAACCTTAGAGGTTTCTGTCACTCCCCCAGATTAAATAGAGGCATGAACCCACTATCGAGCATAAAATACTCCCTCTTGGAGTCACTAGCAACTACTCGGCCAAGATAGCTACTAACAACGGAGAGCATGCAAGATCATAAACAACATAGAGATAACATAAGATAAATTTCAGTAAATCAATTCAATCATAACACCAATATTCATCGGATCCCAACAAACCAAACATATAGAATTACATAACGGTGATCTCAATCATGTAAGGCAGCTCATAAGATCTAAACATGAAGCACATGGTGGAGAAGACAACCATCTAGCTACTGCTATGGACCCATAGTCCAAGGTAGACTACTCACTCATCGCGTCGGAGGCAAGCATGGCGATGAAGAAGACCTCCAGTGGCGATTCCCCTCTCCGGCAGGATACCGGGAAGAGCTTCTTGACCCTCCCGATCTTCGGGTCGACGGCGGCGGCGGATCGCGATGTGTTCTGGAAAAGTAATCGGGCCCTTAGATTTTTCCCATCGAGGGGTCTTTATAGGCAAAGGGGCAACGTCAGGAGTGGGCCGAGGTGCCATCACACATAGGGGGTGCGGCCAGGGGCTAGGCCGCACCGCCCTATTGTGTGGGGCCCTCGTGGCCCCACTCCGTCTCCTCTTCGGTTCTCTGGAAGCTTCGGTGAATTTCTGGATGTTCGGCTTTTGTTTCGTCCAATTCTGAGAATATTTCCTGTGTAACTTTTCTGAAACACAAAAATAGCAGAAAACAGGGAACTGGCACTGTGGTGACTTGCTAATAGGTTAGTTCTGGAAAATGCATAAAAGTGCCATGAAGTGTAATGAAACAGTAAACAAATGGTGTAAAAACAAGCATGGAGCATCAAAAATTATAGATATGTTCGAGACGTATCATGTACCCACATATTTGTGGATATCCGGTATGAATTCTTTGATGATGTGTTTAGATATAAACTTACCCAAAAGTTCTAAAGGTTGAGGAGAATTGAGTTTTCCCATCGTTAGCTCTCCATATTTTGATGGTAGGGTATATACAAAGCCACGGGAGAAATCCGGCAGAGTTTTTCTTGTACCAGAGGACATCCACGACAGATAGTTGTACAAGTTGAACATAATATGAACTAACAGGGCTATAAATTAACCAATTGCTTTGACAGATCATTGTTAACAAGAAAACCTCACAAGTCTTGGTCCGTAGACAAAGACTACAACTCTAAGATAAGAAAAGATACTACTAACGTCTTAACTATCAATCTACAATTCAAGATTTTGGGACTAGGGATCAAAGTTATACAGAAATGTTATGTGTCTTAGTCACGCTAGCAACGAGGGTTACTGGGGTTACCACTCCCAGGCTGAGTAAAGCAGCAGGCAATACCAGAATGGATCATCGGTACTACAACACCTCAATCGACCCGTGATGTACTAAGCATAACCAAGGCTGCATAACAACGAGCTCAAATACCTCAAACTGAATTGTAGCTAACCTAATTAGTGGTTCTACTCCATGATCTGGTGTTTGGATCTAGTATTTATGAACTTAGAGTTCCACTAAATTCTAACACTTCATACTTTTACCACTTCATGATACTTCCATGAATGGGTCTTACTGCTTTTCTCCACCTTTTGCTACCAACTGTGGTATCTCTTAATCAATTTATCTTCTTCTAGGGTTTGTATTGCAAGAAATACACCATCTACAGGTGTGTTCTCATACATTCCCTTCTTATTTGGCTTCCTTCTTGTGATCTCTTCATCTTTGTCTGGACTGCCTTAGGAATTCGTCTCTCCCTCACACGATTCCCTTAGCTCTCTAGATCAATACCATGAAGTAAGAACTTGATAAAACAACACGCACTTGCATATCAGAGTTAAACTTCATGTATGGATCTAGTCAATCAATAAAAATCCAAGAAAGAGCCCAAATGTGTGCTGGCAACATACATCATCATAAGCCTGTTGAGTAAAACATCTCTAAAGTTCAGGCTTAGATTGTACTTTATAGCACCAAGTAATATAGGTTTATATCATGCTATATTGCACATAGTGGTGGACTACTACTATTTGTCTCAATATTTACTCTAATTGCCCAATTGCAATCAAATAAATTTGAACAAAGGGGTTTGGGAGTTTTTATGACTGATCTAAACGTGTCTTCCTATTATTCTATAGCTTACCTTCTGTTTTATTTAAGACTATCCCCTCATGATCTCTCGAAACTTCTAGCATAGCTGCTCTAAACACCTACTTTGCTAAATATGGTTCACACAACTCCATGTTGTTCATGGGGTTCTCGGTTGTGCTTTGATCAATCTACTCCAAGTAGGGCTACGGTTCTTTCATATTTAGCCTAGTTACCATAGTTTGGAACACTTCATTCATCTTTCTCTTGGAGCATCTTCCTCCAGTAAGGAATTGTTTGTTTTACTATAAGGTTTCACTCCATCATGTAAAGATTCTCATGTGAATCTCACATGCTCCAAGCTTTAATACCATGGGTACTTCTTACTTGTATATGGAATTCTAGAGTATCCACATACATGACTTAACCTGAGGTCCTTCTTCCTCATATAGCTTCACTTCATCACTTAAGATCATCGTACTACAGTTTCAGATGACTTAAGCTTAACATAGTGTCCTTGGTATACTTCTTCCAATAGGATAATTCCCATTCTGGTTTTATCCTCTCTTTGGACTACCATGTATTGTATACCAATTGTAACCTAGTTTCATCCATCAGGTAAGGCTTTAATGATGTCATAACTACTTGGTATGGAACAAGGTATCTATCTTCTCTTAAGAAAAATGGGTAAGAGAATTTGACTCAAGTGTGTCAGGAGTATTCTTTTATTGAATATCCATCCTAAGCCATAAGAAGAATTGGTTTAGATAAGAAGGCTTCCTATAGTCACTACCAAACCTACAGGTCTCCTATTAAAGGGTTTTAATCCTAGGGTCAAAGTGCTTGCTTTGATACCAACTGTGGTGACCCAGCATACCACTGCATGTGTAGTATGCAAGTCGTTGACATAACACCAATGAAACACAATTTCACTAGTATTACATCAATCAGAGTGGTACAACAGAAACATCATAGGTCCAAGGTAGGTGCATAGGATTACAAATTTCATCATACAGAAGATCTTCAGAACATCCCCAACAGATAGAGGTTTAGTCCTGGCGACTACAAATGAGAGTAATACATTGAAGACTCAACTAGAGCTTCACTAATGCAGTTGGCTTGCTACAGAACTACTCTAGCTACTTAGGTTCTAGGATTAGGGAATTGGGTCCCTCCTACTCCTGTTCTAGTTTTCCACCAAGCTTGGCGTAGTAGTTGACTCCATTGATAGTTCTGACATTGATAGAAGGCTTCATCTTTGTCTTCAGTGTCTTGAGGTTGCCTCCTTGTGTTGCCTCTAATCTAAGCAAGGGTTACGAGGGAGTGGGATGAGTAACGAGCGTTACCCAGCAAGTTCATATAAGGAAGCGGTTTGGCAGACCGGGCCGGTTAATGGGCCAGCCAAGGTGGGTTGCGGCCAGGTAGGCTTCCCTCTTTTTTTTTGGTTTCGTTTTCTTTTTCTGAATTCTTTTTGTTGATTTGATTTCTAATTTAACTTCATGTTGTTTTGCAGGTTTGAACTTGGAATTTTACTGGGGTAAATCTACGACAATAAGTATACTTTGATAGTTAGCAGAGAACATTTATATGTGCATTTGCACATAGAATTATTTAATCATTACTAGGATTTTAATTAGGTTTTTGATAGGAATAGATTCAAACACTTTTACCAGAGGGTTCAAAACTTTAATCAAGTCTTGTACAATTACTGATGATATGTAGAAGCATTTACTTGTAGTTATATGGTAGGATAATACTAGTAGTAATGTTGGATTTCATATAGAGGTGTATACCCTATATACTTGGTCTTATGTTAACCATATACTTCATGTTGGCTTGGAAATGTCAATAGGACTAACCCAAATTCATTAGTGGTTTCCTTGGCTATTTACTTGGGTATATTAATGATGAGTCATACCTCTCTCTTACAAAGACTAGAGATTTAAGATATGGATGCACATATTTGTTTATGATTGATTATTAAGTACAATGTTAGATTAAAATTAGAGAAATTGTTTCTTAGGCATAACCCTTGGATTGGGAGTAAGAACATGAAGATAGGTATTACTTATGATCTCTGAAATGCTATACAAGTAAAATAGGATTTTATAGAATAAGGTTCCAAATGAGTAGATGATGGTATGCTAAGATTGCATTACTCCTATTAGAAGATAGTGATCACACCAAGATATGGTTAGTGTGATATAGGCTCTACCTAAATATGAATTTAGGGTCTAGGCTTGAGTTACCTCCTCCCATATCTAGTTTCTTTGTCTAAGTAAAACATGACTTGTACCAAGGGTCTCTATTGGATCTTCACAAGAATGTTCCCCCTAACAAGGATAGGTTTTCTTAACTCCCCTACTGACAGGGGTTAACTCGACAAATGTCCTAGATGAAGGACTTAGTATCGGGGAGATAGGGCGTCGGATGAACTCGAAGGTAAAATCAGTCAAACAAGGCGTGTATTGAAAGTAAACATGGGTGTAAACCTGGCTTGCTTTCAATCTGTCCCTCACCGTCCCCTCCTGGCCCCTATATATAGGTGGCCAGGTCTCAAGGATCGGGAGGGATCTGATACAGATTACAATATCGACATACGACATGAACTCGTATTTCGACTAGCGTTACAACTGGGCCTAGCTTAACGGGCCTCAGGGGTACTCAACTGACGGGCTCTATTATCTATACCCTTGTCAGTAGCCCCTGAGATTCTACCAGAATTGCAGATTTGGGTTGAATCTTAGATCTTCAAATCTTTGACTTGATCAACACTTGACTTCTTCATATCTTCAAATCTTTGACTTGGTCTTTCGACATATCTTTTTATTATGATGTCTCGCAAGGGGTTTTGATGAACAAGCCTGACAACTCTGACGGATCAAGAGGCCAGTTTACTGCCGGAACAGATACTTGTCACCTACTTCAAATTCAATCCCCTTGGACTTGAATTCGGAAAACCGGTCAAACCCATTCTTTTGCCGCATTTAGGACTTACAAAGAATGAATCTCAGTGGTTCTCAGGGTACCCAGTGCATGAAGGAAATATGCCCTAGAGGCAATAATAATATTGTTATTATCATATTTCTTGTTCATGATAATGTTTATACTCCATGCTATAATTGTATTAAGCGGAAACATTAATACTTGTGTGGTTTATGAACAACACCGTGTCCCTAGTACGCCTCTACTAGACTAGCTCATTGATTAATGAGGGTTAAGGTTTCCTAACCATAGACATGAGTTGTCAATTAATAATGAGATCATATCATTAGGAGAATGATGTGATGGACATACCCAAATAAAGCAGAGCAATTAGATCGTGTCATCGTGTTCATCTTTGCGAAGCTTTTCTTATGTCATGTATTGTATTTCTTAGACCATGAGATAATACAACTCCCTAGTATCGGAAGAAAGCTTTGAGATCATCAAACGTCATCCTATGTGAGGGTGATAATAAAGGTGTCTCTCAGGTGATCGGAAAGTATTTGTTGGGTTGTATGTATCGAGATGGAATTTGTCCCTCCCAAGTCGGAGAGATATACTTCGGGCCCACTCGGTAATCGATATCAACACCGCTTGCAAGCATGTGGTTAAGGAGTTAATCACGAAGTGATATCGGATTACGGAACGAGTAAAGTACTAGCTGTGAACGAGATTGAACTAGGTATGGCGATACCGACGATCAAATCTCGGGCGAGTAAAATATCGTGTGACGAAGGGAATACATATACGGGATTAATTGAATCCTGACATCGTGGTTCATCCGATATGATCATCGATGAATATGTGGGAGTCAATATGGGTTTCCAGATCCCGCTATTGATTATTGATAGAAGATCATGTCTGCATATTCTCGAACCCGTAGGGTCACACACTTAACGTGCATCGACGCTAGGATAGAATGGATAATTGGTTTATGAGTTTTAGTTCGGAGTCTCGGATGAGATCCAGGACGTCACGAGAGGTTCCGGAATGGTCCGGAGAATAAGATTCATATAAAGGAAAGCAGTTTTTGGATTCCGGAAAGGTTTCGGAGTTTATCGGTATTGTACCGGAAGGTTCTAGAAGGTTCCGGAGTGGGACCAACGTGGGCCCACTTGACGGAGGCCTGCGTGGGCCTAAGGGGAAGTGCCCTGGCCGCCTTGGGCCAGGTGCACAAGGCCCCTAAGGCCCAGCCGGCCAAGCCCAAGGGGAAACCCTAAAGGAATCTTCAAATAAGGAAAGGGGGGAAACTTGCCCCCCACTCTTCCTTATCCAAGTCGGCTAGGGATTGGAGGAGGGACCAAGCTGGCCGCCCAGCCTCCCATATAAGGGGGGGGCAGGGGCGCAGCCCTCCCTCACCCCTAACCCAAACCCTAGCCGCCAACTGCTGCCCTCCCTCTCTCTCTCTCGCGACTGCGCGTAGGCGAAGCCCTGCCGCAGAAACTCTCCACCATAAGCACCACGCCGTCGTGCTGCTGATCCAATCTATCTCTCCACCATACTTGCTGGACCAAGGAAGGAGGAGACGTCGCTGCACCGCACGTGTGCAACTCTCGGAGGCGCCGCCACTTGCGGCGTAGGATCGGATCGGATCGCGAGGAGGAGACGGCGAGTACGACTACGCCAACCACGTTCTATTGAACGTTTCCGCTGTGCGAATCTTCAAGGGTATGAAGATCTCATCTACCTCTCTCGTTGATTACATCTCCTAGATTAGATCTTGGCTTTCTTGTTCGCATCCGTAGGAAATTTTTTGATTTACTATGCTGCGAAACCCTTCAGTGGTATCAGAGCTAGATCTATGCGTAGATGTGTTTCACGAGTAGAACGCAACATGCTTGTTGCGGGCGTTGATGTTTTCTGTTGCAAACCTCTTGTTGTGTATCTCTTATGGCGCGGTATAGTGAGATCGAAGCGGTCCAGGCCAACTTTACGCGACCGCGTTCGCGAGACCGGCTCCGCACTTGACGTGTGGCTTGTTCCACACATGCGGCTGGTGGATGCCAGTTTCTCTCACTATAGTAGTCATGGGACTTACATCGGATGTTAGCAACCATAATATCACCGTTGTGGCTTTTCGTAGGTAAGAATCGTTCTTAGCTTGCTACTCCCATAAGCCACGTAAAACATGCAACAACAAAGTAGAGGCGTCTAACTTGTTTTTGCAGGGAGTGTTTTGTGATATGGTATGGCCACAAGATGTGATGTGATATATGTGATGTATGCGATGATCATGTTTTGTAATCTTTCACGACTTGCATGTCGATGAGTTCACAACCGGCAGGAGCCATATGGTTGTCTTTATAATTGTGTATGACCTGCGTGTCAACTTCTTATACGCCATGTAATAGCTTTACTTTATCGCTAAGTAGTTAGCAATAGTTGTAGTTGCTATTCGTGGTGGAGGCAATCATGGTGGAATGATGGAGATCATGCCGGTGCGCACAAGATGGAGATCATGGCGCGGAGATTGGCTATACCATGTCACATAAAATTATATGCATGTGATGTTTATCCTTTTATGTATCTTATTATGCTTAGATCGCGACGGTAGCATTTTAAGATGATTCCTCACTTAAAGATCAAGATAAAATTGTGTTCTCCCCATGTATGCACCGTTGCGAAAGTTCGTCGTTTTGAAGCATCTCGTGATGATCGGGTGCTATAAACTCTACGTTCACATACAACGGGTGCAAGCCAGTTTTGCACACGCGGAAATACTTGGGTTTGACTTGACGAGCCTAGCATGTACAGACATGGCCTCGGAACACACGGACCGAAAGGTCAAGCATGAGTCATATGGATGATATGATCAACATGTTGATTTTCACCATTAAAGCTACATCATTCACGTGATGATCGGTCTCGGTGTAGTGAATTTGGATCATGCTTCACTAAACAACTTTGAGGAATGTTGAATTTAGTGGGAGTTCATTAATAATTTGATTAACTTGAACTAATTATCTTGAACTAAATCTTAGTGTATTTGTATAAGTCGTTGTAGTCTTTGGCAACCGTTTTCCACCGACACTTAGTTTTAATTGAGTTAAAAGAACTATAGAATTCTGGATAGTCACTTTTCGGTCTAGTGCCGTTTAATGTCAAGACTAAAGATTAAGTCCTATTGCAAACTTTAGCAAACCTTGCTTGCTCCATACGATTTAATAAATTGTATTAATCTAAGAGCAACGATTCAAGTTTAGTATCTAAAGATCATATGTTTGCCTTCATGATAAATTGATCTTCAAAATTGTTTGAGAATCAAAGTGATCATCGAGCTGAAAGAATTGTTTCAGAAATAATCAAGAAGTGAAAGATATTTGATATCTAAAACTTTGATTGTTTGCAAAAATGATGAAGTATAATTTAGTAAAAGAACATATGCTCATATTGTATGACTATATGTGAAGATTGAAGATGCTAGGCATCCCGATCACCCAAAAGTTTGGGAAACTAATATTATACTTGCATTTGTCCTTAAGAGCTATAGTAGTTTCATCATGAAAGATGTCATGATAGGACGAATAAAAGGTATCGGCTAAATTGTTTTGCTATACCAAAAGAATACTAAAGAATGGAATCGGGAAGAATACCAATCATATGATGATGGCGATCCACTTCAAAGTGCAAAATCCAAGGCTATTAGTATTTGACTAACATCCTTTGGACTATGTGTCAAATGATTGATGCCACTATTGATGTCGATAGATTCTTCTAAAAGGAGAGGAAATGCTAAATAGGATCTGCAAAATTATTTGGTAGAAAAGGAAAAAGACTGGAATTGTCCAGCTCAGGTATATAAATGATATACATGTTATAGATAAATTCTTTTGCTCGTTAACAATGTAATTCTTGGGTATTCGATACTGATTTGTTGGTATGAAATGTCATACAAAGCAACACAATACAAGAAGTACAATGGCCTAAGTAACTAGTAAAAGAATATGGTAATGATGCATGTTGAGATACAAATAAAAATGTTATTGTGCTTCTCGTCGACATCAAACCTAGCCTTCAAGATATTTCATGAACTTAATAATTGTTATCTTGTTCTGGTATTATGAGAACAATTGTTGTTCATGTCATTATCGTCTTCCATAATCGATGGATAGATTATTATTATCTTGTTGGTGAAATAATCATTTATAACACTGATGCTAAAGGTCGCAAGACAAAATGAATTTCACTTATATGTGACACCGCCGTTTAAGTCATATTGGAAACAAAACATGAAAGAAATTCTATATTGATAGATTTTTGAGTCAATTGATTTTGAATTGATTGACGCTTGTGAGACTTTTCCTAAAGATGATTAAACTTCGTTCATGGGCCATGGACAGATCAAGCGACTAACTGGAGATCGTACATGTTGATGTATGTAGTCCATGGTGTGAAGTCGATCATGGTGTATTTTCTATTTCATCAATGACTCGAATGGATGTATGGTATATCTACTCGATAAGATAGAAGTATGAAACAATTAAAATTGTTCAATTTATGAAGTGGAAATTATTGTAACAAGAAAAATTCAAGTTTTTATGATTGGATCATAAAGAAGAATATTTGAGTTACAAGTTTAGCAAGCATCTAAGAGTTAGAGGAATTGTTCCACAAACTTCCATCGTGATAAACACCATAGGAGTATGGAGTTTTTCGATGGATGTAATCCAACCTTGTTTGACATGGTTAGAACAATGATGAAATAAACTACCAATATAATTTGTGGATTATGCTTTAGAGACTACCGCTTTGATCTCACTAGAGTGCCATCATAATCTGCCGAAATGACACCATACAAGTTATAGTTGTCTTTTCTTGAATTTTGGTATGCAAGGCATATGTGTAAAATGTTTACAACCAAAATCGGATTAGTAAGTCTTTGTAGGTTATCCCAAAGAATGTCGATGGGTATTCCTTCTATTATGAACCCAAACACATAGTGATTGTCACTAAAAGAAGTGAATTTCTTATGAAGGAGTTTTTCGCGAAAGGTTTAAGTAGGAGGAAGATAGAACTTGATGAGGTTATTGAATCTGAGCAAGATGATCAGAGTAGCGCAGCACCAGAATTTGTTCTGGAAGCGGCAACTGCATTCATAGCTCACATGTCTACAATATGTTGTAGTCACGGCATCGAAGTTCCTATCTAACCAAGTTGGTCATAATCAAATAGCAAGATTTGAGGACGAGATATTATTAGATAATAGTAACCAACAATATACAAAGAAGCGGTGATGGGCCCTGACTTCGTCATATGAATTATTCTAGCAACAATTACATATAGAGATATGTTAGTTGAATAAACGAAACAACGTTCCTCTACCGGAATGCACACCAAGGACGTGTAACTGACACGACCCAATGGGTTTTGTTGATTCAAAGGTTGCTAGATATGTATGCAAACTTCTATGGTAGAAGAAAGCATAGCGAAGTTGGAATCTTCAATGATGAAAATGTTAAAGTGTTAATTTCATCAAGATATTTGAAGATGCTTGTATTACAAGAAAGTAAGTGGGAGCGCTCAGACATATTTCTAATACTTTATGTGGATGACATATCGTTTATTGGAAATAATGTGTTTTTCTTGATATTGTTAAGTTTTCATTAAAATTAGTTTTTGATGAAAGACTTAGGTAAAACCAGAATATTAAGCATCAATGTCTATGCAGATAGATTGAGGCACTAATATAGTTTTACCAGAGTACATAGATGAAATATTGAATTTGTTCAATATGGAAACAATAAGAACGGTTCTTGTTGCATGGAAGAGGTTGGAGCAAGAATCAATTGTTTAGACACTTGATGAGTGAAACCACAAGAATGATTTTATCAATCTTGTATACCATGATATGTAGATCCAGATGTGTCCAATGCTCTAAAGGTTATAGCATTCATATGATGATCGCTGGACAATAGTAAAGATATTCTTATGCACTTTCGAAGAAGTAAGAATATATTCTGTATGCAGAAGTGACAAATGGTTCATTGCAATGAGTTACATTGGCTTTGTCACACATACAAGTAAAATTTTTTATCTCAATTTTTTAAGCTATTTGTTTTGAGTTAGAAGGTGGCATAATAAGATGGAAGAAAGTTCCATGATAACTTGGATGAGTTCCAATGTTAATATTGTGGCGGACACTGCAACGAGGGCTAAGTATATAATCGCTTTAGAAGTGGCATAAAAGATGCAAAGTAGATAGTGATAATCCAACTTTTTATGGCACTGTCGTCTAGGTCATATTGGCGTTAAACGCATGAAGAAACTCCATTCTGATGGATTTTTGGAGTCTCTTGATTTTGAATCATTTGGCACGTGCAAGCCATGCCTCATGGGCAAGATGATCAAAAACCCGTTCTCCAGAATAATGGAGCGAGCAACGGACTTATTGGAAATCATACATACCGATGTGTGCAGACCAATGAGTATTTCGACGCACGGTGGATATCGCTATTTTTCTAAGTGTGCTAGTACTATGTAGTTCTATTGTATGACAATAGTGACAACATAGTCTCGGCTAAGATACAAAAGTCTCACCAGAAGACTAAGTTTATACGATGCCATCTCATAGAAGATGAGAAATGCGTGCTGACGCAAAATAATATGCAAATACAAACGGACCTGAAAGTGTCAGACCCGTAGATAAGGTTTACCACGTGCAAGGCGTATAAATAACACCGGAATGCCATAGGTGTTAAAGGCGCAAGTATGACTAGATTATTGACTCTAGTGCAAGTGGGAGACTGAAGGAAATATGCCCTAGAGGCAATAATAATATTGTTATTATCATATTTCTTGTTCATGATAATGTTTATACTCCATGCTATAATTGTATTAAGCGGAAACATTAATACTTGTGTGGTTTATGAACAACACCGTGTCCCTAGTACGCCTCTACTAGACTAGCTCATTGATTAATGATGGTTAAGGTTTCCTAACCATAGACATGAGTTGTCAATTAATAATGAGATCATATCATTAGGAGAATGATGTGATGGACAGACCCAAATAAAGCAGAGCAATTAGATCGTGTCATCGTGTTCATCTTTGCGAAGCTTTTCTTATGTCATGTATTGTATTTCTTAGACCATGAGATAATACAACTCCCTAGTATCGGAAGAAAGCTTTGAGATCATCAAACGTCATCCTATGTGAGGGTGATAATAAAGGTGTCTCTCAGGTGATCGGAAAGTATTTGTTGGGTTGTATGTATCGAGATGGAATTTGTCCCTCCCAAGTCGGAGAGATATACTTCGGGCCCACTCGGTAATCGATATCAACACCGCTTGCAAGCATGTGGTTAAGGAGTTAATCACGAAGTGATATCGGATTACGGAACGAGTAAAGTACTAGCTGTGAACGAGATTGAACTAGGTATGGCGATACCGACGATCAAATCTCGGGCGAGTAAAATATCGTGTGACGAAGGGAATACATATACGGGATTAATTGAATCCTGACATCGTGGTTCATCCGATATGATCATCGATGAATATGTGGGAGTCAATATGGGTTTCCAGATCCCGCTATTGATTATTGATAGAAGATCATGTCTGCATATTCTCGAACCCGTAGGGTCACACACTTAACGTGCATCGACGCTAGGATAGAATGGATAATTGGTTTATGAGTTTTAGTTCGGAGTCTCGGATGAGATCCAGGACGTCACGAGAGGTTCCGGAATGGTCCGGAGAATAAGATTCATATAAAGGAAAGCAGTTTTTGGATTCCGGAAAGGTTTCGGAGTTTATCGGTATTGTACCGGAAGGTTCTAGAAGGTTCCGGAGTGGGACCAACGTGGGCCCACTTGACGGAGGCCTGCGTGGGCCTAAGGGGAAGTGCCCTGGCCGCCTTGGGCCAGGTGCACAAGGCCCCTAAGGCCCAGCCGGCCAAGCCCAAGGGGAAACCCTAAAGGAATCTTCAAATAAGGAAGGGGGGAAACTTGCCCCCCACTCTTCCTTATCCAAGTCGGCTAGGGATTGGAGGAGGGACCAAGCTGGCCGCCCAGCCCCCCATATAAGGGGGGCAGGGGCGCAGCCCTCCCTCACCCCTAACCCAAACCCTAGCCGCCAACTGCTGCCCTCCCTCTCTCTCTCTCTCGCGACTGCGCGTAGGCGAAGCCCTGCCGCAGAAACTCTCCACCATAAGCACCACGCCGTCGTGCTGCTGATCCAATCTATCTCTCCACCATACTTGCTGGACCAAGGAAGGAGGAGACGTCGCTGCACCGCACGTGTGCAACTCTCGGAGGCGCCGCCACTTGCGGCGTAGGATCGGATCGGATCGCGAGGAGGAGACGGCGAGTACGACTACGCCAACCACGTTCTATTGAACGTTTCCGCTGTGCGAATCTTCAAGGGTATGAAGATCTCATCTACCTCTCTCGTTGATTACATCTCCTAGATTAGATCTTGGCTTTCTTGTTCGCATCCGTAGGAAAATTTTTGATTTACTATGCTGCGAAACCCTTCAGTGCATCCACCAGGATTTTCTTTGTGTCGTAGACACGGATAAGTACCAGCAGAGCGCATTCATGTGCGTATACCAGGCCACACAGGACGGATCCTGGGGTCTTACCTTCATGATATATTTCAACCACGGCATTCAAGTTTTGTCACGATGACGCAACTCGAGAATCATATGTCACAACCTTGTTTGACTGTTTCAGTTCTAAAAATAGTCAGGTTATTCAACCTTGATTAATAAAACTCCCTCCTGATGGGAGTAATCGATCTTTATTTTGTCGACAATGTAGCCAAAGTTCGCTGTTTGACGAAATATAGTCGATTGTGCCTAAAACACTTGTCGAACAATTGGTTCTTTACCATTATCCTCAATCTATCATCTTCCCTCTATCAACTTCTTTCTATCGGGTGCGCGACAGCACTCCCAATGGGAGTAGCCCCCGAGGCTATAGCCGAATTTTTTCGGGTATAGGCTCAAAAAATATAGGCATGCCTACTCCACATATTGTCTCTTGGGATATTTTCCGGTACGATTTGCATTTAACGAGTCTTTTTTTTCTTATGACATAAGCCCCCGAGTCCAGGACGAGGTACGCTATACTTCTTGATAGATACTTTCTCTTCTTCTTCTTTTGTTACGTTGATGCATCTTTTCTCTTGATACGTTGATGCTTCTTTATCGGCTGCTCTGGGCAGAATATAAAAGCCCGTAGATATACTTTGGACCTTGCCTCTGCAGAGTCCCATTAGTGTGTGCTTATAAATAAAGCACGCTTGGCAAGGGTAAAAACCCTAATTCATTCATTAGTTTCTTCTTCCGCCGCATCATCTTCCTCTTCCTCATCTCATCTAGGGTTTTTTCTTCCCAACTTTTATCTCCATGGCCGATGCAGGTGGATCGCGTCTGAATATTGGGGCCCCAGTGGAGAAACAAGGTGGCGGCCGCCCCCGCGGTAGTAAGAACAAGCCTATGATCCCAGCTGTGGCAGCCTCGTCGTCTGCTCTGATGAAACGGCGCCCCGGTCGCCCGGTGGGAAGCAAGAATAAGCCCAAGATTTCTTCTACTGCACCAGGTCCGAGCGCTCCTCCTCATAATGCTTCTCCTCCTCCGCCCAGAGTGCACTCCTTCTTCTGCATCACCGGCGCTCAGTACTGTGAGATTCAGCGGGTGCCGCTAAAATTCACCAAGTTTATGGACGGGCGAGAACTGCGGGAAGCGGTTCTTTGTGAACACTCTGGGGGAGGAACTCCCTATGAAGTGGAAGTCTGGTACGACGGGGCCGGCGAGATGTACTTCAAGGGCGGCTGGTCGCAGTTTGCAGAAGACCATGACCTCCACCAAGGTTTCTTCATGACTTTTGACTTCCACATCGGTACATCAAAGTTTGACGTAAAGATCTACGACAGCACCCAGTGCCAGAAGGAATACAAAGCTGAAGTGCACTTTCATTAGATTCTCCTTTTATGTAATCTTTTTTTCCTAGTTACCCCTTCGCGTGTTATCTGTAATAAGTAGTCATGGTGTATTATATCATGTGCCAGCTTTATTAATAGACCATGGGAACGGATCATCATTCTGAGGTATGCACTTAGTGTTCTATCGGGTTCCTTTGAACCGTTCATTTTTGCTGAATATCGGGTTGCGAACAACCTAGTACTGTGTCTCAAATAATCAAGAAATCTCAATAACTTTTTTATTTTATTTCATACGACTCGAGGGTCTGAGCCCCCAAGTGGAAAGTAAAATACTTATACATATTGTCGAGTTGACCCAAAAAACCTGACCTGTGGCCTCATGTTCTGGATTCAGAGGGTCATAACTCGAAAGTTCTTTGTCACCTTATATCGTCTATGCGTAGAACCGCTGTAGTTGCTCTGCGTTCCACGGGTTGCTCTCGTCTTTCCCTATTTTCTTGTCTTGTAGTCGATAAGCTCCTCCTGGTATTACCTCTGTCACGATGTAAGGTCCCACCCATGGGGACTCTAATTTGCCGTGACCATCTTGCTTGAGTCGTAAGACTAGATCTCCCACCACGAACGATCGTGGACGAACTCGACTACTATGGTAGTTTCATAAATTTTGCTAATATTGTGTGGTTCTGGCAAGTGCTACGTCTCTTGCTTCGTCGAGTGCATCGACATCATCCTGAAGTGCTTCTGTGGAAGTTGTCTCATCATAGGCCGCGATTCTTGGGGCTTCATGGGTGACCTCGACTGGAAGCACGGCTTCTGCGCCGTGGACCAGAAAGAAAGATGTTTCTTGAGTAGCTGCGTTAGGTGTAGTTCGTAGACTCCAGAGCACGGAGGGCAGCTCTTCTACCCATGCGTGTTTTGCTTTCTCGAGGGGTGCGAACAACCTCTTCTTTATCCCGTTACATATTAAGCCATTAGCTTTCTTGACTTGTCCATTTGTTTTGGGATGCGCTACAGATGCGAATTTCAATTTGATTCCCATACTCTCACAGTAACTCTTGAACTCCTTTGATGTGAAGTTTGTCCCATTGTCTGTGATGATGCTGTGTGGTACTCCGAAGCGAAAAACTATGGACTTGATGAAATTGATTGCGGCTGTAGAATCTTGAGTTGTTACAGGAGCTGCCTCTACCCACTTGGTAAATTTGTCGACTGCCACCAACATGTACATGTGCCCTCCTGGCCAAGATTTGTACAGTTTTCCTACCATGTCAAGACCCCATTACGCGAAGGGCCAGGATAGTGGTATTGGTTGCAATTCTGCTGCTGGTGCGTGTGGTCGAGATGCGAAACATTGGCAAGCCTCGCACTTCCTCACTTTATCCTTTGCGTCTTCAATGGCTGTTAGCCAGTAGAACCCTGCACGAAAAGCTTTGGCTATAATGGCTCTGCTGCTAGCGTGATGTTCGCAAACTCCTGCATGGATGTCCTTTAAGAATTCTTGCCCTTCTTGAGGGGTGACGCATCATTGCAAGACACCCGTTATACTTCTCTTGTATAATTTTCCTTGTAACACGATGAAAGCCTTAGATCGTTGTATTATCCTTTTCGCTTCTACTGGTCTTCGGGTAGTGCCTTGTTTATCATGTATGCCAAATATGGCTGCATCCAAGTTTCTTCGATCATCATAATCTCTTCTGGTTCTACTGTGCTTGCTTTTCCAGCCCCCGAGCCTGTTGCTTGGTGCTGGCCTTGCTCCTCTGTAGTCGAAGTTTTGTTGTTCTTTATTGATCTTTCTATGATTTCTTCCCAAAAGACTCCTTGCGGTACGGGTAAGCACTAGGACCCGATATTTGCTAGATTGTCGGCTTCCTCGTTACTGGCTCTGCTAACGTGCGAAACTTCGCATCCATCGAACGTTCCCTCTAGATAGTAGTATAAGTTTCTGTATGCTATCATATTGTCGCTGATGGCATCGCACTTGTTCATCACTTGTTGGACGATGAGATTCGAGTCTCCAAATATTTTCAGTCGAGTTGCTCCGCATGCTTTGGCCATTTTCATTCCATGGAGCAGCACTTCATATTCGGCTTCATTATTAGAAGCTTGGGGAAAACTCATCCTTAACACATACTTCAACTTGTCGCCTTGCGGTGATATCAGGACCACTACTGCTCTGGCTCCTTGGATTCTTTTTGACCCGTCGAAGTACATTGTCTATACACTCGATAGATCTGGCGGTCCTGTGTTTTGTAACTCCAGCCACTCTGCTGTGAAGTCTGGTAAGACTTGTGATTTGATCGCCTTTCACTTTTCATATGTGATGTCCAGGGGTGATAACTCAATTCCCCATAAGGAGACACGTCCCGCTGCTGAAGGGTTGTTTAATATGTTGGATAGTGGTGCTTCGTTAACCACTATAATTGGGTGCACCACAAAATATTGCCATAGTTTTTGTGCTGTTGTGAATACACTATATGCGAACTTTTGGTAGTGCAGATACCTCTATTTTGTTGGAGATAGTACTTCGCTGACGAAATACACTGGCCTCTGGACACCGTGAGCTTTTCCCTCTTCGCTTCTTTCGACTACCAATATTGTACTCACTACTTGATGTGTTGCTGCGATGTACAGTAGTAGTAGCTCTTTTTCGTTTGGTGCGACCAACACTGGAGGTGTGGAGAGCACTTTTTCAGTTGTGCAAAAGCTATGTCTGCCTCTTCTGTCCACTCGAACTTGTCGTCTGATTTCTTCATGAGTGCATAGAAAGGGAGTGCTTTTTCTCCCAATCGAGCAACAAATCGACTTAGTGTCGCGACGCATCCTGCAAGCTTCTGTACGTCGTGCAGTTTCGTTGGTTTCCCCATTGTTAGGATTGCTTGGATCTTTTCTAGATTTGCTTCTATTCCTCTTGCTGATACCAGGAACCCCAGGAGTTGTCCTGCTGATACGCTGAAATAACATTTTGTTGGGTTAAGTTTGAGCTTGTACCTGTTTAGATTGTCGAAAGTTTATGCCAAGTCGCTGAACAGGGACTCTTCTTTCCTTGTGGTGATGACCACGTCGTCGATGTAGACTTGAATGTTGCGTCCTATTTGGCTTTCGAGGCAATTTTGCATCATCCGCTGGTAGGTTGCTCCTGCGTTTTTTAGGCCGAAAGGCATTACCTGATAATAGAACACGCCGTATGGTGTGATGAAGGCTGTTTTTTCCTCATATTCTTTCTTCAGTTTGATCTGGTTACAACCAGAATATGCTTCTAGGAAGGAAAGCCTTGCGCACCCCGCTGTTGAGTCTATTATCTGATCACTGCGGGGTAGAGGGAAGGGATCCTTTGGACAGTGCTTATTGAGAGATGTGTAGTCGATGCACACTCTTTGTACGTCTGTGTTTTTCTTAGGTACAATGACTAGATTAGATACCCAAGTCGATGTCTTGATTTCTCGGATGAATCCGGTGTTTTCTAGCCTGTGCAGCTCGGATGCTATTGCTTTCCTTTTGGGTTCGTCAAATCGCCACAGAGGTTGCTTGACTGGCTTTGCTTTGGGATCCACGTTTAGTGCATGCTCGACGAGTTCCCTGGGAACCCCTGGCATGTCTAAAGGACACCAGGCAAAGATTTCCCAGCGCTCACGGAGGAACTCGACGAGCGCATTTTCCTATACGGGATCCAAGTTTACTGCTATAGAGGTGGTCTTGTTTGGGTCCGTGGGGTGGACCTGGATTTTCTTCGAGTCTTGAGTTGCATCAAAAGCCTGATCTGGCAGGGATCGTCCAACGTCGGGTAGCACGTTGTGGTCAGTTTTGCCTTTCAGTCTTGCGTACTCTGTTGTCATGCCGAAAGTTTACGCCAGCCTGTTGAACTCTTTGTCGCAAGTGTTGGATACTTCAAAGCTGCCTTGTACCATGATTGTTCCTTTGGATCCTAGGATTTTGAGTGTGAGATATGCGTAATGAGGTACTGCCATGAATTTTGCAAATGCTGGGCACCCCAGGATTGCATGATACTGTGAAGGCCAGTCCATTACTTCAAACTCCAGCTTTTCTCTGCGATAGTTGTTGCTGTTGCCGAAGCAGACGTCGAGTTCTATTTTTCCAAGAGGGTAATTTGCGCCTCCTGGTACTATTCCGTGGAAAGAACAATCTGTTGGCTTTAGATTTTCTAGTGAGATGCACATTGCCTTCAGAGTTCTTGCGTATATTAGGTTTATGCCACTTCCTGCATCCATTAATACTCTCCCAATATCGTATCCTCCTATTTGCGCCTTTAGCACCATCGGTGAGTGCCCCGGCCTGGGCACTTTCCTCGGGTGGTCTGCTTTGATGAACCTGACTGGTTGATTGGACCACTGCAGGTACTCTGTAGTGGCTGGTGGTGATGATATAGCTAAGTTTACTTGTCTGGATATGCTCTCCCGCTCTTTCTTGGATTTGGGCACCGGTTGGATCATTGCAGATATATATACTTTCGACTCCAGGTGTTTCGCTAGTCGCTGTACTTGGTACCCTTGCCTCATACTTTTCTTTCCCTGCCGTGCTTCTTGGTTCGAGTCCATGGCACTTTGCAACCTTAAGAAGGTTCTGCAATCCTTCATCTGATGGTTAGAAACTCTTTTCCCATCTAGGTACGCATAGTGGATTCGACAAGGTCCGTATAGCATGTCCTTCGCCGATGGGCCGGAGTATTTTGTTTTTTCTACATCATGATTACCTCTTGCCTGGAGATCACTATTTTTGTAGCCTTCTTCGTCCCTTCTTTCATACCCTGCGGCTATCTGATTTCGTCTTGCGTGGTTATCTCTGTTGCGGTATCTTTGCCTTTGCCTGCTTGCTCTGTCGACTTCTGGTGAACGCCCCCTTTTGTTGTTATATGCGTCTTCTCCATCGGCGAATCTGTTGGCTACTTCCATTAATTCAGACATTGTCCTTGGCTTTGCTCTCCCTATCTCTTCCACGAGGTCCGAACGATGAAGGCCAGCCGAAAAAGCGTCTATTGCTCTCTCATCGGAGATGTCTTCTACTGAATTTTTGATTACACTCCAGCGTTGTATATAAGAGCGTAGGGTTTCGTCTCTCTTCTGCACGCACGACTTGATTTCTTCTAGCGACGCTGGGCGCTTATACATTGAGCGAAAATTTCTTGCGAATTGGCTCTCTAATTCTCCCCAACTCCCGATGGAATCGTTGGGTAGGGTGTTCAACCAGGACCGTGTTGCGCCGGTGAGGTGTAACTGCAAACTTTGCATGGCCATTGCTCTTGTTCCTCCAAGTATTTGTACTGCTTGCAGGTAGTCTGATAACCATAGAGTGGGTTCTTGCGACCCATCATACTTTTGTTGATCATGCGGCAACTTGAATCCTTTAGGTACCTGCGTTTTGCGAACCCTGCGGGTAAAGCATGACGCGCCCATCTCTTTTTCATCGTCTTTGTAATTTTCTTCTCTCCACGCATAGCGTGAGTTGTTTACTCTTGCTTGTGCTATTATATTCCTTGCGTCCTCTTTTCGTCTTCATCGCTTTTCGTCACCTGATGACTCGTTGGTTTCATTTCGCGAGGGTTTGCGCTTGAACTCTTCCTTTCACCTTTCCTTATGATGTGTCGCCTTTTTCTCTAGAAGATTTCCCATTAGCTTGTCTTCTATCGACCCGAGGCTTCGTATTGCGGCTTGATGCATATGCTCCCGCGGATCTCTAGGTTTTGGTTGTGTGGTTAGCAGGTACGCCTGTGCTGCTATCAATGCTGCTTCTGGTGTTTCTTGCACAAAGTCCTCTTCCGCATCTGGTGGGTGCGCGCTTAGACTTTTTGTATAACTTTCTTCTCTTGTCTGTGCTGTTGTCCTCCTGCTGTGCTTCGGGTCTCTGTGCCTTTCCATGCTGGACTCCGATGCATCGCTGTACTCATCCCAATATCCTCCACTTGACGTGATGTTGTTATCTCGGCTTCTCATAATCATGTCTCTTTCCTCCCTTAACTTCTTTATGCGCTGATGCAGCGCGTATTGATATTACATCAGAACTTCTCTTCTTGAATCTACGGGTACTTCTGTGCCGTGATTGATGGCTGACATAATGATTCTCCACTCTTCAGTTGAGACGTGAATTTTCTCCTTTTCCTTCTTGCTGTTACTCCTTGGTTTGTCGACTTGCCTGTCGACCTCTTCGTTGCCTTCGTGATTATTTTCTTCTGCTGCTTCAGTGATAATGACGCATAGCTAGTGTACGCTTCTGGAGATGCCACTGCTTCCGATGGCGAAATCCCTTGGACTATCGTGTGGTTTAACCACTGTTGCTTCCATGTCGGGTTTTCCCTGAGTTTCGTCGAATTCCTCGAGTCTCTTTTGCATATCCTCTGTTGCTGTGAGACTGACCGGCAAGTTTACCTCGTTGGAAGAGCCCACGGATGATCCAGATATCGTGATTCTCTCAGCTTTGCTTGCCAACGGACCCGATTTCGCCGGATCCAAAAGGCGAGTTGAACCCGAAGGTCCGACGTAGAAGCTTAAACTTCCGATCGTCAGCTCCATCTCTTGACTTTCGTTGACTTCTGGATTGCTATTGGCTAAAAGCGAAAAAGCCGTCGAATTCATGATTTCAACGCCCGGAGTCCCCACGGTCGGCGCCAATTGATGAGGGTTAACTCGACAAATGTCCTAGATGAAGGACTTAGGATCGGGGAGATAGGGCGTTGGATGAACTCGAAGGTAAAATCAGTCAAACAAGGCGTGTATCAAAAGTAAACGTGGGTGTAAACCTGGCTTGCTCTCAATCTGTCCCTCACCGTCCCCTCCTGGCCCCTATATATAGGTGACCAGGTCTCAAGGATCGGGAGGGATCCGATACAGATTACAATATTGACATACGACATGAACTCGTATTTCGACTAGCGTTACAACTGGGCCTAGCTTAACAGGCCTCAGGGGTACTCAACTGACGGGCTCTATTATCTATACCCTTGTCACCTACCCTCTCCTGATGATGGATGATATCTGCTTATCAATCTAGGTTCCATAAATAGCATAACCACCCTCCTAAATAAGTATAATCATATGCTTGACAAGATCATCTATTTCTTTCATAAACTCTCATAACATATCTTCTTATTTCCTTCATCTAATGCTCCTCCTAAATCCATGATTTGAGCTTGACACTAAAGCTCTTACATAATATTATTAGAGATAACATTCATATCTCTATATACTCTCCATTATCACATTGTCCAAAGGTTTGCTCATCTCAACTTCCTTCATACTCCTTCTCAAGGTTTTATGATTAATATCATCACCAACACTTGCCCTTGAGATCTAGTTAATCCAATCCATGCATTACCCTAGATGTTGACTTATAGGGCTAGGATATTATACTACTCCTAATCCGTACTCCACCTTGTGGTTAATCCTTGTCTTACCTCCTACTTCTCTCAGTATCAATACTGGTTGGATCTACCTTCAGAGATTAAGAATATAATCTCCACCATTGTGGTATCCATATAGGATCTATCTCCCACCACATGAGTGCTACTTCTCTTGTATCAATCTTATGTAATCACCTTTGATCTATTTACTTAACCTATGTCACTCTCCCACTTCATGTGACATGGTAATGATCATTTTGATCCATTGATCATATAGCTTAGGGTTCTATTTGCTTAATCATGTATTCCACAATCAATGTGATATCAAGATGATCATTATAATCCTTTGATCATATGGCTTGGGTTCCATTTGGCTAATCAAGGTCCATGGTTAACTGGTGCTAAACTATTCTCTTAGAACATCCATTTAACTAAGAGAACTTCATATCACCACTTAACTCCAAGTGACTACACATTTGACATCTTCCTAGTAATGGTTCTAATCTCCTTGTGGCATACACCACACCTATAGTTGAGATAACTCCTCTGATCACTTGGCATTAAGTTAGTCTCTCCAATTGCTGAGTTTCTAATTTCTACCCTAAGGTTCTATATCAAAAGGTAAGAGTAACACTAGCATAGCTATGGACTCTCCCTTCTTGTTCTTAAGACGAATGGATTTAGATATAAAAGAATAGGATAGATCAAGATTTAAGAGTAAGATAGATCAAGATTCAAGGGTAAGACTTGTGTTGTCTTCCTATGTGCTGGATTTTGTTTTAAGAATTTAGGTTTATGAACTACCATGATACTCATGGTAGGATTGGATATGAGATTCTAAAGTAATGTGTTAACATATTAATTCTACCTCACAATCCCCTCTTTTTGTTATTATAATTATCTCTACCCAAAACAGGTTTGTTAACAAAGGTCCTGTTGAAGTTTATCGCACTTCAGTTGATGAGCTACTTCAATTCCATCAACTCAAGAGAAGCTTCAATCACTTTGACAAGTTTTGTTTAAAAGCGCGAAATTTTCCCAGATTTTCTATGCATGAATGCAATGCACACTTCTGTGTTCTCTCTATTTCTAGCCTCACATCCTGGGATATTACAGACTCTCCCCCTTAAAATCAACTTCGTCCTCAAAGTTTGAACTCTCTTACGTTTGGGCTGAGCTTATCCTTGACATCACCTAGCTCACAACTCCTTTTCCAACTGATTGGATATAGATCATATCCCTTCGTTCAGAGTACCCCTTAAATCCTCTTTGTCTGACTCTGAACAATTGTCACTTGAATCAATCCTATGTTGTCTTCCAACACTCATGGAGAATCCAATAGTCTTCGGCACCTTAGTTTACTTAGTTTTACAAGCTGTTTTGGTGAGGTCTCCATACTAGGGTATCAACTTTCTATGTATGGCCTAGTTATGGTCTATAAAATAAGGTTTTACGGAGATCATAATGCCACTTAAGAGGTCCGTTAAGGCATATGCTTACCTAAAGATTCACTTCCAAGGAATGGATTAGACTCATTTTGCCTATCCAATCTAGGGTTTTGATTCACAATCACAACTTTGACATTTGTCCTCTATGCTCGAAAAGTTACCAACTATGGTTCATACTAGGTGTGGTTCATGGTCCAAATTCGTCTAACTCCTTCACTGCTCTCTTAATGGAGCTACGATGAATCTTAGGGAAGTTCGTTCAAATATACTTCCTCCTACTTCCATCATCTTTGGTTTCTCCCCAATTCATGCTTCTTAGAAGTATTAATTTACTCCTTTTGGTCAAGTTTAAGGTCTAGTTGTTGCTTCCATAAGGTATAAACCTCAACTTCCATTCTAATGAACTTTTGAAGCAAGTATCAATACAGTACCTCGACATCACCTTATGTAATCCTATTATGAGTAGAAGCCACTGGAATCCTCAGTCTGAATCCTCCACTAG
The DNA here is from genome assembly GCA_007115705.1 of Dactylis glomerata. Lineage (NCBI taxonomy): Eukaryota > Viridiplantae > Streptophyta > Magnoliopsida > Poales > Poaceae > Dactylis > Dactylis glomerata. The sequence continues at coordinate 3,674,080 of QXEO01000834.1, read as the reverse complement.
CATTGGATCAACGGTGAGTCTAGTTCTGTTAAAAAAAATAGTGAGTCTAGTTCTCGCTCTTATCCTAACTGATATTGTTTCTTTTACTTTTTATGAAACGGTATTGTTTCTTTTTCGTGCCTCCACGAGAGCGCACGCCCGCAGGCCCCAGGCCCACGGCCACACGGCAGCAGGCAAGTGTTCCAAGTTTCCAACCCCACCTGTAACTGTAAGCAGCTCGTGTTTTCCAGAACCTTCCCCCACCACACCCGCAAACCAAACCCTGTCCTGTCCAGGAACCAGGATCCCGCGAAGCCAAACCCCCTCCCCCTCTCGCTCTCCCGCCGCGCCCCCACCCCCCAAAATCCGATCGGCGGCCTACCCCCGCCGGCGCCCAATCCGGCCGACCGGAGCTCGATTCGAGCCGGCCCCGCGGGGAATCCGAGGGATTCGTAGCGGATTCACCCCCGGCCCCCGGGGGAGCGTGCCAGGATGATGCCGGGGGGCTTCACGGGGAAGAGGAAGGAGCTAGACCAGGTGGTCGACGGCCTCCTCGACTTCTCCCTCTCCGGCCCCGCCGCCAAGACCCGCAGGCTGGTGAGCGCCTTCGCCCCCGCCCCCTCCACCCACATTCTCCCACACCCGTTCTCGCGCGTCTCGAGGTGTGTGGATCACCGGCGAGTCGGATGCTTAGGGTGCAATTCGTGCTGGGATCTACCGGTTTAGCCTTCAGATTCCACGGTTCAGCTTTGCCGGTTGGCCGGATTAGCTGGCTGCCGCGTGCGCATGCCATTGCTAGGTCTCTGCTGCTATAGCTAGGTGGAGTCGGTCTACTTGTTGTATTTAGGTTGTTTGGTGCGGTCTAGGTGCTATCCCCCACTGTATGCTTGTAATTTTAGTTAGGGGTTATTTCGTATCTCTCAACGGGGTTAGTACCATTTTTTGGTGGTATATATCTGCTTCTACCGTGTTTTCAGAAGCAGGTGCATCGCTTAATTGACTGTTTGTTGGTATGTGTGTGCCTTTTTGTCTGTCATATCTCCAACATACTCGAGTATTGGATTGGGTGTTGCTCCAGGGCACCTGCATGTGGTTTGGTGGAGTTTATGTATGTTGAACCCAGTGGACAAGACAGGTCGTTTGACGAATAGATCTGCACATATTGTCATGCTGCTGTAATTACAAACCCTGAGAAACGGAATAATGTAATGGTAACATTACATTGACCGTACTGCAGTTCATTGTTATACTGTATGTATTTGTTGCTACTATGCCTACTGTCATGTCAATGAGCTGTGATCAGTTCCTGCTTCCTTGATGGATCTTATATTGTGGGGTTTCACCGTTTCAGTCAACAATATGCATCATATGTGCACCATCTTTTCGGTTCTGCTTTATACTCCCTCCGTTCCTAAATATAAGTTGTTTTAGCCTTTCTCTCACACATGTTTTAGTGTGTAGGTTGGAAGCACAATAAGTGAACCTACACACTAAAAGGCATCTAGATACATATGTGTCAGAAAAGGCTAAAACATCTTATATTTTGAAACGGAGGGAGTGGTTAGTTAATGTAACAGACTTTTCTTATTACTCTCTGAAGACACTGTGCAATCAACCTTATCTTTTTGTGGGTCAACAATATATCACTGGGATGTCTTATATTTGATTATAAGCAGTTACAGAAATACTTTGATAGCAATATATCACCGAGTGTTTTTTGTTCATCTAATTACTAATGCTTGTCATGTGTTGGCGTGCATTCACCCATTATATTATATATGAGCCTCAGTACTGTACATATTTGTTGAGATATTATTCTTAATGAACATTCCTGCATGCACTTTTGGTGACCAGCATTAACAGAGCATGTTAATATGTTGCTTTAGGAAAGACGTATGATGTTGCATTTTTCATTGCTTCTGTGTAAATGTGCATTCTGCAATTACATGATTTATCTGTTGCTATTTTGTTCATACATTTCTTGCACCTTTTACATTTTGCTAAATAAATGGTACTTATTATTTGAAGGACCCTGGTCTACCACCTATTTTGGAAGAACCACCTTCTCATTCAATCCAATATCGACATGAGATGCTCGGAGAGGAAATCAGTAATGGTGTTACAGTGCCCATTGTGGAAGACATGATAGAAGGTTCCATGCCATGTCACCTGTCTAGTGAGGACATGGCACTTGTTTTATACAAGCCAGTAAATAAACCTGCTCTCTTAGGTCTCAATATTGCAAGCCCTTCAATCATAGTCAGTTCAGACTTGATACGTGGTCTAAAGAGTAAGTTGATCGTGGCCAAACTTTTATTGTATTTTGATTTATCTTCTGCATGTTTAATATTTATGTAATATCGCAGTACTGCAGATTGTATGATTTCGAATACATCCTGGGTATAAAATGTCGTAGATAAGCTGAGTTATTGTATTAACATTCTGCAAGAGTAGCTGCATAAGTGTGTACATGCCTTAATTAATAAGTTGGGAGAGTTCAAGGATTATTGGAGAATCGTGAGGGTTTGAGGCTAGGAGTTAGATAGAAGTTGGGATAGATAGAAGAATAGACAAGAGGGAGACATGTAGAAGATGAGGCACTTGCTTGCTTCTGTTGGGTTATGTTGGATTCTGTTCGGTTCTCTTCTCTTCTCCTCGATGTCTCTGGCTTCTCTCTCTGATCATTCTTCACAGGGGCCCACTCACCCTAATGTAACATTATTCACAGTCCATAACAGTAAGATACTGTGTCATAATACTTCCACTGATGCTTGATGCTAGTATGCACGGAACTGTGAAAGTCCAAATGTCTAGTAGTGCCATGTAGCTAGTACAGATGAACATAACTGGATTCTTGCGCACATGCTTTCCTTCTCTTTATATGCTGCTTCATCTTATGTGCAACGCATTTTAATGTACCATATATGGCTAGCCGGATCATCTAATTTAGTAGGAGAGTCACGGTGCTACAGTGCTAGCCCAGTGTAAAATGAAGAAGGAAAGCTAGGGACTGTTAGCAGCTTATTTAGTGCAGGTAATTATTGTAGATATAAATAATCTAAAATTAATTAATTGCACCATAAAATTAATATAAGTCATATTAGCTTTAAGCGTATGGATTGGAAGCAAGTTAGGGTACTGTAGCTTCTCTAACTTGCCTTCTGTCAGAGGATCCGGTTTACATGTGGCCCATGATTTTGGGAGATAAGAAGATGCTTAATATTAAACGAGACATCACATTCTGCATTCGGGCACATTTGTATCCTATGCACAGCATGATGTTTTCTTTTCTTTGTATTCTTGTCATGCAGTTGTTTGCCCCCTGCTGTGCAAGGTTTATCTATATTGCGGATAACTATCTTATTCCTTTCTCTTTTATTCGTTCTGTTATCTATACTTTGAGCATGTTTGGCTTGCTTCTGTTTTTTGACAACTTTATGTTTGCAAACATAATACTTTGTTTAGTTGTCTTGTTGATGACATAGCCTTATTATTTTCTTTCTCCTTTATCAGATCAACCTTTCAATCAAGGGAACTGTCATGGGCTAGAGGACAATTCTCCTGAGCGCAGCAATTGTTTGGCCTTAGTTCCTTGGGCTCCACCGCGGATTGCTACGACATCTAATTGGTCAGCTTCCCCACCAGAAAACACAGAAATGTTTGAAGAGCCAATGGATGCTGATGAGACAGAAGTTATTTCTATGGATGTCGAGGAAACGCCTCAAGAAACTCCTGGGGGAATCGATGGTGCGAACCTTCACCAGTGGCACCAGCACTGTATGACCCCACCGTTGCTACCGAATCCATCAGCGCCTGTTATGTGGTCATGGTGACAATCTGGCGACATTGCCCTCCTAACTGCGTGTTACTTACACGAAGGATTAATGAATCCTATAGTCGGCCTCCACCAGGAGTGGCTGGTTGTTTTAGAAGGTTTGGGAAATTGTTGCTATGTGCATAATAGCTCCTAGCGTAGCGCTGATCTTCAGCAGTAATGGCAGCAAACTTATGTTTTAGAAACACTCCCCTTGCAGTTATGTCTGTGGATCTTTTGTGTTGGAAACAATCCCTTTACGGTTTGTGCCCACTAAATATGATCTGGTATGATGAGTGCAACAGCTTCTGCCTTCTGCAGCTATTGTTGCAACCTTCGCTGTTCATTGTGATTTTGAGACCATTCAGTATGTCTTGATGATGTGAGACAAGTTAATTAGTACTCTGCAAATTATGGACCACTGAAGCTCTTGTTAACCTAGTGTATATGGCGTTAAGTGCTGTGTAACTCACATTTTTTGGACCAATGTACCTTGCCTGTCATACGTATCTGTAAAATTGTTGTGTCAGACAATTTGTTTAGTCGAATTGCATGCAAGCTGCAACCATTTATGTACACAGCTATCTTCATGCAATACAATTGACATAACTGAAACTGGCAAGGAACACTTATGGCTGATCGTTTCCCTAGGTTCTTTTCCTATGCACACTTGAACCTGATACCCGTGTGAGCTCTCTTCTGTCAGTTCAAACTATTGAGAAGTTAGCTTAGCATTTTTGCCATTCCTCTCTCTGCCTAGGTTTCTCTTGAGCTTTATGATGTCCTGGACATTGTAATGCAGCCTTGATTCAGACAACAAACGCTCCCCACCAGCATGGTGACTGGAACTTTTCAATGCAAGTAAGTAGGGAGGTATTTCTCGGCAGTTTTTTTTATGTTTGGTGGACTTTGTGTGTCATCGCTGTTCAAGAAACTAAGAACCTGTCTAAGCAAAAGGTCTTTGTTTGGAATTTGGATACTGTTGGCAGATTGTCTGGACACGAGGAATATAATGGAAATGAGGAACCGGCACGTCAGGGTGCAGATGTGTCCGTCAAATTGGGCCTAACGGCATCACGGACAGGCCGTATAATATTGACGGACAGACGGACACGGCCCGATCAGCCTGTTAGCCTATCCTGGAAAAAAATCACCAACTCATCGCAAGTCAACACGGTCGATAGGCGATAGGGCACGCCGCCTCTCCGTTCGCCATGGCTGGGCCGGCGCAGAGCTCGTCGCCGCCACCCTGCACCTAGCTCCGACCTTCTTCCACCCCGCTCACCGCCGACCGGTTGCTCCCCTCCACGGTTGCGTCATCCCGTGCGGACAAGGATGGACTTGGCGGTGGAGGAGAATCTGCCGGAGATGAGGAGGAATCGAGTAGAGGAGGAGGTGGCGGCGCAGGCGGCGGAGGTGGGGAAGAATCGAATAAAGGAGGAGGTGGTGGGGAAGAATCGGTCAGAGGAGGAGGTGGGGAAGAATCGGTCACAGGAGGAGGAGATGGGGAAGAATCTGGCAGAGGAGGAGGACAAGAATTCAATGGGCGAGCTGATTTCTCTTCTGCTCTTTCGATGTGCTTGCTTTGCTTCGAAAATTGCCTTTGCGTTGCTCAAGGGAATCTCGCGCCTGACATAATTGTTCACGGCCGAGTCCCCAGATGTGATGAATCGTTTCTGCTCATTTTGGCCATCTTCGTGTAGTGCTGAATGAACCAGTACACTAGGGCGGACGCCGTGTATACCCATGATGCCATGGGGAATGCGAGCCCTGCTCTGCCCCATGGTGTGACGCCAGCCTGTGGTAATGGCCGGGGCGTGCAGCTGCAGTGCAGGAGAACTGTTTTTTTGCTTAGTATATTGGCTGCCACTTACAAGGAAAATGCAGTGGCAACGGGCTATATGTGTGAAAGATCATGGTAGCAAGTATCTGTACTGGTTCACATCGTAGGTCGTCTTTTCAGGCGTAGCTAGCTAGCATGGCTCTAGAACCCAGCTCCATGATGCAGTCTGGTACTTAACTCTGGTCGATGCAATGCTCTCATGGAAAGGTAGCCTGTGTCGACCTGAATACGTCCATGTGCACGGTAATGCATTGGCAGTGATTCGCGATACGGTGCTGTTCTTACTTCTTGGCGATCCAGTTCAGATCCGTGAAGGTTTAATTCCAGCGAGTTTCGGCGGTTCGAGTTTCCCCAAGCTCTGGCTGCTGCTGGTCCTCGTCGCTGCTCGCTGCGCTGGAGTAGGGATATGATCCTGCTAAAAAATGGGTATCCTGATCATGATTGCCTTTATCAATCTTCAATCTGAAAGCATTTCTTCAATAGCAATCTGTATAACTGTCTGTTCACCACTGTATAATATTGGTGTTACACATCTAACTAAACTCTTAACCAACTAACAATAATGGCCGGCCGGCTGGCGAGCTAGTAGTTAAACCACCAGATGGTGCGCAGATAGTAGATAGTACTTAGGAATCATGGCAACAGTCTTCAGTAGCAGATGGTGCGCAGAAAGAGAAAGGATTACACAAAATAAATGCAGATTCTAGTTACGCACTTCTATCTCTGTTAATCTATAAGTTATTTGTATATTATCTCTTAGATGAATTTCTTAGTATGATTTGTGCTCTGTTTTTTAAATGAATTTATTGTTAATGTTGTTGCAGATTCTCTCCTTTCCGAGCACATTAGATGTGAAAGAGATACAACAGTTGGGTAATGCCAAGAAGACCCAGGAGCTAGTTGATGCACATGAGCCCGATCTGCTAGGTGGCTCCAAAAGGATGGAACTTATAAAAATCAAAAAAGAGAAGCTGTTGGGTGGTGCCGAGAGGACACAAGAGCCATTTCATGCAGAGGACCCAACAAATGATGGTGGTACCGAGAAGACCCAGGTTGATGGCGCTCAACATGACCCATGTCAGCTTGGAGAGAAGGACGATGCCTCAAAAAAGCAGCGGCCGAAGAAGAATAAAAGGAAGAAGAGGGAGCTTGAGAAAATCAATTTGTTTATTTTTTGCAGTGCACTGCAACCCTAAGTGATACTCGATTGTCAAAGTGACAGAAGTTTTAGCGCTGAAAACATATGTGAGTCATGTGCTCCAAGTGATCTTTGTTTTGATGCTTACAGGAACTGAATGAGCTAGCTCCCTGATGATAACCAAGTGATCTCCTGTTTTCTTTCAGTTCCCCCCATCGATGAAATTGTTTGTGAAGGACTCATCTGCTTCTGAACCAAAGAGAGACTTGAGCTAGCTCTTCCTGAGACATGACCGGGCTCAGCACCGTCCTGAACCTGAACGGCGTGGAGTTGCTGCAGCGATTAGAAAAACAGGATGTTCTGAATATGCCGTAAAAAAATTCTGGTTGTGCCATCAGGTGGCTGTTTAAGATATGATGATCAAGATGTTTAAGATCTATTTTACAATCTAGCAGAGCCATGTTCTATTTTAATTGACTGGCATTTTGATCTGACCATAGCAGCTAAAGGCTACTGAAAATGGCAACTGGCTACTGTAGATACAGGCTAAGCAGCTAGTAGTATACATATACAGTACAAAGCATGATGGATATTTTTTGTTCTCTTTCTTGGCATTCTTTTTTCTCTTTCTTCATTGGGGTTTCCTTGCTCCCATATTGTCAAACTTGATTGCTTTTGGTTGTTAATATTCCAGCCTACATTCACAATTAAATAAACTTTGTTGTTAGAAATCCTCATTCAGAAACAAGTGCTGCTCTGCACTACAAAAAGTTTTGGTTCAGATAATTCAGAAAGGCTTCATTTACGTATCTGAACAACTGTACCAAGTTATAATTCAGCTACTGTATAATGGAGTACTAGTTTGTATTTGATATGAGTGAAGTGCAAAAAATGAAGATAATTAGAAAAGTGTATTTTATTTCTGTAGTCTATGCCAGAGTATGTACGCTGAAGTGAGCATGTACTGCAAATTGTTGATCGAACTAGCTAATGGATAGAGCATGTGCTGCTAGCTACTGCATACGAGCTGTTGACCACAGAAGCTACGTATACAAGCTACTAGGTGCATCGGCATGTCCGCGTTGTCCGATGGACGCGGGCGGTCAAACAAACGCAGTTATGCGGAAATCACGGACATGTGAATTACCTTAAACGGCTTAGTTAGCAAATGTAACGGACGTCGCGGACGCGTCCGCCTGCATCCTGACCGGCACGTGGATTCAGTGGTAAACTGTGCAATGTGCTCTACAAATGTCAATGTGTTCTAGAAATGTCAGAGAGACGACGAAAAATTGGCACTTTAATTTGCACGACATCAGACGAACAACTTGGTAAGACAAGAGCAGTAAAAGGCAGAAGAGGGTCATCCCACGACGAGAAGACGGTCCATCTCGTGTCCGCCGTGGTGATGTTAGGGCATCTCCAGCGGGCCGATCCAAATGGACACCGCGGGTTCGTTTCTGTCCGACTGGACAAACAGGCCGAAAAATCTGCATCCAGCGGGCCGACCGAAACGGACCCCGGACCCCGGACCCCGGAGCCGTCCGCGCGCACCTATCCGTGACACAGTTTTGGGTCAAAGATGGGTGCGCGCGGACGCCTCGCTCGTTCGCGCGCTCGCCTCCCTTGCCCTCCCCTGGCCCCCAAGGCAGTGACACAATTGAAATTTCGCCCATTCCTATCCCGCCAGCGCCACCGGACTGTCCCGCCGAACCCCCTAGCCAGCCATGGAGCAAGCCACCGATTCCACTGTCGCCGCCGGCGCCACCCTTCCCGTCGCCGCCACCGGCCTTCCCATCGCCGCCACAGCTCCTTCCTACGACGCCAGCATGAACCCCTCCGTCGATCTCACCGGCGAGCCAGCGCGGGCGACAGCGGTGAGGGTGAAGAAGGAGATATCGGCGGAGCAGCGCGCCGCCGAGTCCAAGAAGCGCGCCGCCCGCCGGAACGCCGAGCGAGCAAGGAAGGCCGAGGCCGAGAAGGCGAAAGCGGAGGCCGCTGCGGCCGAGCAGTTCCGGGAGATGCAGTGCCGGGCCAACGCCGAGTTGTTGGCATCACAGGCGGCCGCCCACGCGGTGATGCTGATGAAGGAGGAGGCGATCACCCAGTACCAGCTGGCCAACGGGGTCGCCGGCGAGGCCGCCCATTCGGCGGCAAGCTCGGTGTCTTCGCGGCCACCCATGTGCCCTCGCCCGCCGGTCATCGACGTCGACCTCAACCGCACGCCCCACTCTAGCGATGGCGTTCCGGAGCTCAACAAGAGGCCACGGGTCGTGCCCGCCGGCCAAATGCCGGATGGCCGGAACCTGTTCGACGAAATGCCTGACCCGACCCGGCCCATGGAGGTATGCCCACAATCTCTCACTGGCCGCGCCGCGTATGGTTTGGCGTTGTATGACAAGTAAATTGTGTATAGGTACATGATGACGATGACGACTGTGTCGTCACTGACACCAACCATGCCGACCCGCCCACCGCCGAGACCCAACCTGACTATGATGTATCCATTGACAGTGAGCCGTTGTTCGAGGATGCGTTGCAAGCCGAGGCCATTCGGAGGCAACGCCATAGCCACAGAACCGGGTCATACACATGGAAAGAGGACATCTTGATATGTGAAGCTTGGTTGGACATTGGGCAAGATCCCATCCAAGGAGCCGAGCAAAAGGGGGCTGCATTTTGGAAGAGAGTTTGGATCTACTTCCACGAGCGCCGCCGGTTCGCCCCCCACAATTTCGAGAGTGATCGAAATGAATTATCGATCTCAAAGAGGTGGGCGACAATTCAATTGGAGTGCAACAAGTTTTGTGGCGCTCACGAGAATATCACCAATCGGAGATTGAGCGGCCATGGCGTGAAGGATGTGGTGACCAACTCTTTGGACTTTTTCTTGGAGGTGGAGAAGCACCAATTCTTGTTTAGCCATTGTTGGAAGAAGCTCAAAGATTTTCCTAAATGGCAAGCCAGCTATGCCATCTACAAGAGGGAAAAGGCAGCCGGCAAGCATCATCCAGGCGAGACGGTCGACCTTGACAGCGGCGACTCGGCCAAACCTATCCGAGGTGATCGGCCAAGGGGCCACAAGGCCACCAAGCAAGACATGAAGCGCGATGCCAGTGCCCTAGCTCTGGAGAACACACTGAAGGCTGTCCTGGCCGAGAAGGAAGAAGTGTGGACGACGCGGGAGGAGAGGAGGCGCCAACAGAAAGAGGTAGCGATGACCAACTTTGCGGCCTTGCAACAGAAGGCCATCGAGGTACGAGAGAGGCAGCTCCAGATTGACGAGGCCAATGCCCTTGCTACCGCCAAGAAGATTGAGTTGAAGGAAAAAGAGGTCGCCGCCACCTTGCTCGCCGAGGAGAACCGAATCATGACCGCCGATTTGTCCAAGATGGATCCGGGTACAAGGACATGGTTTGAGAAGAGGCAACGCCTCATTCTGTCCAGAGACGATTAAATTAATGTAATTGTATGCTAAAATTGTACTTATTTGTATGTTTTAATCTGTCTTCTAATTTGTAAATATATTGCCCTTGTCAAACTGGCCAAAATGATAGTCAGCATGGACAGACAGGCAGCCATCCTAATGAAAACGCCAGTCCAAATCATCTCTGCCCAGAAAATGGGTCACGCCGCTGGGTGCACCGCCCGACCCAAACGGACAGAGGCCGGACGGGAGGCTTTTTCTGTCCGGGATCCGACCCAAACGGACCAATTCGGACAGATTGGCTGCCCGAAATGGGTCGGCCCGCTGGAGATGCCCTTATAGCATGAAGAATGAAGACTCCCTTCCGACTTTCGCAGTTTCGCGTTCTCCTAGTCCTAGGGTGAAGAGCACCGTGCCGCTAGGAGAGCACCGTGCCGCTCCTCTCGCCGAACCACCGCAGCTTAATCGCGGTTATATATGCTGTCGACCACAATGTCGGTCGTGTAGCCTGATGACTAGGGCCAGCATGGGTCTCGAATCTCGATGGTGACTTTGATGGTCGTCACCTCCTTCCTCTCCATAAAGCTCCTGGAGGTGCCCCTCCCGCATGAACGTGCTCCGGCCGGTAGGGCACCGTGTACACAACCGTGCGCACCGACGGGCCGCCGTCGAGCCGCACCCAAAGGCCTTGCGGCGCATCGGTCAATAGGCCACGCTGCCGGCCACAATGGCGTGGCCCGCCCAGCATGTTGGCGGCTTGGCTCTCATCTTGACGCCGGCCGGGCTTCCTCTCTTCCGGCCACCAGCCCTCGCGGGTATAGACGAGGAGCGCGCGGAAGAAATCCGACGGCGCAGGCAGGTCGAGGTCGTCACCGGTGAGTATCGCGCACACCTAGGTACCGGGGCAGTCGTTCCCGGCGAGCGGGGGGAGCACGGAGACCATGGAGTTGACAATGCTTAGCGTGAGGCCATGGGCGCGAGAGGACTCTCGCGCCTGAGCTCGAAGAAGACGCGTCCGTTGCGCGCAGGAAGCCACCAGGCGGGCGGGCGCGCCTTCCGTCGGGACGAAGCACGGCGGCTGCGCGGGGGAGCCGCGGGTTCGTTGTTTGTGTCCGGGTGGAAGAAGCCAAGGGGCGGGAGGCGGCAGAGCGCCGTAGATGGCGCCGGCGTGCGTTGCCACGGTGTGGCACCAGTGCCTGTATGTCGCGCCGTACGGGATGATGCCGGCGGCGGACGAGGACGCGCGGGAGAGAAGATCGCAGTCTGACAGGACGTCGCCGGGTAGAGGACTTGGGCGCGCCTGTTCGATCGTCCTGCTCCGGCGGCGGTGTCCGCGCCCGTGCCGACACAGCCACCCGTCGTATGGCTGTGGCACCGCGGTCGGATGGACGTGGTCCCGTCGAAGCCGGTTGGTCAGTTGTCGTGCCACGACGACTGACTACGACTACTAGCACATTTGCCCATATGTTGCTATGAGCTGTTTTTTATATAATATAATATTTCGTCTTGTCTTTTTGAACTGAGTCTTTAAAACCCATCCTAGTTAACCAAAGTGTCTCCTCCAAGCCTTTGACGTTTCAAAATTTCCTCCCCAAACCTCATCTATTGTTGGACCCTTGACGCCAGTGACCACTATGGCGTTAGAGTGCAGGGTAGTTTAAGGGCAAACCCGGTTATTGGGCTTTGCGTCGCTACGATCTACGGTTCACGCCAGATTTTGTCACATGCATCTTTATCAATGTGTCATGCCCATCTGTTTTGATAATCGGTTTTGGAACTTTTCGATGCAACGACAACTATAAAAACTTCTATTGGATCCGGGATCAAAACAAATCCAATCAATGCCTAGGTAGTCAATTTCTGGCAAAAGCATAAAAAAATTCTTACTTAAGGCGAAGCCAATCCATTCATTCCGATAATAATCTGTTTAAAATGTAGGACCTTGCCAGATGGAGAACTTTATGTGGGTCCACTTTAGACTTCTTATCGTGATTGAAAACTATTACTATGTGGACCGAATTCAAAAAATCATGTTTGTTGAGTTGGTGACCCATGTAGTACGATCGGCCCAAGCAGCCAAGCCATGTACCTAGCCACGCATCACACACCCATACAACCATGCACTTACACATCAGTCACTCCTTTGTTCCCCTCTAGACGTTGCACATGGCACGATCGTCGCAGCTTCATTGGTTGCTGCTCCTCCTTCCCATCTCTCCCTCCGCCGCAGCTTAGTTCTCCTGGTCTCGCTTATTAGTAGACCGGCGAGCGTGCATATCCGAGCGTCAGCGTGGCCATATCACTCGTGCTAGCCCAACCAGACGGAAGGATCTGTCTTGGAATGATTTTTTGGTGAACATAATTCAGTTCATGGAATATTTTACTACTTACAATCTATTTTTTTGTTGACTCATGTTTTACGCGGATAGGGTAAATTGTAAATATATTTTAAAAAATATACTTTTGTTAATTCAGTGGTGTCTAACTAACAAGGGTATAGCTAATAGAGCCCGTTAGTTGAGTACCCCTGAGGCCCGTTGTGCTAGGCCAAATTGTAATGATAGTCGAATACGAGTCATTACCGTATGTCGATATTTGTAATCTGTATCGGACCCTACCCGATCCTCGAGACCTGGCCACCTATATATAGGGGCCAGGAGGGGACGGTGTAGGGCAGATTGAAAGCAAGCCAGGTTGAACACCCAAGTTTACTTTCGACACACACCTATTTCGACTAACTTTACCTTCGAGTTCATCCGACGCCCTATCTCCCCGATCCTAAGTCCTTCATCTAGGACATTTGTCGAGTTAACCCTCGTCAATTGGCGCCGACCGTGGGGACTCTGGGCGTTGGAATCATGAATTCGACGGCTTTTTCGCTTTTAGCCAACAGCAGTTCAGAAGTCGACGGAAGTCAAGAAGTAGAACTAACCATTGAAAGTTTGAGCATCTACATCGGGCCGTCGGGTTCATCTCGCCTTTCGGATCCGACGAAACAAGATCCGTCGGCAAACGAGTCTGAAGCAACAGCAATAATGGAGTATTCCGACGACTCATCCAGCGAGGTAAACTCGCCGGTCAGCCTAGAAGAAGTGCAAATAGGGAAAATTGCAGAAGACAGCAAAGCAAAGGGTAACTTCAATGCAGAAATCCAACTCGACGATCTCATGATCTGCCTCAAAGACATCTCAGACAACTCAACAGATACATGGAAGACAGGGTTAGAGCTTTCTGAAGATGGCGACTCGATCTTCTCAAGCTTTAATAGCAACATCGGCAAGCAATGCCAGGTACTCGCCATTGTGGGCGACAACTCAGAAGAATTTGATGAAAATAACAACCCAGTGATAAAACCAGCGAACATCGACAAAGGAGCAAATCACTTAGCAGAAGGACAAACAGTGGAATCCCTCGCAGCCAGGAAAAAAATTCGACTATCAGTCGACGAGTGGAAAATAATAAGAGAAGCCGTAGAACACGGCACACCAATACCATCCAATTCCAGCAAAGACATGCTTTTTGGGTATCATTACGCCCTAAGGCAGCAAGCAAAGCAGTTAGCAAAGGAAAAGTCAGAGATACAAAGAAGGAAAAATTCAGCCATTGCAGCTAGCGAAGCTGCTCGCAAAGCACGAAGCGACGCATCATACAGCAACGCGAGGAAAAATCGTCGACATGGCTCAAGGTATGACAATCTCGAGTACTCCGACAGGCAAAGTATCTCGAAAAACCTAGACTCGTCCTTCCTATCGGTCGACGAGCAGGGGAACATCCTACCAAAAACACCTGAAGCAGCATTGGTAGCAGCGCAGGCATATCTGCTCACAACTCGACCAAGTCCAGGAGATCCTAGGGAGCACATGCACAGAGCAGCATTAAACGGACTCAATATGGTGGGCCACAAGCTATCAGCAAAAGGAGAAGAAGCACATCATCACAAGGAAGCACACAAAGCAAGGTCACCTTGCCGTCACAATAGTCCTCGGCATAGAAGCAGCAAACACCGATCTCGATCGCCATCACCAAAACAGCACGGTGGAACTCGAAGATCGCGATCCCCAAATGAAAGGCGCGACTATGAAGACGACGAAAAAGAGATGGGGGCATCATGCTTTACCCGTAGGGTTCGCACCACTCCAGTTCCTAAGGGATTCAAGCTACCTCATGATCAGCAAAAATACGACGGATCACAGGAACCACAATCATGGCTCGCAGACTACTTACAAGCAGTTCAAATACTAGGAGGGACCAAAGAAACAGCAATGCAAAGTTTGCAACTACACCTCACCGGCGCAGCGAGGTCATGGTTGAGCAAACTAGAGAAAGAATCCATTGGAAGTTGGGAAGATCTCACAAAGCAATTTACAAGTAACTTCAGGTCGACATACAAACGACCAGCATCAATAGAAGTCAAGGCATGCGTGCAGCAACGCGACGAAACACTACGGGCATACATCCAAAGATGGAGCCTCATCAAAAATTCAGCAGTCGAAGTTTCAGACGAAAGAGCAATAGACGCGTTCATCATTGGACTAAGGCGAAGAGACCTAGTCGAAGAGATGGGTAGAATCAAGCCTAAAATGGTGTCAGATCTCATGGACACAGCAAACAGATTTGCAGATGGAGAAGATGCGTGCAACAACAAACGGACACGATCTCCAGAGGACGACAGAAGAAACAGATATGGAAGCCAAAGGAGACGATCCCGAAACTACGACACCTACGGCTCTCATAGCCAAGTCGCCGCAGGATATAAAGACAACAGTTATCAAGGAAACGATCGCAGAAGCTCGGGATATCGCAGCTACGGAAGAGAGGACTACAAGAAGTTCCCACCAAGAGAATCTAGAGAGTACAACCCATCACCAGAAGATATGCTCAACGGGCCTTGTCATATACACTCAGCGTTCGTCGACGGAAAGCGAGTATCAAGGCACGCAATGAAAGATTGCACAACATTCTTAAAACTACAAGAAGCAGCAATCAACAAACAAACCGAAGCAAGGCGACAAGGATTCGAAGGGAGTAACAATCCTCCGACAAGCCAGCAAGGAAACAACGGAGCCCCTCAAGGGCAAGACCAGCAAAACAAGGGACACGACGACGACGACGAAGGGTACGTCCCATCAAAAGGACACATCGCAGCAATGATACAACCTGTGCCCAAGTTGAACAAAGAAGAAAAGAGTATAACTCGACAAGTTAATCTAGCAGTTCTGTCGCCTCCAGCTACAACAGAATATCTGCATTGGTCAGAGCAACCAATTGAGTTCAACAGAGAAGATCACCCTATAACAGTACCTCAGCCGGGAAACGCGCCTTTGGTACTCAAAGCTCAAATTGGCGCGTATGATGTCGACAGAATATTCATGGATGCAGGGAGTGGAATTAACTTGATATACGCGAAAACACTCCGAGCAATGCATATATCACTAGAGTTTCTGAAGCCAACAGACTGTTCCTTCCATGGAATCGTACCAGGAAGTGCCAATTACCCGCTGGGTCGAATAGCACTCAATGTTTGCTTCGGCAACCGACAAAATTATAGAAGAGAAAAGCTGGACTTCGAAGTCATGGATTGGCCATCTCAGTATCACGCGATCCTCGGACGACCCGCGTTTTCGCGATTTATGGCAGTACCTCACTATACATATTTGGTACTTAAAATGCCAGGACCAAGAGGGATAATTACAGTCAAGGGAAGTTTCGAAGTCTCAGATCTTTGCGACAGGGAGTTCCACAAGATGGCGCAAAACTTTGGCATGATAGCCAACTATGCAGAAAAGGCGAAAAGCACGACTACAGAAGGCATCAAGCTACTCGAGGGACGCGTCGCGGAGCCCGAGGCAAAGAAACCACGAGTAGGAACACCAGGGGAAAGCAAAAGCGCAGGAGAAGAAGGAAAAACTGCGACGTCATAGACATAGAGAAGAGCAGGACACAATGGCTATAAAAGCCACGAGTTATACCAGGGGCAATGCCCTCTAGATCCAGAACACAGGTCATAGGCCGGATCTCTTGGGTCACCCCATGTATCTTATATTACAAGTATAAATAAAGATAAATCGTTCCTCATATTCGAGTTTACGAGTCCTTTTCAAAGGAAAAATGCGGCAAACGCACGACTTACACAAACAACGCTTTGAGAATAAACTTTTCGACACAATAGTCGCAAAAGAAGACACTCTCGCGTTCCATATACATAAAACATTACAACAACGGGTTGTCAGAGTCATCTACGCCTAAAGGGTCCAAATAATGGTACTCGCAAAAAAACGCAGCGTCCGCTTGCAGAAGCCTAGCCACGAGTCTTCGAGCAGGCTGCAGCGTGTTCTCCATATGAACTCGAAGGCTAGCTCCACCCGGAGCCAAACTCAGGGACATAGTGCTGTAATTCAACCTCGGGTGCCACTTGCGTATCCACCCGAGAGCAAAATTGGCACCTGCCACTAAGTTCAGCTCTATCAACCTATGAATACAATGACTTGATCTGAAAGTATCAAGAAGAAGGGGGAAAGTTGCAGGCAAAGGATTACGAGGAAGCATGATGGAGTGCATAGTTGTGAGAGCTCGTCGGCAACCATCAACTGACTCGCCAATGTGCTGGGCACGATCTTGGAGCAGTACAATAGCGCTTCGGCGTCGAGGATCAGACCACAAAGTCTCGTAACCAGTCGACATCTTCTCCAAAGCAGCATTTCGCTCAGCAACTCGACGCTCTTCAGCAGCAAAATCCAAACAAGTACCTACGACAGCAACTATATCACAAAAGCAGCAATGCACAAGAAGCCAAAGAAGGAGTCGAGAGAAAACTCACATCGCAACAGCTCGCAAGCAGACTCGACAATGCCAAGAATGAAAGACTCGCACTCTTCATTATGAACAACCTTCACCGTCAAGCTGGAGACCTTTTCTTCAAGGGAAGAAATCTTCTTCATATAGCCACTGGCCTGGCTAGCCTTCTTAATAGCCATCTGTGCTTGGCGTTTAGCCAAGGATAGGCGAGTTTCAAGGTCGGAAATCCTGGAAGAGTATTCCAAGCATTGACTGCATCGACTAGTAGTCGAAGAAATCTGGGGATCGAACCCACGAGCAGAAGAAGGAGCAGGATCATGAGTCAAAGGATCATGAACGCGCATCGACTACAATAGAAAAAGAAAAGAGAAACAATTTCAGAGAGGAAGCACGAAAACTTCATACGGAGAGTATATATTTACATAAGAGTACAACCCTATGGCTAAAGTTCTCGGGTTGCACTTTACAATCAAAAGGATAAAACTAGAAAGCTACAAAGAAGCTGAGTCTACGCCACCTCAACGTTCTGATCCGTGGTAGAAGGGGGCGCGGCCGGTTCCTCGCTAGAAGTAGACGGCGGCACTGGTGCTTTCGGTGCTGGAGGTGGTGCAGCAGGCACAGCAGAGGCCGCCGAAGGAGAAATCGTTGTCAGCAGTGCAGGCGCTAACTTCTTCGCCTTCTCGAAAAACACCTTCATCTCATCACGGGTGTAGCCATGAGGGGAGTTAACTTTCTCCCAGTCAAAGTCTGTACCATGCGCAAGGGAAAGGGCAATTGCACCTTCGGCGCCGCGCTTAATGGACATCCCCTTCAGATGGAGAGTAGGGTCTTCATCGCTATCAAAAATCTTGGCGAGTTCAGTCAGGTTGCCCTTCGGGATTGCCATCTTTTTCTTCGGCCACAACCCGACAAATAGCCGTGACAGAACGCGGCCAACCAACTCAAAAGTTTCCTGGATAGATATCCAGTTTTCTTCGAGTAGGTTAACCGCATCCATAAGAGGATCATCGTCCGTTTGCAGGGACGACGGAGATACCCCTGAGAATTCTAAGCAATAGAAAAGAAAAGAGGCAAGTGTCAACAAGTACACCAGTACAACAGGGGACGAAAACAGAAGACAAGTCGAAGAACTTACTTTCGGCAGCAGTAGACATGGTGTGAAGACGCTCTGCCACGGCTTGCTCTCGTTGAGCATGCTCTTTGTTGGCATCTGCTAACGCCCTCTCAGCCTTCTTCGCCTTGGCAAGCGCAGATTTCTGCGACTTCTCAGCAATTGCCTTAGCAGCGGTCGCAGCATCGTAAGCTTTTTGCGAAGCTTTGAGCTCCGCTTCCAGCGACGCCATGCGAGCATTGGCTGTCGCTAAAGCAGCTGTAAAAACAGACGAAAGGAAGTCAGATAAACACCGAAAGACAAAGGGCAGAAGAAGAGTAATGAGTGAACATCAAAATTGCACCTTCGGAAGCTTTTGCAACCTTTAGGTAGCCCGCACATTCAGTGCCCAAGTCGATGAATCTCTTTACCAAAGCCTGAGGAAAAGAGCATGTCAGAGAAGGGAGTGTATGAAAGGACAGCAGGCAAAGAAAAAACACTCACATCATCAGAAGAAACAGTAGCTGCGTGAGCTTCCAGAGAAGCTTCGGCTTCTTTGGCCTTCTTTGAGCGTTTTGACTGTCGAGTTTGAGGAACCTTCCTCACGCCGGACCTAGTGGCCCTCGGCGCAACATCTGGTTCGACAGGCTCATCAATCGTCACAGGAGAAGGTGGTGGAATAGCCCTAGCATCTGTGGGTGGCTCTTCGTCATCACTACATAGAAGGTATAAGTTAAGGAAACAAGGGAAG
Source organism: Dactylis glomerata (assembly GCA_007115705.1). Lineage (NCBI taxonomy): Eukaryota > Viridiplantae > Streptophyta > Magnoliopsida > Poales > Poaceae > Dactylis > Dactylis glomerata. The sequence continues at coordinate 3,655,243 of QXEO01000834.1, read as the reverse complement.
AACAAGGCAATCGAAAAGTTTGACTACAACACTTACGATGCAAGCATGTCGTAGTACTCCATATCTTCTGCACGAGCGCGGGTTTTTCCAGCCGCTGCAGAACTCGATGAAGCAATTTCGTCGACACGTTTCCGTTTTTTGTCGACACCAACATCTTCAGCAATAGCAGGAGGAGAAGACGTCGACGAGCTAGTCTCATTTTCTGATTCTTCGACATCATCTCCGTCCTGACTTTCGTCAGCCTCGGGGGCTTCAGATGCAGGAGATGCTAGATCAGCAGGAAGGGGCCCTGCCTCCGGAAGAGGAGGACGAGAAACAATAAATTCGTGACCCTGCATATTAATAAATCAGTAGAGTGCAGAGGCAAAGAATAATGCAAGTCGAAAATAAGAAAAGTTTGGCAAAAAGTGGATGCAGCAATGTATACCTCAGGAATAGGGTGCACGGAGTCGAAGAAATCTGCCTTCAAGTCAGCAACTGAATGTTCCTTGGTGAGTTTGGTAAGATTCCTGACTCGTTTGTCGACATCTTCTTTCGATATCAGATCTTCAGATACGCGAGTAGGATCTTCCAAGCCAGAGTAAGTCCAAAGCTTGGTGAGGCGGTGTTGTAGGGGTTGAACTCGACGTTGTATGAAAAACGCCATGAGTTGGATACCCGACAAAGCACCTCCTAGGCCTGTTTTCAGAGTTTGAATGCGGGATAGAAGAGGAAGAATTTGTGCAGCTTCTGAATCTGAGGGAAGAGAGTCCCATGACTTCAATTTTTTCACTTCCTGAGAAGCGTCAAAGGGAGGAAGGCCGAATTCATCTTCAGGAGAGGATTTGCGGTCCTGGATATAGAACCACTTTGTCCTCCACCCTTGGACAGATGCGGCCATAGAAAATTCAAGATATTGCGCCTCAGGGCGCACAGAAACAACGGCTCCGCCCAGTTCGGGTTTCCTTGCCAAAGAAACATTGGGGCGGAGTCGAAAGATCGATCTCCAGAGAGCAAAGTGAGGCTCAATGCCCAAAAATGACTCGCAAAGAGTCACGAAGCAAGCAATATGCAGAAGGGAATTTGGTGTGAGCTGATGAAGCTGCACACCGTAAACAAATAGAAGCCCACGGAGAAACTCATGAGCAGGAAGGGAGAAGCCGCGAAGAAGGAAAGCAAGGAACATTACCCGATAACCGCTCGGGGGCTTCGGGATCCGTTCAGTACTGGGGAACTTGATAGAGTCCTGGGCGGCGATGAGGCCGTCCGCCGTGGCCTTCTCCACCTCCTTCTTGGTGATGGTGGAGCAAACCCAGTTGGTGGCAGAGGACTTGGCCATATCGTTCTTGGTGGCCAGATGCTTCACGCGCATTCAGCACAAAAGTGCGCTTGGGGGCTCCGCAAGAGAAGAAGAGGCAGAGGAGATCGGCAATGGAGGCGGCAGAGGTAACGAGCTGGTAAACAGTACGATTTCCCATTATGCCATTTATATATCTTCTGGGAGAAGGATCGTGGGTTGAGACGTGGCGCAAAGATCGGAAACGGCAGCCCACCAACGGTCAAAAATCGTGCAGCCCGTTAAACGGTCATAAAATCGTGGAAGTTACAGTGTTACCCATAAAACGGTTCGCACTGATGATGAGCTACGTCATCATTGACACGATAAAGTAAATATATAAAGGTAAAAGGATGGCGCCGACAAATGCTGAATTTATGGAAAGGATAATCTATGAAGAATCTTTGGTTATAGCCTTGGGGGCTGTTACTTTCAAAACAGTCGAATACAACTCTTCATTAAAATGGTGGACTAATATTCGACGACAAGGTGTTCGTGAAAGTATCTCGAGTTGAAGAACTTCGAAGTTGAAGTGTTTCAAGTTGAAGTATGACGAGCTACATTATGTCTTGAGCCTATACTCGAAAAAATCCCTTTTTCGACTATAGCCTCGGGGGCTACTCCCATCGGGAGCGCTGAGCGCGCACCCGACGATATTCATTGGTAAAGCATTGGAGATTGGAGAAGTGTTACTCCCATCGGGAGCGAGTTTTATGGTTGTAGAAACCCGAATATTTTCAGTCAAAATTTGACTGCGACATAAGATTCTCGAGTTGCGTTATCGCAACGAAACTCGAATGCCATGACTTGTCACGAAGGTAAGACCCCGGGATCCGTCCTGTGTGGCCTGGTATACGCACATGGATGCGCTCTGCTGGTATGTATCCGTGTCTACGACGCGAAGAAAATCCTGGTGGACGCACTGGGTACCTTGAGAACCACTGGGATTCATTCTTTATAAGTCATAAATGCGGCAAAAGAATGGATTTGACCGGTATCCTGAATTCAAGTCCAAGAGGATTGAATTTGAAGTAGGTGGCAAGTATCTGTTCCGGCAGTTAACTGACCTCTTGATCCGTCAGAGTTGTCAGGCTTGTTCATCAAAACCCCTTGCGAGCAGATTATTATCATGAAGTATAAGTCGAAAGACCAAGTCGAAGATTTGAAGATATGAAGAAATTGATCAAGTCGAAGATTTGAAAATTAGAGATTCAACCTGAATCTACAATTCTGGTAGAATCTCAGGGGCTACTGACAAGGGTATAGCTAATAGAGCCCGTTAGTTGAGTACCCCTGAGGCCCGTTGTGCTAGGCCCAATTGTAATGATAGTCGAATACGAGTTATTACCGTATGTCGATATTTGTAATCTGTATCGGACCCTACCCGATCCTCGAGACCTGGCCACCTATATATAGGGGCCAGGAGGGGACGGTGTAGGGCAGATTAAAAGCAAGCCAGGTTGAACACCCAAGTTTACTTTCGACACACACCTATTTCGACTAACTTTACCTTCGAGTTCATCCGACGCCCTATCTCCCCGATCCTAAGTCCTTCATCTAGGACATTTGTCGAGTTAACCCTCGTCACTAACATTGTCCATGAATCTCAGTCACCTAAAATTGCATTATAGATAGTTCACATGCTTAATAAAATAGCGTTGCACTTTTTCGTCGTTAAGTTATATATATCCACAGGGAGGTGTATGCGACAGATGTTCACGGTTCACCCAATGATTATACAACTAACTGAAGTTGTAGCAAATTGTAGGCCATCCAGATAATAAACTGGAAACACATGCTTTAACAGAAACTCACTTAGATGGTCCATTGAACCATTATGCTTGGATATACTCATTGGCACTTGCATAATACAGAACCAGCATCTGATCAACTCTAGATAAAGAGTACGGGATGATGCCGGCGGCGGACGAGGACGCACGGGAGAGAAGATCGCAGTCTGACAGGACGTCGCCGGGTAGAGGACTTGGGCGCGCCTGTTCGATCGTCCTGCTCCGGCGGCGGTGTCCGCACCCGTGCCGACACAGCCACCCGTCGTATGGCTGTGGCACCGCGGTCGGATGGACGTGGTCCCGTCGAAGCCGGTTGGTCAGCTGTCGTGCCAGGACGACTGACTATGACTATGAGCGCGTGAATACGGTCTGTGAGGTGGTAGGGATACAATATACATATATGAGCCGATTACAAAATTAAGTCTAAACTATATATATATTATATATACTAATAAAAAAGCAAATTTGAATTATCCTAAATTCACACAGGTTAGTGTACACGGGACAACCTACACCCTATACGATCTAATCCATCAAACAAAATTTATGTGTCAAATATTGCTTCCGTGGTCTGACATACAATCGAACGGATCAGATTCAATGTTGATTGTCCGCTTAGACTAATTGCTACGCGTCCCCAGTCACCGCTTGCCGAGGAGGCTAGGGCGCGAGATGGCTGACGAGTTCCTAGATGATGTCGCCGCCGAGATCGCTGCGGTGGAGGCGAAGCTAGCATATTCGAGCGCTGCCTATGAAGAGGGGGAGGAGAGAAGAAGTCGCATCGACACCGCCGCCTAAGTGCCATGACCTCCATGCCATCTATGGATCTGCTACTGTTGATTTGCATCTTAGGGATTTTTTTTTGCTCCAACCATTTTGCTATTTTGCTACAATAGCACAAGGTTTTTACCATGATATATCTAGGGGTGGACCTAGGTTATAATACCAGGTGTCACAGGACACCAGGTAGATGTTGATTTCTTTGCTAAATTTTATTCATTTTAGTGTGTGACACCCCTAGATCTAGGAAAAAAATTGTGTGACTTGTTCAGTGACACCTGATCCTTTTAGCTCTTGGCCCGCCCCTGGATATATCGGGTTTCCCGCCCCTCCCGATGCCGGAGAGGCCGACCGGAGAAGGGCGGCAGAAGGTTTCTTAGGAAGCAGCTGGGTTCACTATCCTAGTATAATACATTTGTCATCGGAGCAGTCCGCTCTGTACTTCTGTATGTATTTTTGTTCCTTCTGGTTCGTTTTAATTTTTTTTTGTTCCTTTTGGTGCCATAACCTTCTTCTAACATTGGCGCAGAAACCTTCCCATAATATGCGTATTTTGGTTGTAATGACATCTTAGTATTATAGACATCACATATTATGGGGAAAAAGGATTAATAGTCAAGGATATTCCACGTGGAACTGAAACACAACGACTGGCGCGAGGCTACAAGCACAGCGGTCATGCGATTGGTCCACCTGTCGAGTACAAACATTTCGACACTAGAACATCTTGGTCAAGACAACAACAATGCAAGGCAGATAACAGACGGTCATCCTTTCGACCAAGGACAAGTTACACGTGATAATCTATAGAATTAAAATCGTAATGCATGTGAGAACTAAGAAGTATCGCCCTGCACCTGCACCAGAGTAAAACTCAAACAATCAGAGGGCTGTATCCTGGGTTTTCAGAGCATATGGAATTGTACTATTGTAGTCCTGTGCTACTCAAATCCAGCGTTATTCAGAACAGAAGCACAAACAAAGCTGGTTACCCCGTCTGTGCACCGCTGATGTAAGACAAACCATATACTTGTCTGGCACCAAGTAAAACATTGATGCAGACCAATGAATCAGACCCCCTGGAGTTACTCATACGGTGAAGGACTTGCCCAGAATAATACCAGCAGTGTAATAAGCACAAGTCTTGCAAGTACAGTAGTTAATGATAGCATAGTACTTCCGGGCTCCGGGAAAAAAAAAAGCTACGCCTCGCTCCGTCCCCCGCGGGCGGAGTCGGGGTGCCGAACCCTAGCCGCCGCGCCGCCCCATCCCCTTCCTCCTCCCCCTCCGCCGCCGTCGGCGCAGGCCGCCGGGCAAAGCCCGCGCGGTGCCGGCGGCGGCGGCCCTGCCTCTTCCCGCTCGCTTGGCAAGGAGGCGCGGGGCTCTCCCCTGCCGGCGGCGGTGCCCTCCGGTCGGCTCCGTTCCTCGGGGTGGCCAGAGGATGACGAGGCCGCCGCTTGGTGGTGGGTGGCGCGGTGGCGCTGTGGCGGCGTCTTCCCGGCCCGGATCTGGCCCTTCGGGCCTCATCTGGGTCTGGGCGGGCCAGGTCTGCGGTGCTGTACCACCTCCGGCGGCCGGAGAGGTGGCTCGGGCTGGGAATGGCCGGACGGCGGCGTGCCTACTGCAGCGCGGCGATGGGAGCTTCACGAGCCCGCGGGCTCGGCCGGGCCAGGAGGGCCTGGTATGCTCCTGTTGCTGCGTCCGGTCGGTAACCGCCATTGGTGGAGGAGGTCGTGCCCTCCTGCGTGTCCGCTATTCAGCCGTTCCTTGTTCCCGGATGCGCATCTTTGGTCCCGTCGGTCTCATTACTTTGGTCACGGTGAGACGGCGGTGATGTTTGCAAGATCGTGGTGGCGCGAGCTGGTGGGCGACGAGTTTGGTGGAGTGCGATGGAGCTTCGGGGGCATGGTTTTTTTTTTAGGGGTCAGGAGAAATCCTTGTCGGAAGGCCGGCACCGATGCGGTGACGCCCATGGGCGCCGCCATTCCTTCTTGAAGGGCATCGTGTGTACCCCTTTTTTCCATGCCTCTCCGCGTACCGGGGGAAACCCTAGGACTAGTCCGGGCAGCAGCGTCGACATCGTCGCTTCCCTTCTTGAAGGTGCTTGCTTGGTATGCGGAGCTACAAAGTGCTAAGGGCGTGGTGGGAATTCTCCGGAGGGCGCAGCGATTGTGGATCATCATCGTTTTCGTCGATCCGACGTTGTGGACATTACTTTCTTTTCTCTTTTTTCGTTTCTATTTCTCTGAACTTCCTTTTTTTCTTTTGGGCTAGATTGTGCTGCGGCCCCAGCTAGCTCGTTGTATAGCGGGGCGAAAGCCTGTTTCGTCAAGTACAGTAGTTAATGGCCAGCCATATGAGTACTCATTCGATAGAACTACAAAGTACTAATATATTTGTAGGATCCAGAACCAAAGGTGCAACCTAGATATTACAAACTCCAACGTTCAATTACGGTACCTGCTGCTGATGCCTGATGATGACATTAGCTCCTGGAGAAGCTCTCCCATACTGTGCCACCTCAGCCTGTACGTCTTCAACAGATCTTGAACAGTATCTAGATAGCCACATGTCAAATGCTTCAAGTTGTATTGCCTTGGACAGAACCAACTCAATGAAAAGCATCTCATTGTGCTCACAGATAGCATCTTTCATACGAAAATTTGTGAGATTGGAAAACAATTCATCAGCACACTGCGCATATAGAAAGTCAATCCCTACACTGTCAACCATATTTATATAATCCGTGAACTGTCAAAATTGAACAACAGGAACTCAATTAGTACAAGCATAGAACTAAAATAAAACATTTACCTTCAAAATAATATTTAGGATTATACCTCATTTTCTAAAAATTCAAGTTTAGGTGCATTCCTGACTACGCATAAGATATTTAAAATGCTAGCTGGAAAGCAAAATTGTGTCTGGAGTGATAAACTCTTCAGATTTTCGAAGGATGGTGAGAGTCCCTCCAAAACATCAGTCAATGTAAGCTGAAACAGAAGTGAAACATTAACATCAAGCAAGACATAGGTGATGGAAACAAGATTGGTGCAATTTTTTTTCTGTTTTTTTTTTCAAATCTTTTTGTTCATTAGGCATTATGTAAACATAAACTACAACTTTGACTCGACTACGAATTCTGAAAGCAGAAACATATCCAACAAGGGAACTGACATACACGAAATATCGAAGCAATGACCCCACAACCACCACTTATTGTGTTGTTGGAAATTCAAATACTCCCTCTGACCCATATTACGTGTCGCAGATTTAAAATATATACAAAATCAACGACAAGTAATATGGGCCGGAGGGAGTAGTTGATTTCTGTCTTCTCAATAGATATCCTATCCTGTTAGGAATTACTAGAACTGAATCAGAAAACCTTGATTCTTTCACCAATTATGTAAACAACATCAAAGCTTTTTTCCCAAGCAAGTTGGATTAGTCTAGATATGAAACCCAACAAAAACATAAGTAAACCAAACCAAGAAGTACATTACTTTTTAGCACAATTACATTGAACCGACATTTTGGCAGAAGTTACACACAACACCTGAAACTATTTGTTACGTAAATGAACACCATTTGAGACACTGTTATTCCAATCATGTCCAAACACCACACATCAGCAAATAGAAGCCCAACTCAGCAACACATGCTAAGTTTCATAGTTCATCCTAGCAATGGTTCCAGTTGTCGAACAACTCGGTCTATGTGTTCAAGATTCGCTGGTGTATTTCTTAATATCCTTGACTTGGGCGTAGCATGACGCCAACATGGCGTCAATACTTTGGACCATATCATATAGATGTATTTGTGCACTAAATAGATTTTGCATTCAGAACTGAAGGGAAAGAACCATATCATATAGATGTATTTTTTTGGTGACAAATGTACACCCATATAACATGGACAATCAACCTCTCCCCAACTACATTGGCACGCGACTATTCGTCTACACCAACCATCTACTCCAGACACATTGCATGATCATGACATCCACTTCCGGCGCCACAAGATCTACATCGCCAAATTCATATATCATCGTCATCTAGCCATGTTGATGCACGATGATATTCAAGTCTACCTTGACTCCTACGTCAACTCTCTTCCCCGACATCATCCTACAACCGATGAGGTAACGGCACCCCACCGACATGTTTTTTTCTGATGAACATAATCCTTTCTTGCCGGGCACCGACGAGACACGGCAAACCCATCAAGTCCAACACCGACGACGCGGACACCACCAGGCTAGGCACCGACGAGGCAAAGAGGCGAACTTCACCATCAGATCACCATCGCCTACACCAAGCGCATGGAGAAAACGAGACGTGAAGATGACGACCACAAGAACTTAATCGAAAGTGATCAATGACACCAACTTGTGGACATAATTAATCGGGAGCCTTCCGAGGCCCTCTGAACTAGAATACACAATCCTCCAAGTCATATTGGCCACGTAGCAGGCCACAGAGCGTATATGTCAACGGATCATGTAATTTTGTTTCTACATCGAGAGAATAATAAAATACATGTTTCCATAGACTTCAATTTGTGTACTTACTTACACTGGCACGCCCGCATATTTATATCTCCCCTGGCGCGTAGAGAGATAGGAATGGGAGACCACTGAAATGCCAGCCGTAATCATACGTTGAAATGATGCGGAGGCGCTGGAGATTGGGCGCATTAATAACCCATTGCTCATACTCAATATTCAATTATTCATCAGTCCCTCAAGCTGCAACGTAAGGAGTGAAGGCGACGAAGAGATCAGCGTCTCCAATCCTCTCACACCATGAGGAAATCCGACAGTACATAGTCTTAGCGTGGTTAGCCTTGGGAGCCCCACGAAGCTAGGCGGTGGGGCTGGGATGTCACAGCCGACAAGATCAAGAGTGGCGAGCTGGCTGCAGGAGAAGATGCAGGGGTGGAGCATGTGGATCTGTGGGATGTCACCCACCTCTGTTGCGTTAAAATTCTCCGTAAAATTCCACAGAAATAGATCAAACTCCCACTGGAATTCGACCGAAATAGATCGGACTCCCACGGCGGCGAGGCGGCGAAACCAGAGGTCGGAGCGGCCAAGGTCCGGCAGCAGGACGCGCGGATGGCGGAATTCGTGGACGGGGTAGGCGCAGTGCGCGAGGACGTGGTCGACGGTATCCGCGGGCGTCCCGAGGGGCCAGTCGAGGAAGCGGTAAGGGACGGGCTCCCAGCGGCGGCGCCAGGCGCGGGAGAGCGCGGAGGTGCGGACGGCGTCGCGGATGGGGAGGCGGGAGAGGATCTCGTCCTGCATCGCCGGCAGAAGCGATTCCAGGGGCGGCGCCGGCTGCGACTGGCGGCGCGACGATGCGGCCGCCATTTCTGACGATCAGGAGTGACGATTCAGAGGTTCCATCCATGCCATGTAACAGGATCAAGGAAGAGACGGAGATCAAGATGCGTACCTCGATTGAAGGATGATTATAGAACTTGTGGTCGACCGGTGGTACAGTAGCCCGCTCGCAGCCGGCGGCGGTCGCCGGAAGCTTCAAATTTCGCGTCGGATTTCTGGGCTCTCTTCGTCTTTTACATTCGGGTTCGTCGGGAGGTAGAACCGCAGCAGACAACTTCGAAAACTTCAGTCTGCTCCTCCAACAAGGCAAAATCGCCGGTCACCATCAAGTCCACGGAAAGCAAGAAGAATATCACATAGAAAACCTCGACTTCAAAGAATTATCGGATCAGTCGCTTCCAGATATCGGATCGGAGGAAAACTCCGCTACAGTTCTGAGGATGAGTGAGTAATTGCTAACAATCTTCTCTTCGGAACCCAACAACAACATCAGCAATCACCACCAGGTGTATGCAATACTCGAAGAAGCATTAGAAGATTTGGACGATGACAACGACCCTATCATCAACCCACTAACACGAGAAGCGCATGGCAGAAGGAGAAACTGAGGCAACCGTCGATGCGAGGGAGAAAGTTCGACTATCAGCGGAAGTGACAAACTATCAAAGTGTTAAGGAGTATTAGTATTGGTCTAGGTCTCTAGGAGTTCGTATTCGTCTAGAGTTATTATCCTTATACTCTAAGTCAGATGTACTATATATTATAGCCTTTGACCTCCAGATAATACAAGTTGCTATTTATCTAACACAAAGCAGTTAACCATAGTGGAGTTATATCTTCAGATTCGTCTAGAAAAGTACTGATAGGATACCAATACGCCCTACATCACCAAGGAAGACGTGCTGCAGGAGAGAAGTGAAATTGGAGCGAGATGCGAGTCAGCCAGTCGCAGCAAGCACGACACTCAGAGAGGAACGTAACAACGCATCTTACAGGGCGGACACCACATGCATGGTTCAGAAAATTGAGGTGTATGATACATTTTTAGCGTGACATGGTTCAGAAAATTGAGGTGTATGATACATTTTTTTCTAGAGTATTCTTTTCAAGAATGATGATTCATTCTTTATATTTACCCACATATATATTTGATATCATGACATGAAATTGTTTGCAAGCGACCACCCCCATGAAATTAGTCCAAATTCTTTGTTGTAAATAGATACTTTAAAGATTCTAAATAAATATGCCGCAGCAATGCGTGTGTATCATCTTATTATAATTAGTTTTAGCAAACTAATTTAGTTCTCCAAAGCATCCTATGTTAGTGAATAGAGAAAGTACAACATATGACTTCTATTTGTGCCCAATGTATTATCTGTGACCAGAAAATGGCGTAAATAAATTATAAGCAAGTATAAAAGTTTAGTATAAACACATTTATCTTGACTCACTTTAAGACCAAAAATAGATGTCATGAGCGCATTGTCGCTATGACCACTATGAAGATATAAAGATCCCCCTTTGATGTATACAAAAAGTGAGTGTGGCATACACAATGCCGCCGCTTGTCCTCCGCGATAGACAAGCGGTTTTCCATCAGCTTGTTGCTACCGCACATTCGTTTTTGGCAGATTTTTTCATGATTTTTGGCTGATTTGGAGTGCGCGGATGGACATGGCCTCGTCGGCGGCGAGAGGCCCGCCGGGGAGCTGTGGGACACTTCCGTGGTGGAGGAGCAGCAGCTGTAGAATAGCGTCGAACGCGCGGATCGACGTGCTAGATACGTGCGTTTCTGGAGCATTTTCTGAGCGTGCTGGTCCTGCCTGAAGTCGTCAGTGACGTGGTGTTGCATCTAGGCGCGACGCTTCCTTCTCCTGCTCCCCGGTGGTGCTGCCGTCCAAATTTTTCCAGCTAGTGAGTCTAGATTTCGAGCTATTTCCCCACCCCGCTTGCTTCTATGTGTTTGCGCGGTTGATCTTAGGGGTGGACGTGTGTTGCAGATCACAAGCTCAACCAGTATCTGGCTAGTTTTTGCATCTAATTGAGTGTTATAACAGTCCATACTCTTAGTAGTAGTGGATTTTTCGAGCGCATTCAGTCCATACACCGATTATAGTCCCAGTAGTAAATTTCGTGTGCAAGTTGTTTCCTAGAGTGGGATTTAGTTTTAAATTTTTACCACATGAAATGGTTTCTTGTAAACATCTTTGTTTAAAAAAATATCCAAAGGACTATAGAGATAAAATCCCTAATTGGACATGATATGCTTCTGGTTAAGTTTCACTCCAGTTTGATTTACATTGTTACTGTTTCTACACTATGCTATTTTTGTTTTTGCTTCTCTCTGGTATAGTGCGCAAGCTGTGCAATGTTCAGCAAAATATTTCACTCTAATTTAGAAAATGGGGTGAGCATAAGCTGCATTGGCATTGGGTAGGCCCTATTTGGTTGTGTTTTTGTTGTGGCTTTTACAGCTTATAAGCCATAAGCCCAAACACGTTTATTGGGAAAGCCACCCCAAAACTAGTGTTCCGGGCGAAGCACGCTGGAAGGTGCTTACTAGGATCTCGTCCTGCATCGTCGGCGGAAGCGATTCCAGGGGCGGCGCCAGCTGCGACTAGCGGCGCGACGATGCGGCCGCCATTTCTGATGAACATGAGTGACGATTTAGAGAATCCGTGCCATGAAACAGGATCAAGGAAGAGACAGAGATCAAGATGTGTACCTTGATTGAAGGATGCTTGTAGAACTTGGGGTCGACCGACGGTATCCTACTCCTAGCCCGCTCACAGCCGGCGGTGGTCGCCGGGGAGTGATGAGTGAGGACCGAGGAGTGAGCACACGGCAAGCCAAGCGCAAGCCGCCAGCGTTATTGGCCCGAAGATGTATCCCATGAACAGCTTGAAGATGCAACCCACTGTCGAGTTGCGATCTTCAGAAAGTTCAGGAAAGCCACGTTCCAGATTCAGTTCCAAAAATACTAAACCACTGTATTTACGTTCTACAAGTTGAAGTTTTTATTTGGAACCAACTAACTGGACAAAGCCACATGAAGGAGACTCATGTTTCTCTTACATCGTCCACAAAGAAAGAAGTGTACCTCAAAAACAACTTTAAGGTGATAACTTATATGTCATGCATTTCTCAAAGCATGCAACAATTTTAAGTTGTGTGAACCAAGGTTTTTGCTGGAAGAATGCAGTATCGATGAGGAGCCATGATTCATGGCATCTTTTTTTTTCAGGTAGATTTATGGCATCTTGATGCAACAGAGAGAATGCACAGGAGAACCAACTTGAGGTTGGGTGGTTAGGAGGGTGGTTGTACCCCCAGCCCACCAGAGTTCAAACTCCAGGTTTGACATCTGTGTATCTCATAAAGGCGGAATATTCTTTCAGTGGGAGGCGACGTTCCCGTCGATAGCGAGGCGCCCGTGGTGACTTCGTCAATCTCAAGACCCGATCTGCCGGCTCAGTGTTTCGGAGGTGCTCATAGGGATAGGGTGTGCGTGTGTGCGTTCATAGGGGTGAGTGTATGCGCGTGTATACGAGCGCTTGCGTTTGTACTGTGTTTCTCAAAAAAAAAAGAGAGAATGCACAGGTTCTATTTCTCAATCACTATAAGTAAGCAGCGCTGCCTTGGATGCGTTGTGGTGGAATGTGAACTGGGCAACTCTATCATAGAGGAAACCACGGATAGTGACTAGTGAGATATTTGGGGATACCAAATCAGCTCGTCATTCATCACGCTGATGACTATCAATAGTTTTGCGTTGATGTCTTCGACAAGGTCCGTTTTATTACAATAGCACAAGTTTTGTGAGGTCTTCGGCAAGGTTGATTTTTTTTATATTTTTGTGCCTGAGCCATTTTTTTTGTTACATAGAAGTAAAAGTAGGATTTTTTTGTACCCACCTGAGCAATGCAGCAGTAATCGCGTTACGGTGCATGAGATATTACATGACGAGCTAGGGTCACATGACGGCTGATCGTATGAAAGCTGATTCTATGGTGAATACAATTAGGCTCGAGTCCGGACAACGATTACTACTTGTTCTTTTTGAACGATGATGGGTGCAAAGCACCGGACGGAACTGCTTTCATTATCTTCGGTGGAGTATAGTTTACACAAAAGTCCTACAAAAGTAGAAATTACAATCGAGATCTGCAAAAGTGCAGAGACAACATTGAGAGAAATTGAAACGCGATCGGTAAAGGAAATATGCCCTAAAGAAAAATAATAATTAGTTTATTTGCATATTTCATTTAGTTCATGATAAATTCAATAATGTGGTATAACTATATCAGTCGGAGAACACTGACACACATGTGGTATTGAACAACCAAAGTCCCTAGTAAACCTCTATTACTAGCTCATTTGTCAACTGATGATCAATTTCCGGATCATGTGACATTTATGTCTAATTGACAATGAGGTTCATGCCATTAATCAAATGCCATGATGGACATACCCAATGTTAGTATTGTAACACAATTGTGTCATGATGTTCATGTTGCCATAATAAGAAATGTTGTAACCGAAATCTTTAGACTGTGAAATCATATGTAATCACTACTTCTGGCAGAAGCTTTGATTGCATCAACCGTCTCTTCCTTAACCAGGTGACTGAAAAGGTGCCTTCGGATTTTTCAATGGAGTATGTTGAGGTGTATGTATCAAGAGCGGGATTTGTTCTTCCGCGTGACGGAAAAGATAATCTGGGCCCACTCAGTGAGATTACATCCAATTTTGCAACATGTGACTAGGTCACAGGGATGAAATATCACAGAACGAGTAGAAGGCAATGTCAGTACCGAGATTGAACTAGGTATGGTGATACTGATGATCAAGTCTCAGATATTGCAAGTATCACATAAACAAAATGAATAGGACACTGACGTTTGCGGTTCAACGATGAAAGACCTTCGTGAATGCACATGGGTCATCACAGAAATATTCTGGTCCCGTAATGATCATTCACCAGAGAGGAGTCTGCGTGATGTCTGGAGTATTCTTGAACCATAAGGGTATTACGATTAAGGTTTTTATGACATGTAAGATGGTTTTGGTACATTCGTAATTGTTGGAGTATTGACAAGAGAGAGACGGAAAAATTCCGCGGTGATCCAAAAGTTGTTCGGGGTGTTCCGAAAGGAGTTTCGGAGCAACGAGGATTAAATAATAAGTATTAATGTTAATTAATTTAATTAATATTAAATGGACTTATTTATTTAATAAATAAAAGGCAGCCCACCTTGTTGGCCCCCCGAAGGGAAGCCCAACTAAGCCTAGGTGCCCCCCTTATTGGATAAGGAAGTGGGGCGCCCTAGGGTTTGGTGGGTGGGCCAAAAGGGGCCCATAGGGTTGGCCGGCTAGGGTTTACCCTTGGCCGCCAGCCTTAGGCTGCCTTGGCTACCCCTTGCCTCCCTTTGGCCGCCCAAGGGTTGCCTTGGTGGAGGGGTAAGGGTACCCCCTCCCTCCTATATAAGGAGAGCCCCTAGTAGGAGGAGAACACACAATAGATTGATGGGAGTTCTTTTGAGGAGCTTTCCTCTCCTCTCCTCCCCATGCGCCTCCCCTCTCTCCCATGTCTCCCTCTCATGTGGCTCCCCAAAGGGCTGCGTGGTAGCAAGGTCAACTCCACTGCTGCACACCGTCGTGCTGCGGGAATTTCGGATCCAATCCAAACCGATCTATTTCCGCAAATCTCGACAGGGATAGAGATCCAGAAGAAGTCATCGTTCATCGTATGTGTATGATTCTGTGAGGTGCTACACAAGTGGCACTAAGTTGTTGCGTCGGTTTTGTCGCACTGGTGTCGTGACATCAAGTTCTACACGACCTTGAGGTCGGTTACGTTGGATTCATCATCAACGCCTGTGCGGTGGTGTAATACCCGTGTTCGGTCTACGAGGGTATGTCACCGATCTCCAGCTAATCATTACATCATTACTAATAGATAGGTCTTGGGCAATTCGGGGTTGGGTAGATAATAATTTTCTTGTTATTAGCATCGAACCCCAACATTGCTACCAGAGCATGATCTATGCATAGTATGCTTGTACGATTAGAACACATATCAATATGTGGGTGTTGATATTCTCATTATTACCCTCCCATGTGCATTCACTTATATCTGTGGCATAGTTGGATTGAAGCGGCCCGAAGACCGACCTTATGCGTTTCACGCGAGACTGGTTCCACGACTGTCATACGGCTCGCACCGTATAAAGTGGCTTTGTCGGGTGCCTGTTTCTCCAACTATAGTGGATATGGGGTCTATAACGGAGGGCCCTTAACGAGGAATCAAAGAAACAATTCGTTGATCAATGTTGTGGTTTCATGTTCGTAGGTAAGAAATAGTTCTTGTGCAAAATCCCTAGAAGACGTAATACTTACAAAAGGACAAAAGTAGAACCGTCTAACTTTGTTTTGCAGTGGGGCTTGTGATGTGATATGGTGTATACAGTAAGTTGATTTGTACTAACTATAGCTTCACTATGATGGCACCATGGATGTGGCGCTGTACCGATGGAAAGATGGAGATCATGCCGGATCACTCGATGGAGATCAAACACGTTGATGAAGAACCATATCACATCACACAATATTTACATTTGATGTTATTGTGTAAATCTTGTTTGTGTAGTATCTAGATACACGACGGTAACATAAGATAAAATAATCCCTAATCAATACCAAATAATTGTGTTCTCCCTTACGTGTGCAATCACCAGGAAAGTTCTTCGGTATGAAACCAGCCATGATGATCGGGGGCTATAATTATCTAAGTTCACATACGGTGTGGATACAAGCCATGTATGTGCCACGCAATACACTAAGGTTGATTGCGAGCCTAGAATGTGTAGATATGGCCTCAAGAATACAGAGATCGAAAGGTCGAGCATGGGTCACATGGATGATGTGATTGACATTGTGTTGTCTACCTTTGAAGCTATATCGCGGGCCGTGACGAGCGGGGGCGATGTAGTGGACGGAGGAACATGTAATCACTATAACATTTTAGGGATGTTGTTCTAAGTGGGAGCTCATTAGAATTTGTGCTCATATTATGAACTTAGTATTTATATTTTTGCAAATTTGTGTAGATGAATACCCACATCAATCTTAGTCTTTTTATGCATAAAGAAAACTTAAGACGTGTCAAAGTTTATCATTTATACCAACACATGATAAATGTCCTAAATAGCAATGACTAGCTCTATGTGATATAAGAACCATTAGGAGATGCATCATGGGACTTCGCAATCAAGATTGATAATGGTGAT
The DNA here is from genome assembly GCA_007115705.1 of Dactylis glomerata. NCBI lineage: Eukaryota > Viridiplantae > Streptophyta > Magnoliopsida > Poales > Poaceae > Dactylis > Dactylis glomerata. Next base: position 3,638,719 of record QXEO01000834.1, on the reverse strand, counting down.
TATCGTGATCGTGGTGACAATTCTGTACAAGTCCAAAGAACTGTGCTTCATACCATGAAGTCTGAATTGTAGGAGCGTTCTTCAAACACCAACTCATATGTGATGGTTGTTGAACTTGAGGCGCTCTTTGCATCGCAAGTCGGAATTATAAAGTGTGATTGCATGGACAAGTTCCTTTCAATTAAGTTGGAAGAGAATATCTGCTTAAAGAGTCACTTGGCAACCATGCATAGGATTCATGAGCGCCTCACCGACTAGTACTAATGGATGACAAATGAAAGTGCGATAGATAGGGTGTTGTGTTGACTTCCTCCCATCTACAAAGACATTGTCATAGGCTATGCCATGTAAGGAGAATCGTTCACCTTCCATGGATTATGGACTCGGTTGAGAACCATGAAAGTAGATCCAATAGCAGGGAACATTGTCAACCCAGACAAGGTATATTTGATATACAAATTATAAATATTTCATGTTAAACACTTATAGCATATTTTGTGTATTTGATACAAATTACCATTTATTTAAAAATAGGACGTTCTGCATAAGAATTGCATACAGGAGCTTATGACGCATGTCAATGGCAATCAAGATGTTGATGGTCATGAACGCCATACCTCCACATTTATTATCAGGAATAGTGATAGAATAAATTTTGTAATCAATAATGGTTGATAACCTTATTTGTGTGTCTTACTTTTCACGAGATAAAGTTATGGTCACATTATGATTATGATTGTATTATTATTGTTTATTCTTGATAATTATTTAATGAGTATTTATAAACATTAAACATTAATTATCCAAAGCTCAATAGTGACTTCATATTTAAATGACACTACTATTTGAAAGTCATACTTTATGATTAAGTATATGTGAATTTTCATGTCGATGGAATATGTATTGTCGCTAGATGTTTGATCTTTATATAATACGAATCATATTTTGTTTGACAAAATGACTCGAACTCCACGATATGGAGAGTATGCCTAATTGTTGCGAACATACGGATGATTTCAATATAGAAACATGATTGTACTTAAATTATTAAGTATTATACATGTTGATGTATAGTATTCATGCAAGTAATGGATATCATTATTTTGCATTCTTCATTAGAAATTCAAACTAAATATTATTATTTATGGGGTTTTGAAACCATTTGATGTGTTCAAAAGATTTTGGAAATGAAGAAGGAATTAAAATTTAGTCTTTATGATTTTGATCAAAGCGACAAGATTATAAGTTATGATTTTGGGTGTAAGAATTTGTAGAAGCCGTTCTAAAAAATAGATACATGGAACAATTCAATATATTGATGTGTGTTTTAAATCATAACTTGTTAGATATTATATGATGCTGAATTATCTCCTACAACGTTAGAATTTTATCATTAAAGGGCGGTGCATTAAAATAGCAAACACTTAATTTTAATAAATAGGAAATCATAATACTATATGAGTTATAATATGATTCATAGAAATTCTAAGTTATACATGATAATTCGAAATTAATATGAATAAATCTTTGTACTGTGTTCTTATGTGAAATATGGACGCATATCTTTCATGAACCAAAAGTGCAAAATTGTATTGGGAAGTTTTGGTACACTCTAGAGAAAGAGTATTCTCGGTAAGGGTGTTAAAAGGAGGAAAATAAAGGATCAAAATAAATTTATTAACTTTATCTTGATAATGTCAGAATAGCGCAATAGAATATGTTCTGGTAGCAATGGTCTATATTATAAAAGAGAAAATTAATGACGATGATCGTATCATTTTCAATTGAAGTCCTTTATTGAAGGAAATAGGATTAATAAATAATTTTGTGCCTCTTCGCAATATATAATTCATGATTTACTTATCATGTTACTGAAACACGAAATACATATGAACTATGAAGAAAAGATGGTGGACCTAAATGCAAGAAATGACATGGAGTCATGAAATCTTATTAAGTAAAGTTGTTACTTAATTCAAAGTTACATTTAAGATTGCAAAGTAAATGTACTTTATCTTATTAAGTAAAGGTGTTACTTAATCTTCCCAAATAATGCAAGAGTATAGGGAAGAAATGAAACTTCTAAAGAAAGACGTAAAATCTTGATTTGTCACAAAAGTGTATTTCTAACAAATTTTCAATAAGTTGACTACAACATGTAGCGATGCTTAAGTATTTTAGGTAATTAAAACCATTAGGTTGTCAAAATTGCAAGTTCTTAAAATTCATTTAAGAAAAGGCAAAACTTTGTGAATCCTTTTAGAAACTAATATCTCGCAACTGGGAAATCTCGATTTGATACATGATCAAAGGATTTTGGAAGTGTCCAAAATATAAAGAAGACCTACAATTTACATTAAACTGAGTGGGAGCTAAATTGAATAGTTTCCTAATCATTGTATGTCGAATACATATTTTTTGAGTGGGAGCTATGAAAGTTTTTCATCTTATATGTGACAGACATATTTTTAAGTGGGAGCTTGACAAACAATCTTATATGTAGATGACATATTATGAATGGAATGGTGGGTATCAACAAATATTAATAAATGGTATTAATAGATAAACAAAAAAACATTGATATCTATTGAGATAGATTGATGTGTTAAATAAACATAATGTCGGAATGTGTCTTAGTCAAAATTCTGAAAGTCCAGAATGGAACAAGTCAGAGAGGAAACTTTTGAATGGCTGAATGGCTAAGGGAAATATTGAATTGGAACTCAGTAGTATAATAGTGGTTGATAGATATGTCATGATGATTACGTCATCTAAAACCATGTTATGTACACGACATGATGTGATCCAAGTTCTTAGTTAGAAGAACACATTCCGGAATGATTTGAGAATCATTGAACATGTTCTGGAATGATTTGAGAATCACTGAACAAAGGATAAGTTTGAAGAACAAGTTCTAGAACGATTTGAGAATCGTTGAACAAAAGGTTCGTCGTTCAGGTTCCAGGTAGAACTAAAGACATATTTCTAAAAGAAAGTAAGCTTGGCCGCAAGTGCATGTTTGCCGGGTTCAGAAATTTGCAAAATAAAAGGCTTAGATAAATGGAAGCGCGGTTAGACATCGAAGTTGCACCTTTGCACTTCTGATTGAATCTACATAAAATGAAAAGTTAGAGGCTACTTGAAAGTTGCAAGTATAATGTTATGGCTTAGAAAGTTCATCTTCTAGATGAGTGTGTCTCTGGTATGCATGGCGACAGAGAAAGTTCTTTTTAACTGATCGAATGCCATTGCAAACACTAGAATACAAAGTCTCACTCTTTTGCCAAACACATACTATAACGACATCATTTGATGATGCAATAATGTCAAACTAGTTGACAAGTTGCAAAGAATATAAAAGGTCCGAGTTGCATAGATCGTTGAAACACTCTCTCACAAGCAAGCGTGGTTAAGGACACATATGTCTGATATGGTGTCATGATTGAATGTAGCTGGATTATTTGTACTCTAGTGCAAGTGTGAGACTAAAGGAAATATGCCCAAGAAGAAAATAATAAATGATTTATTTGCATATTTCATTTAGTTCATGATAAGTTTAAGACTATGCTATAACTGTATCAGTCGGAGAGCATTGATATACATGTGGTATTGGACAACCAGAGTCCCTAGTAAACCTCTATTACTAGCTCATTGGTCAACTGATGATCAGTTTCCGGATCATATGACATTTATGTCTAATTGACAATGAGGTTCATGCCATTAAGAAAATGCCATGATGGACATACCCAATGTTAGTACTGTAACACAATCGTGTCATGATGTTCATGTTGCGATAATAAGAAATGTTGTAACCGAAATCCTTAGATCGTAAGATCATATCTAATCACTACTTCCGACAGAAGGTTTGATTGCATCAACTGTCTCTTTTTTAACCGGGTGACAAGGGTATAGATAATAGAGCCCGTTAGTTGAGTACCCCTGAGGCCCGTTAAGCTAGGCCCAATTGTAATGATAGTCGAATACGAGTTCTTACCGTATGTCGATATTGTAATCTGTATCGTACCCTACCCGATCCTCGAGACCTGGCCATCTATATATAGGGGCCAGGAGGGGACGGTGTGGGGCAGATTGAAAGCAAGCCAGGTTGAACACCCAAGTTTACTTTCGATACACACCTATTTCGACTAACTTTACCTTCGAGTTCATCCAACGCCCTATCTCCCCGATCCTAAGTCCTTCATCTAGGACATTTGTCGAGTTAACCCTCGTCAATTGGCGCCGACCGTGGGGAGTCTGGGCGTTGGAATCATGAATTCGACGGCTTTTTCGCTTTTAGCCAACAGCAGATCAGAACTCGACGAAAATCAAGAGACAGAGTTGACAATTGGAAGTTTGAGCATCCTCATCGGGCCATCGGGTTCATCCCGCCTCTCGGATTCAACGAAACCAGATCCATCGGCAAACAAGCCCAAAACAGAGGAAACATTGGAGTCATCAGAAGGCTCTTCCAGTGAGGTAAACTCGCCGGTCAGCTTAGAAAAAGCATCAATCGCAGAAGGCGATGAAATTCAGGAAAATTTCGACTCAGAAGAAAAAGCGTGTTAGACACACAACAACGCAAAGGACTTCGCCGTAGGAAGCAGCGGCGTCTCCAAAGTACACCAGTTATGCGTCATTATCACTGAAGCAAAAGAAGGAAACAATAGCGAAGGAAGTAAAAAGGTCGACAGGCAAGTCGACAAAGTGAAAGATCACAACAAAAAGGAAAAAGAGAAAGTCCATGTCTCGGCTGGTGAATGGAGAATGATCAAGTCAGCCATTAATCATGGTACAGAAGTACCCGAAGGATCGAGAAGAGAAGTTCTAATGGGATATTAGTACACATTATACCAACACAAGAAGAAACTAAGGGAAGAAAGAGACATGGTATTTCAAGACAACAATAGTATATCAAGGGAGGAATACTGGGAAGACTATAGTGAAGATTCAGAATATAGCAGAGAGAGGCGCGGAGATCCAAAACACAACAGGGAGGCGACAGCATGCGGCAGAGAAGAAAGGTACTCGAGGAGCCCCACCCCGCAGCTAGAAGAGGAGGAAGATGACCTGATACAAAAAACGCCAGAGGCAGCATTGGCAGCAGCACAAGCGTATTTGCTAGCTACAAGACCAGAACATGGAGACCCGCGAGAAGATATGCACCAAGCCGCGATACGAAGCCTCGGAATAGTAGAAGGTAAGATCAGGGGACAAGGCCCAGAGATAAAGTCAACAAGTCACAAGGAAAATCAAAAGGAGAAGTTCAGATACAATCGCGCAGACAACGACTATAGCGAGTCATCAGAAGAGAAAAAGCAACAGAAAAGGAAGGAGGATGCAAGAAGTATAATAGCGCAAGCTCGAGTAAATAAATCGCGACATGCTTGGAGGGAAGAGAATTACGAAGACGACGATAAAGATATGGGTGCGTTATGCTTTACCCGCAGGGTTCGCAAAACGCGGGTACCCAAAGGATTCAAACTACCACACGACCAGAATAAGTACGACGGGTCACAAGAACCTACCTTATGGCTGTCAGATTATCTACAGGCAGTGCAGATATTAGGGGGAACAAAGGCGACTGCAATGCAAAGTTTGCAGCTGCACCTCACCGGCGCCGCACGGTCTTGGTTGAACACCCTACCCGACGAATCCATTGGAAGCTGGGGGAACTCGAAAGTCAATTTACAAGAAATTTTCGTTCCACCTACAAGCGCCCAGCATCACTGGAAGAAGTTAAAGCATGTGTGCAGAGGAAAGGAAAAACGCTACGTTCTTATATACAACGCTGGAGTATAATTAAAAACTCAGCAGAGGACGTCTCCGACGAACGAGCAATAGACGCCTTTTCGGAAGGACTTCGTCGCTCAGATCTTGTGGAAGAAATAGGAAGAACAAGACCTACGACAGTAGCTAAGCTAATGGAACAAGCCAACAAATTCGCTGATGGAGAAGACGCGTATAACAATAAAAGAGGACGTTCGCCAGAAGTCGACAGAATAAGTCGACAGAGGAGACGACACAGCAGCGGAGGTAACCAAGGAAGGCGAAATCAGGTAGCCGCGGGTTATATACTAGAAGAAGAGGAAGGATATGAAAGTATGAGGTTTCAAGCAAAAGGAGTAGAAAAATCAAGGTACTCTGGTCCTTCGGCCGAGGATATGCTATACGGACCTTGTCGAATCCACTACGCGTACCTCGACGGGAAAAGGGTCTCGAATCACCAGATGAAGGATTGCAGAACATTCCTAAGGTTGCAAGGCGCCATGGGCTCAAGCCAAGAAGGAAGGCAAGGAGAAAGACGTAGAAGTCAAGGATATCAAATGCAAAGATTATCAAAGCACCTAGAGTCAAAAGTATACATATCAGCCATGATTCAACCGGTGCCCAAGTCGAAGAAAGAGCGAAAGAGCATATCCAGGCAAGTAAACCTAGCAATATCGTCACCGCCAGCTACCACAGAGTACTTACGATGGTCAGAGCAACCAGTCAAGTTCAGTAGAGCAGACCACCCAAGGAAAGTTCCCAGGCCGGGCCACTCGCCTATGGTTCTAAAAGCGCAAATAGGAGGGTACGACATCGGAAGAGTGTTCATGGATGCAGGGAGCGGCATAAACTTAATATATGCTAGAACACTAAAGGCAATGTGCATCTCACTGACGAGTCTGAAGCCAACAGATTGCTCTTTCCACGGAATAGTACCAGGAGCAGCAAACTACCCTTTGGGAAGGATAGAACTCGATGTCTGCTTCGGCAGCAGCAAAAATTATAGACGAGAGAAGCTGGAGTTCGAAGTCATGGACTAGCCATCACAATATCATGCAATCCTGGGGCGCCCATCATTTGCAAAATTCATGGCAGTACCACACTACGCGTATCTCACATTAAAAATTCCAGGGCCTAAAGGAACAATTACGGTACAAGGGAGCTTTGAAGTAGCCAACACATGTGACAGAGAATTCAACAGGATGGCGCAAACTTTCGGCATGACAGCAGAATATGAGAGGTTGAAAGGAGAAATGGATCATAATGTGTTACCCGACGTTGGACGTTCCCTACCAGATAAGGCTTTCGACACAACGCAGGACTCGAAGAAAATTCAGGTCCACCCTACAGATCCAAACAAGACGACATCAATTGCGGTGAACTTGGATCCCGCATAGGAAGGCGCGCTCATCGAGTTCCTCCGTGAGCGCTGGGAAATTTTCACCTGGTGTCCATCGGACATGCCAGGGGTTCCCAGGGAACTCGTCGAGCACGCACTTAACATAGATCCCAAGGCAAAACCAGTCAAGCAACCATTGAGGCGATTTGATGAACCTAAGAGGAAGGCGATAGCGTCAGAATTACACAGGCTAGAAAATGCCGGATTTATCAGGGAAATCAAAACTTCGAGTTGGGTGTCGAACCCAGTCATAGTACCCAAGAAGAATACAGACGTACAAAGAGTATGTGTCGATTACACGTCTCTCAATAAGCATTGTCCAAAGGATCCCTTCCCTCTACCCCGCATCGATCAGATAATCGATTCCACAGCGGGATGTGCAAGGCTTTCATTTTTGGAAGCATATTCTGGTTACAATCAGATCAAATTAAAGAAAGAGGACAAAGAAAAAACGGCCTTCATCACACCATACGGAGTATTTTGCTATCAGGTAATGCCATTTGGCCTAAAAAATGCAGGAGCAACCTATCAACGGATGATGCAAAACTGCCTCGGGAGCCAAATAGGACGCAATATCCAAGTCTACATTGATGATGTAGTCATCACAACAAGAGAAGAGAAATCCTTAATCGGTGACTTGGCAGAAACCTTCGACAACCTGAACAAGTACAAGCTTAAGCTGAACCCGACAAAATGTTCCTTCGGAGTGTCAGCAGGGCAACTTTTGGGGTTCTTGGTATCAGCACGAGGAATATAGGCAAATCCAGAGAAGATTCAGGCGATTCTAACAATGGGGAAACCCACGAAACTCCACGACGTACAGAAGTTGGCAGGACGTGTCGCGGCATTAAGTCGCTTCGTTGCTCGACTAGGGGAGAAGGCGCTTCCTTTTTATGCACTTATGAAGAAGTCAGACGATAAATTTGAGTGGACAAAAGAAGCAGATGCAGCGTTTGCACAATTGAAAAAAGTGCTCTCCACGCCACCAGTGCTGGTCGCACCAAAAGAAAAAGAGCCACTGCTATTGTACATCGCCGCAACCCATCAGATGGTGAGTATAGTTCTAGTAGTCGAAAGAAGCGAAGAAGGAAAAGCTCATGGCGTCCAAAGGCCGGTATATTTCATCAGTGAAGTGTTATCTCCAACCAAACAGAGGTACCCGCACTATCAGAAGTTGGCATACAGTGTCTTCACAACTGCACATAAACTACGACAGTATTTTGTGGTGCACCCAATCATAGTGGTCAATGAAGCGCCACTATCGAACATATTGAACAATCCTCTAGCGACGGGACGTGTCTCTTTGTGGGGAATTGAGTTATCTCCCATGGACATCACGTACGAAAAAAGGAAGGCGATTAAGTCGCAAGTCTTGCCAGACTTTACAGCAGAGTGGCTCGAGCTGCAAAGCACGGGACCACCAGATTTATCGAGTACTTGGACAATGTACTTCGACGGTTCTAAGAGAGTCCAAGGCGCAGGCGCAGGAGTAGTGTTGATATCACCTCATGGAGACAAATTAAAGTACGTCTTAAGGATGAGCTTTCCGCAGGCTTCCAACAATGAAGCGGAGTACGAGGCTTTGTTGCACGGAATGAAGATGGCTAAAGCATGTGGAGCAACTCGCCTAAAAATATTTGGAGATTCCAACCTAGTTGTTCAGCAAGTTATGAACAGATGTGACACAATCAATGACAACATGATGGCCTACAAAAATTTGTACCATTATCTAGAAGGGACGTTCGACGGATGCGAAGTCTCGCACATAAGCAGGAACAGCAATGAAGAAGCCGACACTTTAGCAAATATCGGGTCACAGTGTTTACCTGTGCCGTCCGGAGTATTTTGGGAGGAAATAGTGGAAAGATCAATAAAAAGTGGAAAAAGTTCGACTACTACAGCAGGCTCGGGGGCTACGTCAGAACCAGAGGAGATCTTGATGATAGAAGAAACATGGATGCAGCCATATCTCGCGTACATGATAAATAAAAAACTACCAGAAGATGCAGTGGAGGCCAAGAGGATAACTCGAAGATCGAAAGCGTTTGTCGTGTTGGAAGGGAAATTATACAAAAGAAGTATTACCGGCGTTTTACAGCGTTGTGTAACGCCCCAGGAAGGGCAAGCAATATTGAAAGACATACACGGCGGAGTATGTGGCCATCATGCTAGCAGCAGAGCAATAGCGGCAAAAGCTTTCCGAGCAGGATTCTATTGGCTAACAGCCATCGATGACGCAAAAGATATAGTTCGAAATTGTGAAGCATGTCAAAGGTTTGCATCTAGGCCGCACGCACCAGCAGCGGAGCTACAAACAATACCATTATCTTGGCCCTTCGCACAATGGGGCCTCGATATGGTCGGAAAGTTGCACAAATCTTGGCCAGGAGGGCATGTCTACATGCTAGTGGCAGTCGATAAATTCACCAAATGGGTAGAAGTGGCCCCAGTAACAACTCAAGATTCTACAGCAGCAATCAGCTTCATCAAGTCGATAGTGTTCCGTTTTGGTGTACCATACAACATCATCACAGACAACGGGACAAATTTCACTTCAAAGGAATTCAAGAGTTACTGCGAAGGGTTCGGAATCAAGCTCAAATTCGCATCAGTGGCACACCCGAAGACAAACGGGCAAGTCGAAAAAGCCAATGGCCTAATATGTAGTGGAATAAAAAAGAGGCTCTTAGCACCTCTTGAGAAAGCCAAGAGCGCTTGGGTAGAAGAATTGCCCTCCGTTCTTTGGAGTCTAAGAACTACTCCTAACGCAGCAACTCAAGAAACTCCTTTCTTCCTGGTCCACGGCACCGAAGCTGTGCTTCTAGTCGAAGTGACGCACGAGGCTCCAAGAGTGACAGCATATGACGAGACAACGTCAAAAGAAGCATTACAAGATGATGTCGATGCATTGGATGAAGCAAGAGACAAAGCATTAGAAAGGGCTACGCAATATCAACAAAGCCTACGAAACTACCATAGTAGTCGAGTTCGTCCGTGATCCTTCGTGGTGGGAGACCTTGTTTTGCGACTCAGGCAAGACAGCCACGGCAAGTTAGAGTCTCCTTGGGTGGGACCTTACATCGTCACCGAAGTAATACCAGGAGGAGCATATCGACTCCAAGACAAGAAGACTGGGAAGGACGAGAGCAACCCGTGGAATGCAGAACAGCTACGACGTTTTTACGCGTAGACTAAATATAGTGGTATCAATAAATTCGAGTTAGCCTTCTGAACCCAGAACATGAGGCCACAGGTCGGGTTCTTTGGGTTGAACTCGACAAAAATTGTATAATTATTTGTTACTTCTCCGCTCGGGGGCTTCAACCCCTGGGTCGTACGAAAAGAATTATTATGGCAAGTTGGAGGTTTTCTTTCATTATAAGGTTGTTTAGACAACCCGATAAATACTGAGAGAACTTGGTTCATAAAAAAGAACCCGATATTATTCCTACATTCTTTGGTTCGCAAAGAACCCGATATATGGAAAGCGTACCTCAGAGCATGACTTGTTCTCATGGTACTAGCAAAAGACATCGACACAAAGTACGAATATGCATTACAAATATCATTGCAGGAAGGACATTATCAAACGAAATTACATGGATAGCAGATTCTAAGGGAACTAGACTTCAGCTACATATTTCTTCTGGCACTGGGTGCCATCGTAGATCTTCACGTCAAATTTCGACGTCCCAATGTGGAAGTCGAAGGCCATGAAGAAGCCTTGATGGATGTCGTGGTCTTCTGCAAATTGCGACCAGCCGCCCCTGAAGTACTGCTCGCCATTGCCATCATACCACACCTCCACCTCGTACGGGACACCATTGCCAGACTGTTCGCGAAGAACAGCCTCTCGCAGTTCGCGCCCATCCATAAACTTGGTGAAATTCAGCGGCAGGCGCTGAATCTCACGGCACTGCGCCATGGCAATGCAGAAAAAGGAGAAGACTTGAGCAGGAGCAGCGGGAGCGGCAGGAGCAGCAGGACGAGGAGCAGCAGGACCTGGTACGGCGCCAGTCACCTTGGGCTTGTTCTTGCTACCAGGTGGGCGGCCGGGACGACGCTTAGCTGGAGCATCCGATGAAGTTCCGGCGACGGCCAGAATGGTATTGCTCCTGTTCTTGCTGCCGCGAGGGCGACCCCGACCTCGTGGTGCCACCGGAGATCCAAGGTTCAGACGAGAACCTTCAGCATCTGCCATGAGGACAAGAGAAAAACTTCGGAAAACCCTAGATGAAGAAGAGAAAACGATGCGGCGGAGGAGGAATCTGATTAGGGTTTTTACCTTTACCAGATGGTGTTTTATTTATAAGCACGTATTATTGGGCCCTCGCGCTCTGGCACAGCCCATAAACATATTTTACAAGCAGGAGTTAAATTCTGCGTACAGCAGACGATAATATCAATGAAGAAAAACAAGAAAAGGAGACTATGGTCGCACGATATGGAAACCTCGACTTGGACTCGGGGGCTCGCCAAATAGCAAGATGTCCACAGAAGAAAGAAGAGCTGAACTTTGAGCCTATGCTTGACTACAAGTCGCCAAACATAGCCTCGGGGGCTACTCCCATCGGGAGCGCTGAGCGCGCACCCGATAGAGATGAGATAATTAATATTGAAGATGCAGAAGGATAAGCATACAAAACTTCGACTACGTAGTCGACAAAATGGAAAGAGATTACTCCCATCGGGAGCGAAGAAGATCAATTCAAAATCTGAAATTCTTTGATTTTATCAGTCGAAAAATTTGACTGCGACATAAGATTCTCGAGTTGCGTTATCGCAACGAAACTCGAATGCCGTGACTTGTCACGAAGGTAAGACCCCGGGATCCGTCCTGTGTGGCCTGGTATACGCACATGGATGCGCTCTGCTGGTATGTATCCGTGTCTACGACGCGAAGAAAATCCTGGTGGACGCACTGGGTACCCTGAGAACCCCTGGGATTCATTCTTTGTAAGACCTAAATGCGGCAAAAGAGTGGATTTGACCAGTATCCCGAATTCAAGTCCAAGGGGATTGAATTTGAAGTAGGTGACATGTATCTGTTCTGGCAGTTAACTGACCTCTTGATCCGTCAGAGTTGTCAGGCTTGTTCATCAAAACCCCTTGCGATATATTATCATGAAAATAAGTCGAAAGACCGAGTCGAAGAGTTTGAAGATAAGAAGAAGTCGAAGAGTTGATCAAGTCGAAGATTTAAAGATTAGAGATTCAACCTGAATCTGCAATTCTGGTAGAATCTCAGGGGCTACTGACAAGGGTATAGATAATAGAGCCCGTTAGTTGAGTACCCCTGAGGCCCGTTAAGCTAGGCCCAATTGTAATGATAGTCGAATACGAGTTCTTACCGTATGTCGATATTGTAATCTGTATCGTACCCTACCCGATCCTCGAGACCTGGCCATCTATATATAGGGGCCAGGAGGGGACGGTGTGGGGCAGATTGAAAGCAAGCCAGGTTGAACACCCAAGTTTACTTTCGATACACACCTATTTCGACTAACTTTACCTTCGAGTTCATCCGACGCCCTATCTCCCCGATCCTAAGTCCTTCATCTAGGACATTTGTCGAGTTAACCCTCGTCACCGGGTGACTCAAAAGATATCTTCGGGTCAGGGCCGGCGCTGACCCATGGCGAGCATGGGCAGCCGCCTAGGGCCCAAGCCAGTGAGGATCCTAGAATCTCGTATATCTCTTCTAGTATGGGCCGAACAAAAAACGAATCTAGGCTCATCATAGGTGGCCGCTCATGCCCATGGAGTCATTTCGTCTGTCACCTCGTCGCTCGTGCGGTCTCCATCGTTCCCGTCTCCAGGATCGCGTTGATGAGAAATAAACGCGAATGAGAAAGCAAAGGGGATGGAGGAAGTGGTGTCGCAGATCAAGTACTGGACTGCTAAGTTCTTGGCTGCGGAGCAACATGGTGGCTAGGGATTTGTCGCTCGTGATCATCATGCATGGAGATGTGCTGGGTGCTGGTGCCGGCAAGTTACTTGCATGTGGCGTCGGCGACATGTGCAGAAGCACAGGCATGTGATGTTGTGCTACGTCAGGCCCCAATGGGGCATGACGCAAATCTTGGTGGAAAGTGATGCCCAGAATTTCGTCTGTGCTGTCCAATCGACGACTCTCGACCGTGCCCTAGAAGGTGTTGTTTACCGAGATATTAGGTCTTTTGCTGAGTTATACTTCTCGTTGGTCTCTTTTACTTATAGTTCAAGAACCTGTAATAAAGTAGCACATGCTATGGCTGCGCTTGGTGTGAGTAGTCAGGTTGATGTTCGTCTGTGGACGGATGACTTGCCAAACGATGTTATGATTCTCGTGGTCAGTGATCTTTCTGAGCCTACTAATTAATGGAATGTGTGTTCCATCTTAAAAAAAAGGATCGCGTTCGTGTCTCCATCGTTCGTCCCCACAGATGGTGTCCACCGTTGCCGACCGCTCTTTCCGAATCATCCAATCGCCCTTCGGACTGCTTTCCTACTTCACGAGTCACGACAGACCCTGCCGGCTCCTTCATCATGTTACCATGGTGAACTTGCTGGCCAAGATAATCGTGGATAAAACTCGTCGAGCACGCACTTAATGTAGATTCCAAGGCAAAGCCAGTCAAGCAACCATTGAGGCGATTTTATGAGCCTAAAAGGAAGGCGATAGCGTCAGAGTTACATAGGCTAGAAAATGCCGGATTTATCAGAGAAATCAAAACTTCGAGTTGGGTGTCGAACCCAGTCATAGTACCCAAGAAGAATACAGACGTACAAAGAGTGTGTGTCGACTACACATCTCTCAACAAGCATTGTCCAAAGGATCCCTTCCCTCTACCCCGCATCGATCAGATAATCGATTCCACAGCGGGTTGTGCAAGGCTTTCATTTTTGGACGCGTATTCCGGTTACAATCAGATAAAATTGAAGAAGGAGGACGAAGAAAAAACGGCCTTCATCACACCATACGGAGTATTTTGCTACCAGGTAATGCCGTTCGGCCTAAAAAATGTAGGAGCAACTTATCAACGGATGATGCAAAACTGCCTGGGAAGCCAAATAGGACGCAATATCCAAGTCTACATTGATGATGTAGTCATCACAACAAGAGAAGAGAAGTCTCTAATCAGCGACTTGGCAGAAACCTTCGACAACCTGAACAAGTACAAGCTTAAGCTGAACCTGACAAAGTGTTCCTTCGGAGTATCAGCAGGGCAACTTTTGGGGTTCTTGGTATCAGCGCGAGGAATAGAAGCAAACCCAGAGAAGATTCAAGCAATCTTAACAATGGGAAAACCCACGAAACTACACGACGTACAGAAACTGGCAGGATGCGTCGCGGCACTAAGTCGCTTCGTGGCTCGATTAGGGGAGAAGGCGCTTCCTTTTTATGCACTTATGAAGAAGTCAGATGATAAATTTGAGTGGACAGAAGAAGCAGACGCAGCGTTTGCACAGTTGAAAAAAGTGCTTTCCACGCCACCAGTGCTGGTCGCACCAAAAGAAAAGGAGCCACTAATATTGTACATCGCCGCAACCCATCAGGTGGTGAGTACAGTTCTAGTAGTCGAAAGAAGCGAAGAAGGAAAAGCCCATGGCGTCCAGAGGCCGGTATATTTCATCAGTGAAGTGTTATCTCCAACCAAACAGAGGTACCCGCATTATCAGAAGTTGGCATACAGTGTCTTCACAACCGCACGTAAACTACGACAGTACTTTGCGGTGCACCCAATTATAGTGGTCAATAAAGCGCCACTATCGAACATATTGAACAACCCTTTAGTGACGGGACGTGTCTCTTTGTGGGGAATCGAGTTATCTCCCATGGACATCACGTACGAAAAAAGGAAGGCGATCAAGTCGCAAGTTTTGCCAGACTTTACAGCAGAGTGGCTCGAGCTGCAAAGCACAGGACCACCAGATTTATCGAGTACTTGGACAATGTACTTCGACGGTTCTAAGAGAGTACAAGGCGCAGGCGCAGGAGTAGTGTTGATATCACCTCATGGCGACAAATTAAAGTACGTCTTAAGGATGAGCTTTCCGCATGCTTCTAACAACGAAGCAGAGTACGAGGTTTTGTTGCACGGAATGAAGATGGCTAAAGCATGTGGAGCAACTCGCCTAAAAATATTTGGAGATTCCAACCTTGTTGTTCAGCAAGTTATGAACAGATGTGACACAATCAATGACAACATGATGGCCTACAAAAATTTGTACCATTATCTAGAAGGAACGTTCGATGGATGCGAAGTCTCGCACATAAGCAGGAACAACAATGAAGAAGCCGACACTTTAGCAAATATCGGGTCACAGTGTTTACCTGTGTCGTCCGGAGTATTTTGGGAGAAAATAGTGGAAAGATCAATAAAAAGTGAAAAAAGTTCGACTACTGCAGCAGGCTCGGGGGCTGCGTCAGAGCCAGAGGAGGTTATGATGATAGAAGAAACATGGATGCAGCCGTATCTTGCATACATGATAAATAAAAAATTACCAGAAGATGCAGTAGAGGCCAAGAGGATAACTCGAAGATCGAAAGCGTTTGTCGTGTTGCAGGGGAAATTATACAAGAAAAGTATTACCGGCGTTTTACAGCGTTGTGTAATGCCCCAGGAAGGACAAGCAATATTGAAAGACATACACGGCGGAGTATGTGGACATTATGCCAGCAGCAGAGCAATAGCGGCAAAAGCTTTCCGAGCAGGATTCTATTGGCTAACAGCCATCGAGGACGCAAAAGATATAGTTCAAAAGTGTGAAGCATGTCAAAGGTTTGCATCTAGACCGCATGCACCAGCAGCGGAGTTACAAACAATACCATTATCTTGGCCCTTCGCACAATGGGGCCTCGATATGGTGGGAAAGTTGCACAAATCCTGGTCAGGAGGGCATGTCTACATGCTAGTGGCAGTCGATAAATTTACCAAATGGGTAGAAGCGGCCCCAGTAACAACTCAAGATTCTACAGCAGCAATCAGCTTCATCAAGTCAATAGTTTTCCGTTTTGGTGTACCTTACAGCATCATCACAGACAACGGGACAAATTTCACCTCAAAAGAATTCAAGAGTTACTGCGAAGGATTGGGGATCAAGCTCAAATTCGCATCTGTGGCGCACTCGAAGACAAATGGGCAAGTTGAAAAAGCAAACGGCCTGATATGTAGTGGAATAAAAAAGAGGCTCTTAGCACCTCTCGAGAAAGCCAGGAGCGCTTGGGTAGAAGAATTGCCCTCCGTTCTTTGGAGTCTAAGAACTACTCCTAATGCAGCAACTCAAGAAACTCCTTTCTTCCTGGTCCATGGCGCCGAAGCCGTGCTTCCAATCGAAGTTACACACGAGGCTCCAAGAGTGACAGCGTATGACGAGACAACGTCAACAGAAGCATTGCAAGATGATGTCGATGCATTGGATGAAACAAGAGATAAAGCGTTAGAAAGGGCTACGCAATATCAACAAAGCCTACGAAACTACCATAGTAGTCGAGTTCGACCACGATCCTTCGTGGTAGGAGACCTTGTTTTGCGACTCAGGCAAGATAGCCACGACAAATTGGAGTCCCCTTGGGTGGGACCTTACATCGTCACCGAAGTAATACCAGGAAGAGCGTATCGACTACAAGACAAGAAGACTGGGAAGGACGAGAGCAACCCGTGGAATGCAGAGCAGTTACGACGTTTTTACGCGTAATATAAATATAGCGGTATAAATAAATTTGAGTTAACCTTCTGAACCCAGAACATGAGGCCACAGGTCGGGTTCTTTGGGTTGAACTCGACAAAATTGTTCAATTATTTGTTACTTCTCCGCCCGGGGGCTTAAACCCCGTGGTCGTACGAATGGAATTATTATTGCAAATTGGAGGTCTTTTTTCACTGTAAGGTTGTTTAAACAACCCGATAAATACTCACACAACTTGGTTCATAAAAGGAACCCGATATTCTTCCTACATTTTGGTTCGCAAAGAACCTGATATATGGAAAACGTACCTCAGAACATGACTTGTTCTCATGGTACTAGCAAAAGACGTCGACACAAAGTACGAATATGCATTACAAATATCATTGCAGCAAAGACATTATCAAATGAAATTACATGGGTAGCAGATCCTAATGGAACTACACTTCAGCTTCATATTTCTTCTGGCACTGGGTGCCATCGTAGATCTTCACGTCAAACTTTGACGTGCCGATGTGGAAGTCGAAGGCCATGAAGAAGCCTTGGTGGATGTCGTGGTCTTCTGCAAATTGCGACCAGCCGCCCCTCAAGTATTGCTCGCCGTTGCCATCATACCACACCTCCACCTCGTACGGGACACCATTGCCAGACTGCTCGCGGAGAACAGCCTCTCGCAGTTCGCGCCCATCCATGAACTTGGTGAAATTCAGTGGTAGGCGCTGAATCTCGCGGCATTGCGCCATGGCAATGCAGAAGAAAGAGAAGATTCGGGGAGGGGCAGCAGGAGCAGCAGGGACAGCAGGAGGAGGAGTGATTGGACCTGGAGCAGCGCCAATCACCTTGGGCTTGTTCTTGCTACCAGGTGGGCGGCCGGGACGACGTTTAGCCGGAGCGGCAGATGATGATCCTGCGGCGGCCGAAGTTGTGTTGCCCTTTGATGTCTACGCACTTCTATTCTTGTAGACACTTGTTGGGCCTCCAAGTGCAGAGGTTTGTAGAACAGCAGCAAGTTTCCCTTAAGTGGATCACCCAAGGTTTATCGAACTCAGGGAGGTTAGAGGTCAAAGCTATCCCTCTCAAGCAACCCTGCAATTACGATACAGAAAGTCTCTTGTGTCCCCAACACACCCGATACGCTTGTCAGACGTATAGGTGCACTAGTTCGGCGAAGAGATAGTGAAATACAAGTGGTATAGATGATTATAAGTAGCAAACGTGACGTGAAATAAATATCGCTGCGAGCAAACAAGTAACAAAATAGCAAGTAAACGGTGTGCAATGCTTGGAAACAAGGCCTAGGGATCATACTTTCACTAGTGGACACACTCCCAACAATATAACATGAATGAACAAGTAACTTCTCTTTGCTAAGGTACTCTGAATTACTCTCCTATTGAATATCACTAATCATCGCGTAGTGGCTACAGAAGCACCCCTTAAAGTTCATCAAGTACATGACAAACACCACTCATAGAGATAAACAAATCAGATCACAACTCAAGATAGAAATCATTGCAACTTAGACCAAGTACTAACACGGTGCACACACTGTCAACATTACACCATGAAAGGAGGAATAGATCACTCAATACTATCATAGCAATAATTATTCTCATAATTCACAAGAGATCACAATCATAGCCTAAACCAAGCACCACCATGGTGCACGCACTGTCACCGTTATACCATGGCAGGAGGAATAGATTACTTTAATAACCACACTAGAGTACACAAAATATCTGAATAATAACATGTACTTGTTCAACATGATACAAAGCTCACGATCACATAAAGATCACATCATGGGAGAGAGAGGTGAACCACATAGCTACCGGTAGAGCCCTTAGCCCCGGGGATGAACTACTCCCTCCTCATCATAGGAGACAGCAAGGTTGATGGAGATGGCGGTGAGGTCGATGGAGACGGCGGAGACGGCAATGGAGACCGATGGAGATGGCTCCGGGGGCACTTCCCCGTCCCGGCAGGGTGCCGGAACAGAGACTTCTGTCCCCCGAAATTCGTCGGCGACGGCGGCGGAGCTGCGGAACTGTTTCTGGAAAATTGCCGAATCCCCTAGGGTTTTCCGTCCCGAGGCTTAATATAGGCGAAGGGGCGATGTCAGAGGGCTGCCAGGGCCTCCTAACACAGGGGTGGCGCGGCCAGGGCCTGGGCCGCGCCAGCCCTGTGTGAGGGAGGCCTGTGGCCCCTCTCCTTCCTCTCTTCGGATGTCTGGATGCTCCCGGGAAAAATAAGACTTCTGGCTTTTGTTTCGTCCAATTCCGAGAATATTTCCTGTGTATCACTTCTGAAACACAAAAACAGCAGAAAACAGGAAACTGGCACTGTGGCATCTTGTCAATAGGTTAGTTCCGGAAATCGCATAAAAGTGCCACGAAGTGTAATGAAACAATAGACAAATGGTGTAAAAACAAGCATGGAGCATCAAAAATTATAGATACGTTTGAGACGTATCAAGCATCCCCAAGCTTAACTCCTGCTCGTCCTCGAGTAGGTAAGTGATAACAAAAGAATAATTTTTGAGGTGACATGCACCTACACAATCTTGATCATATATGTAAGCATTGATGAGCTGGGATCAATAGAACTTAAAACATGGGCATGAAGATATAATCATGACAATAAGAAACTTAGCAACCATGTTGTAAACATGCAACTGAACACAAACAAAAGATCATGAAAATGAAACAATGAAAGTCAACGTGTGTTCAAATCATAAGGAAAAACATACAAATGGTTTTCAGCTTGTCCTTCAAAGAGAGCAAAACATAAATGCATAGGACACCTTTAAGTCTAAAAGGGTGACTAGATACAAGTAATTTAAGAACAAGTGAAACCAATCATCATGAATCAATCAATGAACTTTGGGACAATGCATATTGCACTAAGAATGACAACTATGCTCTCTTAATGGTGCATAAAGAAAGAAGGTGGTGACTCAACATAAAAGTAAAAGAAAGGCCCTTCGCAGAGGGAAGCAGTGATTGCACATGTGCTAGAGCTTTTCATTTGTAAAACAGAGATAAAACTTGGTTTTTGAGAGGTGGTTGCTTTTGTCAACGACTAGCAATGGGGTTCTTACTATCTTCCATACAAAAATAAAGCAAGTTTTTGAGAGAGATTGGCACTTTTGTGCTCTTTTATAAAACTTGGCACTCCTCCCCACCTTTTTTCCTTTCACATACCATGGCTAACCGATTCCATCGGGTGCCCACCAACATTCACTTTCCATGGAGGAGTGCCTTTTTTTCTTTCTTTTTTTCTTTTTTTTTCTTTTTGGAATAAGACAATATGGAAGATAGCAAATCCGACCACTACGTCCCCATGAGCTAAAAACATTGTCACAAAACGAGAAGTATTTTGAAGGTTTTTGAAAGGTAGCATCATGCAAATTTTACTTGGAATGGCTTACAAATACCATGCATAGGAATTTATAGTGGACACAATGGCAAACTTTGGCTTTTAGGAGTTGGATGCACAAGTAGAGCTCATACTCAGTACAAGGCGAGGGCTAGCAAAAGACTGGGAGCGACCAACTAAGAGAGCAATAATGGCCATAATCATGCAAAGCGACAAAGCGACATTAAAAGAAGCATAAGATGGCATCAAAAGTCAAAAACTAAATGATCATGAAGGCTATTGGTGACTTTATATGAGTCTAACATGTGTGAGCATGCGCCAAGTCAACCCAAATAAAGCATAAAGGAGAAAACCAAAATAATGCTTCCATACAATAAAAACAACGCATGATTTTTTTCAAAGGCTCATTAAGCAATCTCAGTTATTTGAGACAAGTCATGCTACAGAAAAAACACTAAGCATACTATCAAAAAGACATCAAGCATGACATGAAAAAGCCTAAGCCGCAGTCTACACAAGCTCCTTCTTGTACCACTATTTTGCACAAAGCTTTTTCTCTTTTCCAACACCATTTGAAATTTTTATAAACACCTCTTTTGATGAAAACCAATAAAGATCAGAGGCAAAAATACACCTTGATGAAAAGATATGACAAGGTTCGAACGCAAATCAAGGCGAAAACGAAAACCAAAAACAGTAGCAGAAAAAGAGAACACTCGTTGAAACGATAAGAGTGAAAAACGGAGTGTTCTTGGCAAATGAAAAGTGAAATATGTCTCCCTCCAAACCAACATGATGTGATCAACCATTTATTGCAGCAAACAAAACAAACTAACAAACTAAGAAAACTAAAACAACTGACGCTCCAAGAAAAACACATAGTGCATGAAGCAATAAAAATATAGTGTCTTGAAAGGTGACCTGATTTTTGCCGATGAAGAAGGGGTGCCTCGGGGGCATCCCCAAGCTTTGACGCTTGTACTTCTTGGATATTTCTTGAGGTGATGCATGGGCATCCCCAAGCTTGAGCTTTTGTCCATTCTTCATCTCATCTCATCATTCTCCGATCCCTACACTTGAAAACTTCCTTCATACAAAACTAAACACAAATCTATTAGCAACATTAGTGTAAGCATAACATATAATCAACCCTTTTTTGCTTCAGGTTTCAATACAAAACCACCACATATTAAGCATATACTACTGTAGCAACTTCCCCAGAAGTTCCGTAATCAAAAGAACTCAAAAGAAAGCGATAAAGTGGCAAACACAAATATTGGCAGAAATCTGTCAAAACTGAACAGCTGACAAAGGTTGAATTTTTGAGAGATTTTCTGTTGCTCAAATCAAAAAGTGTTCAACTAACAAAAGTTTGGATATAACCTGGGGCATATGCACAAGAAATCGCAGGTCAAAAAGATATACAGAGAATTGATACGAATTTTTACGGTGCAGCACCGAAAACAGTTTCAGAACAGCAACATCCCCAAATCTTTACCTCACTCAAATTAGAGGCTTCTCTTGGCACAAAAACAAAACAAAAAGGATAAGGAGCGGTCATTACAGTAGTAATGACTTCCAAGACTCAAATAAAATAAAAAGTACTAAAAAATAAGCAATGGGTTATCTCCCAAGAGTGCTTTTCTTTAACGCCTTTGAGCTAGGCGCAGTAATTTGCAAAGATGCTCATGTGGGCGCCATATAAGAACTTAAAGGAATAGAGAGCATCAAAAAGCAAGTATGGAACACATTTAAATCTAAACCACTTCCTATGAAAAATAGTCTTGTAAAGAGACAAGTCATGAAAGCGCAAAGCAAAAAGCATAGGAAGGCAAAACAAGTACAACTTCAAGAATTGCAACATAAAGAGGGGAAACTCAATATTGTTGCGATCCATCAAACCATGTTTCCCTCTCTCATAATAACTTTCAGTAGCATCATGAATAGAACTAACAATATAACTATCACATAAAACATCCCTATCATGAGCCACATGCATAAAAGAAGTAATACTCCCCACATGAACAATAGTAGTAGGAGAAGATTCAACAGAATAATTATTCTCATCACCATAATCATCAAAAATTGGAGGCATATTGTAATCATAACTATTTTTCTCCTCAAAAGTAGGTGAACTGAAAACATTATACTCATCATCACAAGCTAGAGAACTACTATGTCGCAAAGAATACTCATCAAACATATCATCATAAGAAGGAACATGGATAGCACTAATGGTACAACAATTATTAACCTTAGAATTGGTACCAAAAAGATTTTCAATATCAAAAGTAGAGTGCTTTTCCCAATCATGATCACTAACATAAGTAATAGGCATAGGAATATCATCCCAATCAGAATTATCATAATCAATAGCAGGATCATAACGCTTAGGGGAAGATACCGTGTCCTCTCGCCTCTTACTCCTCTTCTTCTTCTTCTTCTTCTTCTTCTTACTCTCCCCTTTAGGAGAAGGGCATCTTCTCCACATAATCTGGTTTGCTGACAGAAACAACAGAAGAAACTTTGGAGGATTCCTCCTCTCTATTAATAAGATAAAAACATCTATCTGTCCTGTCATAGCTTGGCAAGATATCAAGTTTTATAAGATTTTGAATGTAAGTATTTGCAAGGCAATCTTTAGCACAATAGAGACGACAACCACGAAGGGTGCTATTAATATCAACATCATTCATATCTATCAAAGCAATCTTTCTAGATATCTCTTCACACGCCAAGAACAAAGTGAGCTCATCATGCTGATTAGGAGTAATCTTGTCATCACAATACAAACTTAAGGTACTAGAAGAGTAACTATTAGGGTTTGAGCATTGGAAATTAAAATGACCTATGTCATCGCAATGCTTACATAGAAAAGGATAAAGCTCACAAACCTTCTTACCGATCTTGCCTATATCCTTGTACCACATTCGGGTTTCTTCATTTGCATGGTGGACACAATAATCTTCCTTGTTGTAACTCTATTCACAAGGTCTATGTACTCCACAAAAATTAACATGCTTATAAGAAATAGGACTTTTAGAAGTTTGAGCATGTTTATTGGAATCATCAACAACAATATCATTTTCTATGCAAGTGTCCTTAAAAGGTTCATGATACACGTCCCCATTTCCTTTAGGAACATTCATATGGGAAGCAAAGGCTTTAAAGCAATCAACCATAATTTGAGGATCAAGACCATATTTAGCACTAAGCTCTTGAAAATTAGCAGTTTCAGCGAAAGACTTAATGCAATCAAACTCATAATTCATACCTGATCCTTTACCTTTGTCGCTATCCCAACCTTCAATATTGTTTTGAATTGTCTCAAGCAGACCCCACTTGGTGTCGACATCCTTGCTTGTGAAAGACCCATCAAAGCATGCATCTAGATAATCCTTGTAATTTCCTGAAAGCCTTGCATAAAAATTATTAATAACAATATTACGGGGAAGATCATGAATAGGACATTTATGCATTAGTAACTTCAATCTTCCCCACGCTTGGGCAATGCTTTCTCCCTCATGAGGCCAAAAATTATATATCTGATTACGGTCTCTATGAATTTCACTTGGAGGATAAAACTTGGAATAAAAGAGAGGCACCATTTCCTCCCATGCAATAGATGGACCATCTTCAAGCAGCCGATACCATTCCTCAGCTCTGCCTTTCAGTGAAAAAGAGAATAGCTTCTTCTTAA
This sequence comes from Dactylis glomerata, assembly GCA_007115705.1. NCBI lineage: Eukaryota > Viridiplantae > Streptophyta > Magnoliopsida > Poales > Poaceae > Dactylis > Dactylis glomerata. Next base: position 3,614,807 of record QXEO01000834.1, on the reverse strand, counting down.
CTTCGTTCATTGAAATACCTGCACACTGGAATAACTCACATAATTCATGTATAAAAAGCAAATGATCACCAGGATGGACAGTTCCATCTCCTAAATATCAGTTATCCCTGACACGTTTAACAATTTTCATAGGTATTTTAAAAGAACGAGGATGGGGAGCACAAGCATCACTAGAAACATCACATATGGGAGATAAAATATTATCAGAACAGACCTTCTCCACTAAAGCTGGGGGACTAAAAATATCATACTCAACAAAACCAGCTTCCCCAAGCTTAGACTTTTCTATAGCATTAGAATTAATGGTATTCAAAGCATTTGTACTAATAACATTGCTATGCGAAATAAGCTCCAAAGGATTTTCAATTTTCTCTTCAAATCTAAAATCAGGAAAAAGACTAAAGAACTCTTTGTTTTCCATTAAGCCTAACTAGTGAAAATAAAAACAAGAAACAAAAAGATGTAATTGCAGAATCTAAAGGAAATAACTCCGAGCACTCACACAGGAGGATGCGAGTACCTTTTACCTTACCTCCCCGGCAACGGCACCAGAAAAGAGCTTGATGTCTACGCACTTCTATTCTTGTAGACACTTGTTGGGCCTCCAAGTGCAGAGGTTTGTAGAACAGCAGCAAGTTTCCCTTAAGTGGATCACCCAAGGTTTATCGAACTCAGGGAGGTTAGAGGTCAAAGCTATCCCTCTCAAGCAACCCTGCAATTACGATACAGAAAGTCTCTTGTGTCCCCAACACACCCGATACGCTTGTCAGACGTATAGGTGCACTAGTTCGGCGAAGAGATAGTGAAATACAAGTGGTATAGATGATTATAAGTAGCAAACGTGACGTGAAATAAATATCGCTGCGAGCAAACAAGTAACAAAATAGCAAGTAAACGGTGTGCAATGCTTGGAAACAAGGCCTAGGGATCATACTTTCACTAGTGGACACACTCCCAACAATATAACATGAATGAACAAGTAACTTCTCTTTGCTAAGGTACTCTGAATTACTCTCCTATTGAACATCACTAATCATCGCGTAGTGGCTACAGAAGCACCCCTTAAAGTTCATCAAGTACATGACAAACACCACTCATAGAGATAAACAAATCAGATCACAACTCAAGATAGAAATCATTGCAACTTAGACCAAGTACTAACACGGTGCACACACTGTCAACATTACACCATGAAAGGAGGAATAGATCACTCAATACTATCATAGCAATAATTATTCTCATAATCCACAAGAGATCACAATCATAGCCTAAACCAAGTACCACCATGGTGCACGCACTGTCACCGTTATACCATGGCAGGAGGAATAGATTACTTTAATAACCACACTAGAGTACACAAAATATCTGAATAATAACATGTACTTGTTCAACATGATACAAAGCTCACGATCACATAAAGATCACATCATGGGAGAGAGAGGTGAACCACATAGCTACCGGTAGAGCCCTTAGCCCCGAGGATGAACTACTCCCTCCTCATCATAGGAGACAGCAAGGTTGATGGAGATGGCGGTGAGGTCGATGGAGACGGCGGAGACGGCGATGGAGACCGATGGAGATGGCTCCGGGGGCACTTCCCCGTCCCGTCAGGGTGCCGGAACAGAGACTTCTGTCCCCCAAAATTCGTCGGCGACGGCGGCGGAGCTGCGGAACTGTTTCTGGAAAATTGCCGAATCCCCTAGGGTTTTCCGTCCCGAGGCTTAATATAGGCGAAGGGGCGATGTCAGAGGGCTGCCAGGGCCTCCTAACACAGGGGTGGCGCGGCCAGGGCCTGGGCCGCACCAGCCCTGTGTGAGGGAGGCCTGTGGCCCCTCTCCTTCCTCTCTTCGGATGTCTGGATGCTCCCGGGAAAAATAAGACTTCTGGCTTTTGTTTCGTCCAATTCCGAGAATATTTCCTGTGTATCACTTCTGAAACACAAAAATAGCAGAAAACAGGAAACTGGCACTGTGGCATCTTGTCAATAGGTTAGTTCCGGAAATCGCATAAAAGTGCCACGAAGTGTAATGAAACAATAGACAAATGGTGTAAAAACAAGCATGGAGCATCAGAATTTATAGATACGTTTGAGACGTATCACCCTTATTTTTACTTCCACGAGGGCGACCCCGACCTCGCGGCACTACCGGAGAGCCAAGGTTCAGACGAGAACCACCTGCGTCAGCCATGTGAACAAAGGAAAAGGCCAGGGAAGCCCTAGATGGAGAAAGAAGATGTTGTGGCGGAAGAGGATGCTGATTAGGGTTTTTACCCGTATCAGAAGGTGCTTTATTTATAAGCACGCATTATTGGGCCCCCGTGCTAAAATAAGGCCCGTAAACATATCTTACAACAGGAGTTAAATTCTGCATACAGCAGACGATAATATCAAAGAAGGGAAAAAATAATGAGAAGAGGAGATTGTGGTCGCACGGTATAAAAACCTCGACTTGGACTCGGGGGCTTTGAAATATCAACAGGAGGAAAAGTAAATGAATTTTGAGCCTATGCCTGTCTACAAGTACCCAAACATAGCCTCGGGGGCTACTCCCATCGGGAGCGCTGAGCGCGCACCCGATGTATGATAAAGCAATCAAAAAATGGAGAGGAATAAACATTATCACGAAAACTTTGACTACATAGTCGACGAAATACAAAGAGATTACTCCCATCGGGAGCGAAGAAGTCAATTTGAAATAAGAAATTCTTTGATTTCATCAGTCGAAAACTGGACTGCGACATAAGATTCTCGAGTTGCGTTATCGCAATGAAACTCGAATGCCATGATTTATCACGAAGGTAAGACCCCGGGATCCGTCCTGTGTGGCCTGGTATACGCACATGGATGCGCTCTGCTGGTATGTATCCATGTCTACGACGCGAAGAAAATCCTGGTGGACGCACTGGGTACCCTGAGAACCCCTGGGATTCACTCTTTGTAAGACCTAAATGCGGCAAAAGAGTGGATTTGACCAGTATCCCGAATTCAAGTCCAAGGGGATTGAATTTGAAGTAGGTGACAAGTATCTGTTCCGGCAGTTAACTGACATCTTGATCCGTCAGAGTTGTCAGGCTTGTTCATCAAAACCCCTTGCGATATATTATCATGAAAATAAGTCGAAAGACCGAGTCGAAGAATTTGAAGATAAGAAGAAGTCGAAGAATTGATCAAGTCGAAGATTTGAAGATTAGAGATTCAACCTGAATCTGCAATTCTGGTAGAATCTCAGGGGCTACTGACAAGGGTATAGATAATAGAGCCCGTTAGTTGAGTACCCCTGAGGCCCGTTAAGCTAGGCCCAATTGCAATGATAGTCGAATACGAGTTCTTACCGTATGTCGATATTGTAATCTGTATCGTACCCTACCCGATCCTCGAGACCTGGCCATCTATATATAGGGGCCAGGAGGGGACGGTGTAGGGCAGATTGAAAGCAAGCCAGGTTGAACACCCAAGTTTACTTTCGATATACACCTATTTCGACTAACTTTACCTTCGAGTTCATCCAGCGCCCTATCTCCCCGATCCTAAGTCCTTCATCTAGGACATTTGTCGAGTTAACCCCTCGTCAGTTAGTGTAACCGCCGGTTAAAAAAAGGGTTGCTTGATTGATCGCTTTAGCAACTTACTCAGAGAAAGTTCAGCAATTGATCGATCGAAGGGCACCTTGTATAATGTCCGAGGAAACTAACATAAAAACAATTTTCTAGAATGCAAGCTCCAACATGGATTATTTTGTCATCGCCAAGCAAAAATTGGCACATATATGTTTATGTATCCAGTCATGCGTATATATATTAGGAGTTATGCGTATATATATTAGGAGTTAGGGGCCCTTTTTTGAGCTTCGCCCCAGGCCCCAAAGAATATAGAGCCGACCCTACTTCAGGTTTTCCAATAGAGTATGTTGAGGCGTATGCAGAAAGAGCGAGATTTGTTCTTCCGCATGATGGGAAGATACTTTGGGCCCACTCGGTGAGATTACATCCAATGTTACAACATGTGACTAGGTCACGGGAATAAAATATCACAGAAAGAGTAAAATACAATGTTGGTAACGAGATTGAACTAGGGATGGTGATAGTGACAATCAAGTCTCGGATATTGCAAGTATCGCAGAAACAATAGGAATAGGACATCGATGTTTGCGGTTCAACAACGAAAGACCTCCGTGAATGCACAGGGGTCATTATGGAGATATTCCGGTCCTATAATAATCATTCACTGGAGAGGAGTCTCGTTTATGTTTGGAGTATTCTCGAACCGTAAGGGTATTACGCTTAAGGGTTCGATTACATGTAAGATGGTTTTGGTAAGTATTGACAAGAGAGAGATGGAAAAGTTCCACGTTGATCCCAAAGTTGTTCGGAGTATTTCGAAAGGAGTTTTGGAGCAACAGGGATTAAATAATAAGTATTAATGTTAATTAATTGAATTAATATTAAATGGAAATATTTGTTTAATAAAAAAGGCAGCACACCTTGTTGGGCCCCTCCCGGAGGAAAGCCCAACTAGGCCTAGGCGCCTCCTTATTGGATAAGGGATTGGGGCGCCCTAGGGTTTAGTGGGTGGGCCGAAAGGGGCCCATTGATACCCACAAGTGTAGGAGATCGCTGAAATCTTCAACGGGAAGTATTAGCTCAAATTTATAGTTTGACTCAAGGGGAGCAAACATGAATATTAGCAAGACTTTAACAATTGAGACGTCACTCTCAACCACACCTGTATATCAATATTCTCAAAAGCAAGTTGTGATTATAGCAGTTCAGAGAAAACAGTGATTGCAGCAATAAACAATAAACAATAGATTTCCATTTTTCACCGGAAAGGAAAACTTGCAACTCAGAGATTAAAAGCGCAGGCATGAGATCACTAGCGAGGCGTTGCATGGATAAGATTGATCATATATCATAATTTATTCAAGTTCATCTCTAATTACCTTTTTGTTTATAAGTGTAGGTGTGTGTCCCAAATATAAGTATGCGCACCAACAAGGAAAATTAGCATACACCTATTGTCCTATCTGCCCGGATTCACCGGAAGCCAATGAGGGTCTACAGATAATTAAGGTCTACCCTTATAGATAGTTCGGAACAATGCATTAATACTCTATGAATACACAATATTCTCAGACTAGACATGTTACCCATTGATATCCCCGGCTGTCACCTCGGGGGTCGCCGGATTAATAGAAAAGCAAGTAATACACTTTGCAGATAGGCACCCAACTCATATATATGTTGAAGCAATAAAAGTTCAGAACTAAAATCATGTCACTCGGGCCCTAGTAACAAGCATTAAACATAGCAAAGGTGCATAAACACTCATACGAGAACTTCTACAAGATAAACCCCTCAAATCTCGACATATATGAACGATTACATGATCAATCTCATCAGTGGCGGATCCAGGATTTTAGCAAGGGGTATGCCGCATGAAATCTTTTGGTTACTAAAGATGTTTTTTCTTATATATAAAGAAGAAATGATGATTATGAAATATGATAAAATAATTAAATAAAAAATAGATTTGCAATGTAATAAAAAGGGTAAGCTGTTGCGTGTGACCAAAAATTTCCAAGGTATTCGATCACGAGATAATCATTCTGACAACATTAAAATTTAGTCAAATTTTTCTAAAATAAACAAGAATATACAAAAAAGCATAATGGAGCATATAAAAATTAATCATATACTACCACATTTTCTAAACTTAAAATGTTTGGTAAGCTGAAATAGCCAACAAAAATATCTTATAGTATAAAATAGATAATACCTGACTACTGAAAACGAATTAGTTAACTAAATTATGATGCTATGCAGCTAGCCCATATAATACTGAAACAAGGTATAGAGCTGCTTCAACGTAAGCACAATAACTAGATATTTATTTTAACTAGTCATCATAGCTAATCAGGTTAAATCCATTCATTCTGAAAAAAGAAGGTTACATACTTACATTAACAAAATTAACACAAAAAGTCATTACCAAAATAGAAACGTGCATGCATGGTGCATGGCCATAGCTATGTTGTAATCCTATAGGCGAGACTAACGCCAAGCTGATCAACCCATTTCTTGAACCAAACACGCGTAGCGGCAGGCTACATGCTTTAGCTAGCCAGCTCGGCTTGATCAATCCAGCCAGTGATTAACACGGTAGAGTAAGCTTGCACGGCTGAACGCAGGGTATGCCGTGGCATATACGGCATACCCTGTAGGTCCGCCACTGAATCTCATTCAATACCCATGGATCTCACATGCCTACAGAGTATTACTCACACATGGTGATGGAGAACAAGCATATGGTGGATGGAGACGGTGAAGGTGATGATGGTGATGAAAAAGCCGTCGAAATCTCCCTCTCCAGAGTGGAGAGCAGGATCCTGCAGCCCCCAAAAATGAAGATCATGATGGTGGTGGCGCTATGGACCTCGAAAAAATTCCGCCGTCCTGGGAATAGGTTTTTTTTTCCAGGTATATAAAGGCGTGCGTTGAAGGAGAGGTGGAGCCGGCCACTGAGGCCCAAATGGACCCAGGTGGCATGGTCTATTGGGCTGACCGCCCCACCTGGTATCGTTTGCGAGCCAGGTGGGCCCTGGCCCCTTCTTCGTCTCAGATAACATCTTTTATATAAAAACTTCTGTGGTATTTTTCCTCGAATTTATTTCCATCGTTTCCTGCACCAAAAAGACAGAAAGGTGTTTTTGCTAAAAACAGCGTCAGATTCTGCAGGTTTATTTCATATATGGTAAGATTCCGGAGCAAAACCATGAGCAAAGTACTTGGAAAAGTGGATGTATTTTGGATACATCACCCATACGGTTGTCCGGCTAGGGTTTACCCTTGGCCACCGGCCCTAGGCTGCCTTGGCCGCTCCTTGCCTTCCCTTGGCCGCCTAGGGTTGCCTTGGTGGAGGGATAAGGGTGCCCCTCCCTTCTATATAAGGAGCCCCCCTGGGAGGAGGAGAACACACAACAAATTGAGGGGAGTTCTTTTGAGGAGCTCTCCTCTCCTCTCCTCCCCACGCGCATCCCCTCTCTCCCACATCTCCCTCTCTTGTGGCTCCCCGAAGGGCTGCATAGGAGCGAGGTCAACTCCACCGTTGCACACCATCGTGCAGTGGGAATTTCGGATCTGATCCAAACCAATCTACTTCCACAAATCTCGATGGGGATAGAGATCCGAAAGAAATCATCGTTCACCTTATGTGTATGATTCCGCGAGGTTCTACACTAGTGGCACTAAGTCATGCGCCGGTGTTGTCACACTGGTGTCGTGACATCAAGTTCTACACGACCTTGAGGTCGGCTACGTTGGCTTCTTCATCAACGCCTGTGCGAGGGCATAATCCCCGCGTTCGGTCTACAAGGGTACGTCACTGATCTCCAGCTAATCGTTACAGCATTACTAATAGATAGGTCTTGGGCAATTCAGGGTTAGATAATTTTTTCTTGTTATTAGCATCGAACCCCAACAATCGGGTCCTGGCCGTCTTCTTGCTCCGTATACACCATTGCGATGCTGCAGCCGAGTCTAGCCAACCGCACCACTGCCAGGGATTGACCACTTGGGGTGGGGCGGAAGCACGCCGAGCTGAAGCAGAAGCATACTGGAGCTGCTGCCCTACAGCCGTTGAGTCCTGCAGGAGGATGGGCTTCCGCCCTCGATAAACTGCCGGAGAGAAGCTCAAACTCGAAACAGCCTCCACCATGAAGCAGATGACGCCGAGCACCTCACCTGCTTCTACCCGCCACCACGGCCATCATAAAGAAAGGGAGGAGCGCAGGCTCGACGCCCAGGAGGAAGACCAGCATACCACCTTCCTCGCGAAGAAGAGGTATCCGCCACACGCTGATTCTCCCCCTCACCTCGACGGGCGGCCAGGAGAAACCTCGAGCGACAACCAAAATGCCGCATTGCTTCCCCTCCCCGCCGCCACGATCGGCCAGGGGAAGCAAGGAGACGCAGACCTCAGCGGCACAGAGAGGTCGACGCCGCGAGCCTTATTCAACGGCGTGGTGTTCGCCGCCACCAGCATCTCTAACCGGAGGAGCCTAGGGAGGGCGGACGATGAACCCTAGAGATCAGATCGGCGCCCGATCTGCAGCCGGCAAGAAGCCCACTACCAGGAAAACAACTAAATCCTAACTATAAACCTCGGCACCTCCCCTCCGTCGCTCTCGACCGACATCGCCGGTGAGAGAGCTTCGGATCAGGCCGGCGCCTTCAAGAGACAAAGGAAGGGGGAGAATGAGTCCCTCGGTGATTACTATTACCTCTGTCCCAAAATGTAAGCCTTTTTAGAGAAGTAACTCAGCTCTCTAAAAAGGATTACATTTTGGGACGGAGGTAGTACTTGTGAAGCAGGGACAGGAGCAAAGGGAAGACATAATAACAATGAATTGAGACTGCACCTCTGTTGCTCTGACTTGAGCATGAATCTTGTGTTATCTGCTAAAAAATAACAAAAAGCACATCAAACCAAGTAGGAGTACTGTACATGGAGGCAATGGTTAGCTAATATTTTCATACAGAAAGTAATTCATCGATTAGATACCAGTTCTATGTCACACGTCAATGTACCAATGTAATGCTAGCTAGCCTGCAGAAACACATACGATTACAATTGAGAGAGTGCTAAAGGAAGGGAAGCAGCAATTACAAACTTCAATGCCACACAGATTATGCATGCGTCTTTGCTTGCCATCACGTCGAGAGAGCTAGGATCCCATCGTCCCCATATGAATCCTTTCTTTCACGGCTGTACCTTCTATGCCTACATTACTAACGCCAGCAGCGGGGCAGATCCAGTTTGGGCAAGTCCGAATCGGAAGGCTTCATGCCCTCATTAATATGGGATTGCCGCTCACGATCGGCGTCGACGCGGGAGCTCGCCGTCGACCAGGGAGGCGGCGACGGCGCCCAACCTAATTCACCAGCGAGACGTAGGTCGAGTGTGTCGAGATGCAGACATGGCCCGCCCGACCGATTGCGCCTCGTTCTTACAGTTAGAATCGGAGCAGATAAGAATTGTTTTATTTTGCGAATTAGATAAGATAAGAATTAGACGATATGCACAAGGGACAGCTGACCGACCGGAAAGCCTAGCTACCACAAAATAAGGTCATGCCGCCGCTTCGACGGGATCCCGCCGCGATGCCACGACCATACAAAGGGTGGCTGCTGTGTCGGCACGGGCGAGGACGACGCCGCCGCCGGAGCTGGACGAACAGGCTGCTCCTACCCAGCGACGTCCTGTCTACGATCTTGTCCCGCGCGTCCTCGTCCGCCGCCGACATCTTCCGCTACGGCGCGACATGCAGGGACTGGGGCCACACCGTGGCCGCGCACGCCGACGCCCTCTACCGCGCTCTGCCGCCTCACGCCCAGTTCCTCCCCCAACTCGCCCTCGGCTTCTTCCACCAGGACACCGGACGAACCCGAGCATCCCCCACGCACCCGCCGCGCTTCGTCCCGACGGAAGCCGCCACCCGGCCGGCTCCTCGGCTCACATCTCCAGCTCCCTGGGCTGCTCGAGCACGCATGCCTGGTGGCTTCCCGCAACGGCCGCGTCGTCTTCGAGCACAGGCGCGAGACGCGCGCCGATGGCCTCACGCTAAGCGTTGTCAACCCCATGACAGGCCACGTCTCTGTGCTCCCCCCGCTCACCGGGAGAGACTGCCCCGGCACCTACGCGTGCGCGATACTCACCGGTGACGACCTCGACGTGCCTGCGCCGTCGGATTTCTTCCGCGTGCTCGTAGTCTATACCCGTGGCGGCGGCTTCGCGGCGCTACGCTCCTGCTCCTCCTCGGCCGCCGGCTGGGGGCCGGAAGAGAGGAAGGCCGGCGTCAGGATGAGCGCCGACATGCTGGGCCGGCTAGGTGCCTAGGTCACGCTGTTGTGGTCGGAGGCGTGGCCTATTGGCCGATGCGCCGCAAGGCCTTTGGGGTGCGGCTCGACGCCGCCCCGTCGGAGCCCATGGTTGTGTGCACGGTGCCCTACCGACCGGAGCACGTTACCTACGGAGAGCACGTGCTTGGCACCTCCCCAGACGGGAAACGCCTGAGCTTCGTATCCATGTTATTTAGGGGTTTTATGGAGAGGAAGGAGGATATGAGAGAAATGCAACTCCACAAGGAAGAGGGGCCCCCGGCACTATCTGTGCCGTCGGTTGTTGGAGATTCGTGCTAGTATGTTTGCAATATCACCCTCCCACCTGTGCCCTGTTCAATTCTTAGGTCCATTAGATTTTTCCAAAACGCCCCCCTTGTTTGCAGCTATTTGTTGCCAGTTTCGTTCGAGATTTCACGTCTCGCATTACTGAAGAGATTTGAGTACAGGATTTAATCAAACAAACTTTTACTCACATCTGACATGTTTTTTTTCTGCCAATAATAGTACATAATTCATATAATTTTCAAACATTATCAAATTAGCTATGTTCAATTCAAGATTGACAGCAGATCCACACAAGATCCATAAAAATATATGAAGATCTGTACAAGATTCATAACAATTTTATATGCATTTTGTAGAGATTTAGTATACAAGAAATAAAAAATTCCCACAAGAAAGTTTCATAGAATATTCACCAAGATTCATACTCAGTATTCATTCATATCACATGAGTAATAGAACATTCTTCCAAGATTCAAACATAATACACAAATGTTTCACATGCTTGATGCACATTCTTCCAAGATTCAAACATAATACACACATGTTTCACATGCTTGATGCACATTCTTCCAAGATTCATGAAAGTTTCATGATTTGTAAGAATTTCTTATCAAGTTCATGAAACCAAACTATTTTTACTGATCGATTTTACACACAGAGTATCAATTACATATTTAGACCAAGTTTAATTAGAGACTAATACAAGATTCATATTAGAATCGTATACACGTTTCAATATAGATAAATTACTGAGCTCACTGTACAATGCAATTACCATCTAAATATGCATTTTTGTTATGTTTCTTTAGAGTTTCCAGTAGTTGTCAGAGTTCCTTATGTGTTTTCATACAAGATTAATTGAGATTTTGAGGAACATACAAGATCCAAGAATGTATCACAAGATCCAAGAATGTATCATGCATGATCCATACGAGGAGAATCTCGTTAACACATCGCAGATTTCAATTTAACAACTAATCAAGTAATACATCGCAAGATTCATAGAAGATTCAAACTAACTGATAGAATTAGTGTCATACGTGGATGAAATCTGAAGGATTACACAAGATTCGCATAACATTACAAGAAACAACTTGTTTCATACAAGAAAAACATGAAAATAAACTCGGTAGCAATCCAAATATTAATTTCAGTGTCAAGAAATTAATGACTCCACTGGATCTTGAAATAAACTTGCAAAAATCATTGAGAATCTTCCAAATCACAAAAAAATCGAACAAAATCACAGATCCAATCGAGTTTTCACACATAAACTGGATCAAAATAGAAGGATAGAGGAAGAACACAGAGGGGATGTCGCCGGCCATAGCTGTTGATGACCGCTTGTTTTGTTGGTCGCCGGGCGCCAAACTCATGCCTTGCCGGATCTGGTGCTTGAGGAGACCGCCGATGAACTGGAGATGGCGTGAGGCACCGGATCCCGTGCCTGCCGGGCGAGAACCGGCGACGGAGGAGCAGCCCCGCGAGTGAGGGGAAGCGGAGAAGCACGGCGCGCGTGCTCGTCGCCGTACACGGCGGGAAGAGCGGTCGTGGTGGCGGCGCTAGGTAGGCTTCGGCGGTGGAGGAGCGTTGATGGGATGGGGGATTTTATGGTTAGAGCGGTGGTTATCCACTACCGGGGCTGGGTAGTCATCCTCTCCCATGGACTACAAGGTAAATTCTGTCTTTTGGGAGGACTATAATGCAAAAGCATCTGAGGCTTTGACCAGGGAGACTTTGCACGAATCTCTAATAAATAGACGCTACGGATAGTGCCGGGGGCCCTTCTGCCTTGTGGGAAATCCGCTCCCGAGGATATGACCATCAAAGTCTACATCGAGACCCAGACGGCTGCTGGCGGGGAGTGGGAGGGGTTCCAGCACGCCCTCGTCATCAAGCTACCCGACATTGTGGTCAATAGTATAACCGCCATTAAGCTACGGTGGTTCGGGGAGAGGAGCGGCACAGTGCTCTTTACCCTCGGAGAAGGCGAAAGCTGGACAAGCGAGGGAGTATTCATGCTCAACATCACCACGGGAAGCCTCGAGAAGCTCGCCGACGGGGCCGAGTGCCACGTGTGGAAATATTTGTGCGGATATGAGATGGGCCGTGAGGCGCTCCTTGCGTCGGTAGCTCGAGGCTGACTTCTCGTCATGGACACTGGTCACTGCATGGCTACCTTACTACTCCTGGGGTTTTTACGCAAGCGTTGTCCTATTTTCAATTGAGTAAACTTAGGGGGTCTTTTTTTAGGCGAAAAATGAGACTTTTTATTCCATAACACATGTATTCCTGTAAACATTATTAGGCTTCATTTTGATGTTTACATTGGGGGCTAGGTATTGTATTGGACTGAATGAATGTCCAATACCTCACTACAGGAATCATGTGGTACGCTGACGGCTGACTACCCTCGGCGTAGGGTATAATTGCCGTCGGCGTAGTCTACGCCGAGGGTTGCCGTTGGCGTAGCCCCTCGGCGTAGCTCTATTTGGCTGTCGGCGTAGCTTCTGCCCTCAGCGTAGTCTATGCCGACGGCTTTGTCCTCGGCGTAGCCCCGTCGGCATAGTTTATAATTTTTTCAAAAAATGTTCAATTTTTTTTAAATTTTTTTTAATCTTCGAATTGTTTGACTTGCTAATCTCTCAATTAGAATATTTTTAATCAAACTTCCCAGTCGGTCACCCATCCTCAGACTACTCCACCCCCAGCACGCTTAACTTCTCTGTTCCATCCAGATGAGTTTTCATGAAGCAAATTATACCTTGTTGATAATACTACCATATCAATCCTATTAACCCTTATATCACTATGTCACACGTCATTGGTTTTAAATTTCCAAACTATATATTAAGTAAACAACAATAAATAAGTAATAAGTATATTGAGTTCCAAACTATATAATAAGTAAATAAAAATGAATAATTGATAAATATATTGAATAATTTATATCTTTAAATTTGTAAATCAGAATTTGGTAAATTATATGTCTAAATCGATAAGAAGAATGAGAGGAATCCAAATATGACATCCATATATAATGTTTTTATGTTTTATTTAATTTTTTAATTTCTTATGCTCGTTTTTGAATTTCATGTATCATCAGTGATATCTCGAACTTATGAGATTTACATTGAAAAAAAATATAAACAATTCAAAAAAAATCAAAAAAGGAAAAACCTTCACACATAGTCTTCTTATGTCAAATATTAACGAGTCCACTTGATAAACAAGTTCTACATAGTTTTTTATTCCATACCCCTGCTTTACCCCGTTAACCCTGGCTTTACCCTATTGATAAACGGCGGGCATGAACCTTCTTAGCTAGGTGTCAAATTTTGCAAAACTCTTTGTGTATCTCTAATAAAATAACATGTTGTGTACCTAAAAGTGATTTTTTTCATAAAATCACGAGGAAGCCATGATGGAGTTGTAGTTCAAATTTACCCCACTTCCTGCTGAATTGGCAAGAGTTTGTCTTTTTTGTGGAAGGTTACTGCAAAGCTTCACACACAAAAAAAATTAGTGATATATAAACATAATGTGTTCTAATATTGTTTAAAATTATGGTGGTCTAGTTTTGTAATGTATTTTCAGTACTTCCTTCACAAAAAAACCTAATTTTGACACTTAGAAAATGGAAATTGGTTTTTTTATGCATAGAAAATGGAAACTCCCAATATGAACTTTTTTTTGCCATCCCAATATGCACACATGTGCACAATATGGGGTCATTTGAATAAACTATTCTATGATTCGGGTCATGACCTAGCTTATGTGGCTTGAAAGCCATAAAACTTCGTACATGATAGGTCATTTCTGAGAAGGAGTTTCTACAATGTTTGCAATAGTCCAAGTTTATTATTTTTCCTCACAACTAGGTAACATAAAAGTACACAATGCGAAGGCTTTACATTTTTTTGAAATTTTTTGAACTTCTTATGCTTGATTCAAAATGCGGTCAAAACGGCGGGCATGAACCTTCTTAGCTAGGGGTTGAATTTTGCAGAACTATTTATGGATCTATGATAAAACATCTACTTGTGAACCTGAAAATGATTTTTTGAAAAAATCATGGGCAAACTATGATATAGTTGTAGTTCAAATTTACCTCGCTTCCTCCTGAATCGGCAAGAGTTTGTCTTTTTTGTGAATGGTTAATGCAAATCTTCATACACACAAAAAATGGTGATATATACATAAAATGTGTCCTACTATTATTGAAAATTAGGTTGGTCTCGTTTTGTAATGTATTTTCAGTACTTCCTTCACAAAAAACCCAATCTTGACACTTAGAAAATGGAAATTGATTTTTTTATGCATAGAAAATGAGAACTCCCAATATGAACTTTGTTTACCATCCCAATATGCACACATATGCACAATATGGGGTCATTTGAACAAAATATTCCATGATTTGGGTCATGACCTAGCTCATCTGGCTTAAAAGCCATAAAACTTCGTACATGATAGGTCATATCCGAGAAGGGGTTTCTACAATATTTGCAATAGTCCAAGTTTATTATTTTTCCTCATAACTAGATCACATAACATGACACAATGCGATGGTTTTACATTTTTTGATTTTTTTTGAATTTCTTAGGCTCGATTCAAAATGCGGTCAAAACGGCGTGCATGAACCTTCTTAGCTAGGGGTTGAATTTTACAAAACTATTTATGGATCTCTGATAAAACTTCTACTTGTGAACCTGAAAATGATTTTTTAGAAAAATTATGGGCAAACTATGATGCGGCTCTAGTTCAAATTTTCCCGACTTCGAGTTGAATTAAAACCCTAAATCCTAAACTAAAAATCCTAACTAATTAAATTAATTAGTTCTAAATTTTGGAAGGTTTAGATGAATAGATCTTAATTTTCTGCAAATTTTTATATATTATTTGTATTTGTTTGAATTAGAATGATTTAGTTATGTTTTTTCCAAAATTAATATGGTAAAATGGAAAATAGCTATGCCGAGGGCATTGCCATCGGCGTATAAAAGGCCGTTGGCGTAGCGATTTTATGCCGACGACAGTTCTACGTCGACAGCCAACTTCGTGGACTGCCTGGCCTGTGGCCTACGCCGACGGCACCGACATTTGGCCGTCGGCGTAGACGCTGACCGTCAGCGTATTTCGCCATTCCCGTAGTGCCTAGGATATTGAAATTGAAAGCAAATGCCAATATTTATGTTTGGATGTGTTGGATATTTGAAACCCACACTAGATATTGAAGTTAAATATATGCTAAATACTATTTGGATGGTAAAAGTGTTGAATTGGAGTTGAATGAGACTTTGCTTGTTAAACTGTGTTACAGGCTGTAAAAAATGTACGCAGCTGCCACAATATTTTTATACTCCCGAAAAAAAGAAAATAATATATTAGCAACAGTAAATATTCACGAATATTTTGTCTAGATAATACGAAGTTCCATATTCATCATAAGCAAGCACATAAAGATAATACAAGTCCGATGCATACACACAATACCCAATCTCTGTTTGTATTTCTTTGCTCGAAGGATGATCGGCATCTCTCACTCTCACTAACATGGTCCTCTCTCTCTCTCTCTAGTCACTTACTTTGTCCGAGCGATCGACCTTGTGGTACGGGGAGTACAAAGCGAGCAGCAGCAACTATTTATAGGTAGCGTAGGTGTAGCATGGACTCAAAATATCTCAGCCACAATATCACTGGTTGCCTGACCTTTGGAGCTACCGAGAAGAAGTCGAGCTGGCCCTTGGGATGATGGACGGAGTAGTGCACGTACGAGCTAACTCACTTGGCCTCCATGCATATACCAAAGCAGAGAACTTGGATGCCCACACACTAGCAACAAACCACGTTGCCTCTTCTTGAAATATCTCACTAGCTCCGGTTCAATGTGCACATGCACGTATATTAAGCAGTTCCATCGATCCAAGCATAGTAGCACTAGGCAATGGAAAACAAGTTAGGTTTAACTGTCCTACGGTTAGCTCCTCTAATTTATTTTTAACCTCTAATTTAATCAGGGATGATTAGTAAAATTTTGACCAATTATAAGTTAACTCAAATTAATTAATAGCTAAAGATCCGGGTTATCACATCTGTGACCAGAAAATGGCATAAATAAGTTATAACAAGTATGAAAGTTTAGTATAAACACATTTATCTTGACTCACTTTAAGACCAAAAATAGATGTCATGAACAGATTACTGAGCGCCTTGTGGCCATGACCACCATGAAGATATAAAGATCCCACCTCGATGTATACAATAAATGAGTGTGGCATACTCTGAGCGCCGCTTTTTTTGCATGTGACTAGTTTTGTGGCACTAGGGAGGGTCGGAGTGTGAGCCATGAGTTCAAATGTTTGTATTGGGAGTGACTCGTGTTGTGTACGCTGGCTAGGAGGGTCTGTCGACGGTCGGTTCGTGACTAAATTCGTTCAGGTCACGGTTCAGTCTATAAGTATGCATGTAACTGTAACGAGGCATTTTAACTGATCCATCCAGAAAACAAAATGGCGAACCTGATCGGCTCCACCATTGTGCACCTGATTGGAGAGCCAGAGGAGTCCTTTGAGGGCTGCAGCGCGATAGCGTTCTGCACGGTGTGTCGAGCGGCCGTGTGCCTGGGTTGCTGCACCGAGCACTTGTAGAGGCATCCGCATAATGGCGACGTACAGGGCGGGTGTTTGATCCATGCTTCAAATTGCTGTGAAATCCCACTCCGGTGCTACTTAGAATGTAGGTGAAGTGCATAGAGGCAGCATAAACAAATGGGTGGATCTGAGCTGAGGTTGATTCCCTTGGTTTTGTCTTCACTTCCCCTATGATGAGAATCTGACATAACCTGTCCACAACGTGAAAATATTTTTGTTGTGTAGAGAAGATTTCTGCTTACATGAGACTAGCATAAATCTGTTTACATTTCTCTATGGCGGTATGGTTCAAGCAGTATTGTGCAGACTTTGGTCACAGTCTAATCATCTGATGCAATATAGTAGTTTTGGCTAAATTTCGTCAACTATCTGGCTATGTTACTTCACTTTTTGTAGTTAGATCTTTGATTACTGGATCTTATGCAAATGGCTTTCTACTTCAGCAAGTATTGATTTCAATCTGTCAAAATGGAAATGAATTGCATATGCGACTAAGGATATTTGGAATGTCTACATCATGACGTTTCAGTATTACTAAACACCTGGAGGAATCACCATGATCAACACCAGCTACTTGTATTACAGTATTAGGAAGTTATGTGCATGCACTGGTGGTTATTGATTAGGATGTGCAGTGTTGGGAGATAGTGTCTGGATGGATTTAGCTGAGATTGATCGAATCATAGTAATCCGTTTGTTATAAATATTGATATGTCTTAAATTTCTGCAATATTTTTTGCCATAAAATCATCCGAAAAGTATGGTTTGCTTATTGTCTACCATGCATATTCTTAATGTGAACCTCATAGACCACCATGTCCCTTGTCCAATTAAATTTTTATTCTCTCACCAATTAATTATGTGGGACGAGCCATTATACTTTAGAAATTGCGGTCTTACCTCTTATGTGAACTTTGTATGTAGTGTATTTATTTTCTTACCGTTTTGGCTGCTCCGTAACATGATTCTGAAAGTTCTTTACTTCTTTGCAATATGACGGTGGCTAAAATCCGGGAGGTGTTTTCAGTACACCGCAAGAAGCGTCCCCACGACAGTACTTTTACCTTCTTCTGGTCCGGTGCTACGAAAGGGATGTTGAAATAAGGTGTATTTGTCTTTATTGCATGTTTGTTTTTACAAAACTTACAAGCCATTGTCTTTGGAACATTCATTTTTACTTCCCAAGTCTAACTTTTACTAGGTTAGTAACTGCAACAAGCAGGCAGATGATAAATCAAATGAATGGTGATTCGTTAGGTCAACCGTGTTGCATATCATAATAAAATTGAGCGTATGATACTTAGGTGAATATTCTTGTGGAGAGATGTAACCCAATGATCTCCATTCTAGATGGCATTTTCCAGTATATACCTATGCTGTATATGGGCAATATATTTGGTTCATGGAAGCAATGTTCAAGTTTCTTGTATGATTGATTTTCTTGTTGAGAAATATCACTATATTTGTAATTAGATTTTGTTTTAAGTTTTAGTAAATTGCACTATGCGAACATGAATTTTAGAATTTTCACCGCTTCCATGTGGTGAAGGTAAGACATATAAAAAGACCGATTTTCTTTCTTGTCGGCCTCGTTCAAAGTCAACGAGTTCCACAGATACGCCAGCCCGCGGGTACACGAACCTGGCCGCGCGTACACGAAAGCCGGCCAAGCCTCGCACTTGCTTGTACTTGCCGCGCGTACGCGACCCTGCCAGCATGCAATCCATCGATCAGATAAGCCATCGCTACCTAGCTCGTTACACTCAATAGACACGTACAGCCATGGGCTTAAAAGTGTATAAGCACAGCAAATCTATGAAATACAAGTACAAAAAACTTAAGATACAAGTACAAGTGTATTTTTTTCACGGTTGTACTCTGAAATACATTAAGTTATATTACCTCCATCTCAAAATATAAACCTTTTTAAAGAGCTAAATTAGCTCTCTAAAAAGACTTACATTTTAGGACGGAGGGAGTACTTTTTAGGAGTAATTTTGCTCGCGTTGTACTCTAAATTACACTAATATGTACTTTCACTGTTAAGTACTACTCAGAGTACTCTAGAGTATAACTGCCAGCAAAAATACACAAAATCTCAAGTACACCTAAGCCAAAAGTACAACTCTAGCAATCTGGTAAGTATAACAAAAAATTTCTCAAAACCTATTAACATGGGATCTTGTTTTAAAGATCTCGACACGAGGATCTTAAAAGTGAAAACGTTTCGTAATTTGGACAAAGTGGTTCTCAAGATATTTCATTTTTAAAACGAATCTAAAAAACAAAGGGAAAAACTAAGACAACCACCCTCCCTCGTTCTTCTCTCCTCCCTCATCCCCACCTTGCTTTCCCTTGTAACACGTGGCGAGCAGCTTCTGAGGATTTTTCTGGCACCACAATGCGCCACTTGTCACACGCGAAGAGAATTTCCATACCTTTATAAAGGTTAACCTTTTTTAAGAGATTTTGGAAAAAAAAAGGGGTCCAGAAAATTTCAAGAAAAAGGGCCGTCTAGAGAAAATAGATCCATTCTATCGGCCTAGGAATAGAAAGAAATGACTTTCTATTTAGAAAATCCCGAAAATAGAATTAGAAGATGGTTTTCTTTGCAAAAAAATCTATAAATACCTTTTAAAGATAGTTCTAAATTTTATAATGCTTTTAAAAGTCAAGAAAACTGGGTTGTTAAATGTTTATACAAGAGGACTATCAAGATAAGAAAAGTAACTTGATAATATTAAGAGTAAAAGCGCACACAAAAACCATCCTTTTGATTCCAAAACTTCCACCTTAGATTACGTTTGGCACCACAGTTTGTCTTGCCGACACATGACCGGTCTCACGTGTTTTGCTGAGTCCAAAAGTGCTTGCCTTAAATTTATGAGTTAAACGCTTCCATGGTCTATAAAGTTGGCAAGCGTAAGCGTATTGGTCACGAACTGAGAAAATGCAAACTATTTGTTAGTAAGTTTGTGGATGTTGTCCGTTCATCATTCTGTCAAACTGGGCGTTAGGACGTGGCTCAGATTGTGTCTATCTTTTGCAAACAAACCTCAAGCGTCAGTGTTGTTTGACAATATTTAACAGTATTGTATGACAACATTTAACAAAAATTCTTGTAATATTTGTAGTAAATTTGGACAGCAATTCGAACTGAAACCACATCAAAGCGGTACATCAGTCATCTAACAAAACATGAAAACAAGCTTAAGTACTGCTTGGCTCTTCTTTACCCAACAACCAATATCGTGCACCTCTGCCTTCGTCTCCCTCTCTCTCTTCATTTGGCTCTTCCTCTTGTGCCAGAACCAAGGATCTGCTCTCTATATTGAGCTACAAAAATGGACTCGGGCATTTTCTCTTGCTGCTTAACAGGATCCCTTATTGCTATCTGTAGCAAACAGAGTGAATAAATCTACTAGTATAATTTTGTTCCAAGAAAAATCTAGTAAAATACAGTGATTTTTTAACATACATTATTTTGTAACTTGTAGACAAGAGTGCTCTTCACCTGGGATGGATCATGAGAATAACCATAGTTGGATTCAGGGGCAGCGGCCTCTCTTCCACGCGGAGGGACCAGATCAATGCCCTCTGCAGAATACATCGCCCTCGTCCGCACGGGCGGACCTTTTTTTTTTGAACTGCACTGGCGGACCTTAGTGTTGGAAAAAAGGGCAATGGCCCCTCCAACTAAATTACAATTTACACTATACTACTTAGTATTTACTATTTTTCATCATATAAAAAGTAAAGTAATTTAATTTAGCCCCCACAACTGCTATATAATATCTTTTAGCCCCTCCAATAATTTTGGTCAAGGTCTGCCACTGCTCGTCCGCAACCGCCGGCCGCTGGAGCCGGCCTCTAGCTTCTGCTCCTTCAAGGCATAGTCAGAATTGCCATGTGCGTCTGTGTTCGTTCGTGAGGACAGGGGCTTCTCTGTTCGTTCGTGGGGCGGCAGCCTCTGTGTTCGTTCGTCCATGGTTTATTTTTGAGCACTTTTACGATACCCAGTACTCCATAAGTAGGATAGGGAGTACCAACGAAATCTCACCGTTAATTAAAGAGGGCAGTTTAGTCTTTTTTTTCTTTGTCCAACAAAGAGCTGAATCGATTCTGTATATGATACGTACATCTCCTGCAAGCCTGTCTTCTACATCCGCCGATGTTCTTACTTCCACAGAGACACAAACACCTTGGCACCTTCCCAATCGGCCGCTATTGCATCTTCGGCCGGCTACCCGGATTTCTGAATCTCTGGTCGCCCCGACGCGTATCCGCATGGCCGTATCTCCGGCCACCTGACCTAACTCACTGGCGCAATCTCACAACAATTTTATTGAGTTTGCCATGGAAGTACTGAAGATATAGACAAGTGACATTGATTGCCAGATTTGCGACCCGGGCAAAGCTATAACTGATACAATCAACAAACCAGAATCAATTGTTTATTCTTTTGGAGTTGGAGCGAACTGTATGTTCATAATTTTCCGTGAATGGATGGATGCGAGGGGAGGGAAAGGCAGATTTCCTGGATCGAAAGATCAAGGAAAGGCTGGACGGGCTCTGCCTGACGACCAGACCGAGAGATCTTATCATGTGGGCGTAAATTTGGTGATGGCCTGGCTGCTTGCACGGCGATCGGCGGTGATCGCCGCCGGTTGTGCCCTGCCGGAATTATCAACGCTGTGACCTATTAACTTAACTGCCCTAAAAGTACGACTTTAACCCTAGAACCTGAGTACTCCGTAACTTTTCAATCAGTACTCCATGTAGGTTGGATTGGAGTATTTTTTTTTTGACACTGTAATCCGCTCTTTATTCATAAAATAAAAACAAGTTACAAGTTACGAACGAACAGACCTTACAGAACTGAAAAGATAGGATAAACCTATGCAAAAAACCAGCGTCTATCCTCCTCCTTCGACACCACCAAAGCGAACGCCAAAGGGACGGAAGACAGATCACCACAACACCCGAGCTCGACGCGGCTCCATCGCTGATCAGCAGCTTTTCGGACCTCCAAAGTAGTTTGCCGGAGGCAAAACCATTGTCGTTGAAAGAATCAGACCGAGGCAACATGTCCTCGGACACGCGATCGAACTCCAGAACTGGTACCCCCCTACGACTACAACGTCGGGGGAGGAAATCAGAACTGCCGGCCTCCATCCACAAACCCAGCATAGGATACACCATCTTCCGTCTGTCACATATGCAGACAAACGTCTGCACGTACTCCTCGACAACACATCCTCCCTGCTCCACCATGACGTCGGAGCCAACGCCATAGTAACGGGGACAGAGCAGGAGGATGAACACACCTGATGGGATCACCGCCTCCGCCTCGACGACACCATCCAAGAAACTGAAAGCCGCCGATCCGAGGAATCGACAAACACACGATGCCATCAACTCCGAGACGCCGCCATGAAGGACACCGCCGGTGTGGGAGTGGAGCTGAGGCAGATTTATTCGTCCGGGCGCCGCTCCCACCACCCCAACGGCGCTCCACGACCTGCAAAACCAAACCCTAACTACAGAGCGGAGAGACCGGATCCCCCCTCCCCACCGCCGCCGGAGCAGGCGGAGGGTGAGGGGACCAGCACGGCCGATGGAGATCGGGTGGAAAAGGCGGCGCCTCCCTGATCGCCTCTGGCGGCTAGGTCAGGGAGCGAAGGAAGAGTATAGTTTGCTTGGTCTAGTTTCACGATCTTTGGATTGGAGTATCTTTTAATCTTATTCGTTGGATCACACAAAATGGAGGGTCTGTATTTACTTAGGGATACTGTAAAAGTGCCCTTTTTTTTGCAAAATATGAGGGGCCCTCACATGCAACTCACGTGACCGTAAACGGCACCACATCAGCGACCACTAGTAGAAAATAGGGCATTCGTTTGGAGCTGCAAATGGCATTAGCACCGGTTGACTTACGAACCCAGACTAAAGGGGTGCTTTAGCACCGGTTCGAGCTGCCAGAAAGCTAAATGGAGCCCGTGGAGCTCTAGCACCGGTTCGTTAGGAACCATTAGAACCGGTTCGTGGCACGAACCGGTGCTAAAGGTGTCGCGTCTGCCGCGTGGCAGGCGCCAGACCTTTAGCACCGGTTCGTGGCACGAACCGGTGCTAAAGGCTTCCCTATTGCACCGGTTTTGGGCATGGACCGGTGCTAGAGGTCCTGCCTATAAATACAGCCACCACCGGCCCTCTCCTCTGTTTTTTTCCTGTGGAAGGTGTGAGGGGGTGTGCTAGTTTGATTTTTTTTTCCTTATGCACAAGAGGTGTTTGATGAAATGCCTAGGAGCATGATGCTACTTAAGCTCACACAAAATAAATATGATATGAGGTGCCCGAGCGATACTTAGGTCTTGTCCTTGTTCTTTCCTCCTCGATCGAGGTTAGCAACTCTATCCTTTCATTTGTCATTGATACAAATGCATGTTTCGTTATTTTACTATTTATGATGTTCGGTAATAGTATTAGTAAACCTAATTATATGACGCAGATGAACGAACGACAATGGATGTATGGTGACCGACGCACTTCCGAGTTCATTGAAGGTCTTTGTAATTTTGGCGATGTGGCTCGGGCAAATATTCAGAATGGTTTTATGTGGTGTCCATGTGTTCACTGTGGGAACAAGAAGGAGTACTCTTCCTGGAAAATCATTCACGCCCACCTGCTTCGGAAAGGTTTCATGCCTAGCTATAATTGTTGGACCAAGCACGGAGAAAGAGGGGTTATAATGGAAGACAATGAAGAAGAAGAGGATGATGATATGTACCCTGAATATGGTGATACTGCAACGGGGGAAGCTGAAGCTGAAGGGACAGGAGAAGCTGAAGATGTAGATGCATCAGATGAGCCTGATGATGATCTTCGTCGGGCCATCGTAGATGCACACAGAGAAGCAGAAAGTGTGAATGAGAAGCGGAAGTTAAAAGGTATGTTAGAGGATCACAAAAAGAAGTTGTACCCAGACTGTGAAGATGGGAACACAAAGCTCGGTACCACACTGGAGTTGCTGCAATGGAAGGCAGAGACTGGTTTATCTGATAAGGGATTTGAGAAATTACTAAAAATAATGAAGAAGAAGCTTCCAAAGAATAATGAATTGCCTGACAGTACGTACGAAGCAAAGAAGGTTCTCTGCCCTCTAGGATTAGAGGTTCAGAAGATTCATGCATGCATTAATGACTGCATCCTCTACCGCGGTGAGGAGTACGAGAATTTGAAAGCATGCCCGGTATGCACTGCACTGCGATATAAGATCAGACGAGATGACCCTGGTGATGTTGATGGCGAGCCCCCCAGAAAGAGGGTTCCTGCCAAGGTCATGTGGTATGCTCCTATAATACCACGGTTGAAACGTCTGTTTAGAAACAAAGAGCATGCCAGGTTGTTACGATGGCACAAAGAAGACCGTAAGAAAGACGCGATGTTGAGACACCCCGCTGATGGGTCGCAGTGGAGAAAAATTGAGAGAGACTACCCGGACTTTGCAGGCGACGCAAGGAACTTAAGGTTTGATCTGAGTACAGATGGCATGAATCCTTTTGGGGAGCAGAGCTGCAGTCATAGCACCTGGCCTGTAACTCTATGTATCTATAACCTTCCTCCTTGGTTGTGCATGAAAAGAGCACCAACCAAAACAGTGGTGTCCGCATTGATGCAACAAACAACAACGAGCAAAAGGACACCTATTATGGTTACATAGAGGAGATATGGGAACTTGACTATGGACCTTCTTTTAAAGTCCCTTTGTTTCGGTGCAAATGGGTCAAGCTAGATGGAGTAGGGGTAAAGGTTGACCAGCTGTATGGAATGACAACAGTGGATCTCAACAATCTTGGTTACAGAGACGAACCATTCGTCCTAGCCAATGATGTGGCTCAAGTTTTCTATGTGAAAGACATGTCCTCCAAACCAAAAAA
Source organism: Dactylis glomerata (assembly GCA_007115705.1). NCBI lineage: Eukaryota > Viridiplantae > Streptophyta > Magnoliopsida > Poales > Poaceae > Dactylis > Dactylis glomerata. Next base: position 3,590,035 of record QXEO01000834.1, on the reverse strand, counting down.
AAGAAAAGATAAGACAATGAATACATCATACGACGAGCCAAAGCGTCACATAGTTCTTTCAGGGAAAAGAAACATCGTGGGAGTTGAGGATAAGACAGACATGTCAGAAGATTATAATAAGTTTGATGAAATTCCGCCCTTCAGAGTGAATATTGACCCAATCATCGCGTTAAATGGTGAACATACTCCATGGTTACGACCGAAGCGATCCTAATCAAGGGAGATACGCGAAGGGAGGTTCATGGCCTCCAAGACGAAAAATCAGAAGAAAGGGAAACACAAGAAGAAAACTCAGAAGACTAGATAGGGATCATAACTTGTGTATCTCAATATGGAAATCACTTTCCCATTTATTTTTTGTGTAATGATGTTATTGTATGAGGGAAATTTTTCCGAGACGGAGCTTCCAAAGATATCGTAGGGCGTGAGCACTAACGATATCTTTGAGAAGCTCTGCCACGGGAGATTTCCCAATAATTTACCCAACATTCTTAGAGGAGATGGAGTCTTTCACTCTCCCTACCTTCTAGGTATCGATGCTCCTTTTATAGGCACGGCACCGCTTCTACTTTGTCTTGTTCCTCCGACAGGGGTATCGTGCGTCCACCCACGCGTCCTTATCTCATCGAGTAGTGCATCCACCCATGCGTCCTTATCCTACCGATATCTTTAGTCTCGGTTGCACCCACCAACCGGGACTAAAGGTTACCCACACGTCCTTATCCCACCGACAGTTTTGTTAGATGACACAAAAACCACCTTTAGTCCCGGTTGTACCCACCAGCCGGGACTAAAGGTTAGATGGTTCCCCGCGCCACTGTGTTCCCGCCTATTTTCTTCCCGCGCTTTCGACCACTTCCCGCCTCCGTCTTCCCGCCATTTTTCACTATATATATGTAGGCTTGGCCTCCATTTACATATCACATCTAGACTCATATCTGCAAACCTCATCACTATCTTCCATGGCTTCCATCGTATCTCTAACCCCCCAGGAGGCGGAGGCGCTTTGTGCCTCAAACTACCCCTGCCCGCCGGGCTGCCGCGTCCCCACCGGCTGGATGCTGAGCGTCGGAGGCGTACCGGTCCCTCCTGTCCCTGTAGGTGTGGCGCGCCAGATGGCCATCACGAACCACTACTACTTCGAGCTCACGCCAGAGCAGCGGAGGAATCCTCAGTGGCATCCCGACTACAGCCCGACTTGGGACGCCTTCTTCATCAATCGGCGTGAGAGTGCGCTTGCCAGGCACGAGGAGGACGGCTCGCCTCGTTCGAACTTCAATGAGGCCGGCCGTCGGCTATGGTGGCGCGGCCGGACTCTCCAGAGCGTCATGGCCTACCGTGGCCCCCGCCTGCGCTACCCTCACTCTCAGCCCACGCGTGCTCACCAGTCGAGGTTCGACTACCGCGACCCCGATGCCAGCGACGATGACACCGGTGACTACGATGACTACAGTGGCGACGTTTATAGGGCTAGGCACGACTATGACTGAATCATCCAACATTCGAAAACAAGCTCGGCCGATTGTGACTTAATCTGGCCATGTATCTTAATTTTCAGTTGAGATATGTACTTCTTTTCCTGTTCAATCGTTTTCCCGCCCTTTTTCTTTCTGCCCTTTTCTTCCCGCCCTATTCCTCTCACGGAAATATAACTAATAAAAAGAAAAAAAGAAAATCAAATATAACTAATCAAAAGAAAAAAGAAAATCAAATATAACTAATCAAAAGAAAAAAGAAAATCAAATATAACTAATCAAAAGAAAATAGAAAATCAAATATAACTAATCAAAAGAAAAAAGAAAATCAAATATAACTAATCAAAAGAAAATAGAAAATCAAATATAACTAATCAAAAGAAAAAAGAAAATCAAATATAACTAATCAAAAGAAAATAGAAAATCAAATATAACTAATCAAAAGAAAAAAGAAAATCAAATATAACTAATCAAAAGAAAATAGAAAATCAAATATAACTAATCAAAAGAAAAAAGAAAATCAAATATAACTAATCAAAAGAAAAAAGAAAATCAAATATAACTAATCAAAAGAAAATAGAAAATCAAATATAACTAATCAAAAGAAAAAAGAAAATCAAATATAACTAATCAAAAGAAAATAGAAAATCAAATATAACTAATCAAAAGAAAAAAGAAAATCAAATATAACTAATCAAAAGAAAAAAGAAAATCAAATATAACTAATCAAAAGAAAATAGAAAATCAAATATAACTAATCAAAAGAAAATAGAAAATCAAATATAACTAATCAAAAGCAAAAAGAAAATCAAATATAACTAATCAAAGAAAATAGAAAATCAAATATAACTAATCAAAAGAAAAAAGAAAATCAAATATAACTAATCAAAGAAAAAAGAAAATCAAATATAACTAATCAAAAGAAAAAAGAAAATCAAATATAACTAATCAAAAGAAAAAGAAAATCAAATATAACTAATCAAAAGAAAATAGAAAATCAAATATAACTAATCAAAAGAAAATAGAAAATCAAATATAACTAATCAAAAGAAAATAGAAAATCAAATATAACTAATCAAAAGAAAAAAGAAAATCAAATATAACTAATCAGAAGAAAAAAGAAAATCAAATATAACTAATCAAAAGAAAAAAGAAAATCAAATATAACTAATCAAAAGAAAAAAGAAAATCAAATATAACTAATCAAAAGAAAAAAGAAAATCAAATATAACTAATCAAAAGAAAAAAAGAAAATCAAATATAACTAATCAAAAGAAAAAAGAAAATCAAATATAACTAATCAAAAGAAAAAGAATTTGGCGGGAATAACTGAAAAAATTTAAAACACCCTTTAGCACCGGTTCGTGGCTCAAACCGGTGCTAAAGGGGGTGGCGGTGCAGTTCCCAGACAGCACCCTTTAGCACCGGTTGAAGCCATCAACCGGTGCTAAAGGTCTGACCTTTAGCACCGGTTGATGGCTTCAACCGGTGCTAAAGGGTCTTTAGCACCGGTTGAAGCCACCAACCGGTGCTAAAGGCCTCACCTTTATAACCGCCCGTCTCTTCTTCCCTGCATCGCCAAATCGACTAAGTCCCGCGCGCGCTAGGAGCAGATTGACGCCGGCAGGCTGCCGAAATTTTTCGCGCCACTGCACCATCGCCGCACCGCGCCGCCATCGCCCGCTCGCCGCTCCCGCTCGCCGCTCCCGTCCGGCCGCGTCGCGCCCGCTCCGATTCCCGCCGCGCCGCGCCCGCTCTCGCCGCTCCCGCGCCCGCGCCGCGCGCCCGCCCGTTGCTGCCGCCGGCCGGCCGTCGCCCGCACGCGCCACCATCGCCGTCGGCCGTTGCTACGCCCGCCCGTCGCTGCGCCCGCCCATTGCTGCGCTCGCCCGTCGCTCGCTGTGTAAGTCCCTGCATGCATTTAATTTGTTAATTTTTTTAGTTATTTTAGGATTTTAGTTATTTGTTAGTTAATTAGTATATTTTAGGTATTTGTTAGTTAATTAGTATATTTTAGGTATTTTAGTTATTTTAGGTTTTTTAATTACTTTAGTTATTTTTAGGATTTGTTTAATTAATTAGTTAATTAGTTAGTTAGTAGCATTTGTTATAAAATAATATCATTTTGTTAGTTATTAGCATATTGTTGTTCATGTGTGAATGGTTATCTTTATTTGAATGATGTTGATAATCATCTATGAGATTTGTATGAATAAGTTGTTAATGCAATCATTTGTGCTCGTGCATGTGTGTTCACATTCATGTGAGAAACACATATAGTTCCTAAGAAATGCTAGTGAACACCTAATTATCTTAAAAAAGTTGAATGCTCCAGTTTGGGAGTTATAACTCATCTTATAGTTCTCCACACAATAATAAGAAATCTGTGGCATAAAGTGAAAACAATGAACACCTCGAGGCTCAGAGTGGTTGGCGAAGTACTTCCTTCATTCCAAACATTCCAGAGTGGTTGGCATCAAACTCGTGAACAATTTTTAGGTCTTTAATTTTTTTAGGTTATAAAATGGGGGCGTTGTCCGGGCGCCGGCGTGGTGGGGAGGGAAGACCTAATCTTCCCCCACCGTGTCGGCGCTCGGCCAACACCCCCTTTTTTTTGGTCTCCGTATTATTATAATAATTTGTAATAATTCTTTGCAGAAACTATGGATCTCGGAAGAGACGACTTCCAGGAAAATATAATCGAGGACATCATCCGCGATAATGATGAGGATGTCACCTCGTTGTTTTTAAACAACTCCGGTGAGGGAGACGAACATAATCGTAGAGATGGCTTCGATGAGGGAGAAGGTGCCGGAGAGAATGATGGAGGCACCGGTGAAGGAGAAGGTGCCAGAGAGGGAGAAGGTGCCGGAGTGGATGGAGGCACCGGTGAAGGAGAAGGTGCCGGAGAGGAAGAAGGCGCCGGCGAGGTAGATGTGTATTAATAATAAATTAAGCATTTGTTGTATAGTTGGATTATTTGATTTGTGTATATACATATATTAACACTCCTTCTTCTTTTAGCCCTCTGGATCGAGCCACTCTTCTGTAAATAGAAGAGGTCCGGCCAGAAGGTTGGAAGAACATGAAAGGTACCGAATAGAAGAAATCGCTGAAGATGGCGAACCGATTGCTCCCGCGGCTCACGCAAGTAAATTTATAAGACAATGCGGAGTTCTTGTTAGGGACAACATTCCGATCACCATTCGAGAATGGAAGAAGACAAAGACGGAACCAGTTAAATATGTCCGCAACAGATTGAAGAAAATTCTTTGGAAGAAGCTCATGGTTAATTTTACCCTACCTGAGGCGCCACAGGTGGATCGAACTGAGGTGGATCCAAATGAGGAGGATTCAAATGAGGAGGATTCAGATGACGATGATCGTCATCTGAATATCATAGAGCGGAAAGTCAAGAAGTGGACTCTTTCGAGGATGGCAATACAATTCAACAACTGGAAAAAAAGATTGTACAAGGATTTTGTCGACCAAAAAAAGACTCCGGTGTTCACTGGACAATATGAGAAGATAAAAGATCACTGGGACGCATTCGTGGAGTACAAGACTTCAGAGGCAGCTAAGCGAAGGTCAGAAATAAATAAGAAAAATGCTGCTAAAAAGAAGTATCACCATACTATGGGGCAAGGAGGCTACAAGACTGGCAAGCCTAAGTGGAAGAAGATGGAGGACAATCTAATTGCCAAAGGGATCATTCCGGAGACATTGAAATGGAATGATCGGTCAAGAGATTGGTTTTACGGGCATGGAGGGAAGTTGGACTCGGAAGGGAAGTGTGTATATATAAAAAAGCATGACGAAGACCCTCTTCCCATTGATGCCCTTAGAAGCGCATCAAAGGATGTTGAAGAGGGAAGGTTCCATCCTGATAGAGAGAAGGACGAGCTCACGCGTGCCCTTGGGAATGATGAACACCCAGGACGAACACGAACCACTCCGGGCTCCAAACCGTGGAAACTCGGGTTTCCCGTGGAAATGAAGAAATTTCCCGATAGAAGCCGTCAGAGAAGAAAGGAAAGGGAAGCAGACCGCATGTCTCAGATAGAACAAGAGCTGAAGCGGCAATCAGACTTGTTAAATCGGATAAGCCAGCAAGGAACCGCCGCATCTCAGCCACAGATAGAAGCCGGACATGATGCTACCGGCCCACCATCTCAGCGGAAAAGCAGCGTGGCTTCCACGGACCTCCCAGCGGATGATGATGAACCGGCGATCCGCTACCCAGTGGATGATATCACGGAGTCAACATCTTGCGAGCTACATGTGAAGGTCGTGAACATAACCATGAAGGTGGCGGTCGGCTATGCCTTACCCATTGGACCTGATTCAACTTATCATTGCCGTTCGATTCCACCTGGCTATGCTGTTGCCGGGGTGGATGAAGTTATGGGCGGATTTGAGCAGCTGAAGCTTGACCACCCTGCGGGTGAAGGGGATTTGTACGAGCTGGGAGAAGCCAAGAAGACCACCGTTCTATGGCTAAAGGAATTAATCGTGCTTCCAAATTGGACGCCAAGGTCTCCAGCACGTCACCCTTCTCCACCGCCACATCAGCCTTCTCCGCCATCTCCGCATCAGCCTTCTCCACCATCTCCGCGTCAGCCTTCTCCAGCATACCAGCCTTCGCCAGCTAGTGAGCCGTCTCCGCCACTTCCACCCACTGAGGCTCAGAGCCAAAAGCAGAAGCGTACCATCGCCGCTCCCAAGAGTAACCGATCACCGATCCGTCGACGGGAGCCCCTTCCAAGAGTACCTAAGGTTCCTCCAAAGAGACCTTATGACTATACTCCGGAGGAAAATGCGGCGAAGGTACAAGAGAAATCAAAGAACTTCTTAGAAAATTTGAAGAGAAAGAAGACCGAGCAGTCCGCCGAGCAGCCTCCTCTAGATCCAAAAGTGTTAAAAATGTTGAAGAACCTTCACCAACCCGAGCCAAGGCTTGCATCAGATTATGACCGCACTATTCTCAAGTCAGATGCAGCAAAGCGGTCGAAAGGTAAATCAGTTCCTCAGCTCGGAGAACAGATGAACTCTTGCCCCCCGCTCCAAGTGTTTCCCGATGTCCAGTATGATCCAGAGATCATAGCACTGTACAAAGAGGAGGCCAAAGCTGCAGGTATGTCTGTTGCTCAATACTTAAGCAGGTGTGATTTCCCCACGGCTGAAGTAGTAGCATACAAATACCGGTATGGGAGCCCTCTCGTCAGACCCGAGGAGATTCCGAATCTACCAACAAGAATGCGAAAATTGCATAACTGGTACTTGGAAGCCTCATAGCGTGGGCAGAATTGGATCGTAATAGGAATTAATGATGAGCATTACTTTCGTGGAAACGACGACATAAACATCGAAGTTGCTGAATTATTTCAGTTATACAATCATGATGCCCTCGACAAATCGATGATCAGTGCCTATTGTTTGTAAGTATTATTTTTCCTTGTAACTATAAGTCTTTATCTCATCTCGTTTATTGCATGCATAATTTTACTCACTATATTATGCAGATTGAAGAAACTCGAATGCAAAAGAGGACAAATCTATGATATTGGGTTCATTGACCCATATACCGTGAACGAGGTAACTCTCCATAACCATATCAAGGACACGGAGGATAACTTGGTACGGGCGTTAAGGAAACAAGAAACCATGACGAAAATACTATTTCCTTACAATTTCAAGTGAGTGTGTTAACTGTCTTATACACATTACTATATATTTTGGTTACTCGATGTTAAGTGTGTGTTATGTGTGTGCGCAACTATCATTTTATTCTGCTAGTTATTGAACTTGATAGAGGACGAGTACTAGTCATGGACTCGAAAAAAAAATCCCTTGAGACATTCGGGGACATGATTGATACACTCCAGCGGTAATTTCAATCATTATGCATGGCACTATATCAGCTACTTTCGTTCATTTCCCGATATCAAGTAATTACTAACTTCTTTATTCATTTTCTTTGCGGGGCAGTGCTTGGAAACGGTTCACGGCTAAGGCACCGGGTCCCTGGAGAAATGAGCTTGAATTTAAACAAGTACCGGTAAGTACTACTAGCTAGGTCCGCGCATCTCTTTGGTTCTAGTTTCAATACCATTATCATCCTTGATTATTATTTTGATTGAACTCTATTCTCGTAAAGTGCTTGAAGCAAGAAGACGGAAATAATTTATGTGGATTCTATGTCTGCGAGTTCATGCGAGAGACTTGTCGTGAGAAGAGAAGACTAGAACAACTAGATGTACGTAAACAATATTCACAATTTTATTTTATTACCATCATTTATGTTGAGTTTCTTCATTCATATATATTGATCCCCTTCTTTACATTAGATCGAACTGAAGCGGGATCGTCTTCTAGCAACTGAGCGTATATGAGCAATTCAAGAGGAACTGGCGGGATTCTTACTTGATGAGGTTATAGCACCAACCGGTGAATACCATCGGCATTACGATTTTGGAAAATCGTAGCTGAAATTATATTGTATATATTCATGAACGTGTACAATGTTCTATATGTATGACGATATTGTGTAATATATATGATGGTTTCTTTTATATGTGCATCAACATTTTTCAAATACCCGAAAAAACCGTATTTCAAAAGGCTAGGGATTAGGGTTTTAGCCAAACACGGCAGGGGCTGCCACGTCGCCATCCTCTAGCACCGGTTCATATTACGAACCGGTGCTAAAGGTCCATCGGCCGGAGCTGGTCTACACGGCCACGTGGAGACCCTTTAGCACCGGTTCGTAACGCAACCGGTGCTAAAGGGGGAGGGCTTTAGTCCCGGATGCGTTGCACCGGTTGCAGAACCGGTGCTAATCGGGGTTATGAACCGGTGCTATTTCTCTGTTTTCCACTAGTGGACTTAACGCATGGGGTGACGGAATGACAAACGGGCAACATCTGCACAACTTAATGACCAATAGTTTGTATTTTTCCAGTTGGTGACCAATACGCTCACGCTTGCCAACTCTATAGACTATGGAAGCGTTTAACTCTAAATTTATTGTTGGGCACCATAATTTTTCTCTTACTGACACATGATTTGTCGAGGATTTTTGCGGACACACAATTCGTTAGCTATTCTAACAATTACTGACATACCGGTGGTCCTCGTAAGAACATTTACCAATCCAGCATTCGTTCATACATTTGCCGACACACCATTTGTTCATTTTCTGCAATATTACTGACACACAAGGTGACATTGGCGTACGCATAGGGTAGGCCTGGTGGGCCGTGGCCCACCTCAAAATTTGAGAAAACAAATTTCTATCTCTAATTTCAGCAAACTTTTATCACAATTGGAGAGTGGAAAAAAATTATAGAGGTGCCCTAGTGCCCACCTTCTAATTGTTTCCTGCGTCCGCCACTGCAAGGTGACAAAACTTTTGATGACACACCATTCGACAGATTAGAAAAGGCTTACCAACACACCGTCCGTAAGACAATGTGGGGCGTGGCGTACCTATTCCTTTGCATAAGCCACACAACAATCTAACAAACCATAGTAGATAACTTGTCACGACCCGTCCCAAGCCAACCAAGCACCAGACAGGATACATCGCTGGGATGCCTTTAAATAGCAACAACAACACCAAGGGCAGGGGGTCGACGAACAAATCCCTGAAACTTGTCTCTCTGAAATCCTCCTCTCTGAAACCCTCTTCTCTGAACCTATCCCCTGTATCTCCTCCCTCCTCAAACCTGTACCCAGATTCCACCATAGCCAGTTGATTTGACATCGAATTGATAGAGGAATCGTGTGTTAGAGTACCAGGGCATTACATTTGGTATCAGAGCCAGGCTAGATCGGGAGGCGGTGAGCACGGATGGAGAATCTCGCGGCGGCGTTGTGGGAGTTGGAGCAGTCCGTGAGGTCGTTGAAGGTCGCCGCCGACGAGTCCCACGGCCGGCTTCGGGAGATCGGGGATTGGAAGCCGTCTGTGGACGGGATGCCGCAGGAGATGCGCCCCGACAAGGCCAACCAGCGGCAGCAGCTCGGGCCGGTCACCAGCAACCCCATCCTCGGTCTCGACCTGAGCACGCTACAAGTGCATGCTACACCAGCGGCCATGGAGGGCGGTGTTACCGCCGCGATGGATTTTGTTTCCGGTTCTGCCGTCGGTGTCCTTGAGGTTGTGGCGTCGTCTCTGCAGTCGAGTACCGCGTCCACGATCGTTCCAATGCCTGCGGGAGTCTCGATCTCCCCATCCATGGAGCAGATCATCGCCCTCAAGCCTGAAGCAGTGATGCCCACCACATGTTCGACACAGGTCTTGGCCAGCGACATCAACTCGAGGAGTGCCAAGCTGAATCCATCGACCGAGGCGGGTCGACACGTTGAGCTCGCGTGCCAGCATCAGATGGCTACGCGGAGCACGCACTCGCCTCCTCCGTGGCCAGCACCCAACGCTGGCATGTTCAACACCACCTTGCTTACCAGGTGCTCCATCACTAGCAAGGACGGTGCTCATGCAGAGGCCACGTCTCTGAACCAGAGCCTCACCATTCCAGTGTCTGCGAGAGCCTCGATGTCCCCGATCGTGCAGCGGCTCGATGCCCTCCAGCCGAATGCACTGCCACTCCTACCTGCAAGTGAGGTGCTCGATGAAATGCTCGTGCAGACCGACACTGCAGTTGTTGTTGCCAAGGGTGAATCAGTTCAGCTACACCTAGGCGTCAGCGATGTCCATGCCTTTGACATGTCTGGAATATGGGGGAGGACAACCTGGTCTGCATCAAAAGGGGCAAGCTCTTCCTTGATTGTTGGTGTGTCATTGTATCCTCCAGATCAGTCTAGATTAGCTATGGATCGGCCACCACCATGGCCTCTGTGGAACCTGAGGTCCGTGTGCTGCACAATACATGGAAGGGCTTTGCTGCCGCTGGTGCCACCCCGTCCACCAGAAGCTATATGCCACCACCTGCTATGGATACTGCCACTATTGGCTTATGTCCAAGCTGAATGTCCAGAAGGGATGAAGGGTGTGTGCAGATCATCTATGTCAGTGTTGCACGAGTCGACGCCTCCTGCTGAACATGTGCTGGAATCGGCTTCTCAGACCCGGACAACAACCATCGAGACATTTCCCGACGACCGCCTGAGTGCAGACATAGGCAAGACCGACATGCCATATGGGCTTGGCTCTTTGAATGTGCTCTCTTTGGCAGTCCTCCACGAGCTGTTCTCTGGCTTCCTGTTGCCAACAGAAGCTATACTTGAGCATATCCATGGCCAAGTCATGTGCCAGATGGGAAGATCAATGCAAACGAACCTTGTGTTTGATGAAGCCCATCCCAGCAGTAGTTCATTTGTCTTTGTCATCATTTGCACGACAGCAACATGCTGCGGTGATCTGTATGTTCTGGCACTAGCAATCGGAACCAATGAGTTGCAATATCCTGGGCACATATACTTGCGGAAATTTTTGGCTGGCCAGTCAAGCAGCTTCTCTACAGGTACAACTGAACCAGTGATCTTGTTTGGTATGGCTGCAGTAATGTTCACTCGTCAGATACTTCCAACTCTAGTGCACCTTTCTCACATTCTCTTGGAGAAATGGATACGAGGTCGTAGTGCAAGATGGTCCTTTGGTCTACTTCCCAGAGCTGCAGCACATGGGACCAGTTTACAATGGGTGCACCCGATTGGAGTTCAGGATGCTATGTTACTACAACTTAGGTTACTTCTGCAGCAGAAACATGGTGGCCTGGTTTATCTCAGTAGTATTTTGCTGATGACCCATCAGTCGTTCCAATCCACAAGTGACCTGCTGTTGTATCTAGCCAGTTCGCCACGTAACTCGCCGTGGGATCTAGGTGAGCAGCTCCAACAGACAGCTCTAGGTACCAGTCTATTCCATTCAGTTATAGGTGATCTGTCAACTTCAATTGCGACCTGGCACGAGGAGGCACAACTGCACGCACAGGTCCCTTGAACACCGGCTTGGGGACAAGCCGTAATTGAAGAAGGGGGTAATGTCACGACCCGTCCCAAGCCAACCAAGCACCAGACAGGATACATCGCTGGGATGCCTTTAAATAGCAACAACAACACCAAGGGCAGGGGGTCGACGAACAAATCCCTGAAACTTGTCTCTCTGAAATCCTCCTCTCTGAAACCCTCTTCTCTGAACCTATCCCCTGTATCTCCTCCCTCCTCAAACCTGTACCCAGATTCCACCATAGCCAATTGATTTGACATCGAATTGATAGAGGAATCGTGTGTTAGAGTACCAGGGCATTACATAACTCAATAGTAGATGATAACGAGGGAGTCTCTAACCGAAAAAATGTAGCGGGTGTGGTGGCATTTCCTATAAAATGAATGGGATGTGCGACACCATCACACGTTTCAGCCTAATGGTAAAGATACTGCATTTCTATTACTAGTTTAAAGAGAACCAATCTGATATTGGGTGTTTAGGAGAGTGGTTGTATCCTCGGCCCACCAGAATTCAAACCACATGTTAGTCATCTGTGTTTCTCATAAAGATGAAATATTAATTCTTTCAGCGGGAGACGACATTATCGTCGATAGCGAGTCACATGTGGTGGCTTTGTCGGTCTTAGGACCTAACCCACAGGTTCAGTCTTTTTCAGAGATGCTCATAGGGTAGGGTGTGGATGTGTGCATTCTTAGAGATGATTGTATGCGCTTGTATATCAACGCTTACGTGTGTATGGTGTTTCTAAAAACATTTGCTACTTTAAAGTACTTTGTTTTTTATAAAAAAACAATGCCGCCAAATTAACATAGTGTTATCGAGTATGTGTCACTAATGCGCGGCTGATTTGGATGCACAATGAAATACTTGAAATTTTAAAAAATAAAGCATCTAAAATATTAGGAAGAATAATCTGAAACCTAGCCGCACAATTGCGCCATTATATCTCATAGATTTATATTAATTTTACATGAGTTTCAAAAGAAATTAAGTGCAAATTTCATTTCTTTTTGAAAAAAGCTAGTGTCCGTTGGGTATGCAGGAATCGTTCCTGCCACGGATAACCCGGCTCCTCCCATCATGCCGCGAAGGAATTGACTCGACGGTGCGTTGTGCACCCGTGCACGGACGAGTCACCCCACCGATAAGCTATAGCGGCGCAACAAACCGGGAATTGAATACTCCACGCCCCAGACTCTCCCCATCCCTCGGGATACTATAATAAGACGAGCCTATCAGCCGACCCAGTCATCTCCGAACAAACCAGGAAGGGAAACGGACAGCAGCAGCGAGCTCCCACTGATCGGAGCACGCAGAATTGGGGAAGGAAGGATGGTGAATCGGGGAAGCGCCGGCGCCGGCGCCGGCGAGGAGCCGAGCAGACTCGTCTTCGCCTACTACATCACCGGCCACGGCTTCGGCCACGCCACCCGCGCCCTCGAGGTCCGCCGCCTCCTCCTCTCCACTGCCCTGTCCCTATGCCCTGCTCTGTGTGTTGATCGATTTTGGGTTCGCAGGTGGTGCGGCACCTGGTGGGCGCGGGCCACGACGTGCACGTGGTCACAGCGGCGCCGGAGTTCGTCTTTACCACCGAGATCGACTCCCCCAGCCTCCACATCCGCAGGGTCCTGCTCGACTGCGGCGCCGTGCAGGCCTCTCCTCCTCGCTCGCAGTTGCATGTTGTTCCTCCCGGCGCGCCTCCCATCTTCCTGGCGAGCTACCCTCTGCTCCAGTCAGTACGCTGCCTAGGACGAGGCGGTGGTCACTGGTGCCAACCTCAGCGACCGCTTTGAGCAGACCCTTCTGCGCCACAGAGGCGGCGCCGTCCAGGAGCTCCCCTGACTCTCGCCCGAGAAGGTCTCCCTAGCTCCCGGCAGACACTGACACATTCGCCCGCATGACATACAATTTTCGATTTGAGCCATCGATTCAAGTTTCTCTCTTCGATCTTGTTAATTTTGGAGGACTCCTAGGCGGTAGCGGTCACCGGGAGCGATCAAGTTGTGATCGAACCGGAAGTTTGTACAGGATCGAAGGCCTCCCCATGGTCTTCACATAACTCGGCACGAAAATAAAATCTCAGCCGTAGGCAGCATTTTATCCAACGACCGAGAATGATTTGTTCTCCCCTCCCCCTCCCTCCCGCGTCCACCCCTAAAATCACGCAGATGCGTTAATCTCACATCCGCACGCCCTGATTTCGGATCAATGCCAACTCCCAATCCCTACCACGTGAGGAACCAGAAATCCCCTGCCCCGTCTATGCGCCGCCGCTGTCCTTCTCCCCCCGAGCTCCCCGTAGACCGCCGGCCATTGGCCTTCTCTATCTCCCCTGGACGTCCTCCGCCGGCCGGCCGAGGTCGACGCCGCCTGCCCGCAACTGCATCGACGCCGTCCGCCGCGACCGAGCTCGTGGCCGCCGCCGATGGGCGCGAGATCAACGCCGCCGATGTTCAGGTATTATTGTTAGTTGGATAACATTTGAGAATAAAAAGGTCAGAGTTCATTTGGCAAGGATTATTATTGTTCAGGTAGGTGTGCGGTATCTGTTTGTTAAAATTCCCCATATTTTTATTCATGTGATGGTTACCTCAAATTTGCATTGTTTGTTACCCATTTGCACGATCTCTAACTTGTGTATATTTCAGTACATTCATTAAACGAATTTCATATGCTTTCAGCAATGCAGCGTACCATGGTCCAACTTTTGATGTCCGCATACCAGGGTGTTCGTCAACTCTCACTTGTGGTCTGCTCTCCATCTTACAGAACCGGTTGGACATCTTAGGTATGGTTGCTTCATTATTTTGAAACGTACTATATGTTTGCATCAAGTTCTTCAAGATCCCATTCCACTTTTATGAAATATGTACTCTGAACAGATCATATTTTCTAATGTGCAAACTGCAGTCTTCCCAACATTCAAAGCATCAGACCTGCAATTACTTTAGGAACGGGTTCATTGGAACTTGAAAGGCCAAGTATTGTTATTGGTAAATCTTGTGCAAATGGGTGTGCTGAAATGATGGAGAAAATAGAGAATGCAGGATTGCTCTTATTGCAGCAGGATGTATACTTAAGTAATTATTAAAAAAATTCAAATTCACTCATGCATTTGTTAGAATGGAGAACATCAGGTGGAACCACAAATCATATTTAGGAACACTGTAGAAATTTGCTGTTTTTTTAGGGAAGTAGAAATTTGCTGTTGTGAACCACCGTTTACCACTGCTATGTCCTGATGCATTGTGCATGAGAGATTGTAGTTTGAGTAAAATAAAAATAGATGCCTCTTTTTTAAACTTCTAATTCCACTACTAACATTTGCAGCAGGAAGTGGAAGTGTTCATAAAGATCCTGTTACGTACAGGTATTACTGCAAGTTGCGATAAAAAAATAGGAGTAGTTCTTAATCCATGAGAAAATATTTGTGAAACTGGATACATGATATGATGAGGGATGTATCACATACTTTTAAACAGTCAATCTGCTTTTATGTACAAACAATTATATGCTTGCAGGAAGTATTTATGTGGCTATCAGTTGTCCAGGTAATTTGAAAAAATGGAGCTACACAACATGGATCCTTATAGTTGATTTATTTAAGATCAGTTTTCCCTAATGTGTAGCTCGTCAATTATATAACCCCTCCCCGCCCCCCCCAATTTTTTTTATTTTGAACTTGGCACTTCTCTAAAAATCCAACACATGTTATCCACACTTTTGATGAAACTGTACAAGATGGAGAGCGTGGTTTAATTTTCAGCATGGCAATCGAGTGCATAGTCGGAGCATTATGTGATCTGGGACCAACGCTGGTAGCTCGAATGAAGACTCTTTTTTTAATACCATGTTTCGAAGAAAACCTGTTTTGACAATTACAACAAGGAGGCACAGTTTATTGGCGCTCACGATAAGCAGAAAAAAAAGGTCTGATTGCAAGTATCTGGATTGTATGCGCTATATATAATGTTTTCCACAACATGGATTCTACTTGCAATTGTATGGAGCATAATGCAAAGAAGGAATGAACTGAATGGTATGGTTTAATACTTTGAGCTTGAGTGGGCATTATATCTTCAGTCTCTCCTTGGGGTTTGATATTGCGGTGAGCTCTGATCACTTGCGGTAACCTCAAATAATTTGGTACTGGATGGATATGAGGTAATTCAACCACTACCACTTCCCACTGTAGTTTTTGTTTCAAACTTTTCTCATTTATTTTTCCCTTATGGCTCCTGTGGAGCAGGTATAGCACCTCTGCGGCACTGAGCATCAGAGGCAGAGGCTGTTGAGGCAAGTCATGGCTAGCTGTCGAGAGGCAACGACGACACGTCGGTGCTTCAACAAGGCTTCATGACCAGCAGCCAGGCCATGTCCAGCAAAGATCTAACAATGGATGGAACACTTGGAGAGAGTAGTGGGCTACAAGAAGCGTCTCCGTACACCATCGAGGCTGGTGCCAGGTGGAGGGGAAGGAGGCAACAAGTTGGGAGGAGTTTTTTCCAATCAGATGTTAGTTAATAAGTTTAGGTAACTTTAACTCTACTACGAATCACAGTTATGCAATCCCGGAGATCTCAAGCCAGAGCTAGATGTTGCTTCTTACTTTTGTTTCGTTTCGTTTAGCAGTTTTTTTGTCAAATTTTAATCCAATTAATATTGTGGATCTATTACTTTTGCTTCCCTTTCTTGGGCTGTTGTAGCACTGATGTTTTCTTATGGACAAAGGGGTTGAAAGTGTTTTATCTCTAAACATCACAGATGTTTGCTTTCTGGCGTGTTCCCATTCTGTTTGGCTTAACTCCATAATTCACGTCATTTCCGCTTCTTTCAAGGAGGATATGTTTACCTAGACAACAATTTATGTACTAAAAAATGCACGTGTATGCGGATGACATTCTTTTAGACCTTCTCCAAAACATGATCACATGTGTAACTTTGGCAAGTAGGCGTGACTTCCACAACGCGAAAATGTCAATGATGCCAACAAGACTTTGGTTGCATATGCATGTCAATGTGGCATGAGATAGATTTGAGTGACCGGCAAAAACTTGCTAAAAGAGAAAATATATTCAAAATACATGTTTGTGTTATAAATATTAGACGTGCGTTGCACGTGCACGCTTACTAGTAGTGGAAAGGGCTCCTACTTCGTGGAAGGAGCTCACAGAGAAGAAGGTGTGCATTCATGGCGTTCGGGGTCCTTAGTGGTAACTGTACCTCTCCAACGGTGACTAGCTTCCTCTTAAGGAAGTGAACATCGGGATTCGTGTGCTTTGGTTATTTCTTTACACTTATTTAAATTGTGATAGCCTTCAAACTTGATGTTCTTGATATATATATTTTTTTGTCATATAGGGTGCTCCACTTAGTTTGCATTAGGCCAAATTATTTATCCGCATAGCCTAAAATTGCAAACAAGTTAAGGAAAATTTTGTAGAACCTATTCACCCTCTCTCTAGGTTACCGACTCTGAACTCTCAGAGGCAAAACCGTAGCAACTCGCGGGCATTTAGCTAGTGGATCGTAATGGAAGGAGGCGTTTAGGTCAGGTCGGCCTATGGAACATAGGCTTTAGTGGGTTTTTGCGGCCTAGTTAACGACAACATGTCTAATTGATGTCCAGAGTAGCGTCTCCTAGGGAAATTAAGCCCATTCGAGATTGAGTGCAATCCAACGGAGAGGAATTGTCAAGACGTGGATCGGACGGCCAAAAGTGTTTATATCGTGAGAAAGCTCTCTCTTATCGTAGTTATAATGTCCCTAATACTTGCAAGTGTCTCTTAAGAGCAAAGGTCCTTTCCGCATGGATGTAGGAATAGACAATCCTTAGGAAATGGTGCACATGATGCATTCTTTTAGCATCGAAGATTGCATAGTCACCCAGCAATACAGAGCTCTTACGAAAGTTGGATACTTACATATGACATAATTAAATAATTGCTACAGAGGTTAGAAAATGTTTTCTTACAATTTTGTAATTTTGGTTCACGTTCTTTCAGTTAGTTTTGGGTTTTTAACTCCCTGTTATATGTACGCACCTTCCTTTTCAGCGGCCAGATTCGAAATTGATGCTAATTTTTTTTTCATATTTTGGTAGAAAAAATATCAAAGAAATCTTGTGCAATTATATTTTGTGAGTCATACTCCATTTGTTATGTCAGATTTGAGACAAGTCGTTTAAATGACTTCACTTTAGCGTGACATTGTTCAGAAAATTGATACATTTTTTCTAGAGTATTCTTTTCAAGAATGATGATTCATTCTTTATATCTACCCACATATATATTTGATATCATGACAATGTAATTGAACTTAGTGCAAATTGTTTGTTGTAAATAGATACTTGAAAGATTCTAAATAATGGGTATCATCTAGTATAATTAGTTTTAGCAAACTAATTTATTATCCAAAGCATCCTATGTTAGTGAATAGAGAAAGTACTGCATATGAGTTCTATTTGGGCCCAATATATTATCTGTGACCAGAAAATGGCGTAAATAAGTTATAAGCAAGTATGAAAGTTTAGTATAAACACATTTATCTTGACTCACTTTAAGACCAAAAATAGATGTCATGAACAGTTGAGCCCATTGTATACAAAAAATGTAAAGATCCCACCTCGTGTATACAAAAAATGAGTGTGGCATACTCTGAGCGCTGCTTTTTTTTGCACATGACTAGTTTTGTGGCACTAGGGGGGTCAGAGTGGGAGCCGTGAGTTCAAACGTTTGTATTGGGAGTGACTTGTGTTGTGTACGCTAACCATGAGCGTCCGTGGACGGTCAGTTTGTGACAAAATTTGTTTGGGTCACGGTTCCTTCTATAAGTATGCACGTAACTGTAACGAGGCATTTCGACCAGTCCTTACAGAAAACAAAATGGCGAACCTGATTGGCTCCACCATCGTCCACCTGATTGGAAAGCTAGAGGAGTCGTTCGAGGGCTGCAACGTGTCAGCGTTGTGCACGGTGTGCCGGGTGGCCGTGTGCCTGGGTTGCTGCACCGAGCACCTGCAGAGCAACATACAGCGCGGGCGGTTGATCCAGGTTCAAATCCATCAAACCCTCCCGTTGCTTCAAATTGTTGTGAAATCCCACTCTGGCAGCGCCGCCATCTCCGTCACCGCAGCGCCATGCAATGCCACCGCTTGTCCTCCGCGTGGCCCGCTCGCGAGCTGCTCGCCCGCATGGAGGTCTCCCCGTGTACAAATTAGGTGCACTAGTACAAGTACACAGCACTCTATGGCTACAGTGTTACACGGGTGAAACAAAGCCGTTGAGGCACACACACGACACGATATCATCAGAATAGTATAGTTTGCTTATTGTTGACCATGCATATTCTTAATGGAGGAAAATTCATCATTGGTCATGCACGCACGCACCCACACACAATATCATCAGAATAGTATAGTTTGCTTATTGTCGACCATGCATATTCTTAATGGAGAAAAAATCATCATTGGTCATTGAACATAAGGTCATGCATGGCGTGGTATTAGTGATAGCCAACATTTATGTCTTAAGTTAGCACACCTCAGTTCCTTTGTGAGCTTACCTTATATAGTCTATAGCAGCAACGCCTGTGGGGAAATCTCCAGGGTTTTTTTCTAAGAATTCCAATTCTTAAAGTGAGCTTTCATTTCTTCTTTTTGTAATTAATGATATAAGTTTAAATTCAGAGTTGTTTGTGTTCAGTGCTTCAACTTGCAATTATAATTTCACAAACCCGGAGGCAGCAAGGAATGAAAGAAGGCAAGGGTTGCCACTTTGTCATTTTTTTTATTGTGGAAAGAGCTTTATCCTGCTAAAGTAGTCCAATTGCTCATGTCTGTAGTTACCAAGATTAGTTCTAAATGATTTGTATGTATAATCTATACCATCCATCACAACTTATTAATTAGCTTGGTAGTTGATTACTTTCAGTATTACTTCATCGGTTCCATCTATGTTTTTAGGCTTCTGTATGCCTGTTTAGTAGCCTAATCTGTGTATCATTACTCTAAGCTGTAAGCGTGGTGGTGACCCATTTACTGAAGCCATCCCAGCATAACGAATTATTATGGGCCGTTTGATCATTTGCTTTGAGCTATCTGGTACGTCCATTCGGATTGGTTGGTAAAAATTTAGTTACCATGGTATGAATTTTTGCATGGCTGACGTTGGGACCAATGAAATGCTACCATCGCACCAGCCACCCCCAAACCTGCCCGCAACCAACCTATCCATCACTCTCATCTCCCCAAAATTTCTCCTCTTCCTCCTGAGCATTCTTACGCCTAGGTTTCTGATTGCCGCCCAACACAGCTCGGCCGCCGACGGGCACAACTCTAGCCATGCCTTTTTCGCCTCACACCTCCTCCTGAACTCCACCAGCTCCGGCGGTGGAGTGCCATGATGCTACAGTTCCTCACGCCGTACGTTGTTCATCCTCACGGATACACCGACGCCAATCTCCTCGCCGAAGTGCCTCGCTTCCTCTATGGAGGGGGGTGGATTTGGGTCATGGCGATGGAGATTCTGGTCCCTCTTCCCCCAGCCTTCCATCTGCGGCGGCGGCGGAAATTCCATCCGGCCGACCGTCGTGCCCCATCTTTCCACGTCGGTCGCTCAACGGTCAGCGTCCTCTAGGTATCTTGCCTATCTTTTTGGCTATCCGGTCCAGCCTAGCCTCCTATCACGCCGTCAGTTGGCCTTCTCTGTCCTTGAGCTAGGGTTGTTGCAGTCTAGGGCGTGAGTAGGTGAGCTGCAGTGAAGAAAACAACATGAGGTCCAAGAGCATGCTGCTGGAGAGCGAGACAAAGAGAAAGCAAGCAGGATCAGCAACACTCCACCCAATGATGCAACGGCCATGCCTTTATCCTCATCTTTCTCATGGGATTCAGGAGACCACCGCCGGACTAAGTGTGGCGCTCCTATCATCGCATCTCCCCCAATTTTTAGACACTGCAATCTTTCTACATATAGTTTGTCAAGAATGTTCGTTTTTCAATGAAGCAGGTCATGTTGATGTAGTACTTTATAGATTAAATTAGTTCAAATTTGATTTTGCACTGTACTATGTCAAATGATGCATTCATGGTGATTATTTGGAGAAATACAACATGTTCAATGTTGAGGTTAACTTTGTGTAATGATGTTATGCAAATCCAAGCTGAAGAAAAATCATCCTCTTTCCAAGTAAACACATCTGTTCAATATTCTGATTTGTATTCAGGAGAATATGAAGGTTTTAGTTTGAAGGGATAATCATTTTGGGGTCGCACAAAAATGGTATATACAACTACTAATGTTTGTAATATTATTTTCTCTCCTTTACTACTCATGTGAAGGTGTTATTTAGTGTGCTTTGGCTGTTAAGTTTGTTTTGTTTTATATCAAAGCCATATTCCTTAATGATCTGCGTATTGAATTTATGAAAAAACCTAGAATAACCTCGAGTTGATCGTTGTGATTGTTATTCTATTTCTAGAACTGCAAAGCATGGAATACCCGGTTTACCACTCCATGTTCTCGCTGTCGGCCCTCGGTCATTGTGCACGCTCGCTGTCCATCCGCTCCGGCAGCACCAAAGTCTATGTAGCCTCACCATGAAAGGTATGGGGCGGAGCACAATGATGTCGGCCCATGATATCAGGTGCTTTTCTTTGATGACTAATCTGTAGTGCAGCTCATCAGTTTTCTTGAATGTTAAACTACATGAAAGCTTTGCCATGAAATGTGACCATTTCTAGAATTAGGTTGCATTGCCATGAAAAGGTATCTTGAGAATGGTGTTTACTGAAAAATAAAAACGGTCGTATATTAATTGTAACTTTATGATACTGAGTTGTTTCTAGAAACCCATTGTGAAATAAATACTGGATAAAATGATAAAACCTATAAATTACATGACTATGATGTGTATTTCATACTTTTTCAGTGAGTTGATTAGAGATCCCCAAATGAGTTTTACTTGGATGTTAAATCATTTTGTAGAAGGCATGCCTTCAGAGAATCAGATTTTAGTTCACCTCTGTTCACCATCATCTAAATTTGAAATATATAAGAGACAATGTTTTCTCCATGTAATGACAGAGGCTAGCGATGAAGGTGGCTCGGTCTGCTGGTGGCCATGGTGGTCCCTCTCATCACTGTTAACACTGCACTGTGCCACCAATCGCGGTCTGATCCACAAAGTCCATCTTTGTATATGCATATCTATGGCTGCAATACTAAGCCCTGTTATATGAGGTCAATTCTTTTAGACGTAAACAAAATTTTGAGTCGCAAATACTCACATAATATGTGCATTATGTATTTGTGGTTGTAGTAGTAACCATATAACATGTATTTAATTGGTGACGATAATTTGCTTTGTGTATCATTTGTGGTTACCCATTCATTCTCTTAATGATCTCCTGACACTAGCACATGGAGTCATATTTGGTGTCTTGATGAATTTGAGGCCTCAATTGCTCATCCTTTACTTGAAAATAAGACTGTATAAGAACATTGTGATTTTGGTTACTTTGGCAATTCTTCTATTCATTCTTCATAGAATGAATCCTTTCTCTGCCCCATTACCAACCTAGTGCTAGATCCTCTAAATTGACGGTTCAGGAAGCCAGTGAAACTAGGAGATAATAGAACGTTACAGAGCTTAGTAAGTAAAATTAGGTTCAGATACTAAAATAGGTCAAAATGATGAAAATTTATGTATTCTAACTATTTCCTGATTTGCATCTTCAGAAGATTAGTTGCTTCCACCCATGGTATTGCCGTTTTTTGATATACAAGTAGAATATGCTCCATCACTGGAAGTGAGTGCAAATATACAATGCGGTAGGTGGATTTGGCTCCTAGGTGCATATGAACTATTATGAAAATGCATAAAAATAGATTTTTTTAATGTAAAAAATTTGAAAGTACATCTGGACTTTCTATGTTCTTGCTCAAGTTTTCGGGAAAAAGAAACATTTTATGTGACATGTTAAAAATATAAAACATGTTCCGAGAATTTTTCTTTTTTACGAGGGACACAAAACATATAGGTAATCCACGGCGGGGTTGAGATAATTGGGGTAGTACCATGATGAGGTTTGTATGTAATCCTTGGCGGGGTTGAGTTTCTTCAAGATTTTTCTGTTATGATAAATTTCATTTATATACATATTAAATAAAACTTCCTAATCTACATTATTGGTCAGATTGTGCTAAGACACATTATGTAGAACGCTATGCAGGCGGGCCGGGCGAAGCTGGCCTGATTGTCTAGTTTCCTATATAATTAGTGGGAGGTGCGACATCATGTGAGGTGTGACACCACCACGAGTTTCACCATGATGGTAAAGCTACTGCATTTCTGTTACTACTTTTTTTAGGATCATTTCTGTTACTACTTTAAATAGAACCAATCTGAGGTTGGGTCTTTAGGAGAGTGGTTGTAGCCTAGCCCACCAGAGTTCAAACTCCAGGTTTGACAACTGTGTCTCATAAAGTTGAAATATTATTTGAGTGGGAGACGATGTTTTTGTCGATAGCGAGGCGCATGTTGTAACTTGGTCAATCTCAAGACCTATTTGCCGGTTCAGTCTTCCTGAGGTGCTTGTAGGGTGTGCGTGTGTATGTTCATAGATATGAGTGTATGCGCATGTATATGAGTATGGTGTTTCTATAAAAAAAACTAATTTAAAATACTTGGGGGTTTTAGAAAACTATGCTGCCGAACTAAGAGAGCCTTGATGATGTGTCAATAGTGCACGCCGATTTGGATGCACAATGAAATACTTGAAATTTTTAAAAAATAAATATTAGGAAGAATAATCTTCTGAAAGCTAACCGCACACATGCGCCGGTATCTCTGGTAGACTTATTTTTTTGAGGGGTCACCAGAGGGGGAAAAAACCCCACCTGAATATTTTTCATTTATCAAAAGAAGGGTAGAAAGAACCCAGGAGAAAATTTACAAAGGGGAGGGGAACCAGCCCAACGCAACGGGGGCATATTCAAAGAGATTTTTTACAAGGGTTTTACATAGCTCAGGTAGGGAGAAAGAGGGAGATCCAAACATCAACGTCCTCACGCATGGCTCGCGAAAGCCTAGCACGCCAAAGAACGGCGTCGTCACAAAAAGCTTTTCTGATGCACGAGATCGACGACGGAAGCCCATTGAATACAACGTCGTTCCTGTGCTTCCAGAGATGCCAAAAGCAAAGCTGGCAGAGAGTGGAGGCAGAATGGGGCGGGGCGGCGGCTGGCAGCGGACACGAGCCAACATCACCGAGCGGGAGAGTAGGGTTTGAAGAAACCCCAAGGCTGGACCAGAAAGAGCAGGCGAAACGACAGCCGAACAGGAGGTGGCTGACAGTCTCAAGCGGGTAGCGACAGATGGGGCAGAGGCATTCCGTAGGGACAAGGATCTTTTTCTTGAGAACGTTGGCACGGACCTGAATATGCCCGAGCATGCAAAGCCACGCAAAGAATTTCACGCGCGAGGGGGCATAGCTTCCCCAGACAAAGTCGGCGAAGGGAGCAGCGACGCCGCCATGCATGCAAAGTTTGAAAAGGGCAGAGCTGTGCAAACTCCCATCACGCGCCGCGCAGCGAGTAAGGGAGCGGCGATCAGCGGAAGAGGAAAGCTGGACCTACCCGACGAGAGTGAGAAGCGTCAACGCGGGCGACGGAGGCGTCAGGGGACTTGCAGTGGGAGAAAAGCTCGGGCATGGCCGTGTCGATCGGGCCGAGGGGAAGCCAGGAGTCGCGCCAGAACGCAATGCGCACCCCATCGCCGACACAAACAACAGAGATGTTGCGGTAAAGGGTGATACGTCTCCAACGTATCTATATTTTTGATGCTCCATGCTTATTTTTACACCATTTGCCTATTGTTTCGTTACACTTCGTGGCACTTTTATGCATTTTCCGGAACTAACCTATTAACAAGTCGCCACAGTGCCAGTTCCCAGTTTTCTGCTGTTTTTGTGTTTCAGAAGTGATACACATGAAATATTCTCGGAATTGGACGAAACAAGTTCCTGAAGTCTTATTTTACCCGGAAGCTTCCAGAGATCCGAAGAGGAGTAGGAGGGGGGCCACAGGGGCCCCACACACCAGGCCGGCGCGGCCAGGGCCTGGGCCGCGCCAGCCAGGTGTGAGGCCACCTGGCCCCACCTCTGACATCGCCCCTTCGCCTATAAAGACCCCCCGACGGAAAAAACCTAAGTACCCGATTAATTTTCCAGAACACATCGCGATCTGCCACCGCCATCGACCCAAAGATCGGGAGGGTCCAGAAGCTCTTCCCGGCACCCTGCCGGAGAGGGGAATCGCCACCGGAGGTCTTCTTCATCGCCATGCTTGCCTCCGGAGCGATGAGTGAGTAGTCTACCTTGGACTATGGGTCCATAGCAGTAGCTAGATGGTTGTCTTCTCCACCATGTGCTTCATGTTTAGATCTCATGAGCTGCCCTACATGATTGAGATCACCGTTATGTAATTCTACATGTTTGGTTTGTTGGGATCTGATGAATATTGGTGTTTATGATTGAGTTATTATACTGAAATATATCTTATGTTATCTCTATGTTGTTTATGATCTTGCATGCTCTCCGTTGTTAGTAGCTATCTTGGCCGAGTAGTTGCTAGTGACTCCAAGAGGGGGTATTTATGCTCGATAGTGGGTTCATGCCTCTATTTAACCTGGGGGAGTGACAGAAACCTCTAAGGTTGTATATGTGCTGTTGCTACTAGGGAGAAAACAACATTCATATGCTCAAGGGCATATGCTTTGTTTACATTACACACTTTGCTTAATACAATTATCTGTTGTTCGCAACTTAATACTCATGGGGTGTTCGGACGATATCCCTGTGAGTGGATTATTAGTCATAGATGCAGTTGGATGGCGGTCTATGTATTTTGTTGTAATGCCCAGAGTAAATCTCATAGTGATCTTCTTGACATATCACATTTATCTTTATTCTATCAATTGCCCAACTGTAATTTGTTTACCCAGCATGTGTTATTTATCTTATGGAGAGACACCACTAGTGAACTGTGGACTCCGGTCCTATTTCCATCATATTGCTATCACCTATTTACTTTACTCGCACTGTTTACTTTACTCGCATACTCTACTGTTTTCCACTCGATACGCTCATACCCTTTGTTTCAAGCAAACCGGTGAGATTGACAACCTCATCGTAAGTTGGAAACAAAGTACTTGGTTGTGTGTGTGCAGGTTCTGCGTTGCAGCTAGCAAGCAAAGCTTGGACGAGGTGCCATATATAAATTGTCCAAAGCTGTCGCAAACTAGCAAGCATCACCTTCAGTCGTTTGTCTCTCCTCTCCAAGAACGATAAACCTTGGTTTCTTAACTGAGGGAAAACAAGCTGCTATACTCATCATACCTTCCTCTTGGGGTTCCCAACTGGCCGGTTATTTACTTCATCAAATCGGTAGCATCAAGCTTCTTTTCTAGCGTCGTTGCCGGGGAGGAAGTAGAAGACTTCTGCGAGGGGAGTTTTTTTCGCACGCACATCCTTTACTTTGTTATTGTTTTGCTTTACTTTATTTATTTTACCTGCATCGTTTTATATCAAAAACCCAAAAAAATTAGAATCCTTGGTAGTTGTTATTTCTTTACTTTTAGTTCATTATGCTGTTCCCTAAGTTCGTTCTGGAGGACCTCTCAGTAGGTAGTGGTTCGATTATTGGAAAAAGTAACATTGAGGAGTTTTTTAATCGCATTAGTATGCATGAGGAAGTTGAGGAAAAATCTTTGGTTGAGCTAGCTCCTAGTATTGAAGTTGCTTCTGCTTATTTGATTCACATGTTGGAAACTAGGTTTGCTAGTCTTAATCCTTTTATGCAATACATGTTCCTTAAGCTTCACGAAATTGAGGATCCCAAAAAGAAAGCTTTTATCTTGGAAGCTTTGCGCATAGAATTTAGAGATGTTGCAATTGAGGCTAGGAAAGTTTTTAAGAAGTTTAATAAGCTTGGCTCGCCTGTTGAAATTGTTGGTACACCCAACAAAGATTCTAGATTGCCAATACCTTGTAAACTCGTAGGAATTCATAATGCCTAGATAGCTAATTTTAGTTGGATTTGTCCTGAAAATCTTTTTGATGAAAATAGTGTACCAAAGCGTGACTACAAGGGCTACTCAAAACCTCAATTGGATAGTATTCATTCCTTTATTCCTATAGTGGATCCTGATCCCCCTTTCATTATTACTTGATTCACAATTTTCTGCGCCTAGCTCAAAGGCGTTAAAGAAAAGCACTCTTGGGAGATAACAAAAATGTTTTATTTTCAGTACTTTTTCTTTTATTTGAGTCTTGGAAGTCATTACTACTGTAATGACCGCTCCTTATCCTTTTTATTTTGTTTTTGTGCCGAGAGAAGCCTCTAATTTGAGCGAGGTAAAGATTTGGGGATGTTGCTGTCCTAAAACTGTTTTCGGTGCTGCACCGTAAAAATTCGTATACATTCTCTGTATATCTTTTGGACCTGCGATTTCTTGTGCATATGTCCCAGGTTATATCCAAACTTTTGTTAGTTGAACACTTTTTGATTTGAGCAACATAAGACCACTAAAAAATTCGGCCTTTGTCAGCTGTTCTGTTTTGACAGATTTCTGCCAATATTTGTTTTTGCCACTTTATCGGTTTCTTTGCGAGTTCTTTTGATCACGGAACTCTTGTGGAAGTTGCTACAGCAGTATATACTTTATATGTGGTGGTTTTGAGTTGAAACCTGAAGCAAAAAGAGGTTGATTATATGTTACGCTACATTAATGTTGCTAATAGATTTGTGTTTAGTTTTGTATGAAGGAAGTTTTCAAGTGTAGGGATTGGAGAATGATGAGATGAGTTGAAGAATGGACAAAAGCTCAAGATTGGGGATGCCCATGCATCACTCCAAGAAATATCCAAGAAGTACAAGCGTCAAAGCTTGAGGATGCCCCCGAGGCACCCCTTCTTCATCGGCAAAAATCAGGTCACCTTTCAAAACACTATATTTTTATTTCTTCATGCACTATGTGTTTTTCTTGGAGCGTCAGTTGTTTTAGTTTTCTTAGTTGGTTTGTTTTGTTTGCTGCAATAAATGGTTGGACCCCGACAAATTTCCTTTGGAGGAGATGTACTCGTTTTCATTTGCAAAGAACGCTCTAGTTTTCACTCTTATTAAAAATCGAGTGTTCTTCTTTTTCTGCTACTACTTTTGGTTTTCGTTTTCGCCTTGATTTGCATTCAGACCTTGTCATATCTCTTCATCAAGGTGTATTTTTGCCTCTGATCTTTATTGGTTTTCATCAAAAGAGGTGTCTTTAAAAATTTCAAATGGTGTTGGAAAAGAGAAAAAGCTTTGTGCAAAATAGTGGTACAAGAAGGAGCTTGTGTAGACTGCGGCTTAGGCTTTTTCATGTCATTCTTGATGTCTTTTTGATAGTATGCTTAGTGGTTTTGCTGTAGCATGACTTGTCTCAAATAACTGAGATTGCTTAATGAGCCTTTGAAAAAATCATGCGTTGTTTTTAATTGTTTGGAAGCATTATTTTGGTTTTCTCCTTTATACTTTATTTGGGTTGACTTGGCGCATGCTCACACATGTTAGACTCTTACAAAGTCGCCAATAGCCTTCATGATCATTTAGTTTTTGACTTTTGATGCCATCTTATGCTTCTTTTAATGTCGCTTTGTCGCTTTGCATGATTATGGCCATTATTGCTCTCTTAGTTGGTCGCTCCCAGTCTTTTGCTAGCCCTCGCCTTGTACTGAGTATGAGCTCTACTCGTGCATCCAACTCCTAAAAGCCAAAGTTTTCCAAAGTGTCCACCATACATACCTACTAGCAATTTGCTATTCCAAGTAAATTTGACTTGCTTTTATTTTCTCTTCAAATTAAACTCTTACCAGTGTTATGCGAAATTCGATCAGTAAAGCTCTCACGAACCGGAAGGCACACTTTACTTTTTCCTGTTCTAAAAATTTGACATTGTGGTCTCTTATGCTGAGTTGTTATACTTGCAAGTTGTAAGTTGGATACTAGCCCAGCCATGCAGTCATGGGCAAGCTTTCAACATTGCACTTCTTATTTGAGTTGATATCGTGATCTTTCGTTTATGGATGCCCGCGGTGTGAAATGAATTGGAAATCTTGTGGGGATCATAGAGTTTTTATATGTGTTAGGGAAACGCCGGGCCGCCAATCTAAGCCATGCATAATTCATGGTGGAAATTTGTAGCATACCCATGGTGAACATTCTACGACGTATCTCACAATAAAAAGCTAAACAAATGGCAAATAAAAGAGATGTCGAGGTGTTCATTGTCTGCTTGTCCTGTCATTTTGGTGTGGGCTTGTTCCATGTCATCGGGTACGGAGGTACCCCATTGGCGGTTCTCAATGATATGCATATATTTACAATGACAAGAGCCTTGCTTGGGACTCTAAGTAAAGTAGCATGAGGTTTGGGTACTCGTATTAATGGGACACGAGGTTTTCAACTTATGATTTGTCAAGCATATGCATCATAATTGTTCTCGCATTAACTTTAACCATTCAAGATGCTTATGATGGGGGCAATGAGAGCTCAAAGCCGGTAAGTACCATAATTTTTGAAGGTTATAAAACTTGCAATCACTGCTTCCCTCTGCGAAGGGCCTTTCTTCTACTTTTATGTTGAGTCATCACCTTCTTTCTTTATGCACCATTAAGAGAGCATAGTTGTCATTCTTAGTATAATGTGCATTGTCCCAAAGTTTTCATTGATTGATTCATATTGTTGGTTTCACTTGTTCTTAAATTATTTGTATCTAGTCGCCCTCTTAAACTTGAAGGTGTCCTATGCATTTATGTTTTGCTCTCTTTGAAGGACAAGCTGAAAACCATTTGTATGTTTTTCCTTATGATTTGAACACACGTTTGACTTTCATTGTTTCATTTTCATGATCTTTTGTTTATGTTCATTTGCATGTTTACAACATGGTTGCTAAGTTTCTTATTGTCAAGATTATATCTTCATGCCCATATTTTAAGTTCTTATGATCCCAGCTCACAAATGCTTACATATATGATCAAGATTGTGTAGGTGCATGTCACCTCAAAAATTATTCTTTTGTTATCACTTACCTACTCGAGGACGAGCAGGAGTTAAGCTTGGGGATGCTTGATATGTCTCCAACGTATCTATAATTTTTGATGCTCCATGCTTGTTTTTACACTATTTGCCTATTGTTTCGTTACACTTCGTGGCACTTTTATGCATTTTCCGGAACTAACCTATTAACAAATCGCCACAGTGCTAGTTCCCTATTTTCTGCTGTTTTTGTGTTTCAGAAGTGATACACAGGAAATATTCTCGGAATTGGACGAAACAAGTTCCTGAAGTCTTATTTTACCCGGAAGCTTCCAGAGATCCGAAGAGGAGTAGGAGGGGGGCCACAGGGGCCCCACACACCAGGCCGGCGCGGCCAGGGCCTAGGCCGCGCCAGCCAGGTGTGAGGCCACCTGGCCCCACCTCTGACATCGCCCCTTCGCCTATAAAGACCCCCCGACGGAAAAAACCTAAGTACCCGATCAATTTTCCAGAACACATCGCGATCCGCCGCCACCGTCGACCCGAAGATCGGGAGGGTCCAGAAGCTCTTCCCGGCACCCTGCCGGAGAGGGGAATCGCCACCGGAGGTCTTCTTCATCGCCATGCTTGCCTCCGGAGCGATGAGTGAGTAGTCTACCTTGGACTATGGGTCCATAGCAGTAGCTAGATGGTTGTCTTCTCCACCATGTGCTTTATGTTTAGATCTCATGAGCTGTCCTACATGATTGAGATCACCGTTATGTAATTCTACATGTTTGGTTTGTTGGGATCCGATGAATATTGGTGTTTATGATTGAGTTGCTGTACTGAAATATATCTTATGTTATCTCTATGTTGTTTATGATCTTGCATGTTCTCCGTTGTTAGTAGCTATCTTGGCCGAGTAGTTGCTAGTGACTCCAAGATGGGGTATTTATGCTCGATAGTCCTCTATTTAATCTGGGGGAGTGACAGAAACCTCTAAGGTTGTAGATGTGTTGTTGCTACTAGGGAGAAAACAACATTCATATGCTCAAGGGCATATGCTTTGTTTACATTACACACTTTGCTTAATGCAATTATCTGTTGTTCGCAACTTAATACTCATGGGGTGTTCAGACGATATCCCCGTGAGTGGATTAGTAGTCATAGATGCAGTTGGATGGCGGTCTATGTATTTTGTTGTAATGCCCAGAGTAAATCTCATAGTGATCTTCTTGACATATCATATTTATCTTTATTCTATCAATTGCCCAACTGTAATTTGTTTACCCAGCATGTGTTATTTATCTTATGGAGAGACAGCACTAGTGAACTGTGGACCCTGGTCCTATTTCCATCATATTGCTATCACCTATTTACTTTACTCGTACTGTTTACTTTACTCGCATACTCTACTGTTTTCCACTCGATACGCTCATACCCTTTGTTTCAAGCAAACCGGTGAGATTGACAACCTCATCGTAAGTTGGAAACAAAGTACTTGGTTGTGTGTGTGCAGGTTCCGCGTTGCAGCTAGCAAGCAAAGCTTGGACGAGGCGCCATATATAAATTGTCCGAAGCTGTCGCAAACTAGCAAGTGTAACGACCCAGAAAAATCCTTAATATTAGAATTATTTGTTCTTTTTCTTTTTTGCGTCATCGTGACGTGTGCATCATCATGCATCTATAACCTTGCATATTTTTGTCAAACAAAACTATTTGGAACAAGATCTATTTTGTTTTACTCGTATGGTTTTATATTAAACCCTCCTCTCCTTTTCTTATTTAAATTAAAACTAAAACTATAATATTTGCAAACTTTGAAAATTGTTTTAAATCAAATTCAAGATTTTAAAATGTGGCTTCAACGTTTTCTTTCCCCTCTTCTTTCTTTGGTCTTCCTTCTTTTGGTGTGATCTCCGTGCGTGTGTAATTCCGGGAATTCAATTAAACATCCAGATTCAGAAAAAAGGGCATCTCTCCTTTCTAGCCCGCAGCCTCCCTTCAGCCCAGCTTACTCCAAGCCCAACAACCCTGGTTACTTTATTTTTCTGTCGTCTTCCTCCTCCTCACGAGGAGAGCATGACCTCCTTTTCCCCTGCGACCACCACGCCGAGCGCGTGATCCTCCCGCCGCGCAGCACGCCTCCTCCTCCCTTTTAATCCCCTCCTGTGGGAACGCAAACCCTAGCCTCTCCCCTCATCTTGCCGCCGCCGTTTTTCCTCTCCGTCCTCTCTGTTTTCCTCTTCTCCTAAATCGACGAGACCACCGCAGTCATGTCCGGTGTCGCCCCGCCGTTCCAGTCCATCTGCAGCCGCCCGACCTCCTCCGACTTCCCTGACCACGCCATAGTCTTCCCGGTGAGATTTCGAACCTCCTGCAGCTCTCCTTGGTCTCCCTCCCCTTCGCAGTCGCTCTACTGGCGTTGACCACCGCCGTTCCTCGCAGGTCCTCCATGACAGCAGCTCTCCGGTGTCTCCCAGCTTATTCCGTCACATGGAACCGGTTCCCCGCAGCAAGGCGCATCTTCCGCGCCCTCTCTGGCGTCCCAGTTCGTCCTCCTCCGTCGAGTCCGTGCTCGCCGGTGGGTCTTCGTGACTCCCAGATCCTTGAAAAGGCGACCTCAAGTAAAGTGCGTCCTCTATTTTCGTCAAGATCTGACTCTAGCTCAGCTGCTTCGTTCCGTTCACTTTGATCTGCAGGTGGTGAGTTCGATCCCGGTATCCTGACCTTTAATCCGAACTTTTTTGTTCAGATCCGACTTCAAATGGGCCTCGGCCCATCAAAGAATTCTCTGTCTGTCGCCGGCGCGCGACAGCTTCTATCCGCCGCTTTCCAGCTCAGGTCCGGCGCAGTTTCAACCAGCCCAGTTTCTGTTTTTTTTCCTGCAAGTATTTAAATCTTGCATAAATCATATCTTTTGATTCGTAACTCGGAATAAAACGTATTTTATATGAATTTGTATCAGAAAAATACATAGAACCTAATTATGTCATCCATATATCTGTTTGTAGTCACGTGGTATTTTGCATCTCACCTAATAAACAATATATGAAGTAATTGAGAATTACCAAATATGGTTTCTCCACTTCATTTAATTTTGTGTAGCTCACCTATGTCCTATCTTTGCCATGTTAATCAACACTTAATTTGTCGTGTAGTAAAATCACTTGAACTATATATGTGTGTGTGTCGGAATTCCGATTCCGCTTAATTTGGATAAGTTGCATTGCATCATACTTGCCATGTCATGCATACATGCTTCACATGATCATGCCGATTCTTTTGCCGTAGTTGTAAGTTGTGCATCCGTTGTTTGTTGTAGCTATTTGCTTATTCTCGGATAGGACGATTCGTGGTGATGTGAGCAACGACAAGTTCTTCGGGAGTTCTTCGACATTCTTTTCAGGCGAGCCCTTTTCTCTCTACCCATTTAATACTTTTGCTCTCGCTAGCTCTATATTCTAGCCTTGTGTCGCGATGCGTTGTTCGAGTCACGTGTCCTATCCACCTGTTACCCAAAGCAAAGCCATAGAACCTTCCATACATCCTATTACCCGTGTGCTTGTTGTTCGAGTTGGCCTTGCGAGTCGTAGGCATCTTCAGGATTGTTCGTCTTGTTTTATTTTATTGGGTTGGGAAAATTATCACATGCTCTACTTTATGGATATATGTTGTTGGAGATAATCATGGCTTACTTTAATGTTAATAATTAAAATTGAATTAAGCAGAGGCATCGGTGAGTCATTTTGCCAGTTTTCCGACGGCTCACTTGTGTCCCCTAGGACCCCGAGATCGCATGAACTGTTCTGAGACTGAGCGCTCTAACCATATGTGGGTACGCTTCTGGGCCTCCCCTTGATCACTGCTGGAATCTACATACTTGTCCAGTGGCCACAACTAGTTCGCGGTATTTCCATTTGGTTCTTATCGGGCGTGCAGCTCTTATTTCTTATGGTCCGATTTACTTTGGGGGAAGCCGTGTGTGCCTTGTAACCCCTTGTTTCTGCACGTCCGTATAGGTGGGATACGATGTTAAGTGGTTTCCGAAAGAGTGAGGTCTCTGGTCATCTCCCTAAAGGAGCTCCGATCCAGGGTGCATCTCCTAGGAGCTGACTTAGCCGTAGACTCAAACGACTAGGTCCGTCCCAGAGAATCGGCCGGACTCTCGGTACGGGTTAAACTTAGTTAGGTGGCTTCCTGGACTTGTTTGTAGTGAAGGAGAGTGCGAGTCGTGACTATCCTAATGGCGCACCTGTTTTTATTAAGGGTGCGAGATTTGCCGGAAGGATTGATCGAACGTGTGGGTACATTTGGGCACCCCTGCAGGGTTAAATCTTTTCGAAAAGCCGTGTCCGCGGTTATGGACGACTTGGAGCTGTACTACTCGATCATAGAACAACTTGCACCTGCTATTTCAATACTAATAAACTTGTGTAGTAAGTTAGCACAACTACAACAACAAACCTGCAATAAAACTTGTTAACTGTGTGAGTGCCTTTGCAATTGCTTCCTCGTTGGGTACGAAGGGGCGATACATCGGCTGGGTTATGTTTGGTGTTAGTATCTAGTTGTTTATTTTTATACGCTCTCTTATCTGATTCTACTTAGACGAAAGTTGTAGTGTGTCTCTGTAGTATGATCTTTTTGTTGCCGCTAAGTCCACCATATAGCCTGTAGGCGAGCACAGCTGAATTCCAGTCTTGCGAGTACGTGCCTCGGTACTCACCCTCGTTATTTTTTCCTTTTTCTCTTTCTCCCCCCTTGTTCGGCAACCTTTGGCCCGACGATTTTAACAGGTATGGGAGCGCTGACGTTAGCAAGGTTACCCTTCCGGCTTGGCCTGGGCAGGGTTTGGACGCCATTGTTTATCTTCAGGCCTCTTAGGCCCATTCGTATTCTTGTCCATACTCGGATGCTATTTGCTTTATATATGATTTGGATCTTTGTATTGTATATTTGGATTCTTGACTCGTGGAGTCTTCGTTATATTATATATTCTTTTGTGGGTTCCATCGTGAACTTGTGTAACTGTTGCTACTCGATTCCACCCGCATCGCGTGCACGCTGCGACATGCACGGGGCGCTTGGTGGTGCGTTTCCAAAGCGACATCATGTAGACTGTGGCGTGATCGCTATAATCTGCAAGGTGCTGATTTTGGGGCGTTACAGCAAGCATCACCTTCAGTCGTTTGTCTCTCCTCTCCAAGAATGATAAACCTTGGTTTCTTAACTGAGGGAAAACTAGCTGCTATACTCATCATACCTTGCTCTTGGGGTTCCCAACTGTCCGGTTATTTACTTCATCAAATCGGTAGCATCAAAGGGGGAGCAAAAGATCGAGACCAGACTACTAGGGGTCAGAAAGCGTGACGCTGTAGGAGTCAAGCGCCGCACCGTCGAGAACGCGCCAGACCCACCGCGACCATGACTTGTCAGAGGAGGTATGGAGGCGGTGGAGACGCTTGACCTGGAGGCAGCGGTTGTGGTCGGAGAGAAAGCGGACGCCAAGGCCTCCCTCATCGCGGGGACGATGAGAACAACATGTCCATCCAGTCACACTAAAGGGGAGGGAACCCTCTCACCACCATCACCTTGCGCAGACTCTGCCATCTGACGGAGTCGAACGCTTTGGCAAAGTCGAGCTTGAGGACGATGCAGGGAGCTCTGGTAGACTTATATTAGTTTTACATGAGTTTCGCTTCAGAACAAGTTAATTGAAAATTTCATTTTTTTTAAAAAAAAAGCAAGTGTCCGTTGGGTCTGCAGGTTACGCAGGACTCGTTCCTTCTCCGGATAATCCCAGCCCCTCCCATCACGTCGGGAAGAAATTGACTTCACAGTGAGTTGCGCACCCGTGCACGAACGAGTCACCCAGGAAGCAGGCAGGATAAGCGAGCTAGCGGCGCAACAAACCGGGAATTAAATACTCCACAGCGGATAGAACCAAACGTCCACGCCCAAGACTCTCCCCATCCCTCGGGATTCTATAATAAGACGAGCCTATCAGCCGACCCAGTCATCTCCGAACAAACCAGGAAGGGAAACGGACAGCAGCAGCGAGCTCCCACTGATCGGAGCACGCAGAATTGGGGAAGGAAGGATGGTGAATCGGGGAAGCGCCGGCGCCGGCGCCGGCGAGGAGCCGAGCAGACTCGTCTTCGCCTACTACATCACCGGCCACGGCTTTGGCCACGCCACCCGCGCCCTCGAGGTCCGCCGCCTCCGCCCCTGCTCCGTTTTGGTCCGCCTCCGCCCCTGCTCTGTGTTCTGAACTTCTGATCGGATTTTGGGTTCGCAGGTGGTGCGGCACCTGGTGGGCGCGGGCCACGACGTGCACGTGGTCACGGCGGCGCCGGAGTTCGTCTTCACCACCGAGATCGACTCGCCCAGCCTCCACATCCGCAGGGTCCTGCTCGACTGCGGCGCCGTGCAGGCCGACGCACTCACCGTCGATCGCCTCGCCTCTCTCGAGAAGGTCCGTCTCAATCTCTCAATCCCGTTTTTCATTAATTATTATTATCCCCTGCTCTGCTCCCCACCTCTCGGTTAACTTGAACTGACCGTGAGGTGGAATGCAGTACCACCAGACGGCCGTGCTGCCCCGCGAGGCCATCCTCAGGACCGAGGTGGAGTGGCTCGGCTCAATCAAGGCGGACCTAGTGGTATATTTCTTCTCGTCTTCTGGGTCACAACTTGCCACTTGATGATTTGGACTGTTTTATTATGTCTGGGTCCCTGTGAATCCTTCGTTGCGGCATCTGAACCAAATTGATCCCGGTCTGCAGGTTTCGGATGTCGTCCCGGTGGCGTGTAGGGCGGCTGCAGACGCTGGCATCCGCTCCGTGTGCGTCACCAACTTCAGGTCAGTTGTTTGCTTGCGTCGTTCTTGGTGTCACACACACCATAAGCCTTCCTCTGGAAACGACTTTAGTCAGTTATAGGTTCCAACTTACTGTGAAGTACTGTTCCTTTTACCAAATTTATCCTGTAGATTCTAAGTTCCAGGGAATCAGTGTCCAGTTACTTACTACAGTCAACTCAAACTAATTCATGTCTGCTTCCTGCTGCTAGCATCTCGATGACAAGGCACACACCCCTGATTTAGTCTGCAACTTTTCTCATGGGATTTGCAGTCTGCACATAAAACTGTTATCTGCTACTTAATTCTGCAGTCCTGATCTTTGTTTCTCATCTCCAATTCGCAGTTGGGACTTCATTTATGCAGAGTACGTTGTAGCAGCTGGACATCATCATCGCTCAATCGTGTGGCAGGTGCCTTTTGTTACATTACTGGTTCCTCATTGTCACACTTACTACTAACACCAGATGGGCATGCTAAATTCAAGTTTAAAGTTTTCTACCTTCAGCATAAATCTTGGATATGTGCGCTTTGTTATTAAATGCATTGTTAGTTAGTTGGCTGGTACTAAGTTCCAAAACAATCCTCCTCGTAGAGCCAAATTTCTTATAAGTTTAGAGAAAATACATCTTTATGCATGTATTTCTTGCTCTTTGCATCTATGTTTCTCCTCAATATTGTGGCATTCACAATCTACATATGCAAGCTTGGATTTATGATGTATCTGTTTAATGACCATGTACAATAACTGCAGATAGCAGAGGATTACTCACATTGTGAGTTCTTACTACGACTCCCTGGATACTGCCCTAGTATGTCCCTATGTCCGAGTGATGATATCTTTAATTTAATTTGCACTTTTCATTAATAAAAAGTGGATGATTCTGTCTTCTGCAGTGCCTGCTTTCCGTGATGTTATTGATGTGCCTCTTGTGGTGAGAAGATTACACAAATCTAGATCTGAGGTCTGTATGATTTTGATCGAGAGTGTTATCCTACAACTCTACAAGCAACCAACATTTTTGTTTTCTGACTTGTATGCTTTCCATGTATCAGGTGAGAAAGGAACTAGGGATTGCAGAGGATGTTAAGGTGGTCATTTTCAACTTTGGAGGACAGGTGGGCCATTAACTAGCCAGGACTTTTTGTTTTTACATCTAGATGCTCGTGGCAGCTAATCATACATCTCTGTTAAAATTTATCCCCTGTTTATTAGACTACTTTAATACCAATGTCATTGTGATGATACTACTGTCTTCTCCAGCCGGCAGGATGGAAGCTGAAACAAGAGTCGTTGCCTGATGGTTGGCTTTGTTTGGTATGTTTTTTCTGATATCAATTAATTTCTTTTCCCTTCAATGCCTTGCCAACTCTGCTGGCTAATATTATGCTATTTTCTGACAGGTATGCGGTGCATCTGATACTCAAGAGCTTCCTCCAAATTACATCAAGCTTGCAAAGGATGCCTACACGCCTGATTTAATGGCGGCATCTGACTGCATGCTTGGTAAATACAATGTTACCCATTGGTCTTAAAGGTTATTTCCTTGTTCTTCCTTTTCTTGCACATAACAGTTCCGGTGGTTCTCATGTAGGGAAAATTGGATATGGTACTGTGAGTGAGGCTTTGGCGTACAAGCTACCATTTGTATTTGTTCGTAGAGATTATTTCAACGAAGAGCCTTTTTTGAGGAATATGCTTGAGGTTGTATAATATCTGAGTATCACATTATGCAAATGGTATTTGAGACCTATATAAACCATGACACGCTCTCTTCTATGCTCTTTTGTTGGTTAAAAAACAGCATTATCAATGTGGCATTGAGATGATACGGAGGGATTTACTTACCGGACATTGGAAACCTTATCTCCTACGTGCGTTAACACTTCAGCCCTGCTATGATGGCCCAATAAATGGTGGCGAGGTAATCTACTTTCTGTTCCCAGGTGCGAGCTTTGTGAGCGTTATTTGCCAACTCAATTAGAAATCATGTTGATGATTTTACTTCCATAAAACAACCAAAGAGTGTTTGGTTTTTTATTACAAGGAGCATTTGAGTAGCATGCAGAATCATTATGTTAA
This sequence comes from Dactylis glomerata, assembly GCA_007115705.1. NCBI lineage: Eukaryota > Viridiplantae > Streptophyta > Magnoliopsida > Poales > Poaceae > Dactylis > Dactylis glomerata. The sequence goes on along the minus strand of QXEO01000834.1, from coordinate 3,551,592 downwards.
AAAATCAGGAAGCAGCAACTTAATATCATGTAACCTGTTTTCCGTAAAGCAAACACTCCCTCCGTTCAGCACATTTCAGTGTATAGGTTTACTCATTTCGGTCCGTATCCAGTCCACATTGAAATATCTAAAAGGTCTTATAATAGTGAACGGAGTGAGTTGATATAATGTTTATGCAGTCCACTAATTATTTGAATTGCATTGCAAACGTTTTTTTACATATTCTAAGCTTGTGATATTCCATTCAGGTGGCTGCACATATCCTCCAGGATACTGCTATTGGGAAGAAGTACATTGCCGGTAAGGTGAGTGACTGTACAATGTAATAATGCTAATAACAGCTAAGTTAAAATATTTGTTTGCTGCTTTCGAAATTTTAAACCCTATAGCTTCTGTAATCAAATTTCACATCTCTTGCCCTTATTTAATAAACTTGCTCTATTGTACAATTTTATTAGTTGAGCGGAGCAAGGCGATTACGTGATGCCATAGTGCTAGGATACCAACTACAGAGGGCTCCAGGGAGAGATGTAGGAATTCCTGACTGGTATTCTCTCTCCGAAAAAGAAATTGGTGTTCGCCCAGCAGTAGCACCCACATCTGCGATTAGTGGAAGTGCAGAGTCGTATGTTCACACTTCCTTTCTTTCTCCTTAAAGTCATTGCAGTTTCTCCAGGAGTGTACTCCTTTTAAATATCTTTAGTTCTTTACCATTTTGTCAGATCTTTTGAGGACTTCGAGATACTTCATGGGGACATGCAAGGATTAACCGATACTATGGCTTTCTTGACAAGTTTGTCCGGACTTGTTGGAAACGATCCAAGGAGCCCCGAAAAGCAATCCCGTGAGAGGATTGCTGCTTCTGTACTCTTTGACTTGGAGGTACAAAGTTCTGCCTGTCCAATCTCTGAATAGTTAATTAAGTAACCTATCCATAGTTCTGTTTTTTTCTCTATAGTAGTCTAGAGGTAATGCAAAAGTTGCAACCATGTCTGATGACACAACCTTCATATCTCACGGAAATATATTGTCAAATGAGATTCATATACGATGTTAATTATTGAATTCTGTTGCAGAAGGAAATATATGTTGCAAGAGCACCTGGACGATTAGATGTCATGGGTGGTATTGCAGATTATTCAGGAAGTCTTGTATTGCAGGTAATTCTAATTTTTTTTATTCTTTTTCTGTTCTTGCATATCAATTCTACGAAAATAGTAAAATAAAATTTCAATATTTACATATTCTTCCGTTATACATTTATTTTCCTTTTAGTTTGTTTCTCCTCCAATGTTTTGCATTGTACTGGGGTTTATCCTGAACTCCTGTGTGCATTGTGACAGGATGTACTTACATGCATGGGTTATATCAGGGATTGATTATCTTATTTTATATTTATCAGCATTCTACTTTTTGCTAGAAGTACCCACTTTTAGGGAATTGAGTCATTCAGTTCTATTTATGAAGGTAAAATGGAAGACTGTAATTTTTTTTGGCATGTCTGATTGGCTTTGTGTTTGTCCAACTGCCAGATGCCCATTCGAGAGGCCTGTCACGTTGCTATCCAGAGAAGCGATCCTATCAAGCAGAAGCTATGGAAGCATACTCAGGCTAGACAACTAGCAAATGGAGCAGTGCCAGTGGTGCAAATTGTATGTATGATAAACTATCCAAGCCTCTATTGCGCATAGTCATGGTTCATGCAGGGGTTTTCACCTTTCTTTTCTTAAATTATTCATTGGATAACTAAAAACAATGTAGCATGTCAAGTTCCATATTTTCCTCCTGATATTTTGAACAGTAGCCACAGTAGATGTGGCATGTTTAGTTGAGTGAGGAATATGCTCATTTGGACAATTGGGTGTCCCTCAAATGATTTTGCAGGTATCATTTGGCTCTGAATTGAGCAATCGCGCACCAACCTTCGATATGGACCTGTCTGATTTCATGGATGGTGACAAACCAATATCATATGATAAGGCCAAAGAATATTTCTCCCAGGACCCATCCCAAAAGTAAGAAAAATGCTTAGCTTTCCTCTATTAATGGTAACATGGCATGTGTGTTCTTATTTGACAAATCTGTTGTTTCCTCAGATGGGCTGCCTATGTTGCTGGAACAATTCTTGTGTTGATGACTGAACTAGGTGTTCGGTTCAAAGACAGCTTGAGCATTTTGGTCGGTACTGACCGTTTCTGCTATATTTAATAAAAACTCCAATCACAGTTTTAAATATGTAAAGCTTCATCTATTTTCATTCTCTGAACTGGGGAGGTGTGATTCAAGAATTCATCAGCTTGAGCATCTTCTTTCACATTTTATTTTCAAACAACACTTCGATTGATCGAGTTTTGTTCTGTCATACATAATTGTAACTAGACTGCTTTTATGCCCACTTTTTGATAGTTTTGTTTAAATTCTCAGGTTTCTTCTTCTGTTCCTGAAGGCAAAGGTGTCTCCTCTTCTGCATCAGTGGAGGTTGCTACGATGTCTGCTATTGCTGCAGTCTATGGTTAGTAGATTGAATACAGTAATACTTGTTGCTTGTAGAAAAATCTTTTAGAATAGTTGAACTTCCAAGTTCTTCTGCAGCTATTGGCACATTTAACTTCACTAAAATGCTAAATGACAGTACTTCTCTTTGCTGTAGGTTTAAATATTGCTCCAAGGGATCTTGCTATACTCTGTCAAAAGGTACAGTATAAATATAAAGTTACCCCTTGATGGGTTCAAACTGTGTTGCAATCATCACTTAATCTTCTGTTCAAGTGAGTCATCCATTGGTCAATTCTACAGGTTGAGAATCACGTTGTTGGAGCTCCGTGTGGTGTAATGGACCAAATGACATCTGCTTGTGGAGAAGCCAACAAACTTCTTGCAATGGTTTGCCAGGTTAGTGAGGGCTATCATTTTCAGATAGCTGGTTGATACAATCATTCATCCAGTCCAGCTCTGTGATCTTTGTATTTATTGCGCCGACTTTCATGCAGCCTGCAGAAGTGAAAGAATTGGTTAGCATTCCAACCCATATACGATTCTGGGGTCTCGACTCTGGGATACGACATAGGTAAATCTTGTTCCTGATTGTGCTTTGCGTTCTCCTGAGCTGATTTCACTAATGAACTGAAGCTAACTGCACTGTCCTTTGTGTTATGTAGTGTTGGTGGGACTGATTACGGTTCTGTGAGGGTAGGCACATATATGGGACGCAAGATGATCAAGTGTGCTGCATCTGACCTACTTTCTCAATCCTTTCCATCTACCACCACGCAGTCATGTGACATGTCTGAAGAATATGAAAAATATGGCGTGGAGCTTCTGAAATCTGAAGCTTCACTGCACTATTTGTGCAATCTGCCACCTCATAGGTCTGATTAATGTTTCTAAAATTGATGAGTACTTGTATGGTTCTGCATTGCATATTCCATGCCATGTAGATCCATGTGCTAATTCTTCTACAACAGGTATGAAGCTGCTTATGCAAGAGATATTCCTGACGTCATTACTGGGGTTGATTTTATGGAGAAATATGGAGATCATAACGATGCAGTAACAGTTGTTGACCCAAAAAGATCTTACAGTGTGAAGGCTCCTACTAGACATCCCATCTATGAGAACTTCCGTGTTGAGGTTTGATATCTTAATCCATATGGCCAATTTCTTCCATGCAGATGTTTCTTCCTCTATTTTCATTGCTGTGTGTTCACTGAATTTTTCTTAGGAACTTTTGTAGAGATTTTTTTTCTCAGAAGCATCTAAAAGCTTGTTTTCTGAATCGTGCTGCACAGAGATAGAGGACCTTTTGTTTTATCTGAAGTTAGATAATATCAAAATAAGCTTAGATAAAACTTACACTGATAGCATGCTTTCGGCACGGATCTTCAGGATTTTCCATTTAAGAATAGCTTATCTTTTGTGTAGGCCTTCAAAGCATTGTTAACAGCAGCCAAAACAGACGAGCAACTGTCAGCCCTCGGAGAACTTATGTATCAGGTAATTCTCATCAGCCTTGGCACTTATTTATAATTCTGCATGCTTTTGTAGTGTTAAGGAACCTCACTAGTGAACAAATATCGAATTTTAATCAGAAAATTTTGTCGTACTGATGATCATTTTGTTTTCTCCTTGATGGCAGTGCCATTACAGCTACAATGCTTGCGGCCTTGGTTCTGATGGGACCGACAGGCTAGTGAATCTAGTACAAGAAATTCAGCACAGGAAGACAACCTCTCAAAATGGATGTCCTAGTCTATTTGGTGCAAAGATTACAGGTGGAGGTTCTGGTGGTTCAGTTTGCGTGATCGGGAAAAATTGCCTGAAAAGTAGTGAAGAGATATTTGAGGCAAGTTATCAGTATTATTATTTATTGCATTAGTGAACATGTCCGATCCAAACTGTAGATGTATCAACAAGAATCATACTAGCTAGTATCATACACATGCATATATAGTGGTTTCTGAATTCTGAACCCAAAAGATAGATGAATCTTAAATCTTTCCTAAAGGAAAAGAGAACTACAGTTCACCTTTGTTTCCATGGAATGCTAAGTGCTAACTCATACTTGTTGGACCCTTTCAGATTCAGAAAAGATATAAAGCAGCTACCGGCTACCTACCGATTGTTTTTGAGGGTTCATCTCCAGGTGCTGGCAAATTTGGATACCTGAAGATTCGCTGGCGGTCCGCGTAACATGTGTCTAACTGCAAACAGTTGTCAAGAACCTGCATATAAGCTGTTCACGGCGAACGCTATACGGCACATCATGTTGTACAAGCGATATAATAATGTTAGCGATTTAGTGTAGAGTTGAAGTGCCAGTGGCCAGCTCCTGAAACTGTAAAATCCTGTTCCTGATTACATGCTCGTCACTAGGGTAAATAAATCGGTTGTAGCAGATCTGTTTGTTCCACTTTCTTGCTCCGTCCCATGGAATATGTGTAGATATTTTTGAGTAAAATTGCCAGTGCAGAGCTCGACGCAACACTGGCGATATATGCTAGTGCGGAGCCCCGACGCACCTGCCGCAAGCCATAGCAGGAGACGTCGCTGTGCCGATCCAGGACTGACGCTCTGCTTCTCTCGCACAGGGCAGCGGTGGCCGCCGATCTTCAACACCACTAGACATCCACAGTGGTGAATGCCCAGATAAAAAACGTTTCGTGAATGGCATCAGTAAATTCAACAGCACAAGTTCTTGCAGTATGCAGTCTATTCTTAACCACGAAAATGATAATGAAAAGAGTGCATGACGTTTAGGACAGTAAGCTCAATCTATTTTTAACCACCAAAATGATAATGAAAAGAGTGCATGACGTAGCATCTTGTTTTATTCAAAAAGGGGGAAAGCCCAGGCTTGTATTGAGGGCTTGGGGGGCGGAAAATCACTTTGGAGCCCAGGCTTCCTGCAGCTCTTTTTATAATCGACATTTTCAACTTTCAAAAAAATCTAAAAATATATATAAAGATGTAGTCCACTACATATACTATGAGCGTGCAAATTTTTATTGTGAAATACCTTGTATTGCATCCTCACCAAAAAAGACAAATTGAATAGAAGTTGGAACATGTTCCTAGATCTAGAATTATGTTCCTAGATCTAGATTTTTGTTATTTTTTGCCGAGGACAAAATATAAGGTATTTCGTAATAAAACTTTACACATTAATAGAATAACTCATAGACTACGCTCTAGTATATTTTAAAATTTCAATTTTTTAAAGTTTGGAAAAACGAGCTCATCCACCAAAACGACGCTCTCGTTTGGGGGGAGGCATCTCATACATATCGCAGCTTTTTTCTAGAAAAACAAATCCAGACGTCTCAAATATTTTTTGAAACCGGACAAATTCTTTGTCTCAATCCATTAACTAAGAAGACAAGAATCTCCAAGACACCTTAAATGGAGGCAATGGTCAAAAAGGTAATGTGCATACACATAACGCTTTTTATTGATCAACCACTACATCTGCATTAGCAACGGGTAGTCCTTCTTAATTTCGTTGACGAAGGACTCGACGTTCCTCTGGGCCAGATTCCTCACCTCAGCCGTCACAACATTCTTTCTCAGCATGTTCATCTTCTCTTGCAAATGTGTCCCCTCTTCACAAGTCTAAGGTTTGGAACCATGTTTCTATTACTCAACCATTTCATCCCAAGTCCTTACTCTAGGGTGCAGCCCTATGAGCTCGTAAAGGTGAGGTAATTCACAATCGATGTTTGCATATTACCATTATAGAACCACATCAAAGCATAAAAATTTACCCAATACGTATTGCATATTATATAGAAATCATAGCTAAGCCATTCTAAGGCCTCAAGATCGAACAAGGTTAACTACTCACAATGATGGAACATGAAATTGATCAGTGGCATAATAGATACAACACAATATGAAAATATAACTGCACCACAAAATAATGTCAAATCCACAAGAACAAACATACATAAGGTTCAACAAAGGCGATCTAGGGTTCGGATGTACACAAACTGTAAAGGGGATTATGTCAATCTCGAAGGTGGTGATGATGATTATGGTGATGTTGTTGTAGATGTTTATGAATACGTGTCTCCACAAGAGGAGAGGTGGCGACAACACATGGCACCCCGGCGTTGGCCAACCCCTAGGGGAGCATCACCACTTTGCCTCCTTCTTCCTAGAGCTTTTTGGTGATTTATATGAGCCCTCCCCCTTGTATATGGCAGCAAAGGGGGAGGCAAATTTGTGACTTTGTATGCTTCCCAAAAAATAAGGTTTTCTCTCAATATATAGTGTTGAAGACTTCATCGCAGCTATCGGGTCTAACTCTATTGATCCAAGGGACTTAGGCACCTCTAGACCCTTTCCATAGACGTCTACAATGCCTCATAAGTCCACCAAGTTGCAGATTGGTCGAATCCATCTCATATTACAAGATTTTGAGCCAATCAGGTCACAAACTTTCAGGTTCCCAAAACTTCTTCTACACCCTTAAGTAATCGGGATCCACCAGTCGCATGCGAATTCCATTTTGGAAAAATTTATATCAATAAGAATAAGAATAAAATTTCCAACAACTTTGATGATTATCACTTTTCTGTTTGACGTAATATTCTGATCACTATCTTGACATCTTTAAAACAGCCATGAAGGAACAGATTTTTGAAAACTCGGAATTTCACTTTAATGGGGGACTACTTTCCATATTTGTGAAAATTCCTACATAACAAAGTGTGAAATAAGAAATTGTGTAGTTTTGTAACTATTAGTAGGTTAGTCCTAATAAAAAATAAAATTGACAAATAATATATAAGATGCATTTACATGCATCAAATGCCCATTTCATTAAGAAATCATCATAAGTTGTATAACTGAAACATTTTGACAACATGATGATTTGGCATAACTATGTATAGAAATAAATTTTTGTCTGGCCTACAACATGAAGAAACTCATCACGGTTATTCAGTGTTTACATGTTAGTAACTTGTTGTATCTGGAGAACCAATATGTGGTTGGATGGGTATGAGGGTGATTCTATATCCAACCATTTTCTCTGTATTTTACATTAAGACGTAAACTTCTTCTAGTGGGAGGCGATGTTCATGTCAATAGCGAGCATCTTGGGTGGCTTCATCAATCACCAAGCTTTGCAACTTTGGTCTTTGGTGTGGAATGTGTGAGTATTATCTTGTTAACATATAAGTTGTACACGATGTCTCTAAAAACTTGTTGTAGCAGCTAGTTGCTGGGTGCTAAAGAAGTATCACCACTGCAACACCATGTTTTGTTAAGTTAAGCATCTAGTTTTGAAAACCTAGCCACCTCTGCCAAAGACCACCTTCATGTTCTTGGATCTTGGTTGCCTTTTAGGCATTGCAAAGTGGTGGAACCACATATCCAAGATTTGTAGTTTTATTTTTCAGTTAGGTGTTCATCGATGTACAAATTATATATTTTCTAGCTACCTATTTGGGTGCATGTGTCCTTTGATATGATGAGGAATTAATGTGATAGATCGTCAATGGAACAGAACACAATAATACAACCACCATGTGATGGTTGCTTAAAAGTAATTTGTTGGACAAGGGTTTCAATGAAAATTATGTGCTTAGTTATATAATTAAAGCACTACATGCAACATTAGCTATGAGCATAAAGGGAGATTAGGTTGCATGACTATATCTAAAAATAAATTTATGTTTGGCCAACAACATGACTATGCTCAACATGATTATAGAAAGATGGTCACAATGTTGGGTACATAACTATACTCATTCGTATAGCTAATTAAACCCAAATTATTGAATTCAAAAAATAATGTATCATTCAAGACATGTGTATTATATGCTTCCATCAGACACTAACAAAGTGACCATTGAATAAAATAACATGAATGTTGGACTTGAGTTTAGTTGTAGAAATAAAACATCGATAGATGGCAGATGCACACACCAAACTTTCCTTGTTTAGTCATGAACCACCATTATAAATGAGACATCCTCCTCTTACAGTGGCTCAATATATTTGTTCCCAATGCCTATTGTTTACTACAAGCTCGTGCTAGTCATATATCACTAATTGTGTAGTAGACTCACAAAAAAGAGACAAATCGCAACTACATGGAACTGATGAGTGAAATGCTATTTGGAATGGGAGGAATCAGGGAACATATCAACACATATGAGGGATCTAGCGGAAGTTGTGATCAGCATTTTTGTAATAGTTTGGGGCTCAAGGCTACATGTGAGTGGTGTGGATTATGAAAACTGTGTGACTATGTTTTTGACTGCACAATTTTTTAGTTGTTGTAAAATGAGCACTTGGATTATGTGAAGACAGTGGTTAATTATGTTTTATGATTTTACAAATAAGCATTTATTACAAACCAAAAACATATAAGAATGAATCTTTAACTATTTCATCCTATTCCAAGCTTAAAATGCACAGTTTGTTCCTCGAGATTTAGAGGTTCTTGATTTAAAAAAAAGTTCAGTGTGTGGCATTATTGAAATTAACCACACTAATTCAATTTGCAAGTTCATTGCCTAGAGTAAGTAAATGTGACAAAAAAAAATACAATGAAAGTGCGCAAGCGTGTCGTTTAGGAGGTGGATTTTTTCTTGGGTGAACTTCTCCAGTGTTGTTTTTGAAACTCTAAGAAAACTAAAAGGACATGAGGCTTTTTGTAAAAATACCATTGTCTTCTTTCTCCGTCCGACAAGCAATGGTACCTGGTACGATCATACCTTACGGGCGGCCATAACCATACCACTGGTCGTTAGTGGGGAGGCAAAATGTTATAAAACGCGATAGGCAATAACAAAGAACGAGAAGAAATCACAACACGGACACACAAGATTTTATCGTGGAAAACCCTCTCCAACAAAGAGAGGTAAAAACCACGAGCGCCAGCAATCAAAACTTCACTTTATCGGGCGCAAGCCTCCCAGCGATGGGACTCGCTCCGCTCGTCAGAAGTTGGTCTTTACTTTGTAGAATTTGGATCAACATATAACACAAAAGTCATCAAAAACTGAATGAATCTAAAAGAAAAACCCTTGAGAAACACTATATAAAACAGAGTTATCAATCGCTTTATGGACAATCCCATTGATTTGATGAGTACCCATTTGTGTTAAAAAAATTCTTACATTAAGGCAAATATGCCTATGTTGTTTATCTGTACCACATCATTTGTTTGGATAAGGTAAGGTGATAGCACCATAATTAAGTTTAGAGGCAACTCTTCTAATTGCAAACATGGCCATTAATTGTTTTGTTAATGACCTCCAAATTTTTCAGGTAAAAGTGAGCACAAAACCTGTTTGGTCCAAGAGCTTTGTTATGTTCTATCTGTGATATAGCCTCAAACACCTCTGTCTCTTGAAGTCATATTGAAGAATGATATTCTCCTATGGAAGCAATTGCGGTATATCTGAATTGCAGTCTTATCATAGAAACTTTTATTTTAACCGGTGCCCCCATATAATCCAATGTAATATTAAGTTATGCAAACCGTAAATTCCCCTACCATAGCTATATACACAAATATTTTCAAATTTAGAAATTATTTTCATGAAATTTTAGTGTGAGGTGCACAGGCTGCACAAGGGTGTTGGTTGCAAACGTTCTGAGAGAGGGAGGGGCATCTTGTTTTATTCGAAAAGGAGAAAACCCCGCCTCTATATTGAGGGCTTGGGAGGCATCTCATATATATCGCTGCTTTTTTCTAGAAAAACAAATTCACATGTCTTAAATGTTTTTTGAAACGGGACAAATTCTTTGTCTCAATCCATTAACTAAGAAGACAAGAATCTCCAAGAGGCAAATGGGCAAAAAGGTAATGTGCATACAGATAACTTTTTTTATTGATCAACCGCTACATCTGCATTTGCAAGGGGTAGTCCTTCCTGATTTCGTCAACGAAGGACTTGACGTTCCTCTGGGCCAAACTCCTCGCCTCAGCCGTCACAACATTCTTTCTGAGCAAGTTCATCTTCTCCTGCAAACGCGTCCCCTCTTCTCCTTCCATGATCCTCTCGATGCATTCCCTCACCTGGTCTTTGCTCACGCTGCCGAGCTTGATCCCAATCCCCCACACGCCAGTGATGTACGCGCAGTTGACGAAGTGGTCCCCCAAGATGGGCCAACACAGGAGGCGCACCCCATGTTGTATGGCCTCCACGGCGGAGTTCCAGCCGCAGTGCGTGAGGAAGCAGCCGACGGAGCTGTGCCCGAGCACGTCTTCCTGCGGCGCCCAGTCCACCACCTTGCCGCGGCCGGCGGCGCCGGGGTAGCCGTCGGGGAGCCCGGCGTGCCACGCCGGGTCCTTCTTGAGCGCCCACAGGAACGGCCGCCCCGTGGCCTCCAGCCCCAGTGCGAGCTCCCGGATCTTGTCCGGCCCGATCGGCCCGACCCAGCTGCCGAACGAGACGTACACCACTGACCCGGCATGCTGCCTGTCCAGCCAGCCGATGCACGACGAGTTTGCCTGCCACATGCTCGACTGCTTGCACGGCGCCACTGCACCGTTCTTGGCCCGATAATATGTTGAGATGTTCAGAGACAACGATAGAATGACACTGAAAACTTTTGCTAGGAAGGTGAGGAAGAAATACAATATGGAGCCTAGCAGATTTAAACTAGGTAGAGCCAGGAAAGCAGCGTTGGCAGTGGTGCATGGCGATGAGATCAAGCAATTTTCATTGCTTTGGCGGTATGGGAAGGAACTTCTATCTAGAAATCCTCGGTCATCTTTCTATGTGCACCTTGAGAATGGTTTGTTTAGCACATGTTACATGAGTCTGGCAGCTTGCAAAATAGGTTGGTTGAAGGGTTGTCGGCCAGTTATATGTCTTGATGGAACATTTATAAAGACCAAATATGGTGGCCAGTTACTCACTGCTGTAGGAATTGATGGCAACGATGCCATATACCCAATTGCAATGGCATTGGTTGAGACCGAGTGCTATAGTTCATGGACATGGTTCCTTGCTACACTAAAGCAAGATCTTAACATATTCAACACATCAGCCTTTACCATCATGAGTGATAAACAAAAGGTGTGTGTGTTTGTAATTACTTCTGTTGTCTCTAAAATAATATGTGTGTCACTTGTATATTCACTTGTATTTGTTTTATGTGTCCAGGGCCTCATCAAAGGTGTGCAAGAACAGTTCCCTGATGCCGAGCATCGGTTTTGTGTTCGACACTTGTACCAAAACATACACCAGATTCACAAGGGTAAAACTGTTAGGCAACAATTATGGGCTTGCGCTAAATCAACCACTGTTGCAACATTTGAAAAGAACATGGCTAAACTAGCAGAAGATAATCCTGGAGCACATGCTTTTGTGGAAGAGATGGCTCCAAATACATGGTGCAGAGCATTTTTTAGTGAGTTCCCTAAATGTGATATTCTGCTAAACAATACATGTGAGGTGTTCAATAGGTATTGCCTTGCTTTGTTCTTACTTATGCATGCCTTGCTTTGTTCTTAGTTATCCATGCGTTGCTTTGTTCTCATTTATCCCTAATTGTCCATTTCAGACTCATCTTAGATGCTAGAGAGCTTCCCGTGTTGTCCATGTTTGAAAAAATAAGATCACAGATCCAGCATAGATATTACACAAAGAGGAAGGAAGCTAATGAGAAAATGGAGGGCACTATCACTCCCAAAATCAGAGATAAGTTGAGGAAATATACAGAATTCTCAAGAGATGTAGAAGTTTCTCCGGCTACCAATGGTGTTTTTGGAGTAGAGTCCCATGGGAAGAATTATGTTGTCGAGCTCAACTTGAGAGCATGCAGCTGTAGAAGATGGCAACTAACAGGTATTCCTTGTAGCCATGCAATTGCTTGCATGAGGCACTACAGAATAAAGCCTGAGAGCATGGTCTCGAACTGCTACTCTCTGGCTACCTACATGCAAGCATACGGAGGGCAGATATTTCCTTTGAGAGATAAGGACGAGTGGGAACATGTGGATGCAACCCCTATTCTGCCACCTCTTTATGAAAAGAGTGCTGGGAGGATAAAGAAAAATAGAAGAAAGCATCCAGAGGAGAGTGAAGATGGCACAAGGCTGAGCAAACATGGAGTGGTAATGCACTGTGGATATTGCAAAAAGGAGGGCCATAACAGAAGTGGTTGCAGTGAATTAAAAGCAGCAATAATAAGGGAAAATGACATGGATGAGAAGGAGGAGCATGCAGATTTGTCCATATTGTAGGAGCGCATAGTGAACATACAAGCACAAGATGTTGAGCAAACAGCAGGAATGCCTCAAGCCATTCAAGAGGAAGCAAAAAATACAAGCGCAAGAGGGAGAAAAAGAAAACAAAGTTGCAAGATGAGAGAGCTTGTTGAGCAACTAATGGAGAAAGCAAGGAGGAAGAAATCAAAACAAGTTATTGATGAAAATGGTGATATTGACTTTCCTATAATTAAAACCGTAAGTATTCCTCAATTTATTAGCCGGCAATATTTTTCATTACATACACAACCTTTGTCTAACTAAGTTAATATTTTCATATCATAGCACATTAAGCATGCACCAGTGAGTGCAGCTCTAGATCCAGAACACCAAGAAGATTCTATGATTCACATTTTAGGGCATGAGGTAAAAATAATACTTGTTCATTGCATTACTTATGATCACATTCTCAACAAAGATATTATCTAATCCAGTATTGTTACCTAGGGAACACCACAAGGATATCCTTTAATTATGGAGGAAATACCAGGAGAAAGTCAGTTTATTGCAGAACATAGAGATGCTGTACTTGCCGCAAGAGGGCCTCTTGTGAACACATCTGGGAGGGCACTAACAGCTACAAGATCAAGTATGATCACTTCATAAATTATTGACTGCACATTAGTTTTTGGAATCAACACTATCTAGTTATTACTTTAAATATTTTGAATTGTAGGTGCAAGGGGAGCAAGAGGAGCAAGGGCAAGAGCAACGGGAGGAAGAGGTGGTACAAGAGGAGCAAGAGGGGCTGCAACAACACGGGCAGCAAGAGGATCTGGAAAAAAATCACAAAAACAACAATTGCAAGAAGAGTTTGAGTCAACACAAGGAGCTCCAGGATATGAGCCATGAAGACATGTCATTGTTGTTAACTGAATGTCATTTTGTTGAGCAACTGAATGTATTGCCGTTTGGTTAATGTATTTTGCTCCAAGATAGTACCTCCAGGATATGCACATTGATCATTTTGGCATGTTGGTTAATGCTATGTTACTTTGCTGTACAAATATTCTGCAATCTTGCTGTCCAAATATTGATCACAGTGGTTACTGTTATTGTGCAAATATTCTGCAATCTTGCTGTCCAAAAATTGATCACAGTGGTTATTGTTATTGTACAAATATTCTGCAATCTTGCTGTCCAAAAATTGATCATAGTGGTTACTGTTGTGGTACTTTGCTGTCCAAATATTCTGTACAAACTTCATGTCCAAATATTATGTTGCTAGCATGCTGAAATTGCTCCCAGGTTTGGACACTTGCTGTCCAAATTTGGAGTACTTCTCCCAGGTTGTAAATGCTCCCAGATTTTGCATCACGGGTAGCATGCTCACTTGCAATATTATTTATAATGCTCCCAGATTTTGCATCACGGGTAGCATTCTACCTAGGACAGCAAGTTCCAAAGTTTAACTAAAAGAAACAATTCAAAGTTCACTTGCCAGATTGTACAAAACACACCATCAGACCGAATTACCAAGGTTTAGAACATTTAAAGTAGACAAATATTACAAAGGTTCAGAACATTACAAACTGAATTGTAATAGTACGACAGAGTACTTTGCGACACACGCAAGCTACATGATGAATTAGATAGTACTAAAACAAACTGGATACAAGCTGATCAATACAAGCTGATCACATAACTCCAATCAGGCCTCGCCATGAACACCCGGACCAGTGCCGTCCATCTTGCCGCGCCAGGTCTTGAACTTGTGCTTGCGGCTCAGATCTTCGTCCTCATCAGGGGCAAAAGCAGTATCCTCCATCATCAATGGGCCTCGGTCGATCACTTCTTTCAGGTGCACAATCACATTGTAGTCCATTGTGCGCTTCTCTTTAGGAGACATTGGAGCCGGTGGTGATTCGCCTTCGTCATCGGAGTCGGGCACCATTGGCAGCACAACCGGCGCCGGAACTGTAACAGTCAGCCGCTTTGCCACCATGCTAGGGTTACGCAACCACGCTGTGCAATGCACAAGCCACATATCAGTGGACGGCAACATCTCGTCCACCTCGCCGTCGAGACCTGCGAGCACAAGGTTCACGGCCTGCGGCTCCTGCGCCTCCTCCGGGAGGCCCTCGATGCTCAGCAAACAATGATACTCCATATTACCGGCCTCACCACGCGCATGCCGGCTCCAGCGCCGGATAGAAATTAGAGCGCCGCCGCATCGCACTGTCGGGTAATAGTCTACCACGCGCGTGCAGGCGTCGAGCGAGTCGAAGAGCACGGAGAATTGGAATGGAGGAGCCGCCACGAATGCCCTCGCCGAACCTCGGCGGATGCCACAGTGCTGATCCAGAGCCGCCACCAGTACCTCCGGAGTCACGTGCACGCCGCCGGCGAGGTTGACGAAGAGGGCGCGGCCGTGGTACTTCGCCTCCCGCTTCACCATGCCCTCCGTGCGTGCGAGGACGATGCGGCCGTACTCCGGTCGCAGCTCCGTCTGCCCGCGGCGGAGCGTCTCCTGCAGCCAGTAGTTGCTGTCCCGGATACGGGACCAAGCCGCCGGCATGGGGACGCCGCCGCCACTCACTCCGCAGGTCACGCCGCCGCTCACGCCGCCGGTGCGACTAGCTGCCCCGCCGCCGGTCACGCCGCCCCTCACGCCGCCGGTCACGCCGCCGCTCACGCCGCCGTTGCGACTAGCTGCCCCACCGCCGTTCCCACTCGATTCCCCGCCGCCAGTAACGCCGCCATGAGACATGATGTCGATTGGGGATGGATGAGTTAGGGTTTCACTGGACCGGGTACCACTAAAATACAACCAGTTTTGCAAAATAATCCAGATTTAGTTTGATCAGGGGGTTTTTGTAAAAATAACTACTCACATGTCGTGCACGTGACGGTTTTAATCGAAAACCAGGCATCAAACCGGTTTGTGACCTGTGGTGCACATATTTATAAAGTTTAGTGACCGGTTAATCAAGTTTTATAGTTGTGTGTGACCTAAGTGCACATGCGGGACAAGTTGTGTGACCCACGATGTCATTTACTCCACGGCGATGTCGTCTTTCGCGCGCTCGACGGCGGTGCTGCCCCCGCCGGCCGCTAGCAGCGGGCCGACAGGGAAGAACCGTGGGGTCTGGCGCGCTGGCTCACCGTCGTCGTCGGTGGCAGAGCCCGACGCAACACTGGCGATATATGCTAGTGCGGAGCCCCGACGCACCTGCCGCAAGCCATAGCAGGAGACGTCGCTGTGCCGATCCAGGACTGACGCTCTGCTTCTCTCGCACAGGGCAGCGGTGGCCGCCGCACTTGGATCTTCAACACCACTAGACATCCACAGTAGTGCATGCCCAGATAAAAAAACGTTCCGGCCGTGCATGTCACCAGTAAACTCAACAGCACAAGTTCTTGCAGTATGCAGTCTATTCTTAACCACGAAAATGATAATGAAAAGAGTGCATGACGTTTAGGACAATAAGCTCAGTCTATTTTTAACCACCAAAATGATAATGAAAAGAGTTCATGAAGTTTAGGATAGTAAGGTCAGTCTATTCTTAACCACCGTTAACCACCGAAATGACAATGAAAAGAGTACGTGCAGTTTAGGAGGTGAAAGATTTTCTTATTTTCTTGGGGTGAAGAGAGGTTTTTTCCTCTGGTCATCACAACATTTTTTAATCGTTTATTTTCTTTCAGTCGACGTACGCAAGCACTGATTTCCTTTTTCTTTATGATCCAAGCAAATCTGGTGATTATTTGGTCCAGTTATGTTTATGAACTGATCTTTATGAGGTGATCATTACATTACTTGTTTCATGTAATATGATGCCCACATCGTTTGGCCATGCCGTCAAAAAAAAAATCAAAACTGAATGCATCCAAATGAAAACCCCTCGAGAAACACTATATAGAACAGAGCTATCAATCACTTTATGGGCCATCCCACTGAATCGATTAGTACCCATTTTTGTAAAAAATAAATAAAACTTACAATAAGAATGCAAATAGGCCTATGTTGTTTATCTGTACCACATCATTTGTTGGGAGTAAGGTGATATCACAATAATTAAGTTTAGAGCCAACTCTTCCAATTGCAACTGTATAAAATGCCATTAACTCTTGTATCAGTGACCTCCTAATTTTTTTGGTAAAGTCAGCACAAAACCCATTTGGTCCGAGAGCTTTGTTATGTTCTATCTAAAATATAGGCTCAAAAACCTCCTCTCTGTGAAATCATAAGGAAGAATGCATTCTCCTATGGAAACAATTGTGGTATATCTGAATTGCAGTCTTATCATAGATAATTTTGTTTTGACCGTTGCCCCCATGTAATCCAATGTAATATTCAGTTATGCAAACCCTAAATTCCCCTACCTATATACACAAATATATTTTCGAATTTAGAAATTATTTTTCATGAAATTTTAGTGTGAGGTGCATAGGTTGCACACTTGCACAACGATGTTAGATGCAAACGTCCTAAGAGGATGATGGGCGTCTTGTTTTATTTGAGAAGGGGAAATCCTAGCCTCTGTATCGAGGTATTGGGGGAGGCATGTCATAGATATCATGCTTTTTCTCAAAACAAATCCAAAAGCCTTAAATGGTTTTTGAAACGGGGACAAAATCTTTGTCTCAATCTATTAACTAAGAAGACGTCTTAGGCCCATGATGAAGTCAGTCGTAGAGAATGGCATGGAGGCTGAGATCTGAGGACTTGTGATGGTGGTTTCAGTCATGGTGTCAATGACGTTTTGGCTTGGAGATTTCTGACTTATAGCAGTGGCATCGGCTTGTGGGGTGGACAGCACAGGAGAAGTTCATAGTCTAATCTCGCAGGGTGAAAACCCAAGGTGGCCAAATTGGTTGTGCCTGGCAATGGCCTTGTTGAAGGCATTGCTTTGTGAGCGCGGACTTTCTCCTGGGTGAAAATCCATGATCTATGATCAGGGCGATGACGGTGCTTGCGCACTGTTCCCATTCTGAAGGCGTCGCTTTTGGAGAAGATGGACTTTTGGTGTTTGTTTTGGTGGTGTTTGGTTCGCTGCTACAAGAATTAGAACACTATAGCGGGACTTTTCTTTTCAGTAATTCTTCTTTCTTTTTTTGGCTGTGTGCATCCGTAGTACCGCTAGGACACTACGTTGGGGCAGAGGCTGGGTGTAATTGGTATCTTATCGATATTAATATATTCCCTTTATCAAAAAAAATTTAACTAAGAAGAAAAGAATCTCCAAGACACCTTAAATGGAGGCAATGGGCTACACATAACTTTTTTTGATCAACCGCTACATCTGCATTAGCAACGGGTAGTCCGTCTTGATTTTGTTGACGAAGGACTTGACGTTCCTCTCGGCCAAACCCCTCACCTCAGCCGTCACAACATTCTTTCTCAGCACGTTCATCTTCTCCTGCAAATGCGTCCCCTCTTCTCCTTCCATGATCCTCTCGATGCATTCCCTCACCTGGTCATTGCTCACGCTGCCGAGCTTGATCCCAATCTCCCACACGCCAGTGATGTACGCGCAGTTGACGAAGTGGTCCCCCAAGACAGGCCAACACAGGAGGCGCACCCCGTGTTTATGGCCTCCATAGCGGAGTTCCAGCCGCAGTGCGTGAGGAAGCATGTTCTAGTTTTGAAAACCTAGCCACCTCTGTCGAGGACGACCTTCATGTTCTTGGTTCTTGGTTGCCTTTTAGGCATTGCAAGGTGGTGGAACCACATATCAAAGATGTGTAGTTTTATTTTTCAGTTAGGTGTTCATCGATGTACAAGTTATATATTTTCTAGCTACCTATTTGGGTGCATGTGTCCTTTGACATAATGAGGACCTTAATGTGATAGATCATCAGTGGAACCGAACACAATAATACAGACACCATGTGATGGTTGCTTAAAGTAATTTGTTGGACAAGGGTTTCAATGAAAATTATGTAGTTAGTTATATAATTAAAACAGTACATACAACATTAGCTATGAGCATAAAGGTATATTAGGTTGCATGACTATATCTAAAAATAAATTTATGTTTGGCCAACAACATGACTATGCTCAACATGATTATAGAAAGATGGTCACAATATTGGGTACATAAATATACTCATTTGTATAGCTAATTAAACCCAAATCACTGAATTCAAAAAAATGAATCATTCAAGACATGTATATTATATGCTTCCATTAGACACTAACAAAGAGACCATTGAATAAAATAACATGAATGTTGGACTTGTGTTTAGTTGTAGAAATAAAACATCGATAGATGGCAAATGCACACACCAAACTTTCCTTGTTTAGTCATGAACCACCCTTATAAATGACACATCCTCCTCTTACAATGGCTCAATATATTTCTTCCCAATGCCTATTGTTTACTACAACCTCATGCTAGTCATATCTCACTAACTGTGTAGTAGACTCACAAAAAAGAGATAAATCGCAACTACATGGAACCGATGAGTGAAATGCTACTTGGAATGGGAGGAATCACGGAACATACCAACATATATGATGGATCTAGCAAAAGTTCTGATCAGCTGTTTTGTAATAGTTTGGGGCTCAAGGCTACACGTGAGTGGTGTGCAGTATGAAAATTCTGTGACTATGTTTTTGATAGCACAATTTGTTAGTTGTTGTAAAATGAGCAGTTGGCTTATGTGAAGACACCGGTTAATTATGTTTTAGGATTTGACAAATAAGCATTTATTACGAACCAAAAACATATAAGAATGAATCTTCAACTATTTCCTCCTATTTCAAGCTTAAAATCCACAGTCTGTTCCTCGAGATTTAGAGGTTCTTGATAAAAAAAAGTTCAGTGCATGGCATTATTGAAGTTAACCACAGTCTGTTCCTCGAGTAAGTAAATGTGACCAAAAAATTATGATGAAAGTGTGCAAGCATGTTGTTTAGGAGGTGGAATTTTTCTTGGGGGTGAACTTCTTCAGTGTTGTTTGTAAAACTCTAAAAAAAACAAAAAGACATGGGGATTTTTTGTAAAATGACCATTGTCTTCTTTCTCCGTCAGACAAGCAATGGTATATGGTATGGTCATACCGTACGGGCGGCCATAACCATACCACTGGATCTCAAATGTCAAAGAAGTATCTCTTGATTGGTTTCGCCAAATCTTCAATATATGGCTTGATTTCCTTGCTAAAGTGCTTGTTTTCTAAAATACATATGGAAATACAAGGTTGCATTGTTTTTTTAATAAAATCTCGTTAGTGGGAAGGCAAAAGTCATCGAAACCGAATGAATCTAAAAGAAAAACCCTCAAGAAACACTATATAAAACGGAGCTATCGATCACTTTATGGGCAATCCCACTGATATTATTAGTACCCATTTTTGTAAAAAAAAAAACTTACATTAAGAAGGCAAATAGGCCTATGTTGTTTATCTGTACCCCAACATTTGTTTGATTAAGGTAAGGTGATAGCACCATAATTTAGTTTAGAGGCAACTCTTCTAATTGCAAACGTGAACATTAACTTTTTTTTGTTAATGACCTCCTAATTTTCCAGGTAAAAGTGAGCACAAAACCCGTTTGGTCCAAGAGCTTTGTTATGTTCTATCTGTGATATAGCCTCAGACACCTCAGTTTCTGTGAAGTCATTTTAAAGAATGATATTCTCCTACGGAAACAATTGCGGTATATCTGAATTGCAGTCTTATCATAGAAAATTTTATTTTGACCGTGCCCCCATATAATCCAATGTAATATTAATTTATGCAAAAACCGTAAGTTCCACTACCCTAGCTATATACACAAATATTTTCGAATTTAGAAATTATTTTCATAAAATTTTAGTGTGAGGTGCACAGGCTGCACAAGGATGTTGGGTGCAAATGTCCTGAGAGCCTCTGTATTGAGGGCTTGGGAGGCATCTCATACATATTGCAGCTTTGTTCTAAAAAACAAATCCAGACGTCTTAAATGTATTTTGAAACCGGGAAAAATCTTTTACTCAGTCTATTCACTTTTTTTTTGCGGGAATATTAACTAAGAAGACAAGAATTCTCAAGACACCTTAAATGGAGGCAATGGTCTAAAAGGTAATGTGCATACGCATAACTTTTTTTTTTGATCAACCGCTACATCTGCATTAGCAACTCGTAGTCCTTCTTGATTTCGTTGAGGAAGTACTCGACATTCCTCTGGGCCAGACTCCTGGCCTGAGCCGTCACAACATTCTTTCTCAGCGCGTTCACCTTCTCCTGCAAACGCGTGCCCTCTTCTCCTTTCATGATCCTCTCGATGCATTCCCTCACCTGGTCTTTACTCACGCTGTCGAGCTTGATCCCAATCTCCCACACGCCAGTGATGTAGGCGCAGTTGACGAAGTGGTCACCCAAGACGGGCCAACACAGGAGGCGCACCCCGTGTTGTATGGCCTCCACGGCGGAGTTCCAGCCGCAGTGCGTGAGGAAGCAGCCGACGGAGCTGTGCCCGAGCACGTCTTCCTGCGGCGCCCAGTCCACCACCTTGCCGCGGCCGGCGGCGCCGGGGTAGCCGTCGGGGAGCCCGGCGCGCCACGCCGGGTCCTTCTTGAGCGCCCATAGGAACGGCCGCCCCGTGGCCTCCAGCCCCAGTGCGAGCTCCCGGATCTTGTCCGGCCCGATCGGCCCGACCCAGCTGCCGAACGAGACGTACACCACTGACCCGGCATCCTGCATGTCCAGCCAGCCGATGCACGACGAGTCTGCCTGCCACATGCTCGACTGCTTGCACGGCGCCACTGCCACGGCGATGTCGCCTTTCGCGCGCTCGACGGCGGTGCTGCCCCCGCCGGTCACCAGCAGCGGCCCGACAGGGAAGAACCGCGGACTTTGGCGTGCTGGTTCGCCGTCGTTGTCGGTGGCGGCGCCGCCGGCCTCGTCGTGGAAGGAGTTGACGAGGATCGAGCGGAAGCTCCTCGCACGGTGCAGAGCCTGGAGCCAGAACGCGAACCTCGATTCCTGGGTTGTCGAATCGCCCACGAGCCATGGCACCTCCCCGTTCTTCAGCTTGGCCTGTGCCGGCAGGATCTTGAGGGCTCGGATCATCTGGTACTCGCCGACCTCATCGTCGTCGGATTGATTTGAAAATGATTGAGGGATGCCTGCATGTTCGTACGAATCAGTGAAATGCAAAATTGTTTCCTCGATTCTTGTTTTTCATGGTATTATATGAGTATGCATGTAGATGTAGCGCTCTACTCGTGCCGACATGTTGTGCACTAGACGTCTAGACCAGAGTACCAGACACGCATCACAACAAAATGTACGAACTTAGGGTACAACTTATGAGATTACGGCAACCATCCCACGTGAGGTGATTCAGTGACTGGTGACGTTTAATCATGCACCCTAGATTAGCACAGTTGTCAAAGGACCAAGTTGCCAAAGTAGTGACTTCGCTAGATGTATCTTTCAGTATGCATGAAAAACTGGGTGCAACATGAAGAATATGCAAGATCAAGGAACCTCTCATAGTTAAACTCTTTGTTTTACAGATCGCCAGGAACATGGTACTCCGGCGAGGCGAAGTACGTTGGATCGGAATGAAATTAAGTAAACTGCAAGCTAGGCGCGTGCATGCCTTACCAGATTCAGAGATGACCCCCTTCTCCATGAGCTCCGGGATAGCGGCCACGACGCGGTAGGTCGCGAGCATCCCGACCCAGAACCCGGCCACCGGCACGCCGCACCGCTCCGCCACGGGGACGGCCCACGAAGCCAGCACGTCGACCACGACGCACGCGACGCGGCAGCCCGTCTCGGCGCGCGCCCTCGTCAGCAGCCGCTCCAGGTGCGCCGGCATGTGGTGCTCCATGGCGTGCCCGAAGTCGGCATACCCCGGTGGGCCGGCGCCGACGACGTCCGCGACGCCGCTGGGGATGGACGCCAAAGCCACGTCGTCGGCGTCGTCGGTCTTCGTCGTCCCCGCGATGCGCCGGTGGATGAAGTCCGGCACGGCGACGGTGGCCGCCACGCCGTGCGCGGCGAGGGCGCGCGCCAGGTGCAGCATGGGCGTGACATGGCCCTGCGCCGGGAACGGCACGAGGACCACGGCGGGCAGCTGGATGGCAGCCTCGGCTTCCATGCCGTCGACGTCTTGTTATGGTTATGGTATGGATCAGCTGGGGCTGTCCGATAGCCAACGGATGCGGTATGTGTGAAATTTATACAGGTCCCGTCGTCACCGATGGCTTTGCTGACCCAATTCCATGCTGGCTGCCTCTATCACTTCCCATTTTTTGTATATATAAGGCTTCACTTTTTTTTTCTCCACGACAAGTTTATCTGGCCACCTGGGGAAGGAGTTAATTTTCGGCCAGATAATAGCCCAGCGTGTAATTCCTTAATTTCAAGATTACAAATTAATGATGCAATCATCAATACCAAATACGGAGTATATGGTTAATTTTCGGTCAGATAATAGCTCTATCACTTACCATTTTCGTGTAAGGCTTCACTTTTTTTTCTCTTTTCCTCCACGACATGTTCATTTGGCCACTTGGAAAAGAGCTAATTGCACCCGTGATACAACAAGTTGTTCGAGATGTGCAGATTCATATAACTAGTTGCAAATCGTGATACCGTGGTACACAAAGTATACAAGCCGGTGCAAACTCATACAAGCCGTCCCCAGGCTGTGCCACGTTAGATTTCCTTTTTGCAATTAAACCCTGTGATCTGTCCTATTTCTACCTAGGTCCACCGTAACTTACCCTTTTATTCTGGGAACTTCCTTCCTCGAGGTTCCTGATTCCGTGGCCAGTTCGTTTTGGCGCAACGAGAACGGAGACGGTGCGGATCTCGCCGCCGCAACATGGGCGACCATCCGCAACGCCGTAACTGGGACCAAGAGGCTCCGGATTACGGTAATTTTTTCCTCGTTTTCGTCTCCGCTCAGCAGGTTGAGGTCGGTTTCAGTAGCCGCGGTGAATAGCGGATTCGGCGGTCCATGTCGATAGGGTAGAGGCATGAATAATCCTTGAACTGGGCGTGGTTTATACTGCAGGTATAGGTGTTGTTACTGTGTATGTATGATTTTTCCATCGATTAAGTATCGATTTTGAAGAATTGAAGCATGTCCTGTTTCGTGTAGCCGCGCCGTATGATGAATCGCACGATGCGATTGATTTAGTAAGGAAGTTATGGAATTTAGGAGGTCGTGATAGGTTTGGGTTCATGTCACACCAACGATTTGGGTTAGTTCTTCATTTTAAAGGTGATTTTGACCTTGTCCTATTTCAGACTGAAAGTGTTCAGTTTTAACTGAATTTTAGGCTGCTTGTTGTCTCTGATTGCATCCATGTGATTTTTTTTGGGTCAGTTCTGGAATTTAGGAGTTCATGGTAGGTTCTTGTTCATGTTATATCAATGATCTGGATTATTCATACAGTTTGTAGGTGAGTTTGACCTTGTCCGCCGACTGAAAGTTTGCACATTTAACTGAACTTTCATGTGCTTGTTGCTTGTGACTGAATTTTTATGCATTGCTATATTGGGTCAGTTCTGCTGTGGGTATTTGATGCATTGGTATATTGGGTGACTTCTGCTATATTACTAAATGTACTTTTGACTGAATCCATGTGTTGCAGGTGGTGATCCTGATTTGTTTACTGTGGTACTGGAGCATAATGGGTTTTTTTGTGGTTTGCGAGGAAATGTTGATTATATCAGTGGTACTACTGATTTCTTTGACAACTGTAACACTCAGACATTCTCATTGCTTTTGATTCATGAGTTCATTAGTTTTTTTGGCTATGAAATAGATGGATTCTCAGTGTACTGGTGCCTTCCTGATAAAGAACTTACAGATGGTTTATACTGCATTGAGAGTGATGCTCATATTGTAGCAATGTGTGCAGCAGCTAAGGAGCACAAGAATTTGAACATTTTAGTAGACCATACTGGTTTTCTGAAGAGTCTGAGAAATGATGTGCTTGTGAGGCCGAATTAAGTGCAAGATACTGATGGTGGTGATGGAGGTAGTGCAGGTAGTTCAGGTGGAAACCAGTCAGTTGAAGTACAAAATGCGGAATTGGATAGTACTGCTGGTGGTTTAGATGGGAATCAGTCAGGTGAAGTACAAAATGATTCTGGTGAAGTGCAAAATGAGGAATTGGAAGATAGTGCTGAAACTGATTCAGAGTTCTACGACTCTGACTATGACTGTGAAGATGGAGATGATGACATATTTGATGCTTGGGTTGACAAAGATGTGAATGACAATAATGAGCAAGTTGAAATAGTTGAGCAAGAGGATGATGGTGGTCTAGAACATGAAGATTTGCATTTGACAAAAGAGCAAGAGGCAGAGTTACAGTACAAATTCAGGGCTTTTAATGCAGAGGTCGACATGGATAACCCAAGCTTCAAAGTTGGCATGGTTTTTTCAATTATGCCAGAGTTTAGGAAGGCCTTGACTACATATAGCATAAATGAAAGAGTTAAGATTCACAAGTCAAGAAATGAATCAAAAAGACTTGATGCTGATTGCCTTGGGAAGACTACTGAAGGGAAGTGTCCATGGATGATCAAGGTGTCAGAGGACAGTAGGAGAAAAGGGGCAATTACAGTGAGGAAATATTGTGGTAATCACACATGTGAAAGATTTTGGGAGCTCAAGGTACTCACAGCACCTTTTCTCACTCAATGTTTCATTGAAGAATTTAGGAATAACCAACAGATGGGGTTGCAAACATTTGCTGCAAAAGTTCAGAGAAAATTCAACATGTCCCCTAGTAGATTCAAGCTTGGAAGAGCAAGGAAACAGGCACTAACAATTATTCATGGTGATGAGGTAGAGCAGTTCAGCTTGTTATGGGACTATGGGCAAGAGTTGACGAAACAAAATCCAGGCTCTAAGTTTTTCATACGTACAAATAGCAGTAAAGAAGGCACCAGTTCAGTTTCAAAGCAACATTTAGCAACTTTGTATTGGTCTTATGATGGCTGTAAGAGGGGATTCTTAGAAGGGTGTAGGCCAATGATTTGTATTGATGGTTGTCACATCAAGACCAAATTCAAGGGACAGTTGCTAACAGTTGTAGGGATTGATCCCAATGATTGCATATTCCCAATAGCAATGGGGCTTGTTGAGGTTGAGAGCACCAGCTCATGGGAATGGTTTTTGAAAACATTAAGAGATGATTTGAACATATCAAATACTGCACATTTCACAATCATGAGTGACAAACAAAAGGGGCTGATAAATGCAGTGGGCAAAATATTCCCCGATGCCGAACAAAGATTTTGTGTTAGGCATCTATATCAAAAATTTCACAAGAAGCATAAAGGGAAGACACTAAAAAATGACCTATGGGCCATTGCAAGATCAACTAGCATACCTACTTGGCAGAGAAACATGGACAAACTGAAGGTGGATAGTGAGGATGCATTCAAATGGGTGGAGGAACTACAACCCAATACATGGATAAAAGCTTTCTTTAGTGACTTCCCTAAGTGTGATATTCTGTTAAACAATCACTCTGAAGAGTTCAACAGGTACAAATTAATTTTTATTTTGTATATGCTTTGTTGTTTATTTCTGCCAAGTGTGTCTTTATACTTATGCATAGCTGTCTATTTTGTAGTTACATTCTTGAGTCAAAGGAAATGTCCATGTTGTCCATGCTAGAAACAATCTTTTACAAGATATTGAATAGGAATGCGGGAAAGCTGAAGGAATGTGAGAAATTGTATGGAACCATATGTTCCAAGATCAAGAAGAAATTAGATAAACTGGTTGAAATATCAGCAAAATGTACTGTCCATAGTGCAGTAGGAGGAATTTTCAAAGTTACTACTGGAGAATATGAGAGAGAATACATTGTGGATATCAAGACAAGAACTTGTGACTGCAAAAGGTGGCAGTTGTGTGGGATACCTTGCCATCATGCAATTGCTTGCTGTCGAAATGATAGGATATCCCCTGAAAGTCTTGTCCACATCTGCTACTCCATTGAAACATATAAGAAAGCATATGCTCACACCTTGGTGCCACTGAGAGCTAGGTGTTTCTGGGACAAAATGAATGGAGTAACTGTGCACCCTCCTTTGTTCACAAAAGTTATGGGCAGGCCCAAGAAAAATAGGAAGAAAACACCTGAAGAAAAAGAAAAGCAAGAAGCAAAATTTGTGACAAGGGCAGGAACCACTATGCATTGTTCAATTTGTGGCAAGGATGACCACAACAAGAAAGGCCATGAGAAGTATATGTTGCTTAGAAGTGTGGGCACTGATGAAGACAATGTCCATGATGAGGCAGATGATCCAACCATACTGGAGGTTTGAACTAAAACCTTCCAAATCTGCCAAAAATGTAATTTAGGTACTAACACATGATGTGTTCTCATATTTTGTAGCATATTCCTCCTCAACATGCAGATCCTAGTTTTGATCCTAGCCACCAAGTAGATATGATGGTGTATCAAATGGGCCAGGAGGTTATTACAAATATCTATGATTTAATTTTGTACTCCACATTGTATTTTTTTGCTCCACATTGGCATATGTATGTCTGAAATTTTTAAATCATTTTGTAGGAGAGAGCACATGTGGTAGTTCCAAGGGTGCAGCAACCATTGCCGGATATGAGTGATTTTGTGGCAGCAGCAAGGGATTCAATCCCTACTGCCAAGACAAGAGTAACAACTGCTCAAACCAGAGGAAGAGGGCGAGCAAATGCTTCAGTAAGAGGCGGCAGGGGAAGATCAGTTGCTTCTAAGAGAGGAAGGGGAAACAAAAGAAAAGCCAATAGGCCTCATGATTCAACCAATAGTACAAGTAGAGGAAAAGCAAAAGGCGGCAGGGGAGGGACTAGAGGATGCGCAGAAGGGACTAGAGGTGAAGAAACAAGAGGCAACATAGAAACAACACAAACTACAGAGGAAGAAGCAAGAAGAGGAACAATAAGTGAGGAGAATTACAACACAGGTCTAGGCTCAGCTTACCATCTGCTATTTGGTGATGACGGTGCAAGAAGTGCAATTCCAGACTTAAACGAAAATGTACCAGAAGAGGTGCAGATTAGTCAAAATGCACCACAGTGATGTTGCAAAATATTCTTCTTCTGCTATTTAGGACAGTGACAATGATGCCTGCAAATATATGCTTCTTCTTCTATTTAGGACAGTGACAATGAATGCTTGCGAATATTTGATTGTTCTGCTATTTCCAGTAATACACTGATTACACACTGAATTTTGTGATATATGCTATTTCCAGTAATACTACTTCTGCTATGTTGAAGTGCTCTTGTGACTGTATATTTCAATTCCTACTGATTTGTTGCATTTCCATTTGGTGGAGCATGTAGCTGTTCCGTTTTGCATGCCGGCAGTAGCTTGCCTGCTTACCATGTTTTTCTTTTTGCGCTTCCTCTGTAACTATACTCAGTTTGGCATATTTGAAAAAATTGCTCTTTATTCCATTATATAGTCAGTACATGATACGTAATTAATCTTGGAGCGCTCTTAATATTTTCAAAAGTACAGGATACAACACAAACTCACAAAACCTGTGATAGCATACATAATAAAAGAGCTAGCAGGCACAACAGAATTCTAAGCTTAGCCTTGATGCTTCTTTTTTCACTACCGAGCCTGCAAATTATCTCCTCCAGTTCATGCAATTGACATCCAGCACATCATCTTCTTTCTCACCACTGGACTGCTTTACCTTGAACTGCTTCACCTTGGACTGCTTGACATGCGAAACAAAAATGCATATCAGAGAAGTGCATATAGCCTGAATGACAAATTAGATATGATTGACAACTTAGAAGTGATAACTGGATGTTCTATTTCACCTTTCCTCTGTCTCCCTGGTCGTAGTACACGACGACGGTCTAAATCCGCCGTCGACGCCATTGTTGCCGGCTCTGATGCCAGACTCCGCGCCAGGTAGCACCCGCGATTCTCACAACTGCGTGCGAGCCCTCGATGCCTGGGCTGCCTCCACCGTCTGAATCCATCGGCCGCATGCGCACCCCTCGTCGCCTGGGCCGCCTCCGCGTCGCTCGTCGCCTGGGACGCCTCCGCGTCGCTCGTCGCCTGGGATGCCTCCACGGCCGCTCGTTAGGGTTACGATTTGGGGACAAAAGCAGAGGAAAGAAACAGAGGATACAAAGAAGTGAATTATTAAAAGATGGTAGGGGGTTTCTGCAAATAACGTACACGCTGGCAAGTTACTTTTTTACAACGTGGCAGCCACATGTCGCCTCCACAGCTATTTTGTATGAGTTTGCACCGGCTTGTATACTTTGTGTACCACGGTATCACGATTTGCAACTAGTTGTATGAATCTGCACATCCCGAACAACTTGTTGTATCGCGGGTGCAATTAGCTCAAAGAGTTAATGTTTGGCCAGATAATGGCCTAACACAATAATTCCTTAACTTCATTATTACAAATTGATGAGGCAATTATCAATACCGAATATATGGTTAATATTTGGCCAGATAATAGATCTATCACTTCCCATTTATGTGTAGTTAATGATGCAATCGTTCCGAATATATGATTAATTTAGTCAGATGTCCTCAATCACTTTCCATTTTTGTGTAAGGCTTCATATTTTTTTTCTCTTTTTTTCCACGACAAGTTAACTTGGCCACTTGGGAAGGAGTTAGTTTGTCCAGATAATAGCACAACATGCTAATTCTTTAATTTTATTATTTAAAACTAATGAGGCAATCATCAATACCGAACATATGGTTAATTTTCGGTCAAATAATAGCTCTATCACTTCCCATTTTTGTAATTAATGGTGCAATCATCAATATCGAATATAAGGTCATAATAGCTCTATTACTTCCATTTTTGGGTAAGGGTTCATGCTTTTCTTCTTTTCTCCATGACAAGTTTATTTGGCCACTTGGAAAGAGTTACTTTTTGGCCAGATAATAGCCCAACATGCTAATTCCTTAATTTTATTATTACAAATTAATGAGCAACCATCAATACCGAATATATTGTTAATTTTCGGCAGATAATAGCTCTATCACTTCCCATTTTTGTGTAATTAATGATTCAATCATCAATACCGAATATAAGGTCATAATAGCTCTATCTGTTCCCATTTTTGTGTAAGGCCTCGTGTTTTTTCTCTTCTTCGCCACGACAAGTTTATTTGGTCACTTGGGCATAAGAGACATAATCTTGACAGTAAAACTTAGCAACCATGTTATAACATGAAAAGTAACACAAACAAAAGATCATGACTAATGAAGCATTGAAAGTCAAGTGTGTGTTTCGACCATATAGAAAAACATAGCAAAGTTGTTTTCAGCTTGTCCTTCATGGAATAGCAGAACATAAATGCATAGGACACCTTCAAGTTTAAGAGGGCGACTAGATACAAATGATTTAAGAACAAGCAAAACCATAATCATGAATCAATCAATAATAAATTTTGGGACTATGCACATTAAACTCAGAATGACAACTATGCTCTCTTAGACGGTGCATAAAGGTAGAAGGTGGAGACTCAACATAAAAGTAAAAGAAAGGCCCTTCGCAGAGAGAAGCAGTGATTGCAAGTTTTATAAACCTCCAAAAATTATAATACTTACTAGATTTGAGCTCTCATTGCCCCATCATAGGCATCTTGAATGGTTAAGGTAAATGTGATGGGTTCGTAGCATAGAAAACAAAAAAAATTCCTACGCATGAACACAAACTAGCCAAGAAAACTCTATGAGATGGTAGCAACGGAGAACTAAACCTCGAAGACCAGAAGCGGGGATTACGTTCCCGTACAAACGTTACCGATGGAGACTTGATGAAGACGCATGTAGTCGACGTAGTCGTTCACTTGACGTAGTCGATGTAGTCGTTCACTTGACGATCTCAAGATCGTGTACAAGGCGCCACAACCGGCGGCACCTCCGTACTCGCTCACACGTACGGCTTATCATCGTCTCCTCCATGCCCACGGTCCAGCGGGGCAGCGGAAGAGGGGATCCACCGGACACTCCAACAAACACTTCTCCAAGTGTATGAATTACGAACTAAAAATCTGGCAGAGCTTCGCTAAGCTAAGACGGATATTGGGCAGCAACTATGCGGGGAAGGGGAGAATTAAGAGTGTGAGAAAAGGGAGAAGAGGGATCCTTTTATAGGAGAGGAGGGGGCAGCCCTCTAGGGGGGTGCGGCAGCCCATAGGAGAAATTCTCCTCCTCTTCATTTCCCTCTTCATGGTGGTAACCCCCTCATCAACATGAGCTAACCCCCATTTAATTTTGCATGACATTCATGCTAATTAAAATTCACACTAATTGAATTAATTAAACCTTTTTTATTTCTTTAATATTTGTTAATTAAATCAATTAACAAACATTAACAAATACCCCCTTGAGTTATTTTGATATGCCAAAATAGTTTTGGTGATTTTCTGAAACAACCCCTATGATATCCTATAATTCGATCGGAGTATCCTATCCACTCAAAAACAACGACGAACCTTAAGTGTGTCACCCTACGGTTCGTGAATAACGTGGACATGATCGAGACTCCTCTTCGATCAATAATCATCAGCGGGATCTGGAAATCCATGACGACTCCCACTTACTCGATGATGATCTAGTGATCGTGTGAACCATTAACAAACATAGTCAATTCCTTTTGTCTCACGATATTATTACTTGTCCGAGATCCAATCATTTGGTATCAACCATACCTAGTTCAATCTCGTTCCCGACAAGTCTCTTTACTAATTCCGTGATAAGGCATTCCCGTGACCTAGTCACGTGCTTGCAAGCGATGTCAATGCAATATCACCGAGAAGGGCCCGGAGAATATCTTCCCTTCATTGGGTCGGACAAATTCCACTCTTGATCTATGAGCCTCAACTAATACTTTCAGAATACCCAAATCAACCTTTATAATCACCCTGTTATGGTGTGACATTTGATATCATCAAAGTACTCTTCCGGTACCAGTGATTAACATGATCTCATGGTCTAAGGATTAGAACTATTTCATATGAGTTTGATATAGCAATAAAACTTGATGACTTGATCGTATTGCTATTTTTACTATGGGTGTGAGTGTTCATCACATTCTTCTTCTAATGATATGACCCCGTTATTAACAACATCCAATGTTCATGATCTGGAAATCTTGATCATCAGTTAATCAATGAGCTAGTATGAAAGAGAGGCTTTACTAGGAACCTTTTGGTTTATTAATCACACAAGTATTAATGTTTCTGATTAATACAATTCTAGCATGAGAAATAAACATTTATCATAAACATGGAATATGATAATAACCACTTTATTATTGCCTCTCGGGCATATTCCCTTCAGTCTCCCACTTGCACTAGAGTCAATAATATAGTTGATACTTGCGTATATAACACTTATGGCATTCACGTGTTATCCATACGCATTGCATGTGGTTAATCTGATCTCCAGATCTGACACTTTCAGTTCTGTGTGTATTTGCATGTCTTTGTGTCTCTACGCATCACTCATTCTCAAATGAGATAGTTGGGTATAAATTTGGTCCTTTGGTGAGACCTTAGTTCCTTTAGCTAAAACTATGTTGACACTATTGTCACACAATGAATTTTCATAGTAACAGCCCGCTAGAAACTACACCAAGTTTGATAACAAACTTCTTGACACAAATGCCCTCTTTTGCTACTTCTAAAGTAGCCATATACTCAACCTTTGTTGTAGAATTCATCACGTCTTAACTTTGGAACTCATCCAAATCCATTATGGAACTATCTTCCATTACACTGTGTCGCCTTAACACATAGCTAAAATTGAGATAATCTTAATTTGCATCTTGTGACAAACTTAGTACAAATGTAACACTTTACAATGAACTATGTGTCACTTATTTATACATAATATATATCCTTAGTCCTTCCAGAACACATAAGGATGTCCTTACTATTGTCCAGTGATTATCTTATGACTTTTATCACTCTGGTATATGCTCATAACATTTAGAGCATAGGATATTTTTGGATATGTACATATCACGGTATACATGATCGATCAAATCATTCATGTGGCTTCACTCATCAAGTGTTAAAAACACCTGAATCTTGTTTCAACCTCTTCCATGCGACAAGAACATTTCTCGTTGTTTCCATATTGAACTTCATTCAATATTTCATCTATGTACTTTGGCACAACCATATTGGCATCTTGATCTATCTACATAGACATCGGTACCCAATATTTTGGTTTTGCCTAAGTCTTTCATTGAAATCTAAATTTAATGAAATTCTTAACCTATGTCAATAAAAGATACATCATTTCCAATTAACAATATGTCTTCTACATAATGTACTAGAAATATGTCTCGGCGCTCCCACTTAATTTCTTGCAAATGCAAGCATATTCATCGTATCTGATAAAACTAAACCTTTTAATTATTTCATCATGGTGAATATTCCAACTCCGCGATGCTTACTTCAACCATTGAAGTTTGCATGCCTTTTTAGCATCCTTTGAATTTACAAAACCCTTTGGACCATGTCATATACATGTCCTAGGTAACCATTCTATTAGAAGAATGTTATTGATACGTCTCAAACGTATCTATAATTTTTGATGCTTCATGCTTGTTTTTACACTATTTGCTTAGTGTTTTGTTACACTTCGTGGCATTTTTATGCATTTTCTGGAACTAACCTGTTAACGAGATGCCACAGTGCCAGTTCCCTGTTTTCTGCTGTTTTTGTGTTTCAGAAAAGTTACACAGGAAATATTCTTGGAATTGGACGAAACAAAAGCCAGACATCTAGAAATTTACCGAAGCTTCCAGAGAACCGAAGAGGAGACGGAGAGGGGCCACAGGCCGGCCACACAATAGGGCGGCACGACCCAGGCCCTGGCCGCGCCCCCTATGTGTGAGGCCGCCTCGGTCCACTTCTGACGATGCCCTTTCGCCTATAAAGACCCCCTAACGGGAAAAACCTAAGGAACACGATCAATTTTCCAGAAACACATCGCGATCCGTCGCCATCATCGACCCGAGATCGGGAGAGTCCAGAAGCTCTTCCCGGCACCCTGTCGGAGAGGGGAATCACCACCGGAGGTCTTCTTCCTCACCATGCTTGCCTCCGACGCGATGAGTGAGTAGTCTACCTTGGACTATGGGTCCATAGCAGTAGATAGTTGGTTGTCTTCTCCACCATGTGCTTCATGTTTAGATCTCGTGAGCTGCTTTACATGATCGAGATTACCATTATGTAATTCTACATGTTCTGTTTGTTGGGATCCGATGAATATTGGTGTTATGATTGAGTTGATGTGCTGAATATTATCTTATGTTATCTCTATGTTGTTTATGATCTTGCATGCTCTCCGTTGTTAGTAGCTATCTTGGCCGAGTAGATACTAGTGACTCTAAGAGGGGGTATTTATGCTCGATAGTTGGGTTCATGCCTCTATTTAATCTGGGGGAGTGACAGAAACCTCTAAGGTTGTAGATGTGTTGTTACCACTAGGGAGAAAACAACATTCTTATGTCCAAGGGCATATGCTTTGTTTACATTACACACTTTGCTTGATGCAGTTATCTGTTGTTCGCAACTTAATACTTGTGGGGTTCTCGGATTGATTCCTCGCAAGTGGATTATTAGTCATAGATGCAGTTGGATGGCGGTCTATGTATCTTGTTGTAATGCCCAGAGTAAATCTCACAGTGATCCTCTCGACATATTCACGTTATCTTTATTCTATCAATTGCCCAACTGTAATTTGTTTACCCAGCATGTGTTATTTTATCTTATGGAGAGACACCACTAGTGAACTGTGGACCCCGGTCCTATTTCCGTTACATTGCTATCACCTGTTTACTTTACTCGCACTATTTACTTTACTCGCATACTACTATTGCTTTCCACTCGATACGCTCATCCTTTGTTTACAACAAACCGGTGAGATTGACAACCTCATCGTAAGTTGAGAACAAAGTACTTGGTTGTATTGTGTGCAGGTTCCGCGTTGCTACTAGTTGAAGGCGTGTCAACAAGTGTCGTAAATGGCGCCCTTGTTGGAGTGTCAGTAGGCTAGTCAGCATCACCTTCTGTAGTTTGGCATTTTCCTGGATACGATTAAACCTTGGTTTCTTACTAAGGGAAAAGCTTGTTGCTGTACTCATCATACCTTCCTCTTGGGGTTCCCAACTGGACGGTGATTTACATTAACACACCGTGCCGCATCAAGACTCTTTTCTGGCGCCGTTGCCGGGGAAAAAGAAGACTTCTGCAAGGGGAGTTTCATACGCACATCCTTTACTTTGTTTTAAGTTTTGCTTTACTTTATTTTTACTTGCTTCGTTTTATCAAAAACACAAAAAAATTAGTTTCCTTTATAGTTGTTTTTACTTGTCTGCTTTTAGTTTTGCTAGAATGGCTACTCCTGAGAACACCAAGTTATGTGATTTTACTAGCACTAATAATAGTGATTTTATCTGCACTCTATTGCGCCACCTGCTCCTGCTACAAATTTTTATGAGATTAAGCCTGCTTTGTTGAACCTTGTTATGAAAGAGCAATTTTCTGGTGCTAGTACTGATGATGCTGTAGCTCATCTCAACAATTTTGTTGGGCTATGTGAGATGCAGAAATATAAGGATGTAGAGAGTGATATTATTAAGCTTAAGTTGTTTCCTTTTTCTTTGAGAGGAAAAGCTAAGGATTGGTTGTTGTCTTTGCCTAAAAATAGTATTGATTCATGGGCTAGGTGTAAGGATGCTTTTATTGGAAGATACTATCCTCCTGCTAAGATTATAGCTTTGCGTAGCAATATTATGAAGTTTAGTCAGTTTGATAAAGAACATGTTGCTCAGGCTTGGGAAAGAATGAAATCCATGATAAAGAATTGTCCCACTCATGGACTGACTACTTGGATGATTGTCCAAACTTTTTATGCAGGACTGAATTTTTCTTCAAGGAACCTATTGGATTCAGCTGCTGGAGGCACTTTTATGTCCCTTATCTTGGGCGCCGCAACAAAGCTTCTCGACAATATGATGGTAAATTACTCTGAATGACACACCGAGAGAGCTCCACAAGGTAAGAAGGTAAATTTTGTTGAGGAAACCTCTTCCTTGAGTGATAAGATTGATGCTATAATGCTTATGCTTTCTAATGATAGGACACATGTTGATCCTAATAATGTTCCTTTGGCCTCTTTGGTTGCTCAAGAAGAGCATATTGATGTAAACTTCATTAGAAATAATAATATTAACAACAATGCTTATAGGAACAATTTTGCTAGTAAAAATTATAGGCCCTATCCTTCTACCAATGGTAATGGTAATGGTAATTCTTATGGCAATTCCTCCAATAACACTACGGCTGCGCCCTCCGATCTTGAGGTCATGCTCAAGGACTTCATCGGTAAGCAAACTGCTTTTAACAAGTCTGTTGAGGAAAAGTTAGGCAAAATTGATATTCTTGCTTCTAAAGTTGATAGCCTTGCTCATGATGTTGAACTTCTGAAATTAAAAGTGTTGCCTAATGATGTGAAGGAGAACAATACTTTTTCCACTGCTAATGCTATCCAAGTTAGAATTGATGAAAATGTTAGGATGCTAGCAGAATTGCATGCCAGGTGGAAAAGAAAAGATGAGATGGCTAGAAAGATGAAGTTATGTACTATTACTACCTCTAATGATGTTGTTCCAAATGCTAGCAATCCTCTTACTTTGATTGGTGTAGAGAAAACTCCCACTCCTTGTGTTAAAAAGCCTAAAACTGCTGAAACTTTTTCTCAAAAGAGTGCTGAAATTTTTCGGAGTGTAGGAGATGATAGCTCTATTTCCTTTAATGATTTTGATGTTGATGGCTGCAATATATCCGAAGTTATTTTGTTCTTGCAAAAACTTCCTTTGAGTCCCAGTGCTAGTTCTTTAAATGTTGCTTTTACTAAGCATATTACCAATGCTCTTATGAAAATTAGGGATGAAAAGTTGAAGCAAAAAGCTTATATTCCCAAGAAGTTAGAAGATGGTTGGGAACCCATCATTGATATGCATGTTAATGGTTTTGATTTCCATGCTTTATGTGATCTAGGTGCTAGTATTTCTATCATGCCTAGAAAAATTTATGACATGCTTGATTTACCACCGCTTGAAAAGTGTTATTATGATGTTCCTATTGCTGATGTTGCTAAGAAGAAACCTTTGGGAAGGATTAATGATGTTCTTATTATGGTTAACAATA
Source organism: Dactylis glomerata (assembly GCA_007115705.1). Lineage (NCBI taxonomy): Eukaryota > Viridiplantae > Streptophyta > Magnoliopsida > Poales > Poaceae > Dactylis > Dactylis glomerata. Next base: position 3,514,714 of record QXEO01000834.1, on the reverse strand, counting down.
ACCTTGTTCTCGTTGATTTTCTTGTCATGGATGTTGAATGCAATGCTTCATGTCCTATTATTTTGGGAAGACCCTTTCTTCGAACTGCAGGGGCCATCATTGATATGAGGGAAGGCACCATCAAATATCAATTCCCACTCAAGAAAGGTATGGAAAACTTCCCTACAAAGAGGAATAAATTACTTTCTGACTCTATTCTTAGAGCAAATTATGAGTTTGATGCTTCATCTCTTGATATTACTTGATTTGCACTTGCTTTACCTAGCTCAAAGGCGTTAAAGAAAAGCACTCTTGGGAGATAACCCAATATTTTTAATTTCAGATTTTTTTTGTTTTATTTGAGTCTTGGAAGTTATTACTACTGTAATGACCTCTCCTTATCATTTTTATTTCGTTTTTGTGCCAAGAGAAGCCTCTAATTTGAGTGAGGTAAGATTTGGGGATGTTGCTGTCCTGAAACAGATTTCGGTGCTGCACCGTAAACATTCGTGAAAATTCTCAGTATATCTTTTGGACCTGCGATTTCTTGTGCATATGCCCCAGGTTATATCCAAACTTTCATTAGTTAACACTTTTTGATTTGAGCAACAAAAAACCCTCTAAAAATTTGACCTTTGTTAGCTGTTCTGTTTTGACAGATTTCTGCCAATATTTGTGTTTGCCGCTCGATCGCTTTCTTTTTGAGTTCTTTTGATCACGGAAGTTTTGGGGAAGTTTCTACAGTAGTATATGCTTTATATGTGGTGGTTTTGAGTTGAAACCTGAAGCAAAAAGGGGTTGATTCATTGTTATACTTACACTAATGTTGCTAATAGAGTTGTGTTGAGTTTTGTATGAAGGAAGTTTTCAAGTGTAGGGATTGGAGAATGCTGAGATGAGTTGAAGAATAGATAAAAGCTCAAGCTTGGGGATGCCCACGCACCCCAAGAAATATCCAAGAGGTACAAGCGTCAAAGCTTGGGGATGCCCCCGAGGCACCCCTTCTTCATCGGCAAAAATCAGGTCACCTTTCAACACACTATATTTTTATTGCTTCATGCACTATGCGTTTTTCTTGGAGCGTCAGTTGTTTTAGTTTTCAGTTTTGTTTAGTTTTGTTTGCTGCAATAAATGGTTGGACCCCAACAAATTTCTTTTGGAGAAGTTGCCTTGCTTTTCATTTGCCAAGAACACTCCGTTTTTCACTCTTATCGTTCAACGAGTGTTCTCTTTTTCTGCTACTGCGTTTAGCTTTTATTTTTCGCCTTGATTTGTGTTCAGATCTTGTTATATATTTACATCAAGGTGTATTTTGACCTCTGGTCCATGTTGGTTTTCATCAAAAGAGTTGTTTTAAAAAGGTTCGAATGGTGTTGGAAAAGAGAAAAAGCTTTATGCAAAAAAAAGTGGTACAAGAAGGAGCTTGTGTAGACTGCGGCCTAGGCTTTTGCATGTCATGCTTGATGTCTTTTTGATAGTATTCTTAGTGGTTTTTTTGTAGCATGACTTGTCTCAAATGACTGAGATTGCTTAATGAGCCTTTGAAAAAAATCATGCGTTGTTTTAATTATTTGGAAACATTAATTTGGTTTTCTCCTTGATGCTTTATTTGGGTTGACTTGGCACATGCTCACACATGTTGGACTCATACAAAGTCGCCATAAGCCTCTATGATCATTTAGTTTTTGACTTTTGATGCCATCTTATGCTTCTTTTAATGTTGCTTTGTCGCTTTGCATGATTATGGCCGTTATTGCTCTCTTAGTTGGTCGCTCCCAGTCTTTTGCTAGCCCTCATTTTGTACTGAGTATGAGCTCTACTCGTGCATCCAACTCCTAAAAACCAAGTTGTTCCAATGTGTCCACCATACATACCTATTAGCAATTTGCTATTCCAAAGTACATTTGACTTGCTTTTATCTATCCTTCAAATTAAACTCTTTTTGGTGTTATGCGAAAATTGGTCAGTAAAGCTCTCACGAACCTGATGGCACACTTTACTTTTCTCGCTTTAAAATTTTGACATTGTGGCTCTCTTATGTTGAGTTGTTATGCTTGCAAGTTGTAAGTTGGAAATTAGCCCAGCCATGCCGTCATGGGGCAAGCTTTCAACATTGCACTATCTTTCATTTGAGTTGATATCGTGATCTTTTGTTTATGGATACTCGCGATGTAAAATAAGTTGGGAATCTTGTGGAATCATGGAGTTCTTATATGTGTTAGGGAAACGCCTGGGCCACTAATCTAAGCCATGCATCATTCATGGTGGAAATTTACAGCATGCCCATAGTGGACATTCGACGACGCATCTCACAATAAAAATCTATACCAATGGTAAATAAAAGAGATGTCGAGGTGTTCATTGTCTGTTTGTCTTGTCATTTTAATGTGGGCTTGTTCCATGTCATCGGGCAGGAGGTACCCCGTTGGCGGTTCTCGATGATACACATATATTTACAATGACAAGAGCCTGAATGGGACTCTAAGTCGAGTAGCATGAGGTTTGGGTATTCGTACTTCACGGGACACGAGGTTTTCAACTTATGAATTATCAAGCATATGCTTCATAATTGTACTCGCATTAACTTTAACCATTCAAGATGCCTATGATGGGGGCAATGAGAGCTCAAAGGTAGTAAGTACCATAATTTTTGAAGGTTTATAAAACTTGCAATCACTGCTTCCCTCTACGAAGGGCCTTTCTTTTGCTTTTATGTTGAGTCTCCACCTTCTATCTTTATGCACCGTCTAAGAGAGCATAGTTGTCATTCTGAGTATAATGTGCATTATCCCAAAGTTTTCATTGATTGATTCATGATTTTGGTTTCACTTGTTCTTAAATTATTTCTATCTAGTCGCCCTCTTAAACTTGAAGGTGTCCTATGCATTTATGTTTTGCTCTCTCATGAAGGACAAGCTGAAACCATTTATATTTTTTTCCATATGATTTGAACACATGTTTGACTTTCATTGTTTCATTTTCATGATCTTTTGTTTGTGTTCTTTTTCATGTTATAACATGGTTGCTAAGTATCTTCTATCAAGATTATATCTTTCATGCCCATGTTTTAAGTTCTTTTGATCCCAGTGCACAACGCTTACATATATGGTCAAGATTGTGTAGGTGCATGTCACCTCAAAAATTATTTCTTTGTTATCACTTACCTACTCGAGGACGAGCAGGAGTTAAGCTTGGGGATGCTGATACATCTCAAAAGTATCTATAATTTTTGATGCTCCATGCTTGTTTTTACACCATTTGCTTAGTGTTTCATTAAACTTCATGGCATTTTTATGCATTTTTCGGAACTAACCTATTAACGAGATGCCACAGTGTCAGTTCCCTATTTTCTGCTATTTTTGTGTTTCAGAAAAGTTACACAGGAAATATTCTCGGAATTGGACGAAACAAAAGCCAGACATCCAGAAATTTACCGAAGCTTCCAGAGAACCGAAGAGGAGACGGAGAGGGGCCACACAGTAGGGCGGCGCGGCCTAGGCCCTGGCCGTGCCCCCTATGTGTGAGGCCGCCTCGGTACACTTCTGATGATGCCCCTTCGCCTATAAAGACCCCCCGACGGGAAAAACCTAAGGAACCAGATCAATTTTCCAGAAACACATCGCGATCCGCCGCCGTCGTCGACCCGAGATCAGGAGGGTCCAGAAGCTCTTCCCGGCAACCTGCCGGAGATGGGAATCGCCACCGGAGGTCTTCTTCCTCGCCATGCTTGCCTCCGGCGCGATGAGTGAGTAGTCTACCTTGGACTATGGGTCCATAGCAGTAGCTAGTTGGTTGTCTTCTCCACCATGTGCTTCATGTTTAGATCTCGTGAGCTGCTTTACATGATCGAGATCATCATTATGTAATTCTACATGTTGTGTTTGTTGGGATCCGATGAATATTGGTGTTATGATTGAGTTGATGTACTGAATATTATCTTATGTTATCTCTATGTTATTTATGATCTTGCATGCTCTCCGTTGTTAGTAGCTATCTTGGCCGAGTAGATACTAGTGACTCCAAGAGGGGGTATTTATGCTCGATAGTTAGGTTCATGCCTCTATTTAATCTGGGGGAGTGATAGAAACCTCTAAGGTTGTAGATGTGTTGTTGCCACTAGGGAGAAAACAACATTCTTATGTCCAAGGGCATATGCTTTGTTTACATTACACACTTTGCTTAATGCAGTTATCTGTTGTTTGCAACTTAATACTTGTGGGGTTCTCGGATTGATTCCTCACAAGTGGATTATTAGTCATAGATACAGTTGGATGGAGGTCTATGTATCTTGTTATAATGCCCGGAGTAAATCTCATAGTGATCCTCTCGACATATTCACGTTATCTTTACTAGTCGTCAACCCGTGCATCCGCACAGGGCTATCGATATATTGGAAGTCTTTTGTTTGATAAATTTGAGTGAGCAAGCCTATTGATTAAAAAGTTAAGTGGAAAATGAACAATCAAATATGAATTAAATAGATATAAAATCATTAACTCTATAACCTAAACAAATATTCCAAATTACCTGAACCAATTCATATTCAAATTTAAATTTTGAAGTACTAATATATGGAAAACTATACAACTCCCAGAAAAATTTTCATTCACAATTTCATGAAATTTGTTATTTTTACATTTTCATTTGCCAACCAAAAATAAGTTTGGCATACTTATAATGATTAGTTTGGAAAGCAGGACAAAAACTTAGCGGATTAACTTACCATTATTGAAATGGCTGAAATTTGTATATATATCTTCGAGTGCAAATTTATCTTGTTGCAAGAGACTACTCTCCATTGATAACAAACAGTAGCATCATTCGTAGGACTGGTAGACTTATGAAAGGACCAACTCCTAGACTTATCCAACTTAATGTATATTTATCTTGCACTACAAAACTTTTGACAACAGCAATAAAATATTTCTCCATAAAAAAGCAACAGAGTATTCCCACGTGTAGTGTTATATCATGTCTTTAAATATAATTTCTAACAGTACACTGCAGGGCATGGCAGTTTTTGAACTGGAAATATTGTTACTGAGAAAGATGGTATACTGAAAAATCACTGCAGCGGCTGGTTTGTTAAGTTCTACATTACTAAAGTAGTTTTGAGGTAGCAAGATCAAATGTATAAACAGTCTATGGTGTACATATTTTTGAATAAGTTTCCACGATAATATACCAAAAGAAATCTCCCTAAGTGTAGGAAATAGTGACTCAAAGTTCCACAGAATTAACCGGTTACATGGTGAACAATTAATGTAATTTTTTGCAGTTTGCACAATGAGCACTGGCATGGTTACACTACAGCTCGATCAGAGAATAATTTTACAATATGTTTGTGCTATTGGATATTTCACAAAAGTTTAATCAAAATAAATGAATATGTTATTCCAATGACCTGGATAATTATTAACCGTATTATCTGATTCTTCTCGTGTAAAGAATCTAAACATACTAACTTGATTTTCCTTTATATACGCATGTACATGATGCCCTGCAAAAATTAAAATATAGTGACAAAAAAATTCAGTGCACAGCGACTATTGAAGTTTGCCGATAATTTCCAATTAAATTAAATGAAAAATCATGTGAGAGGGAATCAATGGAAATACAACACGTTCGTGTCTGTAATATTGTAAAAGTACTTTTTTTACTGTTTTACAACAAATGAGAATTCTTGAATCTAAAGTTGAATTACATCGTCCCTATAACAATGCATGGTCTCACCTTTTACAATATCGAATCAGCGGATTGAGAAGACAATGCTTACTTATCTACCAACGCTGTGGAAAATTGCTGCACAAATCTGACTTGAATAGTGTCATTAAAATACTTACGTTGCAGCCATACATGGAGACTATTTTTTGTTGAACAATAGCCATGGAGACTCGGGGGTGCAATTTACCTGACGCGAAGGAGGCTGCTTCTATACCATGCACTGGCCTAATTAGAGCCAAACCAGGTTTTACAACCTTGCTACCTCAAAATTACCTGAAAAAATTAAGATTTCATGGCCAGACAGACCTAGGAGAAGCTGCATTCATGCATCGCTGACGCCCTGCCGGATCAAACTCACGCATCCCTACCAGATAGGGAGGAGGTAAAGGCTGCTTTTCACCCCGAATCAATCAAAGCGAGACCAAGATTAGACGGATGCCAAAATCAAGTTCTCATCGCTAGACCTAGCAGAAGCTTCACGCTTGATTTTCTTTCCTTTTTTTGTTTTCGATGGAAAGGAGAGATACCAGCAAGACCACGACTCGCTTGCGTACGAAGGGAGGGCACGTGTCACGCTTTCATCCAATGACAGACAATGCATCGTAGATTAATCGGATGGACCAAGTTTCTTAATATCTAGGATTAACGTGGAGCCTCCTACGGTGCCTCCAATTAGTAAATATAAGATATAAGATTCTATCAATTGCCCAACTGTAATTTGTTTACCCAGCATGTGTTATTTTATCTTATGGAAAGACACCACTAGTGAACTATGGACCCCGATCCTATTTCCTTTACATTGCTATCACCTGTTTACTTTACTCGCACTGTTTACTTTACTCGCATACTACTATTGCTTTCCACTCGATACGCTCATTCCTTTGTTTACAGCAAACCGGTGAGATTGACAACCTCATCGTAAGTTGGGAACAAAGTACTTGGTTGTGTTGTGTGCAGGTTCCGTGTTGCTACTAGTTGAAGGCGTGTCAACAAGTGTCATAAATGGCGCCCTTGTTGGAGTGTTAGTAGGCTAGTCAGCATTACCTTCTGGAGTTTGGCTTTTTCCTGGATATGATTAAACCTTGGTTTCTTACTGAGGGAAAAGCTTGCTGCTGTACTCATCATACCTTCCTCTTGGGGTTTCCAACTGGATGGTGATTTACATTAATACACCATGCCGCATCAGTTTTCTTGTTTGTTTAACTAATATATACCAAATTTGGCATATATAGTTGTTGCTACAGTAATTCGTCCAGACAAAATATCGCTATGAAAGATCAAATCTTGTCATAGTCAACTCATTGAACATAATCGTAAACAGTTTAATGATATGTCAACTATTTCATAGATGTGAAAACATCCATGTCTATTTATAGATCCAAATACGTTCATTAGGCTTCATGCCTTTTTGAGGGTCTTCCAAGTTCAGAAACTTGGTTTCTCGTGTATGGAACTATCACGGATTTTATGGCTTCTAGCCATTTGACAGAGTCAAGGCCCATCATCGCTTCTTTGCATGTAGTCGGTTCATCATTGTCAAACAATAATGATTCATTCTCAAATCTAACTATTTGATTGTTACCCGACTCACGCGGTTCAATAGGAACTTAGATATCTGTGACCACAACCTTTGAGGTACGGTAGCCATGCGCATTGTGGCCACCTCCGGGACACTTCTCGGCACTGCGCTACTCAGCACATATAGCTTAGGTTCAACAACCCAATCAAAGTTCTATTGTCCTCCCACTCAACTTTTCGCAAAAATTCCTTCTTAAGAAACTTGACATTTTCAATGACAAACACTTTTGTTTTCGGTGTTCTGGAGGAATACCCAACAGTTACTTTGGGATAACCTACAAAGATGTATTTATCCGACTTTGGTTGTAAACATTTTACATATGCCTAGCATACCAAAATTTTAGAAAATACAACTTGGGTTCTATCCCATGCCCATGCCATAACTCATATGGTATCATTTCAACGGATCATGATAGCGCTCTTTTTAGTGTAAAAGCCGTAGTAGTCTCTAAAGCTTTATCCCTAAAATATAATGGAAATTTTATAGACGACACCTTTGATCCAACAATGTCAAACAAAGTTTGATTTCATCTCTCGAATACTCCATACTCCTATGGTGTTTCAGGAAATACAAGTCTATGGAACGATTCCTCAACTTTTAGGTGTTTGCTAAACTTGTAACTCAAATATCTTCCTTTATGATCTAATCATAAATTCTTTATTCTCTTGTTACAATGATTTTCACTTCATCCAGAAATACTTTGAACATTTTTCAAATATTTCATACTTCTTCCTTATCAAGTAAATATACACATATATCTACTCAAATCATCGGTTAAAGTAAATGAAGTTCAAAGATCCACCACACACGGCTACACATAATGGACAGTATACATCAACATGTACAACATCCAATAAGTTAGTCGTCCGTTCTTCCTTGGCCTACAAACGGAGTTTTAATCATCTCTAGGAAATTTTCACAAGTGTCAATTGATTCAAAATCAAAAGACACCAAAATTACATCAATATGGAGTTCCTTCATGTTTTCTTTCCAATATGATTTAAACGGTGGTGTCACTCATAAGTGATCTTCTAATCATTTGTCTTAAGACATTTTTAGCATCATTATTATGGATGTGATTTCTCCAACAAGATAAGAGTTCATCCATCTTTTATGAATGCGGTAATAATTTGAACAACCATTGTTCTCTTAATACCAGAACAAAATAACAATTATTAAAACAAATCTTGAAGGCTAGGTTTAATTCCAATGAAACACAATAACACTTTATTTGTTTTTGATGAGAATCATCCCATATTCATATTGCTAGTTAATTAGGCCATTGTAGTTCTTGTATTGTGTTGTTCTGTATGACAGTTCATACCAACCAATTCAGTATCAAATACCCAAGAACCACATTGTTTTAACAAGCAACGAATACACCCATAACATGTATATCTTCTATATACCTGAGCTGGATATTTCCATTCTTTTCTTTTCCGCCAAAATAATTTTCGGATTCTCTTTCAGCAATTCCTTTCTTATTAAGAAGAATCTATCACCATCAATAGTTGTGCCATACACATGACACATAGTTCAAGACGTGAATAGTCAAACACTAATACCCTTGGACTCACACTTTGAAGTAGATCACCATCACCAAATATTTGGCATTCTTCCAAATTCTATTCTTTAGTAATCTTTTAATGTAGTAAACATTTTACCGACATCTTGTATTCATCCTATCATGACAACTTTCATGATCAAGCTACTATAGCTCATGAGGATGAATTGTGAGTATAATGTTAGTTCCTAAGACCTTTTTAGGAGATCTGGACGCCTAGTGTCTCTAATCTTTGCAAATTCTCATACAATATGAGAACATGTGTCTTACTAAATTATACTCTATCACATTGCAATCATCATTGTTTCAGATATCACAATATCTTCCACACATGATATTTCATGAAACAATTCTTTCAACTCTTAGACAACCTTGATACTAAAAACAACTTTTGAATATCAAGGATCATGGAGGCAAGTGTGATACTTAGATACTAACACTGGAATTGTTACTCTTCATTTAATACTACTTATTAAATTTTATCGAGTAACCAAGGTTTGCTAAAAGTTTGCAATATGACTTTAAACTTTAGATTGACATTCAAACAATACGGTACCAGTTCGTAAAGTTAACATCCAGAATTCTATAGTTCTATTATCTCAATTGTAGCTAATCGCAAGGTAGTAAACAGATGTCAATGACTACAACAAACTATACAAATTCACTTTGATTTAGTTCATGATAAATTGAGTTCTATAATTCAAAATTACTAAGTGAACTCCCACTTAAAAACAACATCCCTCTTAGTTTTCTTAAGTGATTACACGAACCAAATTTACTATACCGCAACTGATCATCATGTGTAACGACATAGTTTCAAAGGCGAACATCACCATGTTCATCATATCAACCATATGACTCATGATTAACCTTTCGGTTCGTGTTCCGAGGCCATGTCTGTACATGCTAGGCTCGCCAAGTAGAACCATGGCACTTACATGTGCAAAACTGTCTTACACCCATCGTATGTGAACGTAGAGTCTATCACACCCGATCATCACGTCATGTCTCGAAACGACAAACTTTCTTGATGGTGCATGCTATGGAAGAACACATTTTTATCTTGATATTTATGTGAGAGGGATAATCTTATAATGCTACCGCGTGATCAAATCTAAGCAAAATAAGATGCATAAAAGGATAAACATCACATGCATATATAATGTAATATGATATGGTCCTTCACGCATTCGATCTTCATCTTGTGTGTCATGGCATAATCTCCATCATTCCACCGGCGCAGCACCAAGGTCCATTGATGTGGGGTGGCTTTCGCACCTCGCAACATCATGTGCGTCAACAATCAAGTCCGACATCATCGAGGCATGGAAGAGAAGGAAGAAGAAGAACAACCGGAAAGAAGCTTGGAAGCGCCGCAAGAAGAGGTTGCGGCTGAAGCTGGACCGGCTAAAGCCGGTCCTACCCCGGCGAAAGCCGGCCCACCGGCTAAAGCCGGCCATAACCCCGGCTATAGCCGGCCTGCTCGAGTCAGCTATGTCTTGGCCATGAAGCCACCTATGTTATCTATTTCCCTAGTGACCAAACTACCCCTAGCTCGTGGCTGCCTATATATATGGCTCCCCCTCCCCTAGAGATAAGATAGAGATGAATTAAGATAAAATTGGCATCATGCCTTTTCCCTTGAGGGAACCCAACTAGATCCACATCTAGAAATCACCATCTTTGTTTGGGATCTCTTCTAGTTGAATAATTCTACCTTGATTTGGATCTCTTGCATACTTGTGTGTGTAATTCTATCCAATTGATTGGTCTCTTCTCCAATTGGAATTCTATTCCAAGCATATCAATCTTTCACAAGGAATTCTACTCTTGGAGTCTCTTCCTTGTGATTCTATTGAGTTGGTGAATCGGGCCAACGAGGACAACCGGTGTGTATCTTGTGTGTGTGTGTTTGCCTTCGATTTGTTCATCGTGTTCATCGTGTTCTTCGTGTTCATCGTGTTCTTCGTGTTCATCCCCGTTTCCCGCCTCAAATCTCATGAATCCGTGAAGATCGGGCCACACCCAAGAGGTTGCCCCTCATCATATGGTATCAGAAGCTTTTGGTTGCCACGGATTTACTCTCGTTTGTGATTTCCACCATAAATTTCGAAAATCCAAAAAATAGCCCCAAATTTGCCTCGAATTTTGATCTCTAGATTTGTTGAGTTTTTTGTGGATTTGATCCATAGATTTGATGTTTTGGGTGTTGATCTACATTGCCACAAATTTTGTAGCCCCAATTCCTCTTATTTCTCTCGGATTCGTCGATTTTCTGTCTCAGTTTCCGCCCAAATCGACGAACAGCTCGCGCAGAATTTCTCGAAAAAGTACGAACCGGCTAAAGCCGGCCCTCAGACCGGCTAAAACTGGCCCACCGGCTAAAGCCGGCCCAAGCCCGGCTAAAACCGGCCTGCCCGCGGGTCAACGCGTCCGCCTCGCTGCTCAGCGCCTCCACCGCATCGCCTCCGCTTGCCCAGCTCCAAGCCAGCGCCAGCAGTTTCCGCCACCAGCGACGCTCGCCCAACTCGCTCCGCATCACGCACGCAGGTCAATGCCCAGCACCACCCATCACCGACTCCTACGCGCTTGCCAGCTAACTCCCGCTCGGCCGCCACCAGCTCACTGCGCCACCATCACCTACCGCCTACACCAGCTTGCCCCGCATCGGCCGCAGCGCACGCAGCAAGCCGCCGCTTTTCCCCGCTCGACGCCCAGCTCGGGCCCCCTCGCAGCGATCCCACGTCTGTCCGCCCGAAGCCGCCGACCGCCCCAGCTCGCCCTGGCCGCTCGGCCTCCCTGCACCAAGCTCCACTTCAGGCCTGGTTCCCTGTCTGGCTGCCGCCCGCCCACGCCCAACCAGTACAAGCGCCGCATCGCGCGCACGCACAACCACCGCCGCCTACCAGCAGTCCGCCCAGCGCCAGCCGCCCGCTCACAGCCACTCAGCCACCGAGCCGCCAGCTTCCGCCCCCACGCAGCGCGCCCTCCAGCTGACAACACCGACCGCCGCCACGCTGGCCTTGCCCCGCCCGCCTCTCTCCCAGTCGCTCGCCCAGGCCGCCCCTGCCCAGCTCGACTCCCGCCAGCGCGCCTTCTCAGTCCACCAACCACCGCGCCTCCTCCGCCAGCAGACGCGCCGCTCATCGCCAGGACCGGAAATAGCCGGCCTCCAACCGGCTAAAGCCGGTGTACATCCACCAGCAACATTTTGGTCCCCGTTCAACACCATAATACACCTTTTGACATCCATTAGACCCCTTTGACACAAAATCCGACGTTATCTTGACACAAATTTTGACAACCTTTGTGAGTCCTTTTTGCTCCAAATTTTTGGGCATTGACGTGTGTGTTCGGGTTTCGGTTTTTGCGTGCCTTGTTCGTGCCAAGTAATACCGCACCTACATCATCATCGCGACGATGGCATCGGCACCCCAGAACTTCGACTAGTCTTTTGACTCCACCTTCATCAACATCATCGCAAGTTGTGTGTTTTGACACCGCCTAACCTTCGCATAGGTATAACTTGCACCACCTTTGTAACCTCTTTTCTTCCTTTGTGTACCTATCCTATTGAGAGTGGCTTTTCGAGTGTTGCGAAGCATTGCACAAGTGTTCACGACCGTGAGAGGGTTTGTGTGTGTGTAAGTTGAGCAAAGCTCCGAAGCAAGCTCGGTGAGAGAGATACACAAAAGAAGAAATACCCATTTGAAAGGAATATGCCCGAGAGGCAATAATAAAGTTGTTATTATATTATTCCGTGTTCATAATAGATGTTTATTTCTCATGCTAGAATTGTATTAATCGGAAACATTAATACTTGTGTGATTAATAAACTAAAAGGTTCCTAGTAAAGCCTCTCTTTTATACTAGCTCGTTGATTAACTGATGATCAAGGTTTCCTGATCATGAACATTGGATGTTGTTAATAACGGGGTCATATCATTAAAAGTATGATGTGATGAACACTCACACCCATAGTACGAATAGCAATACGATCAAGTCATCAAGTTCATTGCTATATCAAACTCATGCGAAGTAGTTCTAATCCTTAGACCATGAGATCATGTTAATCACTGATACCGGAAGGGTACTTTGATGATATCAAACGTCACACCGTAATAGGGTGATTATAAAGGTTGATTTGGGTACTCTAAAAGTATTAGTTGAGGCTCATGGATCAAGAGTGGGATTTATCCATCCGGATGACGGAAAGATATTCTCTGGGCCCTTCTCGGTGATATTGCATTGGAATAGCTTGCAAGCATGTGACTAGGTCACGGGAATGCATTATCACGGAACGAGTAAAGAGACTTGTCGGGAACGAGATCGAACTAGGTATGGTTGATACCAAATGATCGGATCTCGGACAAGTAATAATATCGCGAGACAAAAGGAATTAACTATGTTCGTTACTGGTTCACACGATCACTAGTTCATCGTTGAGTAAGTGGGAGTTATCATGGATTTCCAGATCCCGCTGTTGATTATTGATCGGAGTGGAGTCTCGATCATGTCCACGTTATTCACGAACCGTAGGGTGACACACTTAAGGTTCGCCGTCGTTTTTGAGTGGATACGATACTCCGATTGAATTACAGGACAGCATGAGGGTTATTTCAGAAAAGCACCGAAACTGTTTCGGATATCGAAATAACTCGAGGGTGTATTTGTTAATGTTTGTTAATTGAATGAATTAACAAATATTAAAGAAATAAAAATGTTTTATTAAATCAATAAGTGTGAATTTTAATTAGCATGAATGTCATGCATTAAAATGGGGGTTACCTCATGTTGATGAGGGAGTTATCACCATAATGGGAATGAAGAGGGGACAATGAAGAGGAGGAGACCCCTTGGCCGGCCACCCCTTGGCTGCCCCTCCTCCTCTATATAAACCCCTCCCTCTCTCCCTTGACACACACTTCTTGATCCTCCCCTCCCTTGCATAGTTGCTGCCCACTTTCCGTCTTGGCTTAGCGAAGCTCTGCCGGAATTGTAGTTCATAGTTCATACACTTGGTGAAGTGTGTGGAGGAGTGTCCGGCGGATCCCTTCTTCCGCTGCCCCGTTGGACCGAGGGCGTGGAGGAGTCGACGTCGAGCTGCACGTGTGACCGAGCACGGGGGCGCTGCCGCTTGTGGCGCCGGGTACACGATCTTGTGATCGTCAAGTGAACCACGACGTCGACTACGTCAAGTGAACAACTACGTCGACTATGTGTGTCTTCACCAACTCTCCATCGTCAACGTTTGTGCGGGAACGTAATCCCCGCTTACGGTCGTCGAGGGTTAGTTTCCGTTGCTACCATCTCGTAGAGTATCTTGGCCAGTTTATGCGTTCTTGCGTAGGAAAATTTTTGTTTTCTATGCTACGAACCCATCAGTGGTATCAGAGCCATCTCTATGCGTAGTTGGTTTGCACGGTTAGAACACATGTGGATGTGGGCGTTGATGATCATGTTATTGCAATTTTTTGGTATTTTGGATCATAGTGGCATAGTGGGATTGAAGCTGCCCGAGACTAACCTTACGTGACCGCGTTCACGAGACTTGTCCCACACTTGACATGCTTCGGCATATGTGGCTTTGCGGGTGCACGTTTCTCCCACTATAGTTATGATCTATTTTACAAAGAGTTGTTAATAATATTTTTATCACCGTTGTGGTTCTTGTTCGTAGGTAAGAACGGTTCTTCCTAGAAAGCCCCAAACCACGTAAAATATGCAAGACAAATTAGAAACGTCTAATTTGTTTTTGCAGGGGCATGTGATGTGATATGGTCAAATTGTTTATGTTACAAATTGTATGCGATGATCCTTTTTGTAAGTTATAAACAACCGGCAGGAGCCATATAGTTGTCTTTACATTTAAATGGCCTGCGTGCCGTATATATATATCCAAGTGATATATTGTAATGGAGGAAGACAACCAAGTTGGCGCGCCATGGACCTTGGTGCTACACCGGTGGAATGATGGAGATCATGCCATGACGCACAAGATGGAGATCGAGTGCATGAATGACCATATCATATCACATTATATATGCATGTGATGTTTATCCTTTTATGCATCTTATTCTGCTTAGATTTGATCGCGCGGTAGCATTATAAGATGATCCCTCTCACATAAATATCAAGATAAAATGTGTTCTCCCATAACATGCACCGTCACGAAAGTTCGTCGTTTTGAGACACCTCGTGATGATCGGGTGTGATAGACTCTACGTTCACATATGACGGGTGTAAGACAGTTTTACACACGCAAATGTTATGGTTCTACTTGGCGAGCCTAGCATGTACAGACATGGCCTCGGAACACGAACCGAAAGGTTAAGCATGAGTCATATGGTTGATATGATGAACATGGTGATGTTCGCCTTTGAAACTATACCGTTGCACGTGATGATCGATTGCGGTATAGTGGATTTGGTTCGTGTAATCACTTAAGAAAACTAGGAGGGATGTTGTTTTTAAGTGGGAGTTCACGTAGAATTTGATTTAACCTGAACTCATTCTATTATGAACTTAGTCTAAGTTAACTTTGCAAATAATTTGTAGATCATGGCACCACCTGCTCTGAATTTCAATGCGTTCATGGAGAAAGAAAAACTAGCCACCAACGGTAGCAACTTCACCAATTGGGCACTTAACTTGAGGATCCTCCTCAATGCCTCTCAAAAGGGCTATGTGCTTGAGGCACCGCTAGGTAACCCGCCTGCAGAAGATGCTCCCGATGAAGAGAAAAATGTTTTTCTGACTCGTAAGGAGGACCACAGTTTAGTTCATTGCGGCATACTGTATGGACTTGAGCCGGAGCTGCGAAAACGTTTCGAGAACAGCAACGCTTATGATACAATGGGAGAGTTGAAACTGATCTTCGACTCCCATACTGCCGTGGAGAGTTATGATGCTTCAGAAAAGTTCTTTAGCTGCATGATGGAAGAGAACAGCTCCGTTAGCGAGCACGTACTCAAAATGTCTGGGTACGCCGATAAGCTCATCTCTTTGGGAATAACGATTCCCAATGAGTTGGGAATACATCGGGTTCTCCAATCTCTCCCACCTAGCTTCAAAAGCTTTGTGATGAACTACAACATGCAGGGCATGAGGAAGTCTCTCCCCGAGCTTCTCTCAATGCTTAAGACTGCAGAAGTGGAGATCAAAAAGGAACATCAAGTGTTGATGGTCAATAAGACCACTAGTTTCAAGAGAGGTAGAAAGGATAATAAGTCCAAGGGTAGAAACAAGAAGGACGGCAAATCTGTTGCCGGTTCTGAGAAGAAACCCAAGGCTGGTCCTAAACCTGAAACTGAGTGTTTCTACTGCAAGGAAACGGGGCACTGGAAGCGCAACTGCCCAAAGTATCTGGCGGATAAGAAGAACGGGAAGATTAACAAAGGTATATATGATATACATGTTATTGATGTGTACCTTACTAGTAGTCGCAATAGCACCTGGGTATTTGATACTGGTTCGGTTGCTCACATATGTAACTCGAAACAGGGGCTAAAGAATAAGCGGCAACTTGCGAAGGATGAGGTCACGATGTGCGTCGGCAATGGATCAAAAGTTGATGTGATCGCCGTCGGGACACTGCCTCTACATTTACCATCTGGATTAGTTTTAAACCTGAATAAATGTTATTTGGTGCCTGCGTTGAGCATGAACATTATTTCTGGATCTTGTTTAATGCGAGACAATTATTCATTCCAGTCTGAGAACAATGGTTGTTCGATTTATATGAATAATATCTTTTATGGACATGCACCTGAGAAGAAAGGTTTATTTCTTTTGAATTTTGATAGTAATGAAACACATATTCATAACGTGAATGCCAAAAGAATTAAGTCAAATGATGATATAGCCGCATACATGTGGCACTGCCGTTTAGGTCATATTGGTGTTAAACGCATGAAGAAACTTCATTCGGATGGACTTCTGGAATCACTTGATTATGAATCATTTGAAACATGCGAGCCATGCCTTATGGGCAAGATGACTAGAACGCCGTTTTCCGGTTCAATGGAACGGGCGACAGACTTATTGGAAATCATACATACCGATGTATGTGGACCTATGAGTGTGCCGGCGCGTGGTGGATATCGTTATTTTGTTACTTTCACTGATGACTTAAGTAGATATGGGTATATTTACTTAATGAAACACAAGTCTGAAACGTTTGAAAAGTTCAAAGAATTTCAGAGTGAAGTAGAAAATCATCGTAATAGAAAGATTAAATTTCTACGATCTGATCGTGGAGGAGAATATCTTAGTTACGAGTTTAGCGCACATATGAGAGAATGTGGAATAGTTTCACAACTCACTCCCGCTGGAACGCCACAACGAAATGGTGTATCTGAACGTCGTAACCGTACCTTATTAGATATGGTTCGGTCTATGATGTCTCTTTCCGATCTGTCACTATCTTTTTGGGGTTATGCGCTAGAAACAGCCGCTTTCACTTTAAATAGGGCTCCATCTAAATCCGTTGAAATGACACCGTATGAATTGTGGTTTGGAAACAAACCTAAGCTGTCATTTCTAAAAGTTTGGGGATGCGATGTTTATGTGAAGAAACTTCAGCCTGATAAACTCGAACCCAAAGCGGAAAAATGTGTCTTCATAGGATACCCTAAAGAAACAATTGGGTACACCTTCTATCACAGATCTGAAGGCAAAGTGTTTGTTGCTAAGAACGGATCCTTTTTGGAGAAGGAGTTTCTCTCGAAAGGTGTGAATAGTAGGAAGGTAGAACTCGATGAGGTTATTGAACCTCCTCTTCATGAATTGGCGAGTGGCGCAATGCCGGAAACCGTTCCGGTGGTGACTTCACCAAATGAAGTGGGAGCTAATGAAACTCCAAAAGAGGATACTACCGAACCTCGCAGGTCGACAAGAACACGCACCACTCCTGAATGGTACGGTGATCTTATCGTAAATGCCATTGTTGAGAACGATGACCCTGCGACGTATGATGAAGCGATGATGAGCCCAGATTCCAACAAATGGCATGAAGCCATGAAATCCGAAATGGAATCCATGTATGAAAACCAAGTATGGACTTTGGTGGAACTTCCCAATGACCGAAAGGCCGTTGAGAATAAATGGATTTTCAAGAAGAAAACAGACGCTGATGGTAATGTGACCGTCTATAAAGCACGACTTGTCGCAAAAGGTTTCCGACAAATTGAAGGAATTGACTACGATGAGACTTTCTCACCCGTAGCGATGCTAAAGTCTGTTAGGATTATGTTAGCAATTGCTGCATTTTTCGATTACAAAATTTGGCAGATGGATGTGAAAACCGCGTTCCTTAATGGTAACATTGAGGAAGAGTTGTACATGGTACAGCCCAAGGGTTTTGTTGATCCTAAGGATGCTGACAAGGTATGCAAGCTTCAGCGATCCATTTATGGACTGAAGCAAGCATCCCGGAGTTGGAATCTCCGTTTTGACGAAGTTATCAAAGGGTTTGGATTTGTCAAAACTTATGGAGAAACTTGTATTTACAAGAAAGTGAGTGGGAGCTCTGTAGCATTTCTAATATTATATGTCGATGACATATTGCTGATTGGAAATGATACGGAACTTTTGAAGAGCGTAAAAGATTACTTAAACAGTAAGTTTTCAATGAAAGACCTTGGTGAAGCGGCGTATATTTTAGGCATCAAAATCTATAGAGATAGATCGAGACGCTTAATTGGGCTATCGCAAAGTACATACCTTGACAAGATTCTAAAGAAGTTTAGAATGGAAGATAGTAAGAAAGGGTTCTTACCTATGTTGCAAGGAAAGATATTGAGTAAGACTCAAGGTCCGGCTACAACTAAAGATAGAGAAGAAATGAATAAGATTCCCTATGCCTCTGCCATAGGCTCTATCATGTATGCCATGTTATGTACAAGACCGGATGTGGCACATGCTATTAGTTTGACTAGTAGGTACCAATCTGATCCAGGTTTGGAACACTGGACAGCGGTCAAGAATATCTTTAAGTACTTACGAAGGACTAAGGATATGTTTCTCGTATATGGCGGTGAAGAAGAGCTCGTCGCAAGTTGTTACGTCGATGCTAGCTTCGACACTGATCCGGATGACTCTAAGTCTCAATCCGGGTACGTATTTGTTATGAATGGAGGAGCGGTAAGCTGGAGGAGTTCCAAGCAAAGCGTGGTGGCGAGATCGACTATAGAGGTGGAATACATTGCTGCTTCAGAAGCGGCAGAAGAAGCAGTTTGGATGAAGGAGTTCATATCCGAACTGGGTGTGGTTCCGAGTGCATTGGATCCAATGGTTATCTATTGTGACAACAATGGTGCCATAGCCAATACTCAGGAGCCAAGGTCTCACAAAAAATTCAAGCATGTAAAGCGCCGATTTCACTCCATCCGTGAACATGTCGCGGATGGTGATGTAAAGATTTGCAAAGTGCACACGGATCTGAATGTGGCAGACCCGTTGACTAAAGCTCTCCCCAAGGCAAAACATGATCAGCACTAGAACTCAATGGGTGTTAGATTCATCACTATGTAATCTAGATTATTGACTCTAGTGCAAGTGGGAGACTGAAAGGAATATGCCCGAGAGGCAATAATAAAGTTGTTATTATATTATTCCGTGTTCATAATAGATGTTTATTTCTCATGCTAGAATTGTATTAATCGGAAACATTAATACTTGTGTGATTAATAAACTAAAAGGGTTCCTAGTAAAGCCTCTCTTTTATACTAGCTCGTTGATTAACTGATGATCAAGGTTTCCTGATCATGAACATTGGATGTTGTTAATAACGGGGTCATATCATTAGAAGAATGATGTGATGAACACTCACACCCATAGTACGAATAGCAATACGATCAAGTCATCAAGTTCATTGCTATATCAAACTCATGCGAAGTAGTTCTAATCCTTAGACCATGAGATCATGTTAATCACTGATACCGGAAGGGTACTTTGATGATATCAAACGTCACACCGTAATAGGGTGATTATAAAGGTTGATTTGGGTACTCTGAAAGTATTAGTTGAGGCTCATGGATCAAGAGTGGGATTTGTCCATCCGGATGACGGAAAGATATTCTCTGGGCCCTTCTCGGTGATATTGCATTGGAATAGCTTGCAAGCATGTGACTAGGTCACGGGAATGCATTATCACGGAACGAGTAAAGAGACTTGTCGGGAACGAGATCGAACTAGGTATGGTTGATACCAAATGATCGGATCTCGGACAAGTAATAATATCGCGAGACAAAAGGAATTAACTATATTCGTTACTGGTTCACACGATCACTAGTTCATCGTTGAGTAAGTGGGAGTCATCATGGATTTCCAGATCCCGCTGTTGATTATTGATCGGAGAGGAGTCTCGATCATGTCCACGTTATTCACGAACCGTAGGGTGACACACTTAAGGTTCGCCGTCGTTTTTGAGTGGATACGATACTCCGATTGAATTACAGGACAACATGAGGGTTATTTCAGAAAAGCACCGAAACTGTTTCGGATATCGAAATAACTCGAGGGTGTATTTGTTAATGTTTGTTAATTGAATGAATTAACAAATATTAAAGAAATAAAAATGTTTTATTAAATCAATAAGTGTGAATTTTAATTAGCATGAATGTCATGCATTAAAATGGGGGTTACCTCATGTTGATGAGGGAGTTATCACCATAATGGGAATGAAGAGGGGACAATGAAGAGGAGGAGACCCCTTGGCCGGCCACCCCTTGGCTGCCCCTCCTCCTCTATATAAACCCCTCCCTCTCTCCCTTGACACACACTTCTTGATCCTCCCCTCCCTTGCATAGTTGCTGCCCACTTTCCGTCTTGGCTTAGCGAAGCTCTGCCGGAATTGTAGTTCATAGTTCATACACTTGGTGAAGTGTGTGGAGGAGTGTCCGGCGGATCCCTTCTTCAGCTGCCCCGCTGGACCGAGGGCGTGGAGGAGTCGACGTCGAGCTGCACGTTTGACCGAGCACGGGGGCGCTGCCGCTTGTGGCGCCGGGTACACGATCTTGTGATCGTCAAGTGAACCACGACGTCGACTACGTCAAGTGAACAACTACGTCGACTACATGTGTCTTCACCAACTCTCCATCGTCAACGTTTGTGCGGGAACGTAATCCCCGCTTACGGTCGTCGAGGGTTAGTTTCCGTTGCTACCATCTCGTAGAGTATCTTGGCCAGTTTATGCGTTCTTGCGTAGGAATTTTTTTTTCTATGCTACGAACCCATCACCATTGTGTGACATAAATAGATAGCAAATAATCTTTTAAGCATTGAAACACCAAAAATCCAAAAAGAGTGTGTGTTCCACCGATACAAAGGAGTTCAAAGCTTGTAAGCAAAAAGAGAGAAAAGAGAAGAGTGGCATCTTGTGCAAATCTTGTTGCTTCTTTCTTATGCAACCAAGCTACGGTCTCTCTTGCGTTGGCGTGACAACGAGCTAATAGTCTTCGTTAGGACCATTTTGTTTCTTGCTCACTTCTTTGGTCACGCTAACCCCATTATATCTTTTTGTGTGTGTTTCCGTGTTTCCTTGACGTAGATCATCGTTCTTGACATTTGCCTTTGGATTTTACCCACATTTGACAATAGACTTTTCTTTTGATCATTTTCGTTTGGCATTTCCACATTTCTTACCCATCCACTATATAGCCTTTTGCGTGTGTTCTAACTTGTGCACCACGGTTGTCCTTTCGGTGTTTCATCCATTCAATAGTTTCTACGGGAAGTGTTCTAATTGTAGTTTTTCCTAACCTCCTCACTTTCCACCATATACTTCTAGCTTTGTGACCATGTCTAGGGATGGAGAATCTAAAGACTCTTGGCTCAAAGAGTTCAACGCACAACAAGCCGCCATCGACGCAAAGCTTCAACAACTTCTTCATCAAAGTCGCCGCTCAAAGTCGCGATCATCAAGATCTTCACGCTCCAAACATGGGGGTGAACATGAGCGCATCGACAACATCATCCTCAAGAAGCTCAAGATCAACCACATCATGGTGCCCCACCTATGGTGAATCAAGATCGGCACCAAGCAAACAATCAACCACATCTTGATAGCCTATGTGAGAGAAATAAACCTACCCCACGCAAGGATGAGAGCCACATACACATTGAGAGCAAGAGTGATACACCACATGAGTTGAGTGAGGACATTTTGCTTTCTAACAACTTAACCTCTACTCCTCTTGTGTTGTCTTCTCCTTTGCTAGGTTGCTCGGATGATGATGACGTCCCTTCCATGGAAATGAGGGACTCCACTATATGTGAGATGAGTGAATCCACTATACGTGAGATGAGTGATTCCACTATATGTGAGATGAGTGAATCCAATATACATGAGATGAGTGAGTCCACTATATGTGATAGTGAGTGCTTCCACTTTGAGAGCATGAGTGATACACCGAGTGAAACAAGAGTGGTAGTTGATAGGTCAAGTGAGGCCATTTCGAATTCTAACAACTTACCCTCTACCTTGAGTGTGTTTTCTCATGTTGCAATAGATCCCATGGATGAAGTGACGCCAACCTTGGACAAGATGTACATGGTGCATACACTTGATGATAATACACCATGCTTAGAAGATGATGAGCATGTCGACCACATGGAGCCTCCTACTTCAACAACACCTACATCAAAGGAGTGCGACAACAAAGGTAACAACATAGGTGTTGGTGATGCCATGATTCCCATGAAGATGCTAAGCTATGAGTGCTTCACTTTATCGCCTATTGCATGCAATATGTTGAACAATTGCTCTTTCCCATATATTGCTTGCAATGATGACAATGATACTTTGGTTGTGACAACCTTGTCGAACAATTGCTCTTTCCCTAGGTTTGTCGACAACAAGGATAAAATTTTGAAAATGTTTTGTGCACAATGCTTGCAATATTCTTCCATTAATGCAACCAAAATGTTGAACACTTGCTCTTTCAAATGCTTGGTTTTCAATAATGTTATTATGTTTGATAATGAGAAGGCCCCCATAGCTCTCTCAACTAATGAAGATTTTGCATTTGCGCATGATACGCATGTTTCCACATATACTTTGCATAATCACCATGAATATTATGATATTATCCTTGAGGCTAATGGTGTTGTGCAAATAAAGAGATGCATCATGATGGATGATGTATTCATCTACCATGCACACACATTGTTTTGGATATCGTTTGTGTGTGTAGGTACGCGGATAACAATGTCAACCTCGATTGAGCACGAGTTGGCGAAAAGAGCTCTTGAGAGCATAATACTTGTGAGTTCAAACTCAAACTCCGCTCGCATACCCTTCACATGCTATGCATCAAACATGTTGAAAAATTTCTCTTCCATATGGTTTCTTTGCAAGCATGTTGATGACTTTTGTGACACTTGTGACATTCATGCTCCCATGATATTGAACATTGATGCTTTATGTGTTGCAACATACATGTGGAATGATTTCTCTTTCTTTTGTTTTGTGTGCAACCACATTGCTATATTGGTCATGACTTGTAACATGTGTTACCGCTTTGCGTTTATTGGTGTTGCATCCAACAAATTGACTACTTGCTCTTTCTTTTGGTTGGGATGCATAACCAATTGTGATAATGATGTTTTCTTCTACTTTAGGATGAATATGATTTGTGTTGCAACAAATATGAGGACAACTTGTTCTTTCCTATGGTTTGTTTGCACACATGTTGATGATGATTTTGACATCTTGCCGTATGTGTTTTTGCCAAACTCTCCTCTTATTGCTTCAAGGATGTTGAATACTTGCTCTTTCCAAAGCCTTGAACGCAATAATATGCATATCTTCCAACTTGAGATGGACACCACGGTCTTCTCAAAATTTGATAGAGTTTTTGTGTTCCCACATTTGGAAGATGTTGAAACAATTTGCTTACACATAGACCTTGCATATGCATTCCGTTTATTATACTTGTGTTGTGCTAATTGTGTTGTGAACAAGAATGGACATGTCCTTGATGATATGCTCCCCTATCACGCACACACATACTTTGCTTGGTCTTTGTGGTGCATAGGTACACATGGGTATTCTTGGTGGATGCGCTCCCGCGCGTGGTTTCAATCAACAACTTCTACAATGAGAGCACATCAACAACTTAGTAAGGTGACCTCCTTCTACTCACGACCTCATGCCATAAACTCCAAGAATTGGCTACTCTTTGAGTGTTGTTTTGCTTTGCTTGTGACCTTTGTAGGCCTTATGGAAGGTGAAGGAACATTGAAGAGTTGCCAAACAAATCTTTGCAAGAACGACCACATGGCGCACTCCAAGTACAATCGTCTACATCTACCTCCCCTACATGATGATGTTGAGTCAACGTCGAGGACGACGTTCTTTGAAGCGGGGGGAGATGATGTGGGGTGGCTTTAGCACCTCGCAACATCATGTGCGTCAACAATCAAGTCCGACATCATCGAGGCATGGAAGAGAAGGAAGAAGAAGAACAACCGGAAAGAAGCTTGGAAGCGCCGCAAGAAGAGGTTGCGGCTGAAGCTGGACCGGCTAAAGCCGGTCCTACCCCGGCGAAAGCCGGCCCATCGGCTAAAGCCGGCCATAACCCCGGCTATAGCCGGCCTGCTCGAGTCAGCTATGTCTTGGCTATGAAGCCACCTATGTTATCTATTTCCCTAGTGACCAAACTACCCCTAGCTCGTGGCTGCCTATATATATGGCTCCCCCTCCCCTAGAGATAAGATAGAGATGAATTAAGATAAACTTGGCATCATGCCTTTTCCCTTGAGGGAACCCAACTAGATCCACATCTAGAAATCACCCTCTTTGTTTGGAATCTCTTCTAGTTGAAGAATTCTACCTTGATTTGGATCTCTTGCATACTTGTGTGTGTAATTCTATCCAATTGATTGGTCTCTTCTCCAATTGGAATTCTATTCCAAGCATATCAATCTCTCACAAGGAATTCTACTCTTGGAGTCTCTTCCTTGTGATTCTATTGAGTTGGTGAATCGGGCCAACGAGGACAACCGGTGTGTATCTTGTGTGTGTGTGTTTGCCTTCGATTTGTTCATCGTGTTCTTCGTGTTCATCGTGTTCATCCCCGTTTCCCGCCTCAAATCTCGTGAATCCGTGAAGATCGTGCCACACCCAAGAGGTTGCCCCTCATCATCCATGGCGCGCCACCTTGATTGTCTTCCTCTATTACAATATATCACTTGGATATATATATTCGGCACGCGGGCCATAAAATGAAAAGGCAGTCATATGGCTCCTGCCGGTTGTTTATAACTTTCAAAAAGGACCATTGCATGTAACATAAATTTTTTAACCATATCACATCACATGCCCTGCAAAAACAAGTTAGACGCTTCTAATTTGTCTTGTATATTTTACGTGGTTTGGGGCTTTCTAGGAAGAACCGTTCTTACCTACGAACATGTAACCACAACGGTAATACAATATTATAAACAATTCTTTGTAAAATAGATCATAGTATAGTGGGAGAAACATGCACCCACAAAACCACGTATGCCGAAGCATGTCAAGTGTGGGACAAATCTCGTGAACGCGGTCACGTAAAGTTAGTCTCGGGCAGCTTCAATCCCACTATGCCACTATGATCCAAAATACAGAAAATAGCAATAACATGATCATCAACGCCCACATCTCCATGTGTTCTAATAGTGCATACCAACTACGCATAGAGATGGCTCGGATACCACTGGTGGGTTCGTAGCATAGAAATAAAAAAAAATTCCTATGCATGAACACAAACTAGCCAAGAAAACTCTACGAGATGGTAGCAACAGAGAACTAACCCTCAAAGACCGGAAGCGGGGATTACGTTCCCGCACAAACGTTGCCAATGGACACTTGACGAAGACGCACGTAGTCGACGTAGTCATTCACTTGACGTAGTCGATGTAGTCGTTCACTTGATGATCTCAAGATCATGTACAAGGCGCCACAACCGGCGATACCTCCGTACTCGGTCACACGTACGGCTTGTCGTCGTCTCCTCCATGTCCACGGTCCAGCGGGACAGCAGAAGAGGGAATCCGCCGGACACTCCAACAAACACTTCTCTAAGTGTATGAATTACGAACTCTTTATCTAAAAAAAAATGAATTACGAACTAAAAATCCGGCAGAGCTTCGTTAAGCTAAGATGGATATTGGGCAGCAACTATGCGGGGAAGGGGAGTGTGGAGACCCCGGTTTACCACCTGGAATTCCCATTATGCATACAATTCATGATCCCAGGAAGACCGTCATGAATCCACATAACAGAGTTGGCATTACAGAGTACATCATCCATTACATAGATAAGTCGTTTAGTCTTACATGGTCACTTGGCCGAATTCTAATGCCTCACATGGCAAGTTCACTAAACATAGCAGCGGAAACACAAGTAGCGTCGGTAGCCCGGGTCATGCCTCTACCCTACAGGCGACTGACCGGGAGACGGATCCTAGTTCGCACCGGCGTCGTCGAACTCCTCACCATCATCATCGTAGTCATCTCCATAATCTGGCCAAGTTAATAGCCAGGGACAAAGCCGTGAGTACATTTTGGAATTGTACTCACAAACCACCTAAGAGGGGACAAGTTGCATGCTATTTGGTTGTAGCAAGGAAAGTTGGTTTGAGGCTAGTGCTTAATCCTAATTATAGTTTCTCGTGTCGATATAGCATATCATACGACATCTCTATATCATAGTTTCTCTTATCGATATAACATGTCATACGACATCTCTATATCCTTATTAAAGAAGAGTTTTTCTAAAGAATCTTTAGTAAAAGCTCTAGAAAAGGGGGAACTCATTTCCAAGAGAAGAGCCGGTGGTCAATCAAACATGACCACCATCCTTATTAATTCCGGTCAATCACACATGACCACTTCCCATCCTTCGGCAGTACCCTGCAAGTACTCCGAACCAAATCCGTGCCACGGAAGTACCCTCCAAGTACTCCGTCCGGCACCTTTCTCCATTTTTCCGAAATCAACTTTTGAAAGCAAAACCGACATTGGGCTAGGCAACGGTCGTCCCAACCGTCCATGACCGAGGACTCGGCTATTCGAATAGATTTACACTCTGCAGAGGTTGCACACTTTACCCACACCATCCGATAAATCCGCCGGGATACCACCACGGACCGTCACACGCAAGTATGCGGGGTTCGAATAATCGATCATAGCCTTCCATCTATCCACCTTAATACGGGCGCCTACCCTGTGGAGTATACATCCCCGGCAAACCCTGGCCGTCTACCTCTGCCGAGCGTAGTTCCAGTGCCACGGCGGGAGAAACCCAAGTGTCTTCCGGACGGGTAGCCTATTGGCGGGCCCGCTACACTGTTGCCCACCACTTGCGACAACCCGGATTCCAGGGTCCTACAAACCCTTATATAGTGCGAGGCTCCCCGCACTAAGGCAGATAAACTTCGAACTAAGCCCCGTCCCATACCGGGGTAATGTGGTTGCACGGGTTAATTGTTCTGAGCGAACGCCTAGTGATCACCAATGTCATATAAAAACCACCATCTCCTTGTCCTCCATTTTGATCAAAACCATTTTTGAAATCACTTCAGTGGGGTAAGTACTACCCCAAGGTTTTTGGAAACATTTTGTAAACTTTCTTTGAGTGTTCCCATTCCTAGAGTTTTAGCTCCACTAGAAGGTTTATCAAGGGCTTTGTTGCTAGTCAACAATGCCACTACTTCAGGGGTGAGGAGTAGGTAATCAAGGGGGTCATCTCATTTGGATGATATCAATTTGACTCGCGGAGCCTGAGTCAACAAATAATTGCTACAAGAACTATAGCAATATAAATCCATGCACTTTAAATAAACAGAAGGAGACATGCAAATATGTAAATAGGAATTCAGATATGCATCAAGTTAGGTGGCTTGCCTTGGTTGGCTTGTCCCTGGTCCTCCTCGTCCTGATACTCGTACACTTCACCTTCTTCGGTACACTCCTCGTTCGCTTCTATCGTCAGAAAAATAACAACGCACAATAATTACACAAGCATACACAGGTCACCAACATTGCAGCACTCCACACCATATCATCAAAGAGTATCAGAAGCAAACAAGTTTAGAAACAAAACAAAATTTTAAAGGTTCTTAATTAGCAATTTATCCCTACTAGAAAATATGCCCGTGCGTTGCAACGAGAGAGAAAACATCTTCACCGTGAAGACACATAAAATAACTTCTAGGTGATACGCTAGGGTGTGTCGGATCCACAAAGCGATGCCATGCTTTCTTTGCATGCAGCTTTACTAACGCCACCCGGTACAAGTGCGCCAATGCCAACAATGTCATGCGCTGCCATTGCAAGATCACCACCCTTCATGAAGTCCTTCTTCTCCCTTGGAGTCTGAGGAGTAGAAGAGTAGAAAAAGCAGACAAAGGCGAGTAAATCACCGGGGAGGGGGTGGGATAAGATTTGCATCGACCATTCAATCAACTACTCCAGCACCAATGCGCCAAGACCTTTTAGACAAATTTCATCAAATTCGACTATAGACATGGAGTTGAGGGAAAGGGCGATGGATGAAAGAAAGGAAGGAATCTTCCTCCCATCCCACCTACTCATAATTCATCTGCACCTTTTTTCGAGCAGTGTAAATATAATATCTTGTATTTAAATAATACCAAAATAATCAGATTATCTTGCATACCTACACCGGGTGATCTGGACAATTTTCAGGTTGAGCATGGTGATCATCACTCACAAGAAAACTATGCTAGTAAAACATCCGAAACCTCCACAACATCGTTAATTGGATGTCTTCTAACCTATCTGCCATGAAAACTACTCCTGATTTTAAATTTCTGGAAAAAAACTTCTCGGGAGCTATCCAAGCATCATCTGAATACCATATTTAGTCAAATATTGGAAACACAGAAAGCTACATGGGAATTCAAAATTGCAACACCAATGCTTTTATTCAGATATTATTAACATCACTTAGATACTACAAAATCAGCACCTAGACAATGTAGTCTAGTGATACACTCGTGCGTATGTTCTAGAAGTACAAATCTTGATGCATACATCAAGCTACAGAGTATTTGTGACTGTCTGAGGTTGAGCTGAACCAAGCTATCAGCACAACTAACGCCTCTCACGGACAACTATACTTTGTGTGATGCATCGAGCTGCTCTAGCATTTGCTACTAACACAGAACACACAAAGGAATGTTTGCAAATTAATAAAATTGAATTTGCAAGGAGATAAACCAAAGAAATAAAATCCAGCCTAGCACAACAGAGACGAATGAGTAGAATCAGTCAGACTTAAGAAAAATCATGGCACTGAGCATAGATGTTATCGTTGATACTAATGTTCACTTACTTTATGAGAACAATTGAGTGTATTTATCAGCCAGCAAATAAAAGTATACCTTGTTCTATCCTTTTGATGCTCAATTACGCCCTTTCCTGCTAGAGCTTTAGAACATAGCACTCGACATCGTCCTCCAGTATTTGGTGAAGGAGCTTCAGAACAGAGCACCAATATCATGGTCCAGTATTTGGTATTGGGACTCCTAAATTATGCATGTGCCAATAAAAGGGTTGAATTCATCTATTTTTTTCTTGTCATCTATTTTTTTCTTGTCATCTATTTTTTTCTTGCTCCCATGCTAGGGTTCTTTGGGGTACCTTGGGTACTATGTTTGGGGCTTCTACCTGTCCTAACTCTCTTTGGCAATGTTGGACGTGGTTGTTAGCTTATTTTCCTCATGGTAAAAAATTTCATATGCTTCTTCTTGCGGCGGGTTGCTGGGCTATTTGGAATGTGAGGAATCAAATAACCTTTGAGAAAAAAGTGGTGAAGTCCCCTATGGTGACAATTTTTTCGATGTGTGCTTTTCTCCGTTATTGGGCAGGGCTCTACGGAGACGAAGCGGAAAAAGTTCGCGGAGGCGCTGATCAGCTGATGCAGAAGGCCGGTGACATGGCGAGGGCCACTTCGGCTGACGCTTGGGTGCCGCTGGTGGTGGTCGAAAAGAGGCGGATGCTCACGAATGGCTGATTCTGAAGTGTGGATGTCGGTGCTGTCATTTGTGGTGGAGCGCTTTTGAAGTTGGATGGTTGTCGTTCTGTTTTGGTGTTCCTAGACCTGTTGTTGGATCCTTGGTGGTTTCGTAGTGTAGGGGTAGGTTTTTTGCCCCGTAGTATGATCTCGATACCGGGTCATACAGCGGGTTTTCCTACCAGTAGTGTTTTTGTTTCCTTCTGGCTTCTCCTTTCCTTGCTACCTTTTGCTCTGTGGTTGCGGGATGTGTCCCGAAACGTCCTAAAAAGACTTTGTATTTCCGTTATGTGAGTAATGGAAAGGGGAGTAATCCCAGTTGGAAAAAAATAAAAGGGTTGAATCAAGCATCTCACCACCGTCTCAAGTACCATTGCTATCCGTGGAGGTGAGTAGGTGACTTTCTCGTCACCATGGATGGGCGGAAGAGAATATCTGAAGGCGGAACACAGTCCCTGGAGAATACAATATCCACCGCGCACTCTGCATCCTCGACCCTGATTTGAGGCCGGCTTTCAAATCCCAATGTTTAAAGCGCCTGAAGTCAATCTTGTTTCCTCGGAGAGCATGAGAAAAACACAAACCAATCTACTCTGTCCTGGCCCTTCAGCTCGGCCTTCTTGAGGCTCTCTATGCAATGATATCCCACTCCTGGAACGTGAGCTCCACAGCCGAGAGAATTTCATGGTCTTGTCGGCGCAGTACGACATGGCGGGATGAGCCATTGATGATACGAAGCGAGCTACCACCGATCACACTGTACTTTATTTATCGCTAGGAATTGAATCACGCAAAGCGTCCATAGATTGTGCTCAGCCGGCTCAAGAAGCAGCACCGGCCGATATGCCAAGACTTTCCCCTCCAAATACTGCTTCGGCTACCCCTGCCACTGTTGCCTACGCAAGTGGAGACCCAAGCGGGCTGGGCCAGGGGATGCGCCACGAGCCTCGCCATGGAGGGAGCTTCACCGATGCATCTGCCGTGGGAATCGAGCGAAGACCACTTCCTCTGAATGGAGAGGCCGGTCCAGAGGCTGTGTCGGGTACTCGATCGTCCTCGCCGTCAAGGGCCAGGCTCCGCCGGGAGACTGGCCGTGGATGGTGCGCCACCTATGCATTGGCCATGGGGATCGAGTAGAGACCATATCCCACATCTATGCCCAACCGCGTGGTCTTCCCCCACCTACTGTACCTGTCACAGTGGAGCCAACATCTGCGAACAACGCTCCTCTAGCGGCCATGGCCTCGACCTGGCTTCTCCGGCGGTGACGCCCTTTGCCTGGCTTCTCTTCCGGCGACACCCAAACTTCGATCTAGAATAGAAGCTCTTGATTGAATTGGATTGGATTATATAAGGGACTCTGTAAGGAAATCATCCGGACATGATTCCTAATACGTTTTGTTGCCGAAGTTTTCTTTAAACACGATTTCTTTGGATGGTACTGGAGATAGGACGTTGTATGATACGAAGCTGGTGGCGGTTCGACGTAGGAAAACGTATTCAGGGACAGACGAAGGCGCACGCGGTGGACCAAGTAAACGTTGCCCTTTGGTCGACACGAAGCACATACGACAACGAACTGTTTTTCTTTTTTACTTATAGGTGGCATTGGCGGTAATATATGTAGTTGGTGGGAGGATAAATTGCTCCAAAAAAAAGTGGTTGACGACGGAAACCTTACTGCTTTTATTATTAGGTAAAGATTAGAAACTAGGGTTTCTTATTTGATGCGATCACAACAACTTAGCAACCAATTCAAGCATGCAGCTACTCAATGAATCAAACAGCACACTTATCATACTTGCAGGTTGACAACAATCTTAAGAACCTAACAAAGTTGGATTTACTGAAAAACAAGTTGTGGGTAATTTCCTATG
Source organism: Dactylis glomerata (assembly GCA_007115705.1). NCBI lineage: Eukaryota > Viridiplantae > Streptophyta > Magnoliopsida > Poales > Poaceae > Dactylis > Dactylis glomerata. The sequence continues at coordinate 3,482,966 of QXEO01000834.1, read as the reverse complement.
GATTAAACAATAGGAAAATAGCAATAGAGCACCAAAATAATCCTCAGATATTCTCTGAATCTCAGAAAAATATGAGGTAAAGTGCTCTGAAAGCCCTTCCAGAACATGATCCAACAAAGTTGGATTCATCACAAAATTCCATTCCTACTGCAAGTGGTTATTTTCCTAAGATTAATTACACACAATGCCATTTCAATTACTACTGCAAGAATATAAGTCCTAAAATAGCAAAACCAGTGAGTCAAGCAAAGTATCATGATAAGCTATCACTGAAAATTGGTTTCACTCATTTTTAACATACCAAACTCAAGAATTGCAATTAAGTAAGAAAATAGGCTAATATCACACCACTATTTATCATTTACTCTACAGTGATCCTAAAATCATGGGACCTATGCCATCTGAAAGCTAATGACTTAAGCTACTCAAGAAAATTTGAATCACTTCATTTGCATGCACAGATCAAATTCTATGGAATTTCAAAGTTCACAAAACAAGCAAAATCATCAGAGCATTTTCTAAAAAAAAATATCGCGCGGGCCAGATCTGCCGGCGACACGCGGGAGGGCGATTTCAAACGGCCTGCCAGTGGGGCCCGGCTGTCAGCGGCCCCGGGCGACCGAATCGGTATGCGCCGATCTCGGCCGTCCGATCAAGTGGAGATCGATGGCGCTCGATCATCATCTCCGCGACAGAAGAACAGGACGTCGGCGAGGCTAGGGTTTGGCTGGGGGTTATCGGGGCTCACTTAGGGCGGCTCGGCGTCGATCTGGCGGTGGCGTTCGGCTGCGGTGCGTTGGAAGAGGTCGGCGATGTCGTCGGAGAGGCGAACATCAAAGCGGCGTGGTCCTAGGCTTCCTCCTTCACCTCCAGACGCTCCGGCGAGGTCGGCGATGGCGTCGACTACCGTCGGTCTTGGCCCTGGAAAGGTATAGCGTTAGCACCGTAGGGAGTCTGGGAAACCAGAGAGAGGGAGGAGAGAGGCCAGCGGCGTCGCAGGTGACTGCAACCTTCCCCTTTTCCTCCTCGGCTTCGGTGGTTCTCCGACGAGCTCGCTAGGGCTGGGCACGGTGAGGGAGAAGGTGGCTGTCGGTGTGTGAGCTTGCAGAGGAGAGGGGAGTGCGGAGAGGTGCAAATGACGAGTAGAGAGGGCGAGGAGAGGGAGTGCGGGGTTTTATCTGCTCGCGATGGGCGTGGTCTAGGGTGCACTTCGATGGAAACGATTGGAGGGTTTGGGCGGCGTGCTGGGGACGGCGTTGTGGTCTCAGTCCAGTGGTGTGGTCGCGGAGCTCGGGCGCGTGCTGTGCCAACGGGTAGATGCACGGGTTCAGTCGACGTGCACGGATTTCATGTCACGGCCGGAAGGATCAGGTGGTCGAGCGTGCTAGGTGAGGCACTACTAGGAAAACAGCTACCCGTAGCGCACCTGTTTTAGTTACCCGTAGCGCATGCCCCCGCGCTGCGGGTACCACGCCATTGGTATCTAATTAGTCGTAGCGCACCTCCACCATGCGCTACGGGTATCTTACTTACTCGTAGCGCATGCACCCTGTGCGCTACGGCTAATGTCCAGTGCGCTACGGGTAGTGGATTTAGTGGTAGTGCAGCACCTTAGCCATGCGCTACGGGTATATACAATACCAGCAGCGCATCACTGGACAATGCGCTACGGGTATGTTTTTTCAAATTTCGAAAATAAAGCCATTTATACTACCAGATTACAGTTTTTGTACAGAAAATTACAGAAATACAAGATTACAAGAAGTATACAGGAAAATGCAATATATTTAGTATGAAATAGACACGAAATATGAATCTCATTATTTTCGAAATGAAGCGATCACATATTACATGAATTCAATGTCTCTAAGTCATCGATACCGGTCAAGTACGCAAGTTTATCATCCCACATTACATGAATAAGATAGTCACCTACGGTACGATGAAGTACACTACAACCGCAATCACCGCGGTGAGCAAGACGGCGGTGCTGACGCTGAAGAAGGTCGTCCTCCTCTCCTCTCGAAGGTGGTTCCTCCACCTAGCTTCCGCCTCCGCCATCATCGTGTACCCTTTGTAGCTGTTGCCCTTGAACCTATTGACTTGCTTCAAGCAATCTTCCCAGTGGACATAAACTCCAGGAACCCTACCTTTGTACACAACATATGGCATCCCTACCTTCAAGACAAATAAGGTTAGATAACAGAAAGCAAGAAGTTCATCACATGTATGCAATAGTAATGAAATATGACATAATTAACTAGGATGTACTTATTAACTTTACACCACGACTAAGTTCATCACACACGACATGATCAGAACTAATAAGTTCACCGATGTCTACGAAACATGCCATGCTAAGGAAGCTAGGAACATAGTGTACTTATTATTACAACTTTTGCTTGCCAGTATCACGAACAAAGCGGAAGCCGCGTCCTGGCAAAAAGAATGCCCTGTCATCGCCCTGCAGAAGCAGCCTCTGATCTACTTCTTCATTTGACGGCTTCAGCTGGGCAGTGTAGAACATCCCCCCTTTTCTGACGACATCTTGAAAGATGATTGTCGCAAACTGCTCCTGGATGCGATAGAACTGTCCTCGTAGATTGTCATCATCAATCATCGCCAACTTTTCGGCCCAGGGTTGGAGTGAATCTGGCAGCGTCGAGTTTTTCTTGTCCCGTACCATCGCCAGCATATGATATAAGGCGTAATAGGCCTCCCTGTGACTTCCCTCGGGCTGCTTGACGCAGGGGAACGACGTAGTATGGGCGAAGCTGTACAAGCCGTGCTTGGGCGGCCGTTTACTCTTGAATGAGCCACCCTGAAGGACGTACTTGGTAAGAGCATCATCCAAAACTATCTTGACATGCGTATAGTTTTTCTTGATTGCACTGCCCGAGTCCAAAAACAGGGTACGCATATACACCGGGGAGATGTGGATGAGTGTGCAGTATTTGTCACTGCGCAAAACAAATCAAACAAAATGTTGGCAAAGACCGAGATGGAAATCTAAGAAAGAAGGCGGCGAGCCAATCACTTACTCGGGAAAGTAGGCCAGGAGCAAGTCCTTCCCAATGTTTGATATCATGATGTCGCTGAGATAGCTAATAGCGGCATTTCGGCCCGCCAACTTAGACAATTGGCTTTCACGCATGTAGTAGGGGTCCACTACCACGATGCCCGGGGTCTTGTCTCATATGATCTGCATCTGAATACTTAGAGAAAATAGGCGGACGAAGGTCTGGTATAGCCGATACATGTGAAATAGGTCGAAGATGTCGGCAAACCGAAGAAGCATAATATCGGCGGGGGCAGCCTCGACGAAGCCCTTGCCCTTTGGCACCTTGGCCATGTAAAGCGGGTACGTTGAATCATTTTCATCAAGTTGGCGCTGTTCTAGGTATAGAATAGAGTCATGTAGACTCCGCATATCGGCACTGCAAGCCTTGAGCATTCGCTCATTCAGCATCGGCTCGCCCATAGTATGCACGATGTGATTAAGACCCTTGTGTCTTGGTGGCCCGTCCTGAGCTCGGATCGGTTTCGTAACCGGCGGCGGCTGGCTCTCAATTTCCTTCTTATTTTTCCTTTTCCTTTCCTTCTTCTTCATGGGAATTGCATTCTGCTTCTCGACCACCTTATGGAGTGTCGTGGGGGAGATAAAGCCTCTTGGAGGCTCCGTCCAGGCGGCATCTGGAGGCGTCTCCTGAGAATGGAATGACAAACGTTTGGTGATAGTTTGTCGTTTGTCCGAGGGACCTTCAAGGTCATCTAAGCCATCACAGTAGGCGGTATTGATGTAGGCCTCAACGTTGACATCATCATCATCATCATTTGGATCCTGTGCCATCTGCATATCAGGATCAGGATCAGGCACCACATGGCTTGGCCCCGGCACGACCGGCGGTGTTATGCGTGGGGCGGTGCTCCCTGCCCCCAGACGAATCTGACTCTCCGGCCATAGCATTGGGTAGCCAAAGCACTGCCTGAGGGCTTTCGGCTCTTCATCTTTGTCTCCCTCGGGCTGAAAGGGAGGCATCACGTGGTCACAACCCCGCAGCGTCTGAGCCAGTTGGACCCTTAACACGTCTGATGGCATCTGCCGACCGTGGAACATCTTGTTTCCCGGTTGCATGATACTACCAGTGGCAACATCCTTCAACACGCCGTCGACGTAATGTAGGAGAGTGCAAGGAACGTCGGCGCCCACGGCCTGCGAAAACAGGTGGTGTAGGCCAGATGTTATGCAAGTGTATAGGTTACACAATGCGGAAAGTGTAAGTTGAGCCACCGCCGCTTAGTTACCATGACGGCGTCGAGCTCGGCTGCTGTAGAAGGACCGCCGACGTACGTCGGCGTGCAGGTCACGGATGGAGTGCTTCGTTGCGCGGTACCTGCCGCTGCATTAATCTCCGGCGCCGCGATGTTGGCGACGGGTGTCACCAATACGTTTGGCGCCGCGGTGTTGGCGGCCGGTCGTACGTTCGGCGCCGCGGCGTTGTTTGAGTTGTTGCCCATGCTGGGTATCGGGGGCGGCCCAACTCGACCGCCGCTTCCCAACTCCCAAGCGCTTCAACAATGGTAGGGATGAACGAGGTCATCTTTTCTTGAACTTGTTTTTCGACAAGCTGTGGGATCTGTGCCACTTTCTCCCTGAGTTCTTGAAGCTCGCGGCTTTCATCCGCATTGAGTGACTTTTTTCCCCTTTCTGGCTTGCCAAACTTGTCCGACCATTTGATGACACCATTCATCGGTCAGGAAGCCCTTGGCTTTCATCCGCACTCTTCGGTCAGGAAGCCCTTGGCTATGCTTCCATCGGGACGTGATCTATTGCGAACGTATCCTTTGATGACACCATTCATCCTTTCAAACGGCATCATGCTGTGCAGGAACATCGGCCCGAGTTGGACGATATCCTCCACGATATGGACGAGCAGATGTACCATAATATCAAAGAATGCGGGCGGGAAGTACATCTCTAGCTCGCATAGAATCACCACGATCTCTTCTTGTAGCCTGTGAAGTTTCCTCAGGCTAATTGACTTCCGAGAGATGACGTCGAAAAAGTTGCAGAGGCCAAACAACGTTTTGCGGACGTGCTCGTCCATTATTCCTCGAATTGCAACCGGAAGTATCTGCGTCATCAGCACGTGACAGTCGTGAGACTTCATCCCGCTGAACTTCTGCTTCGCTTTGTCTAGGTATCTACTTATCTTGCCCGAGTAACCGTAGGGAACTTTGACTCCTAGGAGGCAGTTGAAAAACTGCTCGATCTCCTGAGGACTTAGAGTGAAGCACGAAGCGGGGCAGTGATAGTCGTTCCTCTTGGCCCTTTTTCCCTTGCGACGACCTTCGGTCTCCTCATCATCATCGTCATCATCATCAGATCGTCCTAAGTGAAGGTCTTCCCTGATCTTCATAAATGCCAAGTCGTGCCTTGCTTTCGGTCCGTCTTTGGTCCTATCAGGCATGTTGAGAAGGGTGCCAAGCAGACTCTCGCACACGTTTTTTGTGATATGCATGACATCAAGGCTATGGGGCATGCGGAGGATCTTCCAGTAAGGCAGATCCCAGAAAACAGACCTCCTTTTCCATACCTTCAGGAGCGGTTTGGGCGCCTTTCGCTTCTTTCCCGGTGCAGGGCACTCTGGCCAACTTGTCAACAACTCATCGATTTCGTCGCCGCTCCTTAGACATGGGGGATCTCGGATCTCAATTTTACCATTGAACAGATCTTTGCGTTTTCTCCATGGGTCATCCTTGCGAAGCCACCTTCGATGCCCAAGGAACACGGTCTTCGAAGAACCGGGATCTTTCTGTAGCTGGTGATATGTTGTGTCATCCATGCACCGAATACAGGCACAATATCCATGGACCACCTGCCCTGAGACATATCCGCAACCGAGATAGTCATGCACCGTCGTGACCAACGCGGCTCTCATAGGAAAATAATCTTGGGCGACGGCGTCCCATGTATTGGGTGGTGTGTCCCATAACGTGGCTAGTTCCTCTGTCAGCAGACCGAGATACAGTTGGATGTCATTTCCCGGTTGTTTTGGACCTTGAATTAGCATAGTCATTTGTATGTACCTCCTCTTCATGCACAGCCAGGGGGGTAGGTTGTACATCCATACAAATACGGGCCAGGTGCTATGGGTGCTGCTCTGGCTGCCAAACGGATTGAGTCCATCGGTGCTCACACCCAACCTGACGTTCCTTGGATCATTACCAAATTCTGGGCACTCGATGTCCAATGCCTTCCACTGGCTAGCATCTGAAGGGTGTCTCAGTATCATGTCCTCCTGATCATCATCGTCATCATCTTTTGGCTTCTTCCTTTCCGCGTGCCAACGCATAAGCTTTGCTTCCTTAGGGTCTGCGAAATATTGTTGTAGACGAGGAGTGATCGGAAAGTACCATACTACCTTTCGAGGAGCTTTCTTCCCACTCTTGTATCGAGATGCGCCGCACACCGGACATGTGTTTCTCTCCGCATCTTCTCGCCGATAAATGATGCAATCATTAATGCAAGCATGGTATCTCACATGAGGTAAATCAAGAGGGCACACGATTTTCTTGGCCTCCTCGATACTAGTTGGACACTTGTTCCCCTCGGGAAGACGCTCCTGCCAGAATGCCATGTTTTCGTCAAAGCTTTTGTCGGTCCATTTGTGTCTTGCCTTCATCTGCAGTGCCCTGAGCGTGACATCCAAACGTGTATCCCCGGGCCTGCATCCTGCATACAATGGAGTAACCGCGTCCTTCTCTAGGCTCGCCAGCTTGGCTTTCTCTCTAGCGGCATCCCGCGCGTTGCTTGTCTGCTTGAGAAGTAGTGCTTGAACGTAAGGGTTCTGCACCCAGCTACCTGACGGTGTTCCATCTGCTCCGGCATCTTGATCTTCTTCACCATGTCCGGCATCTTGATCTTCTTCACCATGTCCGGCATCTTGATCTTCTCCACCATGTCCGGCATCTTGATCTTCTCCACCATGTCCGGCATCTTCTCCGCCTTCATCATGACCGGGAAAATCTTCGTCACCACCATGCCCTTCCTCATCATTTCCCATCGCCGCTCCATGGACGTTGTCATCATCTTCGTCACTTATCCACCGAGTGTAGCCATCCATGAAACCGCGAGAGAGCAGGTGGCTCTGCAGTTGCCCGGAATAAGGGTCGATATAGCACTTCAGTTTGCATTTGTAACACGGACACTTTATCTCCGTCTGGTTATTTCAAATCATGTCGTGCGTCGCGGCTTTCATATATCTTGCCACTGTGCCTTCATTCATCGACCGGACCATGGTTGCCTGGTATACATATATATAGAGCAAGAGAATATCTTAGAACCGGCCAAATACACACATAGTCGTCCAAAAATTTCGGCATGACCTTGCCTAAAAATGGACCTATCTGTGGTGCCAAAATATACCGAAATGGAAGTAAATCAACATTTCGGCATAACAACATTGGCACCATCGGTAAATCATCATATTTGGATCCAAACAAATAAGAATTCATACATACAAACGTGTTCCGATGCCACACAAGCATGCACACATACAAACAACAATGACACACCTACAAGCATACAAACACCGATGCCACACACCGATGTCCTCATATTACTCACCTATTATAGACGATACCGCGACACGAGAGAACGAGAGTGTGTGTGTGCACGAGATAGTAATAAAGTGATATCTAAAGGTTAGTAGACATTGCACTCATATATCTACCAACCAAAGTAGCTTTAATAAGCTAAAATAGATGGAAGATTGATGAAATTAGGTTGGGGAGGAGGAGGGGGATGACCAGATCTACTTGTGAATGGAGGGGGAAGAAGGGGGGCAATGATTGGAGCTAGGTGGCTTCATGCCTTAAAAATAAGCATCCCAGGTTACCCGTAGCGCATTGTATAGGCATGCGCTGCGGGTAGAGAACTTACCCGTAGCGCATGACTATACAATGCGCTACGGGTAACCTGGGATTATGCCTATATGTCCCTCCTAACCTTACCCGTAGTGCACCTCTCGTGCATGCGCTACGGGTAACACTAACTACCCGTAGCGCATGCACGAGAGGTGCGCTACGGGTAAGCTTAGGAAAAACGGCCGTCTAGGTCTACGAATAGCCGTAGCGCACGCTTAGCTCTGGTGCGCTGCGGGTAATGTGTATAGCAGCAGCGCACTCTGCAGGGTGCGCTACGGCTAAATAGCCGCAGCGCACCACTTACTGTATGCGCTACGGGTAAGTCCTCCACCTATAGCTGTTTTCCTAGTAGTGAGGGTGGCGCGTTGCTGGGGCTTCGATGCCGTGAAGGGTGACATGCAGTGCGCGGGGAAAAGGTGCGTGCACGCTTCGGAACGGCTATGCCGCTCTCGGCGTCCAGAGCGTGCACGGGAGGGGGCAGAGCGCGGGCTGCAGAGCGGCCAACGGGCGGCGTGGGCGGCAGCCAACCATTGGGCGTCGACGATGGTGGCTAGGGGGCTCGGGTGGCATGGTAGCAGGGGTGGGCTTGACTCCTGCGCCCTGGTCAGCACGGGCGTGCGCTGGGTGGCCTCGGGCTTTGGGATAGAGGAGTGGTGAGGTAGGTGAGGTGAGTGTCTTGCAGGTGGGGTCCTGGTGCTCTCCTGGGCGGCTGCTCGACGCTGGTTGGGGGGTTGGAGGGGGCTGGAGTGAGAGAGAGGGGGAGAGTGTGATCTTGGCAAAGATTGCCTCGGGCTCCCCCTTCTTCTGTGTCCAAGCGCATAAGACAAAGAGAATATGAGAGATGGAGAGAGGATGGCCGGCTAGGGTGTGTCTTGGTCGAGTTTGCAAAGAAAAGGGAGGAATGAAAAGAAAAGAAGAAGGTTTTGGTGAATTCTGCCAAATTTCATTTGAATTTTGAAAAGTGCAAAATTTTGATCCAAGGGTGGTGGTGAATTTTTTAGAAGTGTTTTCAAATAGATAGCAAGGCATCCACCAAGTTTCAAGATTTTTGGCCGAGTGGAAATAGGGTTTTGAATGAGTTCCTAATTTCCAATATAGGGTGCAAAAATAAAGTTTAAATAAAAGAAAGAAAAAGATTGTTGGTGCTAAGACTCTATTTCACTAGGTTTAGCAATAGCATGAAATCATGGCACATCTCCATGCATTCATGCAGCATGCTCAAGTGAATTTGAAAAGAAAAAGAATTTAAGTGACACACACACATGCACATGAAATGATAGTGCAAACAAGCAAGCAAGATCTAGATTTATTCCTTCTAGGTTTTTGAATGGCATCTGAATACTTTGCAAACCAACACACATCATAATTCACACTTGCTAGAATTCCAAAAGAGAATTTTGAATCAAAAGATTTTATAGAAACACACCAAAGCACATGAGATCATGTAGACACACACACACAATATCTTAATAAAAAGTTTTAGTTTCCCCTAAATAAAGTATTACTGGGACTTAGAATGCATTACAAGAAAAGTGGGCTGTTACAGGGAGAATCAATAGTGTGAGAAAAGGGAGAAGAGGGATCCTTTTATAGGAGAGGAGGGGGCAGCCCCCTAGGGGGGTGCAGCAGCCCATAGGAGAAATTCTCCTCCTCTTCATTTCCCTCTTCATGGTGGTAACCCTCTCATCAACATGAGGTAACCCCCATTTAATTTTGCATGACATTCATGCTAATTAAAATTGACACTAATTGAATTAATAAAACATTTTTATTTCTTTAATATTTGTTAATTCAATCAATTAACAAACATTAACAAATACCCCCTTGAGTTATTTCGATATGCCAAAATAGTTTTGGTGCTTTCCTGAAACAACCCCTATGTTGTCCTATAATTCGATTGGAGTATCATATCCACTCAAAAACGACGACGAACCTTAAGTGTGCCACCCTACGGTTCGTGAATAACATGGACATGATCGAGACTCCTCTCTGATCAATAATCATCAGCGGGATCTGGAAATCCATGACGACTCCCACTTACTCGACGATGATCTAGTGATCATGTGAACCATTAACGAATATAGTCAATTCCTTTTGTCTCACGATATTATTACTTGTCTAAGATCCAATCATTTGGTATCAACCATACCTAGTTCGATCTCATTCCCGACAAGTCTCTTTACTCGTTCTGTGATAAGGCATTCTCGTGACCTAGTCAGGTACTTGCAAGTGATGTCAATGCAATATCACCGAGAAGGGCCAAGAGAATATCTTCCCGTCATCGGGTTGGACAAATTCCACTCTTAATCCATGAGCCTCAACTAATACTTTCAGAATATCCAAATCATTCTTTATAATCACCCTGTTATGGTGTGATGTTTGATATCATCAAAGTACTCTTTCGATACCAGTGATTAACATGATCTCATGGTCTAAGGATTAGAACTATTTCGTATGAGTTTGATAGAGCAATGAAACTTGATGACTTGATCGTATTGCTATTCGTACTATGGGTGTGAGTGTTCATCACATCATTCTTCTAATGATATGACCCCATTATTAGCAACATCCAATGTTCATGATCTGGAAACCTTGATCATCAGTTAATCAACGAGCTAGTATGAAAGAGAGGCTTTACTAGGAACCTTTTGGTTTATTAATCACACAAGTATTAATGTGTCCGATTAATACAATTCTAGCATGAGAAATAAACACTTATAATAAACATGGAATATGATAATAACCACTTTATTATTGCCTCTCGGGCATATTCCCTTCAAAATGCGAGTACAATTATAAAGCATATGCTTAACAAATCATAGGTTGAAAATCTCATGTCCCGTGAAGTACGAATACCCAAACTTCATGCTACTCGACTTAGGTCCCAAGCAAGTTCTTGTCATTTTAAGCATACATGTATCATCTAGAACGCCAACAGGGTACCTCTTGCCCGATGACATGGAACAAGCCCACATCAAAATGACAAGACAAACAGACAATGAACACCTTAGCATCTCTTTTATTTACCATTGGTATAGCTTTTTATTGTGAGATGCATCGTCGAATGTCCACTATGGGCATGCTGTAAATTTCCACCATGAATTATGCATGGCTTAGATTAGCGGCCCATGCGTTTCTCTAACACATATACAAACTCCATGAGCTCACAAGTTTCCAACTTATTTCACATCGCAGGTATCCATAAACAAAAGATCATGATATCAACTAAATGAGAGAAAGTGCAATGTTGAAAGCTTGCCCCATGACGGCATGGTTGGGCTAACCTCCAACTTACAACTTGCAAGCATAACGTCAACATAAGAGAGCCACAATGGTCAAAATTATTAAAAGCAAGAAAGTAAAGTATGCCGTCAGGTTCGTGAGAGCTTTACTGACTAATTTTCACATAACACAAAAAGTATAACTTCACCACAAAATAATGTCAAATCCAGAAGCACAATCATATATAAGGTTCAACAAAGGCGAACCAGAGGTTGGATGTACACAAACTATAAAGGGGATGACGTCAATCTCAAAGGTGGTGATGATGATTATGGTGATGTTGTTGTAGATGTTGATGAAGACATGCCTCCACAAGAGGAGAGGTGGCGACAACACATGGCACCCCAGCGTCTGCCAAACCCTAGGGGAGCATCGCCACTTCGCCTCCTTCTTCCTTAGAGCTTATTGGTGATTTATATGAGCCCTCCCCCTTGTTTATGGAAGCCAAGAGGGAGGCAAATTCGTGACTTTTTATGCTTCCCCAGAAAATAGGGTTTCCTCTCAATATATAGTGTTGAAGACTTCATTGCGGCTATCCAATCTAACTTCATTGATCCAAAATATCTTGGGCACCTCTAGAACCTTCTCGTAGACTTATACATGTCCTCATAAGTCCCCCAAGTCGCAGATTGGCCGATCCATCTCATATTACAAGATTTTGAGCCAATTAGGTCACCAACTTTCAGGTTCGTAAAACTGCTTCTACACCCTTCAGTAATCGGGATCCACCGGTTGCATGTGAACTCCATTTTGAACAGATTTTATATTAATAAGCATTAGAATAAAATTTCCAACAACTTTGATGGTTAACACTTTTCCGTTTGACGTAATATTCTGATCACTATATTGACATCTTTAAAACCGTCATGGATGGACAGATTTCTGAGAACTCCTAACTTCATCTTAATGAGGTACTACTTTTCATACTTGTAAAAGTGCACGTGCAACCCATGTATAATAATAAAATTTATTTTCCAATCATCTAACTTACTGTTGGAGATTGTTCATGTATAGCTACGATTGCAACATGTGGATGCTACTTGATTTGTCCAATGCAGAGAATATTGGAGTGGATTTGAGGCAAAATACAGATTTGTAGTGTGAACCTTCTAAGATTATATTATAGGGTGGGAGAGGGCTGCAGTTGCGCCCTGGGAAAAGAGAAGATTAGTTGCCGTGGTAAATCATTAACATATATGTAAGCAAATTCTAGCCCATAAAAAAATTTAAATGTGCCAACTACTGTGACCGCTCTAAAAAAGGCCATGACAGGATCATTTTAATACAACAACCAAGTAATATCATAGAGTGGACCTCATCTTATTTGACAAGAAACATCTGGTGTGAGACGACTTAGTGTATTGAACATGAAAATCACATATCACATATGCACATGAAAGTCACATCATATCATCGTTCAAGAACATCCAGCTGGTCCTCGCCGGACGGTGCACTGGACGCGGCCGTCTTCCGCTCATCCGTGCGTCGACGGACGCTCTTGTCCATTCCCGGCCACCGATACCTTTGTCGCTATGGAGGAATTTTACAGGGAGTCGACGTCGTCACCCATCCTCGGTCAGTCCCTCCTCCTCACTCCTATGCGCCTTCGTCTTCCATTGCCGCGGTGCTCACGCCCACTTGTGCTTCGATTCAGATCACATGAAAACGTACTGGCCACGAGGAGCATCTTCCGTCGCTGTCCGGACTGGCTAGACTATGCACAAGGGGATGAGGGGGACGGCCTAGCCACGATGAGTAGGCCATCAAGTCCGATATTGAGCTCGACGTCGAGCGCTGCAAAAGGTAGTACTTTTCCCCTGCTCTGATGTGTTATAGCAAGTTTCCACGATTAATCTACTGTCTCCCTAGCTGGTTGCCCCGGGTCTTCTTCCAAGTCTGCGATGTCATGCTTGGAGTGGATGGAGCTGGTTATGGATGTGATCGGCTACACGCAAGTTGACGACCTGGACATGATCAGCGAGGACCTCGTCTAGTCCCATCTCGAGCTCGAGCGAAACATCGTCGAGCCCCACCAAGACAACGCCCATCAAAAGGTATCTTTTCCCAATGTTCTGCTCCTAGTTTTGCATGATCGATATGGTTGCAAATTTGGTACTGTATAGAAACGTTGTGGTTAGCAGCATTAGTTGGGTTGTGGGAAACCTTGTGTTTTTACTCAGCATCTTTGTTCATTAAGATGAAGAGCAATCTATTCGGTGACCTCCTTGTCAACATAGTGACAACTGGAATATAATACTATTTGAGCTACCACATGCTTTCAAATTCTGAAATGTTTCCTCTTCACAATCTACTATATACTAAAAGCACAATACCGAGGTCTAAAATAGAGACACCATGGTAATCCACATCATTAGAATTTAGAATTATTTTAACAGTTAGATCTATAATTTACGGTTAGGATTTAGCAAAAGATTGCGTAACTTTAATATGGACAAGTGTCTAACACGTACGCTGTGTCCAATCAATTTATTTTCAGCCGGACATCAATATTCTAATCAAACAATTGAAAAAAAATCCAACGCCCAGACCCGGCCGTGTTTAACATGTACGCTAGCCTAATCAGTTCTTTAGGTTCGGCCGGACACCATATTCCGATCGTACATTGTACAATTTGGAAAAAAAACCAACGTTCCTCCTTTATTTTCTCACCCCTTCAATATTTCTGTAGAGCAATCAGACAAGCCACCGCCCGCCGCCTTTATTCTCCTCGATACTCTCAGCCGGTCAGCCTACTCACAGTGGCCAGATCATACATGCCCATCTATACAAGTTCAGCTACGCAGCCCTCACAAGATATGTGCTGATCTCCAAATCAACCATATAGGCAAATCAACCATAGAGGTTTTGTAAAGATTCATGGCTAGCTGAACAAGCACTATGAATTATTTATTTCCGTGAGAACACTACCTACTAGCTTATGTGCATCGTTCTAGGCTAAAATGTGCATGTCCATCTCTCTTTACTATGTGTATATCATATTTATGCCTTTCCCAGTTGCTGGTTTAAGTATGCTTGAACAATGCTAGTAGTATGTCATTTTTTTCTTAAGCTTAACTCTGACCTTATAATTTTTGTGTGAGAGCGTCGTCCAGATCATGGAGCGGCTAGAGCTTGTTGGAGGCAGCAGTGCCCCTTCACCTCCGCCCTTGCTATTGTGCGATGGTGGATAGTTCAATACACCTCAACCACGGAATTGGTGGCCTCTTCCTTGTCTACTTGATTTAGGTGAGCTTGTGCTACATCTCTCGGTCAGTTCTTTTTGGTGGGACCATGGCCATCGAGAGTCAGTTATTGCAGTCCAGCTGCGGATGATCTTCTTTTATCAGGTGTATGTGATATGTGGTTGCTGGTTATTGTTCTGATCCTATTTCTCTTGTTCCTGGGCAGTAGTTTATAATTTGCTTGTTGATGTTGCTTTATTATGGTTGTATCTTGTATGTGCTAGTCATAATATAAATCCATGCTCTAAAATTGATCCAGTATGATCGACAGGGTTGATTTTTATTTTTAAAAATTGTACATATATGTTGTCAAACGGAAGAAATGCATTCGCATAAATTTCACTGATAGGTACATATAGACATGTCTATGTTCAATTTATAATCTATAACCAATAATAAAAAAGCGGACTTGTTTACAAACATATTAGCTAGTATAAGATATTGTAGCTTGAAAGACAAGCTTGATATCATACATCGGACCACTAGAATTCTAACCATAATTGCAACCACATTACAAATCCGTTGAGAACAAAAAAATTACCATCGTTGGCATCATTGCAAGCCAGGAAACAACAGGCATGAAGATGTTCTGCATCCTGGCGGAGCTCTTTTTGACCATGGCGGGAAGCAGAGCGAGGACTGCAGCCAAGTTCGTGAGGATCTTAGATAAAGTAGACAACCCTCACGCTGATGGCTTTATAGGAGTGGATGGAAGAAACTCTGCTGCGGGCATGGACAGGAATGGCTTCAGTGCAGCGACGACGCGGATGCAGTTGCAGAACGGATTCTCCGGTAGCGCAAAGGATGAAGCCACCACAACCCAGACATGGAATATCCTGCGTCAGGCCAGGAGAATCAATCGAGGTCTAGGCCTCCAAACCTGCGTGATGTCCCCACTACCAGCGAGGCGCCCCGCCGATCTTTGGATCGCTGACACTCATGGTGAGGGAGGCACCGATTGAACGCGAAGCAGGGAAGGTGTGGCTCCGGTGAGCTGAAGGCAGGGGATAGGAGAGGTCAGGGCTGCCAAGCTTGAGGCAGCTGATGGGAGGGGCGATGCCGGCTAAGTCGAGACAGTCCGATGGTATGGTCGTTGGAGCTGCTCACCATGGCCTGTCGTGTTGCATTGGGCAGAAAAAACATTTTGGAATGAACCGTTTGACTTGGGGGCACTTACTGGTGGCAACATTGTAAATAGTCTAAAAGGTGGAATCACCAAAATCTAGGGAGAAACCCTTTTGCTTTTATTATTAGGTAGAGATTGTTAGGTATAGATTTTCAGAACTGTATGCACTATATAGCATGGCTAAACTTTGGTCTTGTTGACCCTATTTCCTTTATAGTCTACATTGAATTTTACCATGCCATGAAAATGATAATTTGCTTTATAGACTTGGTTCTTCTTGTCTGAATCTATATTGTTTGTCCGGTGATATATTCTGATGTTCAAATATTCTGTACTTCACAATTTGACATATCCATGTTAGTCATAGTGAAGCATGCCTTTTTGATGGGTAGTTATCCTTTTTGTATGACTTGTATTGTCTATTATACAAGCTAAATTGACAATTTCTTATATAGTTCTTGTGCAAACCAATGGCCGTCAGTCCTGCCACTTGTATGTGACTATGGCAGCGGTGGCCTTCTTCTTCGACTTTGTGGGTTTAGGTTTATTTTCTGGTTCCTCCCCTTTTCAGTCTATATGCTCTAGGTGATTCAGCCATCCAGCCCATGAGGATGCTGGTTTAGGTTCAGTTGTGACCTAATGCAAGTTGTACCTTTTGTTGTCATTCTCTGGCTCCTGGTTTCTTATTTGGTGGGTGTTGACACTACCTGCTGTCACTTTCTATTGCTACTTGTGGGCTGGTTGCACTTGTTGGAGCTAACCTGGACTACTATATCAAAGTGGTTGCTCTTTCGTGATTCAAGAAACACAATATTTGCCTACGATAGATGAATTCTGTTTGCAGCTTTATTGATGCATCTGCTATTAGTTATCTTGCAGTTTTGAAAATCATTTGCTATATATAATCTTCGGCTATTTGAATTTCTGTTTTGCACATATATACCAAATCACTTATTTGTAAGTTCTTTTTTTAGGCTTCCCACTGGCCGGACCGAGAGCCATTAGGCTTGCGAGCAGCCCTGCGCCGACCTAGCTGCAGGATGCCCAAGCTTGCTGCTACAGCTGTTGCGTGTTTTCATCAAGGTGGCTCTGCCATTGGGAGGTATAAATCCTTCATTGGTAGGTTTGTTTTCTAGTGTTTTTTTTGTTGTGTCATGTGTTAATAAGCCCTACTATGAATTACAAGATCCAATTGAACATTTAGACCTTGTGTTGGTGATAGACAATTTTTTCTTACGCAAAGCACCTAATGGATAATTTAGTTACATTGTGTTGGTGTACTACATCAGCCACATACATTGATTATTTATCCTGATAGAGTAGTATAGGTACAACAACCACAAACATTGATTCATCAAATTTTGTTGGGAGTAGATGATCATGTCCACAATATGCATGCCATTTCCTCCATCTACCATATATATATAGTACTAATCAGCCTATTACTGATATTGCATCCAGTCCTGTTATTTCCAGTAGTGATTTTGATGCATAAGTGCTCCAAGTAGATAAAACATGTATGTAAGATGGAAATTTGTTTCAGTCAATGAATACTTCTTGTGTGTATAGGGGGTAGATGTGCTCTTTTTTTTGATTATTTGTTGCCTGAAAACTTGTGTATTTTTCATGTTCAAAGCATATCGGAGGAGTTGAAAGGCGCGAAGCGAGTGTACCGGAAGGCCAGGTTGGAGGGAAACCACGAGGAGGAGGTGCCATGGCGGACGTGATTTCGGGCATCCACAACTATAGCGTCGATGCACTTCGGTGGCTGTTGATCAACTACGATGTCTCTGTCTTCTACGAGGCCCTCACAATACCATGTTATGATTGTCACCATTCTCTGTTTGGTTTAGCACATATTGCCATACATTTTTGCTTCAAATATGTTGTTGGGTTATGAATGAATAAAGAGTGGCAAGCAATCTTGTCTTTTATGTCGTGTTCAAGATTGAATCAATTGCCCCTATTTTCTGTTTCAGATGTGGATTCTTTTAGTTGCAGATAGTGTCATGAACCACAATGGAAATTTTTGGTACATGGGAATTTGTTCATTTCCTTCTGGGGAAGAACAACTAGAAAAATTTGTTCTTTTGGCTTTGCATTAGTATTTCTCATCCAAATTTATGATTGATGTGTTAACATGTATGCAGCACTGTATTTCAGCTTGCGCTCTTGAGAAATATATAACTAGTAGTCGTCATGTTTAAAAACTCAGATCTGCAATGGTATCCAGTTTGCCATCCATTTAGGTGCATAGATATGACACTTCCACATGTGCAATGTCATGTTTAAGCATTTTTTGTGTAATAAAATGCCAGTGCAGTTGCTCTTATTTGCATAGATCTGACACAGTTTCTACTTGATTCATAGCTCTGATCTGCATTTATTTATTTATTTATTTATTTATTTATCATGTATCATTACTAGCGAGTCCATTGCATGCATACTAGATCCTGTTTTCTCCCGGACACATGCTGCACTCATGGTCTCATGTTGGATACAACTAGCAAACATTGTGCAAAATACTTGAGATTCCCAATGTTGTTTGTATCTAGGATGTGCAGCAGCTCTAACATTTGCTCTCTCTTAAGAAAGTAATATTGTTGTTTATGAGTGTGTTGTCATGTTTATACTGTGTACATTGGAGAATGCTTCATTTTGCTTATGACTTGTTGTTTATAGAGGTTTTGTAGAGATTCATGGCTAGCTAAACAAGCATCATGTATTATTTATTTCCCTGAGAATACTACCTGCTGGCATATATGCGTTTTCTAGGCTAAAATGTGCATTTTCATCTCTCTTTATTGTGTGTATATCATATTTATGCCGTTTTTAGTTGTTGGTTCAAGTATGCTTGAATAATGCTAGTACTATGTCATGCTTTTCTTAAGAGTGAGTCTGACCTTAGAATATTTGCGGGAGAGGCGTCCCCCAGAGCGTGGAACGTCTGGATCCTGTTGAAGGAAGCAGGGCCACTTCACCTCTACCCTTGCTGTCGTGCGATGGTGGCTAGTTCAACACACCACAACCATGGCAGTGGTGGCCTCTTCCTCGCCTCCATGGTTTAGGTGAGCTTCTGCTTCTTCCCTTCTGCCCTTTGTGGCACCATGGCCATCGAGATTTGATTATTGCCGTCGAGCCGATGATGATCTTCTTTATTATAGGTGCATGTGATCTATTGTTGCTGGTTATTGGTCTGATCCTTCTTCTCTTGTATTATAATTTGCTCAGTGCTTGCTTTATGATGATTGTATGTGCAATATAAATGCATGCTCTAAAATTGATCCAGTATGACCAGAGATTTATTTGCCATGATAAACATTTTATTTGCAATGGGTTAATAGCAGAATTTCTCTATATATATGTTTGCTGTTACCAAAAGAATTTGCTTATGTCGGGATTATTCTAGAATATATCAACTGTTGAGCATGTCTTGTCGTAGTCATATTATTGATAAATTTGTGCTCTTGGATGGATTCAGTATGATTTTACTTTTACTTTGTCACTTTTACTTTGTCCATATAGATGTTGCAGTTAGCTTGTGATACCTATACCATAGATCCATATGCTTTGTAGTAGATCTAGTACTATGATTGCAGTTTGATTTGCCATGATAACATTTAGTCTGTAATGACATAGAATATATGATGTAGCTTGTAATGTTATAACTACAAAAGATCGTTCTGGCCGATGGCTTTGTGATCGTGATCCATCTATGGATTTGCATGTAGCAATACTAGTGTCTATTTGTGAGTTGTTCTATTTACACTTGTTGTGCCAAACTCTGGTTATGCTACAATGGCTGCTTACACCTAGCTTTGAACGGCCATCTTGTTGCCGCCAAGGTAACTAGCTTGAACTTGTTTTCCTGGAACAGTTTAATCTTTGCAGAGATGATTGCGTTGTTTTGATTGATAAATAGAAGCATTGCATACATTCCCTTTTGGATATATTGGTGTATCTTGTTTGCTATGCTAGCTGAAGTCCTTGCCATAATAATGTGTTTGTTCTGGAAACTAATCTACTAATCTGTTGGTGTGCAGGATATGTAAAATCAGAAGGTCAACCGGGTGGCGACCACAGCGCTGACACTGACATGCCATCTGACCTCCAGCTCGAGTCTCGTGAACTAACAAGCAGAGAATGTGACACATTTGTTACCTCGTGCTCCCATGAATCTGTTTTATGCAGTCAAACACGTATTTGTATGGGAAAAAAAGAGAGAGCATATATTCATTTTCTTTGCACAACCACAATTGAGTTGCCTGCCCTTTTTGTTGTGAAGTGGCATACGCTTGATCTCCTTAGTAAGAAATGATGCACATCTAGAAACCAAAATTCAATTTAAGAATGATCTACCTAAAATGGTACGTATCTATATATAATGAAGAAACCATATATTTATCGCTAGGTGAAAATTTGTGTGCTTCCATAAATAAATAAAAGAATGCTCTCGCATTTAATGGGATACGCTCCTTCCTCCGTTCATATTTTATATAAGGACATGCTGAGGAGGTTTAATCACTCTTTCTCAGTTTTCATGAAATTCTTAGTTGACACAAAGGAGGTTTAATAACCCCTCCATGTAAACAAGGGCGGATGAAATTCTCCCGTGGTAGATGCCTGGTTTTAAGAAAATTACTCGGAGTAGGACTTGTAATTTACTCCCTCCTGTTCGGATTTACCAGCGCGGCTGAGAAATATGACTGTTTCTAAATCCACGGAGTTTTAGGTGCATTAACTCATGCGGTTAATTAGTTGTAAACCTCTGCTATTCCTTTCCTTTTCTACTCTAAGGTTAATTAGGTGTAAAGCTGTGAATACATCTGCATGGGGAAGGTATCCAATGGCGTGATGGGAGCTGTAGTAAAGGATATCACGATTCGCCTTCCATCACTAACAGCCTTAATTAATGACCAAAACTGAGGCGTTGCTTTTCGTTTTCTCTGCTAGCGTGCACCTAGTACTCAAAATCACTATTCCCTATAAACAAGAGCGGCAACCTGAAAAAAATTAGCGCCTAACTTGAAATTTGAATCAAAACCAGACCTGGATCGCTTGTCTATAAATATAAAGCATGGTTAAGCTTACCACGTGCGGGGTGCGCGTGCGACTTAGACTTTGGACTAAGGCATGACATGGTATGGTATGGTCATCTCCTCTCCGGCACTCCATCGCGGGCAAGACAACGGCGAGCTCTTCTCCCGATCTGGCACATACAAGTGATTCATTGCTCGACTGCGGCACCGTGCAGGCCGACGCGCTCACCGTCGACCGCCTCGCCTCCCTTGAGAAGGTCCGTCTCTCAATCTCTCAATCCCGACGCCGCGCCGTCTCGTTTTTCTTTAACTATTATCCCCTGCTCTGCTCCCCGTCTCGCTCGCGGTTGACTGACCGTGCGGTGGAATGCAGTACCACCAGACGGCCGTGGTGCCCCGCTCAGCTCAATCAAGGCCGTGGTATGTTTTTGTTCTTTCTTCTTTGTCTGGTCCCTGTGAGTCCTTCCTTGCGGCATTTGAACCAAATTGATCCCGGCCAGGTTTCGGATGTCGTCCCGGTGGCATGTAGGGCGGCTGCAGACTCTGGCATCCGCTCCGTCTGCGTCACCAACTTCAGGTCAGTTGTTCGCTTGCGTCGTTCTTGGTGTCACACACACCATGAGCCTTCCTCTGTAAGTTCTAAGTTTCAGGGAATCAGTGTCTAGTTACTTACTACAGTCAACTCCACTAATTCATGTCTGCTTCCAGCTGCTAGCATCTCGATGACACGGCACACACCTCTGATTTAGTCTAACTTTTCTCACGGGGATTTGCAGTCTACACATAATTCTGTTATCTGCTACTTAATTCTGCAGTCCTGATCTTTGTTTCTCATCTCCAATTCGCAGTTGGGACTTTATTTATGCAGAGTACGTTGTAGCAGCTGGACATCATCATTGCTCAATCGTGTGGCAGGTGCCCTTTGTTACATAACTGGTTCCTCATTGTCACACTTACTACTAACACCAGCTGGGCATGCTTTGTTAAGTTAAGCACTGTAACACCATGTTTTGTTAAGTTAAGCATCAATTGGGACTTTAAGTATCACCACTGTAACACCATGTTTTGTTAAGTTAAGCATCAGGGAATCAGTTGGGACTTTAAGTATCACCACTGTAACACCATGTTTTGTTAAGTTAAGCATCAGGGAATCAGTTGGGACTTTAAGTATCACCACTGTAACACCATGTTTTGTTAAGTTAAGCATCTAGTTTTGAAAACCTAGCCACATCTGCCGAAGACCACCTTCATGTTCTTGGATCTTGGTTGCCTTTTAGGCATTGCAAGGTGGTGGAACCACATATCAAAGATGTTGTAGTTTTATTTTTTCAGTTAGGTGTTCAACGATGTACAAGTTATATATTTTTCTAGCTATCTATTTGGGTGCATGTGTACTTTGACATGATGAGGACCTTAATGTGATAGATCATCCATGGAACAGAAAACAATAATACAGCCACCATGTGATGGTTTCTTAAAAGTAATTTGTTGGATGAGGGTTTCAATGAAAATTTTGTAGTTAGTTATATAATTAAAACACTACATATAACATTAGCTATGAGCATAAAGGGAGATTAGGTTGCATGACTATATCTAAAAATAAATTTATGTTTGGCCAACAACATGACTATACTCAACATGATTTTAGAAAGATGGTCACAATATTGGGTACATAACTATACACATTCTTATAGCTAATTAAACCCAAACCATTGAATTCAAAAAATAATGTATCATTCAAGACATGTGTATTATATGCTTCCATTATATACTAACAAAGAGACCATTGAATAAAATAACATGAACGTTGGACTCGAGTTTACTTGTAGAAATAAAACATCGATAGATGGCAAATGCACACACCAACCATTCCTTGTTTAGTCATGAACCACCCTTATAAATGACACATCCTCCTCTTACAGTGGCTCAATATATTTGTTCCCAATGCCTATTGTTTACTACAACCTCCTGCTAGTCGTATCTCACTAACTATGTAGTAGACTCACAAAAAAGAGATAAATCACAACTACATGGAACTGATGAGTGAAATGCTACTTGGAATGGGAGGAATCGGGGAACATATCAACACATATGATGGATGATCAGCATTTTTGTAATAGTTTGGGGCTCAAGGGTACACGTGAGTGGTGTGCAGTATGAAAATTGTGTGACTATGTTTTCGACTGCACAATTTGTTAGTTGTTGTAAAATGAGCAGTTGGCTTATGTGAAGACAATGGTTAATTGTGTTTTAGGATTTGACAAATAAGCATTTATTACGAACCAAAAATATATAAGAATGAATCTTCAACTATTTCCTCCTATTCCAAGCCTAAAATGCACAGTATGTTCCTCAAGATTTAGAGGTTCTTGATAAAAAAAAGTTCAGTGCATGGCATTATTGAAATTAACCACAGTCTGTTCCTCGAGTAAGTAAATGTGACCAAAAAATTATGATGAAAGTGTGCAAGCATGTTGTTTAGGAGGTGGATTTTTTATTGGGGGTGAACTTCTTCAGTGTTGTTTGTAAAACTCTAAAAAAACAAAAAGATATGGGGATTTTTGTAGAAAGACCATTGTCGCCTTTCTCCGTCCGACAAGCAATGGTACATGGTATGGTCATACCATACGGGCGGCCATAACCATACCACTGGATCTGAAATGTCAAAGAAGTACCTCTTGATTGGTTTCTCCAAATCTTCAATTTATGCCTTGATTTCCTTCCTAAAGTGCTTGTTTTCTAAAATACATATGAAAATACAAGGTTTCATTGTTTTTTATAAAATCTCGTTAGTGGGAAGGCAAAAGTCATCGAAACTGAATGAATCTAAAAGAAAACCCTCGAGAAACTCTATATAAAACGAAGCTATCGATCACTTTTTGGGAAATCCCACTGATATTATTAGTACCCATTTTTGTAAAAAAAATCTTACATTAAGAAGGCAAATAGGCATATGTTGTTTATCTGTACCCCAACATTTGTTTGATTAAGGTAAGGTGATAGGACCATAATTAAGTTTAGAGGCAACTCTTCTAATTGCAAACATGGACATTAACTTTTTTGTTAATGACCTCCTAATTTTTAGGTAAAAGTGAGCACAAAACCTATTTGGTCCAAGAGCTTTGTTATGTTCTATCTGTGATATAGCCTCAGACTCCTCTGTCTCTGCGAAGTCATTTTGAAGAATGATAGTCTCTTACAGAAATAATTGTGGTATATCTGAATTGCAGTCTTATCATAGAAATAATTGTTGGAGATGCTATTTGGATTGCTCCCCATAAATTATCTACTAGTCGCCTTGAAATCCGTAACTAAGTGGCACAACTCCATAATTTGTTAGTGTCTTGCAATTTACTTCAGGAACAACTCTAGTTAATATAATCAAAACTTCAAGTGACTATATATCCATTGTTTTCCCTAGGTTAGTTTCTGAATTGCTGTCGATCGCAAGCCATTGTTTTCTCTATATTGTTTTGCTATGATGGCTGGAAGCGAACCTTGCTACCTACCGTAAGGTGGTCTAGTTAAGGAAAGGAAACAGGCTATTCCCCTCACGCTAAGGGTGCGATTCCTTACTCTCGCCAAGATTCGTCTTTCTCCCCAAGCTGGGTTTAAGCTTTCTATCTGTCCTTTCATATCTGAACAATAAATAATAGAATAGTAGGGCCCTTGATTTATGGGATAACCCAACCAAAGCATAACGATAGGATTCCTAGCAAAAGGCAGGGCAAGTGATTTCTACACAATATTTGATAATGAAATGAGCCTTCCTCCTCCCAGGAAACCATATCTCATTGGCAAGGGAATAAAATAATCAATAAAAATATCCTAAAATAAACAAGGATTGCATATATCTTCTGCTCGAATAATTTTAACTATACATGTCTTGATGACTCCTCTTCGTGCATGAATAGTAACTATATCCAACGGTTCTCATTGACAATAATTTCATGACTATTCTTTGTTATATTCGATGTGGACACCAAACTTATTTTCCCTCCTGTGTGGAGTGTAGAATGTAGACCCATATTATATTTTTGTTATTACTTTAATTTCAGAGGACAAGCTCCTTAATGGTCCAAACAGAGTAATTATGTCACACCTTCTCTGATACAAACATTTTATTGCTATTACAACTACCATTCTATTTTTCCTACGGACTATAGAAGTTTTAGTAACTCTGAATATTGAAGTGCATTCTCGTTCTAGCATACACATTTGATATTTTTGCTATCCACTCAAAAAATAGTTGATTTCTTACGCTGATAAATTGATTGGCTATGAGGAGATACCTCAATTACCTTTCATCCTTCACACACATAGAGACTCATATGCCACTTTACTTGGATGTTTTTCTTCTTTGTTGCACTACATAATAGTGTTGATATACATGGTATACCCTTTATAGAGCATTCATTTGCACTGAAACTTATAGCCTTCTCTATTTCAAAGATTAATTCAGAATATCCCTAATATGTATTCCCATTTGTTTGTGAGCTTACTCTTGATGGCTACCTTTCATGTTAGTGATGGATTATGACAGCTAGATGGTAATGCTCATATGCTTATTTAAATGGTTAATTGTGGTTAGACACTGATTCCCAATCGGTTAACCTATGTATGCTTGATATTGATAGTGCCCAAAATGGTCGCTATTTATCCCTCCATTCCATATTAGTTTTACGGAACAGAGGGAGTAAAAAGTATATCTACTATTGACGTCCATTTTCTCATGTTTTCCCATTTTCCTGTGTTGAAAAAAATTAATGAAGCCCTTTGTGGTTGCCTACATAGCTTCATTGCATCTTGCTATGTTTTGCCTACTTGCATGATCATTAGCACTAAGTTTTTACTTGCCTACTTCCCCGTGTTGTAGTTGAGCTATTGTTTTAAAGATCACGGTTACTACTTAGTGCTCACAAGTCACAACTGCTGTGCTTTCAGGAAAAGGTTGGTGTACATGAAGGAGCAGTGTCTTCAGGACACCCTGTTAGATGAAGTGGCGCTCACATTTTGGTTTCACTTCTCGTTGTAAGTTCTCTCTTGCTGTTCTTTGTTTCTTTTCTGATCATGTGTCTATAGTTTGAGGGTGGATCTTGTTTTCTTGTAGAAGTTGTTCCTTGAATAAAAGTATTGAAGTATACTTCTACTTCAAAGTTGTATTGGACATCTTATCTACAGCTAGCATGATGAACTAATTTCTGAGAACTAATTTCTGAATGGTCTTCTATGTCATGTTCAAGATTGAATCGATTGCCCCTGTTTTCCTTTCAGATGTGGATTCTTGTAGTTGCAGATACATGTCATGACTCATGAACCACAATGAAAATTTTTGAGTCATGGGAATTTGTCCATTTCCTTAAGGGGAAGAATAACTAGAAAAAATTATTCTTTTTGGCTCTGCATTAATAATTTTCAACCAAATTTATGATTGATGTGTATACAACACTATATTTTAGCTTGTGCTCTTGAATAATATTTGACTAGTAGTAGTCATGTTTAAAACTCCGATTTGCCATGGTATTCCAGTTTGCCATCCATGTAGGTGCATAGAATCATATATATGACACTTCCACATGTGCACTGTCATGTTCAGCATTTTTGTGTGTAATAAAATGCTAATGCAGTTGCTCTTATCTGCATTGATTCATGTTTCCACTTGACTCATAGCTATGATTGGCATTTTTTTATTAAAATGCAGCTCTTAAGTGTGGCAGAGAATATGATTGCCATATATCATTACTAGTGAGTCCATTGCATGCATACTAGATCATGTTTTCTCCCAGCACATGCTGCATTCTTATGAGTGCGTTGTCATGCTTATACTTGTACGGTGGATAATGCTTCATTTTGCTTATGAGCTATTGCTAATAGATGTTTTGTAGAGATTCATGGCTAGCTGAACCAGCATTATGAATTATTTATTTCCCTGAGAACACTACCTGCTAGCTTATATGCATCTTTCTAGTATAAAATGTGCATGTTCATCTCTCTTTAGTGTGTGTATATCATACTTATTCCTTTCTAAGTTGCTGATTCAAGTATGTTTGAACAATGCTTGTAGTATCTCATGCTTTTCTTAAGGTTGATTCTGACCTTATAATTTTTGTGTGAGGGTGTCGTCCAAAGCGTGGAGCCGCTAGAGCTTGCTAAAGGCAGGAGCACCACTTCACCTCCGTGGCTCCGCCTTTGCATCTCTGCTCTGATGGCTAGTTCAATGCACCTCATTTGTGGCAGCGGTGGCCTCTTCCTCGTCTCCTTGATTTAGGTGAGATTCTGCTACTTCTCTCCTTTGCTGCACCATGGCCATCGAGAGTTGGTGATTGCAGTCGAGCCGCGGATGATCTTCTTTACCTTAGGTGCACGTGATTGTGGTTGCTAGTTATTGGTCTGATCCTATTTCTCTTGTTCTAGGCAGTACATCATAATTTGCTCAGTTGTTGTTGCTTTATTATGGTTGTATCTTGTATGTGCTAGTCATAATATAAATCCATGCTCTAAAATTGATCCGGTATGATCAGAAGATTTGTTTGCCATGATAAACATTTTATCTGTAATGAGTTAAGAACAGAATGCCCATATATATGTTTCCACTTGATTCATAGCTCTAATCAGCATTTTTTTTATTAAAATGCCTCTATAAAGTGTGGCAGAGAATATGATTGTCATACATCATTATTAGTGAGCCCATTGCATGCATACTAGATCATGTTTTCACCCAGACACAAGCTGCACTCTTCTGAGTGCGTTATCATGCTTATAGTGTGTACTTTGGAGAATGCTTCATTTTGCTCATGAGCTGTTGTTTATAGAGGTTTTGTAAAGATTCATGGCTAGCTGAACAAGCATTATGAATTATTTATTTCTGTGAGAACACTACCTACTAGCTTATGTGCATCTTTCTAGGCTAAAATGTGCATGTCCATCTCTCTTTACTATGTGTATATCATATTTATGCCTTTCCCAGTTGCTGGTTTAAGTATGCTTGAACAATGCTAGTAGTATGTCATGCTTTTCTTAAGCTTGACTCTGACCTTATAATTTTTGTGTGAGAGCGTCGTCCAGATCATGGAGCGGCTAGAGCTTGTTGGAGGCAGCAGCGCCCCTTCACCTCCGCCCTTGCTATTGTGCGATGGTGGATAGTTCAATACACCTCAACCACAGAATTGGTGGCCTCTTCCTTGTCTACTTGATTTAGGTGAGCTTCTGCTACATCTCTCGGTCAGTTCTTTTTGGTTGGACCATGGCCATCGAGAGTCAGTTATTGCAGTCCAGCTGCGGATGATCTTCTTTTATCAGGTATATGTGATATGTGGTTGCTGGTTATTGTTCTGATCCTATTTCTCTTGTTCCTGGGCAGTAGTTTATAATTTGCTTGTTGCTGTTGCTTTATTATGGTTGTATCTTGTATGTGCTAGTCATAATATAAATCCATGCTCTAAAATTGATCCAGTATGATCAACAGGGTTGATTTTTATTTTTAAAAATTGTACGTATATGTTGTCAAACGGAAGAAATGCGTTCGCATAAATTTCACTGATAGGTACATATAGACATGTCTATGTTCAATTTATAATCTATAACCAATAATAAAAAAATGGACTTGTTTACAAACATATTAGCTAGTATAAGATATTGTAGCTTGAAATACAAGCTTGATATCATACATCGGACCACAAGAATTCTAACCATAATTGCAACCACATTACAAATCCGTTGAGAACAAAAAAATTACCATCGTTGGCATCATTGCAAGCCAGGAAACAACAGGCCTGAAGATGTTTTGCATCCTGGCGGAGCTCTTTTTGACCATGGCGGGAAGCAGAGCGAGGACTGTAGCCAAGTTCATGAGGATCTTAGATAAAGTAGACAACCCTCACGCTGATGGCTTTACAGGAGTGGATGGAAGAAACTCTGCTACGGGCATGGACAGGAATGGCTTCAGTGCAGCGAGGACGCGGATGCAGTTGCAGAACGGATTCTCTGGCAGCGCAAAGGATGAAGCCAACACAACCCAGACATGGAATATCCTGCATCAGGCCAGGAGAATCAATCGAGGTCTAGGCCTCCAAACCTGCGTGATGTCCCCACTACCAGCGAGGCGCCCCGCCGGTCTTTGGATCACTGACACTCATGCTGAGGGAGGCACCGATTGAACGCGAGGCAGGGAAGGTGTGGCTCCGGTGAGCTGAAGGCAGGGGATAGGAGAGGTCAGGGCTGCCAAGCTTGAGGCAGCTGATGGGAGGGGCGATGCCGGCTAAGTCGAGACAATCCGATGGTATGGTCGTTGGAGCTGCTCACCATGGCCTGTCGTGTTGCATTGGGCAGAAAAAACGTTTTGGAATGAACCGTTTGACTTGGGGGCACTTACTAGTGGCAACATGGTAAATAGTCTAAAAGGCGGAATCACCAAAATCTAGGGAGAAACCCTTTTTCTTTTATTATTAGGTAGAGATTGTTAGGTATAGATTTTCAGAACTGTATGCACTATATAGCATGGCTAAACTTTGGTCTTGTTGACCCTATTTCCTTTATAGTCTACATTGAATTTTACCATGCCATGAAAATGATAATTTGCTTTATAGACTTGGTTCTTCTTGTCTGAATCTATATTGTTTGTTCGGTGATATATTCTGATGTTCAAATATTCTATACTTCACAATTTGACATATCCGTGTTAGTCATAGTGAAGCATGCCTTTATTATGGGTAGTTATCCTTTTTGTATGACTTGTATTGTCTATTATACAAGCTAAATTGAGAATTTCTTATATAGTTCTTGTGCAAATCAATGGCCGTCAGTCCTGCCACTTGTATGTGACTATGGCAGTGGTGGCCTTCTTCTTCGACTTTGTGGGTTTAGGTTTATTTTCTGGTTCCTCCCCTTTTCAGTCTATATGCTCTAGGTGATTCAGCCATCCAACCCATGAGGATGCTGGTTTAGGTTCAGTTGTGACCTAATGCAAGTTGTACCTTTTGTTGTCATTCTCTGGCTCCTGGTTTCTTATTTGGTGGGTGTTGACACTACCTGCTGTCACTTTCTATTGCTACTTGTGGGCTGGTTGCACTTGTTGGAGCTAACCTAGACTACTAGATCAAAGTGGTTGCTCTTTTGTGATTCAAGAAACACAATATTTTCCTACGATAGATGAATTCTGTTTGCAGCTTTATTGATGCATGTGCTATTAGTTATCTTGCAGTTTTGAAAATCATTTGCTATATACAATCTTCGGCTATTTGAATTTCGGTATTGCACATATATACCAAATCACTTTTTCGTAAGTTCTTTTTTTAGGCTTCCCACTGGCCGGACCGAGAGCCATTAGGCTTGCGAGCAGCCCTGCGCCGACCTAGCTGCAGGATGCCCAAGCTTGCTGCTACAGCTGTTGCGTGTTTTCATCAAGGTGGCTCTGCCATTGGGAGGTATAAATCCTTCATTGGTAGGTCTGTTTTCTAATGTTTTTTTGTTGTGTCATGTGTTAATAAGCCCTACTATGAATTACAAGATCCAATTGAACATTTAGACCTTGTGTTGGTGATAGACAATTTTTTCTTATGCAAAGCACCTAATGGATAATTTAGTTACATTGTGATGGTGTACTACAGCAGCCCCATACATTGATTATTTATCCTGATAGAGTAGTATAGGTACAACAACCACAAACATTGATTCATCAAATTTTGTTGGGAGTAGATGATCATGTCCACAACATGTATGCTATTTCCTCCATCTACCATATATATGTAGTACTAATCAGCCTATTACTGATATTGCATCCAGTCATGTTATTTCCAGTAGTGATTTTGATGCATAAGTGCTCCAAGTAGATAAAGCATGTATGTAAGATGGAAATTTGTTTCAGTCAATGAATACTTCTTGTGTGTATAGGGGGTAGATGTGCTCTTTTTTTGATTATTTGTTGCCTGAAAACTTGTGTATTTTTCATGTTCAAAGCATATCAGAGGAGTTGAAAGGCGTGAAGCGAGTGTACCGGAAGGCCAGGTTGGAGGGAAACCATGAGGAGCAGGTGCCATGGCGGACGTGATTTTGGACATCCACAACTATAGCGTCGATGCGCTTCGGTGGCTGCTGATCAACTACGATGTCTCTGTCTTCTACGAGGCCCTCACAATACCAGGTTATGATTGTCACCATTCTCTCTTTGGTTTAGCACATATTGCCATACATTTTTGCTTCAAATATGTTGTTGGGTTATGAATGAATAAAGAGTGGCAAGCAATCTTGTCTTTTATGTCGTGTTCAAGATTGAATCAATTGCCCCTATTTTCCGTTTCAGATGTGGATTCTTTTAGTTGCAGATAGTGTCATGCACCACAATGGAAATTTTTGGTACATGGGAATTTGTTCATTTCCTTCTGGGGAAGAACAACTAGAAAAATTTGTTCTTTTGGCTTTGCATTAGTATTTCTCATCCAAATTTATGATTGATGTGTTAACATGTATGCAGCACTGTATTTCAGCTTGCGCTCTTGAGAAATATATGACTAGTAGTCGTCATGTTTAAAAACTCAGATCTGCAATGGTATCCAGTTTGCCATCCATTTAGGTGCATAGATATGACACTTCCACATGTGCACTGACATGTTTCAGCATTTTTTGTGTAATAAAATGCCAGTGCAGTTGCTCTTATTTACATAGATCTGACACAGTTTCTACTTGATTCATAGCTCTGATCTGCATTTATTTATTTATTTATTTATCATGTATCATTACTAGCGAGTCCATTGCATGCATACTAGATCCTATTTTCTCCCAGACACATGCTGCACTCATGGTCTCATGTTGGATACAACTAGCAAACATTGTGCAAAATACTTGAGATTCCCAATGTTGTTTGTATCTAGGATGTGCAGCAGCTCTAACATTTGCTCTCTCTTAAGAAAGTAATATTGTTGCTTATGAGTGTGTTGTCATGTTTATACTGTGTACATTGGAGAATGCTTCATTTTGCTTATGACTTGTTGTTTATAGAGGTTTTGTAGAGATTCATGGCTAGCTAAACAAGCATCATGTATTATTTATTTCCCTGAGAATACTACCTGCTGGCTTATATGCTTTTTCTAGGCTAAAATGTGCATTTTCATCTCTCTTTATTGTGTGTATATCATATTTATGCCGTTTTTAGTTGTTGGTTCAAGTATGCTTGAACAATGCTAGTACTATGTCATGCTTTTCTTTAGATTGAGTCTGACCTTAGAATATTTGCGGGAGAGGCGTCCCCCAGAGCGTGGAACGTCTGGATCCTGTTGAAGGAAGCAGGGCCACTTCACCTCTACCCTTGCTGTCGTGCGATGGTGGCTAGTTCAACACACCACAACCATGGCAGCGGTGGCCTCTTCCTCGCCTCCTTGGTTTACGTGAGCTTCTGCTTCTTCCCTTCTACCCTTTGTGGCACCATGGCCATCGAGAGTTGGTTATCGTCGTCGAGCCGATGATGATCTTCTTTATTATAGGTGCATGTGATCTATTGTTGCTGGTTATTGGTCTGATCCTATTTCTCTTGTATTATAATTTGCTCAGCTGCTTGCTTTATGATGATTGTATGTGCAATATAAATGCATGCTCTAAAATTGATCCAGTATGACCGGAGATTTATTTGCCATGATAAACATTTTATTTGCAATGGGTTAATAGCAGAATTCCTCTATATATATGTTCGCTGTTACCAAAAGAATTTGCTTATGCCGAGATTATTCTAGAATATATCAACTGTTGAGGATGTCTTGTGGTAGTCATATTATTGATAAATTTGTGCTCTTGAATGGATTCAGTATGATTTTACTTTTACTTTGTCACTTTTACTTTGTCTATATAGATGTTGGAGTTAGCTTGTGATACCTATACCACTGAGCCATATGCTTTGTAGTAGATCTAGTACTATGATTGCAGTTTGATTTGCCATGATAACATTTAGTCTGTAATGACATAGAATATATGATGTAGCTTGTAATGTTATAACTACAAAAGATCTTTCTGGCCGATGGCTTTGTGATCGTGATCCATCTATGGATTTGCATGTAGCAATACTAGTGTCTATTTGTGAGTTGTTCTGTTTACACTTGGTGTGCCAAACTCTGGTTATGCTACAACGGCTGCTTACACCTAGCTTTGAACGGCCATCTTGTTGCTGCCAAGGTAACTAGCTTGAACTTGTTTTCCTGGAACAGTTTAATCTTTGCAGAGATGATTGCGTTGTTTTGATTGATAAATAGAAGCATTGCATACATTCCCTTTTGGATATATTGGTGTATCTTGTTTGCTATGCTAGCTGAAGTCCTTGCCATAATAATGTGTTTGTTCTGGAAACTAATCTACTAATCTGTTGGTGTGCAGGATATGTAAAATCAGAAGGTCAACCGGGTGGCGACCACAGCGCTGACATTGACATGCCATCTGACCTCCAGCTCGAGTCTCGCGGACCAACAAGCAGAGAATGTGACACATTTGTTACCTCGTGCTCCCATGAATCTGTTTTATGCAGTCAAACACGTACTTGTATGGGAAAAAAAGAGAGAGCATATATTCATTTTCTTTGCACAACCACAATTGAGTTGCCTGCCCTTTTTGTTGTGAAGTGGCATACGCTTGATCTCCTTAGTAAGAAATGATGCACATCTAGAAACCAAAATTCAATTTAAGAATGATCTACCTAAAATGGTACGTATCTATATATAATAAAGAAACCATATATTTATCGCTTGGTGAAAATTTGTGTGCTTCCATAAATAAATAAAAGAATGCTCTCGCATTTAATGGGATACGCTCCTTCCTCCGTTCATATTTTATATAAGGACATGCTGAGGA
The DNA here is from genome assembly GCA_007115705.1 of Dactylis glomerata. Taxonomy (NCBI): domain Eukaryota; kingdom Viridiplantae; phylum Streptophyta; class Magnoliopsida; order Poales; family Poaceae; genus Dactylis; species Dactylis glomerata. Next base: position 3,449,523 of record QXEO01000834.1, on the reverse strand, counting down.
GGTTTAATCACTCTTTCTCAGTTTTCATAAAATTCTTAGTTGACACAAAGGAGGTTTAATAACCCCTCCATGTAAAGAGGCAATAGCATAAGACATACAAATAGTTGTCCATTAGGTGCAAACTAACCCAAAATCTTGCAAACTAAGAACCCGGCATACAAATACTTGCTTGGCGGGAGCAAAATACCCCAAACGAGCTAGCAGCCAGTAACAGGTTGACACGTGGCGTATCTGGGCTGGCCAGTGGTATTTGCACATAACCTCCTGTTTGAAAAAGCGTTAGCGCTCAGTCTGTTTCGAAAAAGAAGACGCCCGCTTCGCTCTGCTGCCGCTTGCTGTCGCCGTCGCCGTCGCTCGCCCCGCTTGCTGGCATCACCACCGCCCGCGCCGCCGTGTGCTTCCGCCGTTGGCTCGCCGCCGCCACCCCGCCTCCTCGACATGCCCAGCTGGAAAGACGGCGAGTCCAGCGAGGAGTGGCTAGGGGTAAGTTCACTGTACTGTTCTTGCACATTTAGGGTTGCGGCGGATTGGGATTTCCTAAATTACGTCGATTTTGTGTCGATTTGACTGATTTCTGGTGCAATTAGGACCTTACCCCTCTAGATTATGCTCCGGATGCGACCGAGGACGCCTCATTCCAGGGGATAGCGCTGGAGACTGAGCAAGTTTGCGACGGCCATGGGTTGAAGCCGCGTAGGTGTGTTGCATTCCAGGGAGTCAATACTGGTCGCCGTTTCTACATATGCTCCATCGAAAATGTAAGCTTCTTTGCTGTTTGTGCATTAATATCTGAAGGTTTTCGTTGTGTATACATGTGAGCTGAAATAACAATATGAGTGGTTGCTACTTTGCTGTTTGCTCCTTTTCTGTTACTGCTAGTATTAGTGGTTGAAATGAGCTCTGTTACTGCTAGTATTAGTGATTGATATGAGATAAGCTTGTGAATAACAGTATGATTCAGTACTGAATTAACTGAATTTCAGATTGACAGATTGTTGTGCACTGAATTTCAGTGATGGACACTATCTGTTAATTTATGCAGGAAGTGACTAATTGTGGTTTTGTGAGTTGGGTTGATGCTGAGTGGCCTGTACAGCTGCAGAATGCATTGGGTAAGATCTGGGGTATGTACAATGAAAGTGATGGTCAGAGACTTGATGAATGTGCACAACTGTATCACAAGCTCAAGGAGTTAACTGCAGAGAAGAAAAAATATGAGAAGAAGTACTGCAGCTTGGTAAATGATGTGAACAGCATGATGGATGCAGCAGAGAAGACAGCTGTGGAGAAGAATTTGCTGAAGATGAAGGAAAAAGAAGGTGATGAGTTGGCTGAGATGAAGAGACAAAGGAATGTGCTCATGGAGGAGATGGCATTGCTAAAGCAGAATCAGAAGCAGCAAGAGGAAATGACTAAGCTAATGAATGATAAGTGGGAGAAGGAAAGACAGAAGCTCAAGGAAGAAAAGAAGAAGGCAGAGTACTATGCATATGAGCTTCTGAAAGCTGGTGAAGCTAAGAAGCAGAAGTTGCAGAGCATTAAGAAAGTCTTGGATGAATTATGTGAGTAGATGATGTAGTCTTGTAGAATGTAGTACTTTATTAAGGCTCTCTTTTATTTGATATAACCTGGTGCCCTAATTTAGTTCAATATGATATTACTGGCAATGTTTCTGCTTCTGGCATGTAGTGTGTTCTTTCCTTTGGAACTTCTGAAAGTAAATTAAGTACTTTATTTCCCATCTTCTTTTCTGAATTGATTGTGATAAGATTGCATTTTAGACAGTGCTTGTTGTCTTTTTGTTTTCACTGTAGCCTTGTGAGTAGGGATTTGTTGATGTGTGTGCTCTGTCCTCTTCCCCCCTCCAGGAAGATAAATAGGGACCGTACTCTTTGATTTCATCACTGGCAAGTGAAGATGAATATCTTTGGCTGGACCAACAAAAGAAGTAGGAGCACTGCTAGGAGGAGTACTTTGAGCAGGGCTAGCATTAGTGAGGCAGAGTGGGAAGAGAGGAGAAGGAGTGCAAGTGATAGCCAGTGGCAGGTTTACCATAGAAGGACTAAGGAGGAGAGGCTGGCATTAGCTGAGAGGCAAGCAGCAGAGGGAATGGTAGACCTAGGTGAAGGGATTGTCTATGCAAGTGTCCTGGGACTACCAGCACCTACTGCTCCTGTTAGGGGCAGTAACCCTGTCATGTCTGAACTACCTCGCAGGACAGAAGGTATGCATCCTAGGGAGTGGTCAAACCAGGCTATACAAGAAGGTAGGTACACAAATGCTACCCAGCTACTGCCCAATATGGTGCCTGATCGAATGGTTGATGAAGTGACAGCATCTATTAGCCTGATGTGGATCAGGAAGGGTCTGAAAGGCATTGCAAAGAAGGTTAAATGGGGAAAGAAGAAGGACTAGTTCTAGCAGTGTGTGTGTGTTGTGCAGTGTTATGTGTGTGTGTGTGTTGTGCAGTGTTATGTGTGTGTGTGTGTGTGTTGTGCAGTGTTATTTGTGTGTGTGTGTGTGTTCTATGTAAGCACTGCTCCATCAATAAAAGAGAGTTCTGTTTCAGAAATAGCAGTAGTCCAGAAGCAACATAGCACAAGTCATATAGTGGCATCCAAAATAATATTACATGTCTAGCATGAATTATTACATATTGCCAAATGCAGGTGCATTTTGAGAAATAGGAATTTCCTCCTCCTCTGGCAGAGTAGCATTGAGGTCTGGGATTTCCTCCACTTGGTCTCTTTGCTGCTGGTCATCACCAAATAGCCAATAGTAAGTACTTCCTGGAGCTGTGCTGTAGTTTCTTCTGCTTCTTGTTGCTGATCTAGCCCCTCTGTCTGCAGGTTGTGATGCTTGTGTACCAGAAGTGCTTGCATTGTCAGCTGCAGCTCTTTTCTTCCCTGAAGGTTTGGATTTGGCTATAGAAGATTGTTTTCTTGCTCTAGCACTCCTGCCAGCACCTCGGGTATTACTTCTTGTCCTTCCTCTGCCTCTGTTAGTAGCAGTTGTCACTCTATTCCTTGCAGTTGGAATAGAATCTCTAGCTTGCTCAACAAATGCACTTCTTGTTGTGATCTAGTTTTCCACAAATGGAGCAGTGCATGGTAATGCCATGTCTGCTGACAGTAGGCACACCTTTCTTCAGTTTTTCTTCCTATTCTTCTTGGGCCTGCCCATCACCTTAGTGTACAGAGGAGGGTGTACCTGCACAGCATTAACTTTCTCCCAAAATTCCCTTCCTCTTAGTGGATGCAGATTGTGTGCATATGCCCTCTTGTAGGTCTCAATACTGTAACAGCTATGCACCAGGGACTCAGGGTTTATCCTATTTTCTCTGCAGCATGCCAAGGCATGGTGGCATGGTATACCAGATAGCTGCCACCTTCTGCAATCACATGTTCTTGTCTTCAAATCAACCACATATTCTTTCTCCAGCTCTAGTGAAGCCACTCTGAATTCTCCTCCACCACCAGAAGTAACTATGCAATTTTTGCTCCACTCAACAAGCTTGTCTAGTTTCTTCTTAATTTTTGGACAAATTGTCCCTGTCCATGTCTCTGCTTCTTTCTGCTTGCTTACTGTTCTATGCATGAGTTTATAAAAAATACTTTCAAGCATAGACAACATTGGCATTTCTCTGGCCTCCAGTATTGTCGTGGGGATGACTTAGGGGGCGCATCACGAGCCGGGCAATATGCCGGCTGGCGTCCCAGGAGTCCACACGGCCTCAGCGCGAGAAGACCGGCTCCGCCCGAAGGGCCGGCTGCGTCAGCGGCCGGCTGACGACTCCACCGAGGAGGACTGGAGCCGGGCGATGGAGACAAAACTCCCCAACGGCTGTCTCGCCAAAAGCGGAACGGCCCCGACAAGACCGTCAGGAGCGCAGAACAGGAGTGACGAGCGCCACGACCACGTCCAACCAATAAGAGATCGAAGACCCTTCCCCACGATGGGATCCGAGGCAGATGGGAGGGGATATGCCCTCCAGATGCCGGTCCAGGGAAAAGACACTTTATAAAGTGTCTTTGCCAGAGCAGGGTCAGAGGATCACGCCAAGGACGCCGCCGCCCTGGAGCCGGCAGCCGGTCGAATCGCCACCATAAACCTGTAACCAGGCCCCCGTCTATATAAGGGGACCTGGACCCTTAGTATAGGGAGATCCGATCTTCTTCTTCCTCCTCTAGCCGAACAGCTCGAGGAGCACTGTAATCGATACTATCCAATCAATACGAAGCAGGCAGGAAGTAGGGGTTTACCTCCAACCGGGAGGGCCCTGAACCTGGGTAAACCGAGGTGTCTCTTTTGGCACAATCCCGAGCCGGACCCATCGTCACCAACGTCGAGCCCCTCCGATAAGCCTCCCCATGGCTACTGTCTCCAAATTCCCACGACAGTTGGCGCCCACCGTGGGGCAAAGCGCGGTGGCGAGCGGAGTCAAGTTCCGGCCGGGACCCTCCGGCGAGAAGGTCGCCTCCGGCCTCGTCTGGAGGTTCGGCACCTTCGACTTCGTCGACGACAACTTGGCCTACTTCGAGAACGGCTTCGGATCCTTCCTCGACGTCAGCAGCCACCGCTTCTACGTCGCCAAGCCCTTCCCGGAGGAGATCACCGACGTCTTCGACTCTCCCTGCGACGGAGGTTCGAGCTGCGGCGAAAGCAGCCGTCTTGGCGCTTTGGTTGAGGTGATGACCCTGGGAGAGGATGAGGGCGGCGACTCACCGCGCCCCGAGCGCCCGTCGCTCGAGCGCCCACCTCCACGGGAGCAAGATGCTTCACTCCCAGAGCGGGACGCCCCGGATGTCTCCGTGGTGGACCTGCGCGCTCCCCTCGACCGCGTCATCGATCCCGCTCAGGTCGCCGAGGCTTTGGAGCGGACGCGTCTCGTCCTCCTCGGCAAGGTGGCCGAGGACGAGGCCAACCGACGCCGCACGAGCACCACGCTTGGCGAGTTCTACGACGTGCACAGAGACGCACCGACCGAGCTTGCCCGTGACCTGCGCCGCAGCTTCGCCACCGCCGTCCCTGGCCAGATCCAGCGGTCGCCGTCGGCGGGCCGAGGCCGCGGAGGGCGTGGGCACGGCGGCCGTGCTCCAAGCGGCATCGTTCAAGGCCGCCGCGCCCAGCAAGGCGGCGGGGCATGCAGGCCATGCTTGGTCCAGGAGTCAGCACCAGGGTTGGAGTCCCAGGCTCACCCATCGGCGCTGCACATCCACCTGTGGCTTGACCACGTTCAGACGACCTCTAGGGGATCCGCTAGCTCAAAGCGAGCGGCTTCTGACCAAGGAGGCCCGGGGGCTGCAGGCAGCGGTCATGGGCACAAAGAGGGCAAGTATACCCTCGATGCTGCGCTTGATCAGCCGTGTAAGTTTCACACCTCCCCGGGCAGGGAAGCGACCCACTCCATGCGTCAGTGCCGTTTCATGAGAGAGCTGGAGCAGCGCGCTCGGCAGATCCCCAGCACGTCGCAAGCGCAACCGGCTGGAGGTCAGGAGGACCAGCAGCGCGACCCGGCTGGAGGCGAGCCGGGCCAAGATGATGATTTCCCGACGTATGTGGAGCAGTATCACATCTTCACTACCCCCGGCAAGGATAAAAGAAACGACCTTTGGCATGAAGCAGAGGTGAACGCTGTGATGCCTGCAGAACCCCAGTTCATGCATTGGTCCGAGGCGGCCATTACCTGGGGGCGCGAGGACCACCCAAGGCTGATGCCCAGCCCTGGAGAATACGCTCTGGTCGTGGATCCCGTTGTGTGTTCCGATACGCACATGTGCCGTTTCTCCCGCGTGCTCATCGACGGTGGCAGTAGTATTAACCTTCTTTACCAAAGCTCTCTGGAGAAGTTGGGCATCCCGCTTGCTCAACTGAAACCTAGCCGGCTCACCTTCCATGGCATCGTGCCTGGGCATTCTTGCACCCCTTTGGGCAAGGTGCAACTGGAGGTTCTCTTCGGAAAGAAGGGGAATAGCCGCCGCGAGCCTATCTGGTTCGAGGTGGTGGACATCAGCAGTCCCTACCACGCACTGCTAGGCCGACCGGCCCTGGCAAAGTTCATGGCCGTCCCGCATTACGCTTATCTGAAGATGAAGCTCCCAGGGCCCAGAGGCGTAATCACAGTCTCGGGAAGCTTCAAGAAGTCCCTGGCCTGCGCCAAGGAGAGCTCGCAGCTGGCAGAGGCGCTGGTCGTCGCTGAGGAGAAGAGGCAGCTTCTACACCGCGTGGAGCTGACTCAGCAAGATGTGCCAGTTCGCCAGTCGCCAGTGGAGCAATTCAAGCCGGCCAACGATACCAAGAAGATCCTGCTGGACGAAAACGACCCCTCCAAGTACGTCATCATCGGCACCGGCTTGTCCGCCAAATAGGAAAGCGAGCTCACCAGCTTCCTCCGTGAGAATCGGGACATCTTTGCATGGTCACCAAAAGACATGCCTGGTGTGCCGAGGGAGCTGGCTGAGCACGCACTCAACGTCCGGCCGGACGCCAAGCCGGTCAAGCAGCCGCTGCAACGGTTTGCAGAGGAGAAGAGAAAAGCTATTGGCGAGGAGATTGCTCGGCTCCTTGCAGCCGGCTTTATCATGGAGGTATTTTACCCTGACTGGCTGGCCAACCCAGTCTTGGTCCTGAAGAAGAACAACACCTGGCGAATGTGTATCGACTACACCAGCCTCAACAAGGCCTGCCCCAAGGATCCTTTCGCACTGCCACGGATTGACCAAGTGATCGATTCCACAGCCGGCTGTGACCTGCTGTCCTTCTTGGACGCCTATTCAGGCTACCACCAGATCCCGCTCTTCCAGCTGGATCAGATCAAGACCTCCTTCATCACCCCATATGGAGCCTACTGCTACGTCACCATGCCGTTCGGCCTGAAGAACGCTGGAGCCACTTACCAGCGAACCATGCAGCGATGTCTGCAAGGGCAGATTGGGAGAAACGTGCACGCCTATGTGGACGACGTGGTGGTGAAGACCAAGCAGAGCGGCACGCTCCTGGACGACCTCAGGGAGACCTTCACCAACCTGCGGCGCTATCGCATGAAGCTCAACCCTGAGAAGTGCACCTTCGGTGTGCCGGCTGAACAGCTCCTAGGCTATATCGTTTCCCAGCGAGGGATCGAGGCTAACCCCTCGAAGATAAAAGCCATCGAGGCCCTAGAGAAGCCCACCCAGCTCAGAGATGTGCAGAAGTTTGCTGGATGCTTGGCCTCGCTTAGCCGGTTCGTCAGCCGGCTCGGGGAGAAGGCCATGCCGCTGTACCAGCTGATGAAGAAGACGGACCACTTCATTTGGTCCCAGCGCGCTGACGACGCCTTCAACGACCTCAAGCGAGCCTTGTTGACCGCACCAATCTTGGCTGCGCCGGCTCCGCGAGAGCCAATGCTGCTCTACATCGCAGCGACCCCACGCGTCATCAGTGTCGTGATCGTGGTGGAGCGCACCGAGGAAGGCAAAGAGCTGCCGGTTCAGCGCCCGGTGTACTACCTGAGTGAGGTACTCACTCTCTCCAAGCAGAACTACCCGCACTATCAGAAGGTCGCGTACGGTGTGTACATGGCGGCCAAGAAGCTGAAGCACTACTTCGAGGAGCACCCAATCACGGTGGTGAGCACCACTCCGCTCTCGGAGATCATCGGATGCAAAGACGCGTCGGGAAGAGTGGCCAAGTGGGCGATTGAGCTCGCAGCTCATACCATTCAGTACAAGCCCAGGACGACGATCAAGTCGCAGATCATAGCGGATTTCTTCGCTGACTGGGGAGAGCACCAGTACTTGCCGCCGGCTCCGGACTCCACCCATTGGCGCATGCACTTCGATGGCTCCAAGTTGCTCGGGGGCTTGGGGGCCGGCGTCGTACTCACCTCTCCCAAGGGAGACAAGCTGCAGATGCATTTTCGTGCATCAAACAACGTCGCCGAATACGAAGCTCTGGTGCATGGGCTCAAGATGGTCAAGCAGATCGGAATCAGGAGGATTCTTTGCTTCGGAGACTCCGACCTGGTAACGCACCAGGTCTCAGGAGATTGGGACGCTAAGGACGCCAACATGGCCTCTTATCGCTTCTACGTACAGCAGCTCAGTGGATTCTTCGAGGGCTGCAAATTTCACCATGTCCCCAGAGCAAACAACGAGGAAGCAGACCGGTTGTCCAAGATCGGCTCCACCAAGCAGGATATCCCGGCTGGGGTGTCCCTAGAGATCATCCACAAGCCGTCCATCAAGCCTTCACCGGAGTCCATATCCATCTACGTGCCTGGAGACCCGGCCCCGGCTCTGGCACCGTCACTGGACCCGGGGGCTGCCGCCTCGGGGCTGAAGAAGCTAGCCGGCTAGCCCAGCGCGGCCGGCTCGACGAAGGACGAGGGGACTACTGGCTCCACGCCCGCTCCCCCAGCCGGACAATCAGATGAAGCCGGCACGACGGCGGACCCGGGGGCTGCCGACCCTCTGGTCGCCAGTGTTTTCCACATACGGGAGATACCTTCCTGGGCGGAGCCATTCTCCAACTACCTCATCACTGGAGACTTGCCGCAAGACGAAGTGGAAGCTAGGCGAATTCAGCGTCGAGCTGGGGCATACACCATTATCAACAGCGAGCTGTACAAGCGCAGCGTGTCAGGCATCTTCCAGAAGTGCATCGAGCAGGAAGAAGGGATGGAGCTGCTAAGGGAGATACACCAAGGGGAATGCGGACATCACGCCTCTTCCAGAGCTTTGGTGGCCAAGGCCTTCCGTCATGGTTTCTACTGGCCAATGGCCAAGCAGAATGCAGAGCAGCTGGTGAAGCAGTGCAACGGTTGCCAGCGCTTCTCCAAGCACAGAAACACTCCAGCGGCAGCCCTCAAGACCATCCCGCTCACCTGGCCGTTCGCTGTCTGGGGCCTGGACATGGTAGGGCCATTCAAAACCGCACCCGGGGGCTTGACGCATCTGCTGGTTGCTGTGGACAAGTTCACCAAGTGGATCGAGGCCAAGCCAATTAAGAAACTCGACGGCTCATCCACGATCAAGTTCTTCAATGAGATCATCACAAGATACGGAGTACCCCACAGCATCATCACCGACAACGGGACAAACTTTGCGAAGGGAGTCTTTGCTGATTACTGCGGTCAGAAAGGCATCCGGCTGGACCTAGCATCAGTGGCGCACCCTCAGTCAAATGGACAAGTGGAAAAGGCGAATGGGCTGATCCTGGCCGGCATCAAACCAAGACTGGTCGAGCCTCTCGAGCGCTCAGCCAGCTGTTGGGTCGAGAAGCTACCCTCAGTGCTCTGGAGCCTGCGCACCACTCCAAACCGCTCTGTGGGCTTCACACCCTTTTTCCTAGTCTATGGAGCAGAGGCGGTGCTACCCACGGACATCGAGTTCGACGCGCCCAGAATTGTTCAGTACACGGAGAAACAGGCAAAAGAAGCTCGTGAAGATGGCGTCGACCTCCTCGAGGAGGCTCGAGAGCAGGCTCTGGCTAGATCAGCGCTCTACCAGCAGCAGCTGCGATGATACCACAGCCGGAAAATTCGCCCGCTCGCGTTTCGCGAAGGTGACCTCGTACTCCAGCTGGTCCAAAGCACTAAAGGCATGCATAAGCTGTCTCCTCCCTGGGAGGGACCATTCATTGTCAGCCGGGTGTTAGGCAATGGGGCGTATTACCTCATCGACGCACAAGAGCCCAGAAAGAACAAGGCAGATAATTCTGACAAGGAGATCGAGCGTCCCTGGAATGTCAGTCTCCTAAGACCTTTCTTCTGTTAAGGCGAAAGCTTGTACCCCGAAAAATGTGTCAATGAATAAAGGAAAACGGAGCGGCTAGTTACGGCCGGCTCCGGGGAAAAACACTCCGTGCATGTTTTATTTCCTGCGTTATTCACTTGACCGGCAGCCGGCTCCAGGCACCGAGCCACAGCCGGCTGCCCCGAAAACGATCGATCTCTCGCCAGCCGGATGAGTACTGCGTATGACGGAGGTCTCGAGCCCAACCTCCACCTTCCGGCTCCGCGTAGCCGGACGGATAGGAGCCGGCAGGCCACATATGAGGGAAAGCCGCGGAGCAGAACCACAAACGATAGAAGAACCGCTCAACCAAGCGTCAAGGGCAGTGTTTGTCAGCTGGTCGTAGGCTAGCACGAGTCGGGGGCCCGATAGAACGAAGTACTACTTCTCACTCCGCGGCACGCTCCCACCCTAGGCCGGCATTCGGCTGCCGGCCCAAGGGAGACCAACCGGCACCAGGCTGCCGGTTGGGGGTAGAAGGGCCGAAGGGTGGGAAGACTAAGGAAAAGGTTGAGGGAACCGGGCAAATGCAAAGCCAGCGAGTAGCTGATAGGCACAGTTTTTGGCGTTTGGGCTGAGAAGCCACGCCCAAGAGGTTCGAAGCTAGAGCCACCTCGCTTGGCGATTGGCATCGTTCGCGAAAAATTAGTTTCGAGCTAGCTGTCAGCCCAGCTACCCCAAAACTCGGGGGCTAGGGGGAAAGGGAATTGGCCCTCAGATACAGGCCAGCTCCAGTACCTCGCCGGCTGTTCGAGCAGCCGGCGCTGCGACACGATCGGTAAACGAGCAGCGAAATCGAAACCTAACACTCGCAAAGCAACGGCTAGAGCTGAAGGCTAGGAGGTCTGCTCCAATCGTGGCTTGAAATGTGCGAAGGCTTGGGAAAGGGAACGCGCTGGTTCCAACCCTTGCCCGAGCCGGTACAAGATGCGGTTCCCATTCCATTCGCGCTGAAGCCGGAGCTAGCCCATCCCTCCTGGAGCCGGCCAGCAGAAGCGCCGATCCATTCGCGCTGGAGCCGGAGCTAGCCTGCACTCCCCAGAGCCGGCTAGCAGGAGCATCGTTCCCTCTGCATCAAAGCCGGAGGAGCCCCGCCCGAAGCGTTTGCGCAGGCCAGTGACTATCGTAGTCCCTACCTACGGATTCGCGCAACAAGCGATTTCGCTAAGAGAAGAACCATCGCGGCGCAGCGGTATCAAGCAGAAGACGTTTTGCGCGATGGCAAAAGCACACAGTGAAGAAGGACATTCACACAGCAAGCAATGAAGAGCAAGTAAAGATTTGTAGAAGGTTAGAAGAGTTCATTAAGGAGTCTGGCGATTACAAAAGTCCCCTAAATTACTACCCTAAGGATGCCAAGGGTCCCCAGGCGAGTCCGTGTCAGAACTGCCCGCAAGAGGAATGACAAGGAGGATGCCAAGAATCCCTCGCCTGGGAGATCTCCGCCTTCCCCAGCCTGGCGTGAGCGCCGCATGGACTTTGTCCCGGAGAAGCCCATGTCAAGGGTCGATGGAGCGCCCGCCCTTTACGGCTGGGCGGCGAAGGCGCGAGCGGAGAGGGTACCGTCGAAGAGGCACAGGGTGAAGTCATCCTTCTCATCTTGGCGGGTGAGAAGGATGAACCAGCCTTCGTGCACGCCGTAGTCGATGAAGAACTTCGACCACCCGTCACGGAAGTAGCACACCCCTTGGCCGTCGTAATGGACCTCGACGCGGTACGTGGGCTGGCCGCCGCTGCACTCCCGCAGTTTGGCGTAGGCCAACTCTTGGTCCTCCATCGAGCTGGAGAACTGAGTCGGGAGGCGAAGACGATCCCGGGCGCCGGCAAGTACAGGGACAATGCAGGTGGACCATCCCTGCGCCGAGATATACTCTGGCGGTTGGAGCGCCGGCTTCTCCAGCCAGGGCCGCGAGGGACCTAGCGGAGGAGGAACCGTCGCGCGGGGTCCCGCCGGAGTGGCGTCGACCCTGAAGACGGCGGGGGCCTTCTTGTTCTTGCTCCCCGGAGGCCGCCCACGGCGGCGGGGCGACGAAGGAGCAGCAGCCGCCGCGGAAGCAATCTTCTTCCCGCTCCCCTTCGGACGGCCTGGCTTCCGTTTCTCCGGGACGCCCGCGTCGCCGGAAGCTCCGGCCACCCGGGGCGCGGCGGAGGAAGAAGCGGCGGCGGTGGCCCTCGCCGCGAGGGCCTCCAAGGTACTTTTGTTACGACTCCCTTTCGGGCGACCGCGTTTCCGAGATACGGAAGGCGCCGCCTCCGGCGCCTCCGCCTCCTTCACGCTCCCCTCCGGGATCTTCACATCGCTGGCAGCGGAATCGCTGGGGGACGACATTACCAGACTGGTTTTGGAAAGGTAGAGCCTGGGGCGAGAGGAGAAGTGGGGGATGCCCTGCACAGTTCGCACGCTCGGTATTTAAAGGAGAGGGGCGAAAGGATAACCCCCGACGTTTCAGTAACCAACTTCCACGTCGTGCGCCACCGCAACGGTTGCCGCAGCGGATCGTGGGAGGGGTTGATGGGACGCGCCACTGACGTATGCCGGCCCACCCCGCATGACGACTCGAGAAGTTATGGTGAAGGGGATTCCGAGGTCAGGATGACTAGATTGGTCACTGGCGCACTGCGCCGGCCGCTGCGTGGAAAAGAGATTCGAAGCGGCGCAAGTTCCCAGAAGGCGGCATGCCGGCTCGCGGCTCACCGTCTCGTGGTCGCCAGCCGGGCCACCGCCGGAGCCGGTTCGTCCCGAGACGGTCAGAGAAACTCCGCAAGGCCCAGCCTGGGCGACCAGAGCGACCAAGTCAGACCATAATCTTGGGACTTCGATGAAGACGAGTAAGATTTCGGCGAAAAGAAGAACCCGCCGAAGCCCCATGCTAGCCCATGAGACTTCGCCAGTTTCGGGGGCTAGTGTCGTGGGGATGACTTAGGGGGCGCATCACGAGCCGGGCAATATGCCGGCTGGCATCCCAGGAGTCCACACGGCCTCATCGCGAGAAGACCGGCTCCGCCCGAAGGGCCGGCTGCGCCAGCGGCCGGCTGACGAGTCCACCGAGGAGGACTGGAGCCGGGCGATGGAGACAAAACTCCCCCAACGGCTGTCTCGCCAAAAGCGGAACGGCCCCGACAAGACCGTCAGGAGCGCAGAACAGGAGTGACGAGCGCCACGACCACGTCCAACCAATAAGAGATCGAAGACCCTTCCCCACGATGGGATCCGAGGCAGATGGGAGGGGATATGCCCTCCAGATGCCGGTCCAGGGAAAAGACACTTTATAAAGTGTCTTTGCCAGAGCAGGGTTAGAGGATCACGCCAAGGACGCCGCCGCCCTGGAGCCGGCAGCCGGTCGAATCGCCACCATAAACCTGTAACCAGGCCCCCGTCTATATAAGGGGACCTGGACCCTTAGTATAGGGAGATCCGATCTTCTTCTTCCTCCTCTAGCCGAACAGCTCGAGGAGCACTGTAATCGATACTATCCAATCAATACGAAGCAGGTAGGAAGTAGGGGTTTACCTCCAACCGGGAGGGCCCTGAACCTGGGTAAACCGAGGTGTCTCTGTTGGCACAATCCCGAGCCGGACCCATCGTCACCAACGTCGAGCCCCTCCGATAAGCCTCCCCATGGCTACTGTCTCCAAATTCCCACGACAAGTATGTAGCTGTTGAAGACCTCACAGTGATTATTGAGTAGCATGTCACATTTGCAAAATTCACTAAAAAATGCTTTGATCCAGGTATTGGGTGCAAGTTCTTCTACCCAAGCATATGCAGTAGGACTGTCAACTTTCAGGTTGTCCATGTTCTTCTGCCATCTTACTATGGTAGAAGATCTTGCAATGGCCCACAAGTGATTTTTCAGTACTTCTCCTTTGTGTCCAGCTCTCTGATAGTTTTGATGCAAATGCCTCACACAAAACCTATGCTCTGCATCTGGAAACACTTTCTTTACTGCATTTATCAGCCCCTTTTGCTTGTCACTCATTATTGTCCATGGAGATGTGTTAGTGATGTTAAGATCATCTCTAAGAGTGGTCAAAAACCACTCCCATGAAGATGTACACTCAACTTCTACAAGAGCCATGGCAATTGGGTAGATGCAATCATTTGGATCAATTCCAACAGCTGTCAGTAGTTGCCCTTTGAATTTTGTTTTCACATGGCATCCATCTATACATATCAGTGGCCTGCAAGCTTCCAAGAATCCCCTTTTGCAAGCATCATATGACCAATATAGGGTAGCAAGGTGTTCCTTTGGCACTAAATCTGTACTGTCTTTTGCTTTGTTAGTGGACAGGAAAAACTTGGATCCTGGGTTTGTTCTTCTCAGCTCCTGACCATAGTCCCAAAGCAAACTAAACTGGGCAGACTCCTTACCATGGATTTGCAACAGTGCTTCTTTCCTTGCCCTTCCTAGTTTCCATCTGTTGGGGCACATATTGAACTCTCTTTGAACCTTTGCAGCAAAGCTCTTCAGGTCCATCTTCCTATTGTCAACAAATTCAGTGATAAATGTTTCACACAGGTAATGTGCACTCAATGCCTTCACCTCAAATTTTTTCTCACAAGTGTGCTGCTGTGTGTACTACCTGACTGTGAAAGCACCTAGCCTGCTGTCAGAGGAAGCCTTCAAATGCCAGGTACACCCTTCCTTGCAAACAGCCTCTATCCTTGATGGCTCATTTCTGATTTTGTAGACAGTGACTCTATTTCTGATGCTGTAAGCTTGAAGAGCTTTTCTTATTTCTTTGACATCACTGAACACCATTCCCATTTTGAACTCAGGATTTTTCATGTCCACTGCAGCATTAAATTCTTTGAATTTCTTGTGCAAATTTCCCTCAACTTCTGCTTCCAAGTTCAAGTCACCATCATCTATTAGGGTTGTCTCATCTTCCAGCACATCAACATCCTGATGCTCATTGTTATCATTTACTTCATTATCCACATTCTCAGTGAATAAATCATCATCACCCTCTGCAGCTTCATAGTCACTGTCCACAAAATTTGAATCACCACTGTCATCTTCTTCCTGGACAACTTCATTTTCCACACTGCCTTCAGTATTAGCAGCAACCAACGCATCATTTGCAGCTTCAGGGAGAGGCCCTTCTTCAGGAATAACTTGTTCTTCAGGCCTTACCAGTACATCACTCCTCAAATTCTTTATGAAACCAGTGTGATCTATAGTAATATTCAGTTTTTTCTCTGTACTGACAGCATTGATCATTGCCACAATATCAGCATCACTCTCTATGCACACTAAACCATCATTATAGCTTTTGTCAGGCAAGCACCAGTAGACTGCAAGCTTCCCATCCCTATAATAATCCATCTGCCTCAGCAATTCATCAATCCAGTGAATACACCATGTCTCTGTGCTGCAATGATCCCACCACTCCACACTTGGTTCAATGTAGGTAATCTCACCTCTTAATCCACAGAATCTTCCATTGTGATCAACTACTACTGTGAACATTGTTTCATCATTGCCTGCAAACAAACCACATCAAAATTCACTTACAAACAGTTCACTGAACTAAAATTCAGTTAACAGACAGTTCACAGCAAAATTCAGTTACAGACAGTTCACTGAACTAAAATTCAGTTAACACCTGCATACGGTGGGGAAACAGGACATCTTCCATGGATCAAACCAAGTTTGCTAATGCCAAAATTCCACTACTTTATCAAAGAACATACTAATGCCAATGGACTAAGCCTATTTTTACTTCTCATTACATTGATTTTAGTCGTCTCCCACAAATCCAGTAAATTGGCGGAAAACCGAAGCCAAATTTATAATCGAATCATCAAATTCTACAAAGTCGTGCTACCTACTGCTGAAATTCACAAATAATATGAAATACTGATTCGATTCCACCAGCTGCATCACGGAATCGACGAACCCTAAAGGACCTCGACCTCACCGGCGCAACAAACAGAGGAAGCAGCGGGGCGGAAACAACAGGAAGGAAGCCTCGGTCTAGACGTACCGTACTCAGGTGCTTCATCGTCCCAGTGACGGAGATGAGGCTCCGGCGGCATGGCGTAGCGGCGCAGTCGATGCGGACGGCGCAGTCGTCGTCGCCCAGCTGATCACGGCGCCAATGTCGGGCGCTGATGGCGGAACTGCCGCTATGTAGAAGCAGCAGGGGGTGTTTCTTCGAGGCAAAGTGATCAGGGGGTTATGTGCAAATGCCACTGGCCAGCCCAGATACGCCACGTGTCAACCTGTTACTGGCTGCTAGCTCGTTTGGGGTATTTTGCTCCCGCCAAGCAAGTATTTGTATGCCGGGTTCTTAGTTTGCAAGATTTTGGGTTAGTTTGCACCTGGCGGACAAGTTTTTGTATGTCTCAAGCTATTGCCTCCCATGTAAACAAGGGCGGATGAAATTCTCCCGTGGTAGATGCCTGGTTTTAAGAAAATTACTCGGAGTAGGACTTGTAATTTACTCCCTCCTGTTCGGATTTACCAGCGCGGCTGAGAAATATGACTGTTTCTAAATCCATGGAGTTTTAGGTGCATTAACTCATGCGGTTAATTAGTTGTAAACCTCTGCTATTCCTTTCCTTTTCTACTCTAAGGTTAATTAGGTGTAAAGCTGTGAATACATCTGCATGGGGAAGGTATCCAATGGCGTGATGGGAGCTGTAGTAAAGGATATCACGATTCGCCTTCCATCACTAACAGCCTTAATTAATGACCAAAACTGAGGCGTTGCTTTTCGTTTTCTCTGCTAGCGTGCACCTAGTACTCAAAATCACTATTCCCTATAAACAAGAGCGGCAACCTGAAAAAAATTAGCGCCTAACTTGAAATTTGAATCAAAACCAGACCTGGATCGCTTGTCTATAAATATAAAGCATGGTTAAGCTTACCACGTGCGGGGTGCGCGTGCGACTTAGACTTTGGACTAAGGCATGACATGGTATGGTATGGTCATCTCCTCTCCGGCACTCCATCGCGGGCAAGACAACGGCGAGCTCTTCTCCCGATCTGGCACATACAGGTGATTCATTGCTCGACTGCGGCACCGTGCAGGCCGACGCGCTCACCGTCGACCGCCTCGCCTCCCTTGAGAAGGTCTGTCTCTCAATCTCTCAATCCCGACGCCGCGCCGTCTCGTTTTTCTTTAACTATTATCCCCGGCTCTGCTCCCCGTCTCGCTCGCGGTTGACTGACCGTGCGGTTGAATGCAGTACCACCAGACGGCCGTGGTGCCCTGCTCAGCTCAATCAAGGCCGTGGTATGTTTTTGTTCTTTCTTCTTTGTCTGGTCCCTGTGAGTCCTTCCTTGCGGCATCTGAACCAAATTGATCCCGGCCAGGTTTCGGATGTCGTCCCGGTGGCGTGTAGGGCGGCTGCAGACTCTGGCATCCGCTCCGTCTGCGTCACCAACTTCAGGTCACTTGTTCGCTTGCGTCATTCTTGGTGTCACACACACCATGAGCCTTCCTCTGTAAGTTCTAAGTTTCAGGGAATCAGTGTCTAGTTACTTACTATAGTCAACTCCACTAATTCATGTCTGCCTCCTGCTGCTAGCATCTCGATGACACGGCACACACCTCTGATTTAGTCTAACTTTTCTCACAGGGATTTGCAGTCTGCACATAATTCTGTTATTTGCTACTTAATTCTGCAGTCCTGATCTTTGTTTCTCATCTCCAATTCGCAGTTGGGACTTTATTTATGCAGAGTATGTTGTAGCAGCTGGACATCATCATCGCTCAATCGTGTGGCAGGTGCCCTTTGTTACATAGCTGGTTCCTCATTGTCACACTTACTACTAACACCAGATGGGCATGCTTTGTTAAGTTAAGCACTGTAACACCATGTTTTGTTAAGTTAAGCATCAGTTGGGACTTTAAGTATCACCACTATAACACCATGTTTTGTTAAGTTAAGCATCAGGGAATCAGTTGGGACTTTAAGTATCACCACTGTAACACCATGTTTTGTTAAGTTAAGCATCTAGTTTTGAAAACCTAGCCACATCTGCCGAAGACCACCTTCATGTTCTTGGATCTTGGTTGCCTTTTAGGCATTGCAAGGTGGTGGAACCACATATCAAAGATGTTGTAGTTTTATTTTTTCAGTTAGGTGTTCAACGATGTACAAGTTATATATTTTTCTAGCTATCTATTTGGGTGCATGTGTACTTTGACATGATGAGGACCTTAATGTGATAGATCATCCATGGAACAGAAAACAATAATACAGCCACCATGTGATGGTTTCTTAAAAGTAATTTGTTGGATGAGGGTTTCAATGAAAATTTTGTAGTTAGTTATATAATTAAAACACTACATATAACATTAGCTATGAGCATAAAGGGAGATTAGGTTGCATGACTATATCTAAAAATAAATTTATGTTTGGCCAACAACATGACTATACTCAACATGATTTTAGAAAGATGGTCACAATATTGGGTACATAACTATACACATTCTTATAGCTAATTAAACCCAAACCATTGAATTCAAAAAATAATGTATCATTCAAGACATGTGTATTATATGCTTCCATTATATACTAACAAAGAGACCATTGAATAAAATAACATGAACGTTGGACTCGAGTTTACTTGTAGAAATAAAACATCGATAGATGGCAAATGCACACACCAACCGTTCCTTGTTTAGTCATGAACCACCCTTATAAATGACACATCCTCCTCTTACAGTGGTCAATATATTTGTTCCCAATGCCTATTGTTTACTACAACCTCCTGCTAGTCGTATCTCACTAACTATGTAGTAGACTCACAAAAAAGAGATAAATCACAACTACATGGAACTGATGAGTGAAATGCTACTTGGAATGGGAGGAATCGGGGAACATATCAACACATATGATGGATGATCAGCATTTTTGTAATAGTTTGGGGCTCAAGGGTACACGTGAGTGGTGTGCAGTATGAAAATTGTGTGACTATGTTTTCGACTGCACAATTTGGTAGTTGTTGTAAAATGAGCAGTTGGCTTATGTGAAGACAATGGTTAATTGTGTTTTAGGATTTGATAAATAAGCATTTATTATGAACCAAAAATATATAAGAATAAATCTTCAACTATTTCCTCCTATTCCAAGCTTAAAATGCACAGTATGTTCCTCGAGATTTAGAGGTTCTTGATAAAAAAAAGTTCAGTGCATGGCATTCTTGAATTTAACCACAGTCTGTTCCTCGAGTAAGTAAATGTGACCAAAAAATTACGATGAAAGTGTGCAAGCATGTTGTTTAGGAGGTGGATTTTTTCTTGGGGGTGAACTTCTTCAGTGTTGTTTGTAAAACTCTAAAAAAAACAAAAAGATATGGGGATTTTTGTAGAAAGACCATTGTCGTCTTTCTCCGTCCGACAAGCAATGGTACATGGTATGGTCATACCATACGGGCGGCCATAACCATACCACTGGATCTGAAATGTCAAAGAAGTACCTCATGATTGGTTTTTCCAAATCTTCCATTTATGGCTTGATTTCCTTCCTAAAGTGCTTGTTTTCTAAAATACATATGGAAATACAAGGTTTCATTGTTTTTTATAAAATCTCATTAGTGGGAAGGCAAAAGTCATCGAAACCGAATGAATCTAAAAGAAAACCCTCGAGAAACTCTATATAAAACGAAGCTATCGATCACTTTATGGGCA
Source organism: Dactylis glomerata (assembly GCA_007115705.1). Lineage (NCBI taxonomy): Eukaryota > Viridiplantae > Streptophyta > Magnoliopsida > Poales > Poaceae > Dactylis > Dactylis glomerata. Next base: position 3,430,102 of record QXEO01000834.1, on the reverse strand, counting down.
ATCCCACTGATATTATTAGTACCCATTTTTGTAAAAAAAATCTTACATTAAGAAGGCAAATAGGCATATGTTGTTTATCTGTACCCCAACATTTGTTTGATTAAGGTAAGGTGATAGCACCATAATTAAGTTTAAAGACAACTCTTCTAATTGCAAACATGGACATTAACTTTTTTGTTAATGACCTCCTAATTTTTAGGTAAAAGTGAGCACAAAACCTATTTGGTCCAAGAGCTTTGTTATGTTCTATCTGTGATATAGCCTCAGACTCCTCTGTCTCTGCGAAGTCATTTTGAAGAATGATAGTCTCCTACAGAAATAATTGTGGTATATCTGAATTGCAGTCTTATCATAGAAAATTTTATTTTGACCGGTGCCCCCATATAATCCAATGTAATATTAATTTATGCAAACCGTAAGTTCCACTAGCCTAGCTATATACAAAAATATTTTTGAATTTAAAAATTATTTTCATGAAATTTTAGTGTGTGGTGCACAGGCTGCACAAAGATGTTGGGTGCAAACGTCCTAACATGAGGAGGGGCATCTTGCTTTATTTAAAAAGGGGAAAGCCCAGCCTCTGTATAGAGGGCTTGGGAGGCATCTCATACATATTGCAGCTTTCTTCTAAAAAACAAATTCAGACGTCTTAAATATATTTTGAAACAGGGACAATTTTTTTGTCTCAATCTACTACCTCAATTTCGTATAACTCAACGCGGGCGAGTACCACCGAGGCACAATCCGCGTCGATTTAAACGGTACTGAGAGAGTATCAACTAAGAAGACAAGAATCCCCAAGACACCTTAAATGGAGGCAATGGTCTAAAATGTAATGTGCATACATATAACGTTTTTTATTAATCAACCGCTACATCTGCATTAGCAAGGGGGTAGTCCTTCCTGATTTCGTTGACGAAGGACTCTACGTTCCTCTGGGCCAGACTCCTCGCCTCAGCCGTCGCAACATTTTTTCTCAGCACGTCCATCTTCTCCTGCAAACGCGTCCCCTCTTCTCCTTCCATGATCCTCTCGATGCATTCCCTCACTTCGTCTTTGCTCACGCTGCCGAGCTTGATCCCAATCTTCCACACGCCAGTGATGTAGGCGCAGTTGACGAAGTGGTCCCCCAAGACGGGCCAACACAGGAGGCGCACCCCGTGTTGTATGGCCTCCACGGCGGAGTTCCAGCCGCAGTGCGTGAGGAAGCAGCCGACGGAGCTGTAGCCGAGCACGTCTTCCTGCGGCGCCCAGTCCACCACCTTGCCGCGGCCGGCGCCGGGGTAGCCGTCGGGGAGCCCGGCGCGCCACGCCGGGTCCTTCTTGAGCGCCCACAGGAACGGCCGCCCCGTGGCCTCCAGCCCCAGTGCGAGCTCCCGGATCTTGTCCGGCCCGATCGGCCCGACCCAGCTGCCGAACGAGACGTACACCACTGACCCGGCACGCTGCATGTCCAGCCAGCCGATGCACGACGAGTCTGCTTGCCACATGCTCGACTGCTTGCACGGCGCCACTGCCACGGCGATGTCGCCTTTCGCGCGCTCGACGGCGGTGCTGCCCCCGTTGCCCGTTAGCAGCGGCCCGACAGGGAAGAACCGAGGGCTCTGGCGCGCTGGCTGGCCGTCGTTGTCGGTGGCGGCGCCGCCGGCCTCGTCGAGGAAGGAGTTGACGAGGATCGAGCGGAAGCTCCTCGCACGGTGCAGAGCCTGGAGCCAGAACGCGAACCTCGATTCCTGGGTTGTGGAATCGCCCACGAGCCATGGCACCTCCCCGTTCTTCAGCTTGGCCTGTGCCGGCAGGATCTTGAGGGCTCGGATCATCTGGTACTCGCTGGCCTCATCGTCGTCGGATTGATTTGAAAATGATTGAGGGATGCCTGCATGTTCGTACGAATCAGTGAAATGCAAAATGAATTCCTTGATTCTTAATTTTCATATTATATGAGTATGCATGTAGATGTAGCGCTCTACTCGTGCCGACATGTTTTGTGCACTAGACGTCTAGACCAGAGTACCAGACACGCATCACAACAAAATGTACGAACTTAGGGTACAACTTATGAGATTACGGCAACCATCCCACGTGAGGTGATTCAGTGACTGGTGACGTTTAATCATGCACCCTAGCTCGTCCGATCAGCCAAAGGACCAAGTTGCCAAAGTAGTGACTTCGCTAGATGTATCTTTCAGTATGCATGGAACACTGGGTGCAACATGAAGAATGTGCAAGACGAAGGAACCTCCCATAGTAGTTAAACTCTTTGTTTTACAGAATCGCCAAGCCGGCTCTAAGGACACGTACAATAGGGTGATGTGAGTCTTTCCTTAAAGCTGCCACGTAAAACTTTTGCTTAGTTGACGGAGAAAGAAATAAGAAAGAGAAGGTAATCTTCCCTTAGCTAAGGGATGATCTCTTAGCAAATAAAAGAAGACTATTTTAGCGTTATACCACATGTCTACTCTTAGCGAGCCAATTTTTTACCAAAAATAATTAATTCTCACTAATTGCTAGCGATTACAATAAGAGATAATGTATTGTACAACTTATATCTATTACTTTCTCTAGATGATATGAAGGGCTAAGAGAAGGCGTGTCCTCCCTACCATTGTACATGTCCTAACATGATACTCCGGCGAGGCGAAGTACGTACGTTGGATCGGAATGAAAGGAAACTGCAAGCTAGGCGCGTGCATGCCTTACCAGATTCAGAGATGACCCCCTTCTCCAAGAGCTCCGGGGTAGCGGCCACGACGCGGTAGCTCGCGAGCATCCCGACCCAGAACCCGGCCACCGGCACGCCGCACCGCTCCGCCACGGGGACGGCCCACGAAGCCAGCACGTCGACCACGGCGCACGCGACGCGGCAGCCCGTCTCGTCGCGGGCCCGCGTCAGCAGCCGCTCCAGGTGCGCCGGCATGTGGTGCTCCATGGCGTGCCCGAAGTCGGCGTACCCCGGCGGGCCGGCGCCGACGACGTCCGCGACGCCGCTGGGGATGGACGCCAAAGCCACGCCGTCGGCGTCGTCGGTCTTCGTCGTCCCCGCGATGCGCCGGTGGATGAAGTCCAGCACGGCGACGGTGGCCGCCACGCCGTGCACGGCGAGGGCGCGCGCCAGGTGCAGCATGGGCGTGACATGGCCCTGCGCCGGGAACGGCACGAGGACCACGGCGGGCAGCTGGATGGCAGCCTCGGCTTCCATGCCGTCGACGTCTTGTTATGGTTAGGGTATGGATCAGCTGGCTGTCCGATAGCCAACGGATGCGGCATGTGTGGAATTTGTACAGGTCCCGTCGTCACCGATGGCTTTGCTGACACAATTCCATGCTGGATGCCTCTATCACTTCCCACTTTTGTGTAACGCTTCACTTTTTTTCTCCACGACAAATTTAGCTGGCCACCAGGGAAGGAGTTAATTTTCGGCCAGATAATAGCCCAGCGTGCTAATTCCTTAATTTCAATATTACAAATTAAATGATGCAATCATCAATACCGAATATATGGTTAATTTTCGGTGAAATAATAGCTCTACCACTTCCAATTTTTTGTGCAGGCTTGACTTTTCTCTCTCTTTTTCTCCAAGACAAGTTTATTTGGCCACTTGGGAATTGAAGGAGTTAATTTTTGGCCAGATAATAGCCCAACATGCTAATTTCATTATTACAAATTAATGAGGCAGTCATCAATACCGAATAGTATATGGTTAATATTCGGCCAGATAATAGCTCTATCACTTTCCATTATTGTAAGGCTTCACGTTTTTTTCCTCGAGGACAAGTTTATTTGGCCACTTGGGAAAGGAGTTAATTTTTAGCCAGATAATTGCCCAGCGTGCTAATTCTTAATTTCATTATTAAAAATTAATGATGCAAACATAAATACCGAATATCTGGTTAATCCATTGCTATATCTATATCTACTAGGAAATCTGCTCGTGCTTGGCAACAAGATAATATATATATATATATCTTGTAGACACATAAAACAATTTCTCGTTGGTACAAGCCGCGAAGTGTGGTAGCGGTGTGCTTCGCATCAGGTGCGCCGCTGCTACCTTCTCTGCCAACATGAAATACTAAAAAGCCCTTCTCAAATTCCTCCTACTGGCCATCTTTGGTAGTTTCATGGGCTTTACCCTCATCTTCTGCGGCTTCTCCTAAATTTGGCCCAATAACCTGATGCGTCCATCTGGCACTAAGTCTTTTACAGGTCTTCTCACCATAGTCGATGATTGATCAAATTTGGGTGCAAACAGTTACATGCATGTCATCCATCATAAGCTCCATACAAACCAACTTTTGAAACTCGTTTCTGTTTATCAGGCGCGCGAGTGACCTCTTTGATTCAACTATAATGTTAAATTTATGTACTGCCAAATTTTCGAGGTTGTAATGTTATATTTATGTACTCTTGTTGCAAGAGAGCGAGGTTTCTTGTGCATCGGGGAGTAATCGGAGCACCCATCGCCCTGCTACCAAGACGACAACGGAGGAGGACAATGTGCTGGTACCCATCGGGGAGTATGAGGTTTCTCGTGCGCCAGGAAGTGACTGGAGCACTATCGCCTATATGCCAATAGAGGGAAGGAGGCGATGATGGTACAGACATGCCTCACCGCTAGACATCGGCTTTGGTGATGAGAATTGTGGGAAGAGAGGGAAGGAAGACGCGATGAATGCTCAAAAGTGGTGAGGTGGAAAGAAGAAGGATGAGATGATAGAGAACAATGAGGTGTCCTGGAAGTGTGAGGAGCATGATGAAGAGACGGGAGGGCAAACAAGAATGACAAAAATCCATGAGGTGCGCGTTGTCTCTCCCGAGGGGAGCGTACGACTTGAGAACGTGAGATCTGGTTTCACGAGGACGTATCATGTACTCCCATCCATGGAGTACTCCGGCTGCTCCATCTAGATCACAACCGTTGGACACATACTGTACGTACATGATACACCTTCCATCAAATTTACAGAAAAGCACCGCTGTAAGTACAGAGCTATATTGGCATCCCCCCTCACATGGCTAGTGCGGTCGTGCCCCAAATCAAGAATCATAACAGACGAGTATCCATCGAGACTCACGTAAAACTTTCCAGCCTCCGCCCTCTGACCTAGCCGCCTCCTCTCCTCCTACTCCACCATAGATTGGTTCCTCCTCCTCCGGCTGGCCTTGCTGGTGTAAGGAGGGTGGGGAACCTGAGTGGAGGTTTTGATCAAAGTAGTATTTTCACAAGATTAGGTTAGGGTTTTGTAGCCATCTTCTTTTGGCATCTATGTCAATGGAGATGGCATCATCTACAATAATTGATCTCTGGCCCTTCGATTGACGACGAGATCTTCCTCTCGGCGTCAATGGTGGTGTTGGAAGATTAAATTCCTTTAGGTACGGTCCTTCAGATATTGCTTCGCCAGATCAATTTTGGACTTTTCTCTTGGTCGCCGCGAGGAGAATTATCCTTACAATATTTGTCCCAGCTGCTACATCCTCGACAATAGTGATTCGTACTCTCGACTCCCCAGCAACATCGACCAAGTTGTTCGGTTATTTTGCCCTGTCATACTGGTGTTAGTACTCTTGCCGATGTTGATTGACTACTTCAATGGCTGCATGCGTGCACGTAGCATTGGCATTGCGGCTCAAAAAATTATGGGAGAACCGCCGTTGGTATTTACAGATTTATGGTTTGGTATCTATCTTGGGCTACCTTCAGAAAAGTATAAGATTGTGTCATGAAAGAAGAAAGAGTTTGAAGACCTCAAAGATTTGCTAGTTTCTTTTAGACTTTATTTTGTAATCGGCAAAGATAGCTTGTGTATCTCCACCATGTACTATTTGTTACTATAAATATATGTGGTATTGATTGTCAAAAAAAGAATCAGAACAGACGAAAGACTAGGACGAACAGTGGCTTCACTTCTTAAGTCAGATGATAAATTCTTGCATTTTCTATGTCAAACCACTAATGATTTCGACTAAAAATGCATCTGGAATACTACTGCTCAATTCTAATTACAATACGGGTGATTCTCTCTTCTGCCCCTATCATTTTTGTTCTGCCGCAATTAAAAATCATAAACAGCCTATTACTTCCTCGAAGAGTCATTCAAAATACTACCAACACGAGAGACGAACACAGCCAAGGTCGACACAAAATTGATCCATCCCGAACAAGAACATTGCAAGAACATGCAGATCTGAACAAAGTTCAAAATAAAACATGCTCACCAAACAAAATTTCACCAATCAGACCCACTCAAATCAGGATCTATAAGAAAACATAGAAGGGCTCGGATCGGTGATGAAGGTAATAAGAACTCGCAGATTTAGCAGGGCTGCAAGCAGTGGCGTAGCCAGGCCCCAGGCTACACTGGTCATGGCCTGGGGCATGTCAGAAACTTCCTTTGTTAAATATAGCTACTGTTTGGCACTGTTTATCCCTGTAGCACAAGGTTGGCCTAGAGCGTTAGTACATTCTGGCTACGCTACTGGCTGCAAGGGCTGAGCAAAACCAACAAGAAGATGAGTGTAACACCCGCAAATTTATAACAAATTCGAAGTGTCCATTATGTAATCCATCACAATCCCAGAATCATTGTTGTGATTTACATAACGTAGTTGATATCACAGTCATAGACATTAATAGTAAATAAAGGGGATTACATAGGTGGTCGCACAGACCAACCTTATAATACATCAACATGCAGCGGAATAACACTTTGGGTCCATATTGTCAAGCTTCAACCGCACAGGCAAAGCAGACAGTAGGAAACGAGCCTAATTCGCAAAGCCGTCAATGAGTCCTTCCTTCTTGATCTTGCTCCTTCAAGTCTGGCCAAGTTAATAGCCAGGGACACAGCCATGAGTACATTGGATGCACTCGCAAACCATCTTATAAACAAAGTGATGAGAGAGATATGCATGGTTGATATGGTGGACTAAGCACTAAGTTTGTTTGCAAAAAGCTAGTTTTGTTTCCCAAGAATCTTCATTAGTAGAGAAGAAGATTTAATTCTCTAAGTTAAATCTAAAGAGGAACTTCAAGTGTTGGTCACCATCCAGTATCAAGTCAAGTCATTCACCAAGTTCACCTCATGTTGTTATCAATCTTGACAAAAGTCAAGTACAGCTTACCAACTGTCCATGACCGCGGACGCGGCTATTCGAATAGTTTTGAAAACCTCTGCAGAGGGGTACACTTTACCCAAAAGAATCGATACATCTGCCGGGAGAAATCCACGGATCGTCATACACAAGGTATGCGGGGTTCAAATAATCAAACAAACTCTTTCACTTATCTACTCTAGTATAGGATCCTTCCCTAGAGCCCGAGACATGGATTTCCCCGTTCCGGTGCCTCTAGTTTTGCCCACTCCGGAGTGCCGGATGAATGGAAATCTTCAGGAAGGAAAATTTCCAATTACCACTCGGTTCAGAAGCAACCACGCATGGACTACTTCTATAAAGGATGATACAAGACCTCCCATACTAGAATAAACAAGCTAGGAATAAGCCCCTTCCCATTCAGGGGTAATGTGGTCGTACGGTATGGTTGGCTCACATAGTACATCACTCATTATCATTGAGAAATACATTTCCATAGTCCTTAGTCAAGATTATTTTCTTTCAGAAAACCATCATGTAGGAGAAGTCTCCAATTCAAGCTTTCAAGTTCAAGTCACCACTTTCAAGTAGGGTTTGAAAGAGCATTTCCCGCCTAATTGATTTTGGCGTTTGTTAACAATACATTATCTATTAATGTGTGATTATGCTTTGCAGGATTTTATAATATTCTTGCACAAGATATTGGGTTTTATATGTTATATTTGATAAGTATCATTATCCAAAGGAAATTATCGAGGAAATGGTGGAAATAAGCTCCTGGAGAAGTTTCAGACAAAGTTGGGCCAGTTAGGCCGGCTTTAGCCGGTCCCCAGACCGGCTATAGCCGGACTGCACGTTTTCGAGAAGGGTCCTGCGCCTCTGGACTCAACCGGCTTTTTGTCCGGCTATTTCCGGCTAGGCCGGATTTTTCAGGCCGGCTATAGCCGATCTGAGGCCGGCTTTAGCCGGTGTGGCCGGCTTTAGCCGGTGTGGCCGGCTTTAGCCGGACTTAACTCCGGCTATAGCCGGACTTTCTGGCTGCCAACGGTCAGATATTTTGGGGGGGTATATATACCCCCCTCTTCTTCTCCAACGGGTAGCCAGCCAAGATTCAAGAACACCACCATTGTTGAGCTCACCAAAGCAAGTAGATCTCCTCCCTCACCCCACCAAAGCTCTTGATCTTTGGAGAATCGAAGGAGAAGACCATCCTCTACATCCTCACCGAAGCGATTTGATTTCCCCTCTCATTTGCTTGAGGGCCCTTTGTGTCTTGGGTTCCCTTGTGTCCCAAGACCTTGTTTGTGTATTTGATATATTGCTACTTGTTGTTTCACAGCATTGTGTTGTGCTTGGGAGCCTCCAATTCGGTTGTGGATGCGTGCCCCAAGATTGTAAAGGCCGATTCCGCCTTGAGGAATCCCTTAGTGGAAAGTGAGCTAGGCCTTTGTGGCGGAAGCTTGCACCGGAGAATAGGGTGAGCCTTTGTGGCGTTGGTTAGGCCTTTGTGGCAACCACACCCCTCCAACGTAGACGTACTTCCCCTAAAAAGGAAGGAACTACGGGAATCACATCCTCGTCTCCGTGTGCTCCACTCTCGGTTACCTCTATCCTTTATTGCCTTTATATATTGTATCTTGTGTAGCTTGCTAGTTGACATATAGGTAAATTCACCTTAGTTGCATATCTAGAGAATTTACCTTTGTGTCAAGCCTAAATTGAAAAAGAACTAAAATTTGAGTAGCACCTATTCACCCCCCCCCCCTCTAGGTGCCCATACGATCCGTTCAATTGGTATCAGAGCCTCGGCTCTTTATTCGGGCTTAACCGCCTAAGAGTATGGACACCTCTCCGAGTGAGGGCTCGGGTCAAGTTTCCATGGGTGAGTTCAAATCTTTGGAATCATCCATGGCTTCCATGACATCTCAAATAAGTGAGTTGCGTGAAATGATGGCGCAACTCATGCAAGCTAAAACCGCTAATGTCTCTCCACCTCCGGAAAAACCCGCTACTCCACAAGTGGAGAATGTTGTGGTTGATGTGGAGGGTACCGATAAAAATGGCGATGCTAAGTCTTCCACCAAGGGCGACGGGAAAGGTGAATTCCCTCCTTGGTATTCACCCGACCCGCCGGTTCCTCATCCTCATATTAACAATAGAGGAGATCCACCTAAGCTTGATGCATTAAACTTTGGTCAATGGCAATATCAAATGATCTCTCATATGCGCAGTTCTTGCATTGAGCTTTGGAGGATCGTGGAGGAAGGTTTCAAGGCCGTGGATCCACACAACATGACAAGAAGAGAGACGGTCGATAGCCAACTCAATGCTACCGCTCTCCACATGATTCAAGTCGCCGTTGGGTCCAAGGACTTGCCTCACATCCAACATTTCTCCACCGCCAAAGAAGCGTGGCAAGGACTCTCCGACGTCTTTGTCGGTAATGAGAGCATGAAGAAGACAAGATATGTGGCCTTCTCAAATCAAGCGGAAGGATTCTTCATGTTGGATGGTGAGGACCATCAAGAGATGTATAGAAGACTCAAGGCAATCGCTACCACCTTCAAGAACCTCGGTGCTCACCATATTGATGATGAGTGGATCAAGATGAAGTATATTCTTGCTCTTACTCCATATGAGCCCGCGGATGTGAAGAGTGTTCAAGGCAAGCACAACTTCAATGAGATGACCTCAAATCAAGTGATGCAAGAAATTCAAGCCTACAAGGTTGCCGCACAAAATGCGGAGGATGCTCGTGCTCGTGCCATTGGAATGCAAAGAAGCTCCAATCTTGCATTAAAGGCTAGTGTGGTTGAGAAAGAGATTCCTTCTCTAGCAAGCATTGATGCAAGGCTAGAAATGTGTCCCGAGGACATAAGACATGAGTACAATGAGCACATGGCCTTCTATGGAAAAACCTTTTGGGTTGATCCTCACAAGGCCAAAGAAGACAATCAAAGAAGAAGCAAGTCAAGTGGCTATCAAAGGAATGACAACAATGGTCAAAGGGTGAGGACATGCTACAATTGCAATGATAGATTTCATTTCGTTGCCGAGTGTCCTTATGAGAAGAGAGAAGACCATGGTGGAAAGCTCATCTTCAAAAGCAAGACCAAGTCACCATCCAAGAAGCCATTTGTGAAGAAAGGTGGACCAAAGAAGAAACAACCAAAGTTCGTGTTCTTGACTCAAGAAGAGTACTCCGCAAGTGAGAGTGAAGAAGAAGAAACCACAACTAGTGAGATGGCCGCAATGGCAACCACCTCCACTTCTTCCACATCACTCTTTGAATCCCCCAATGAGGACTCTCTTCTCAAGAACGTCAAGTGCCTTATGGCCAAGTCTTCCGAGGTATCACCCATATCTTTCTCTTCCTCTAAGACAAATGATGCTTCCATGAATGATCTTGCTAGTCTTAGAGTAAAGGAAGAAATTGTTGCTTTTGATGATTATGTGTCTAGTGTTGACGGTGTTCACAAGCTTCACTTTGAACGTCTATTAAGCGAATATGGTAAAACTCTAGAAAAACTAGATGAACAAATGAGGCTTGAAAAAGAATATGCTCAAGATATTGCCTCACTAACCGAGTCTCTTGAAGAAGAGCAAGAGGAACGAGCAACTCTTGAAGAGAAGCTTGATTCCATTGAGGAAGCTAATAATGAAGTGGTTTCCAAACTCACTAAAGAGCGTGACCATGCTCGTGCTAAAGTAAAAATGCTTAAAAAGGAAAAGGTTGAATTTGGTGTTGGTCATGATATACTTGTTAAGGATTTGGAAGATCTTGACAAGGCTCACAAGGCCTTGAAAAGTGAACACTCTATTCTTACCAAGTCACATGAACAACTTCAAATTCAATTGACTAAGATTAATGTGCCTAGTTCTTCTACTTCTACTTGTGATCATGCAAATGTCATTGAAGAAAATGCTAGGTTGAAAGATGAGCTTGCCAAGTCCTCCATTCCCATAGGTGAGAAAAACTTAAATGATCTTTTGAGTAAGCAAAAGGCATTTGGTGATAAAACGGGGATTGGCTATGTCTCAAAGAAGAAGAAGAAGAACAACAAGAAAAAGAAGGCCAAGCCCGCTCAAGCAAAGAAGGATCCTATTGTGGGTGGCAAAGCCACTCATGATGATCATGCGGGAATTGCTAACCCTCACTATGTTTTAATTCGTGATTATTATGGTGATGTTTATGCAAAATATATTGGTCCAAATGATGGTTATGTTGCTTGGTCTATTTGGGTTCCAAAGACCCTTGTTGCTAACAAAAGAGGACCCATTGAAAAATGGGGACCTAAAACCAAGCAATGATCTCTTATAGGACTATGCTTCCGGTGGATCAAAATGGGTGCTTGATAGTGGATGCACAAGTCATATGACCGGAAGCAAGAAGATTATGACGGATATGAGACCAAATGACAATCATATAACCGTCACTTATGGAGACATGTCACAATCCGGGGTATTGGGTCTTGGCAAGGTGGTGGTCGCACCGGATATTTCCCTTGTGGACGTCATGCTTGTTGAGACCCTTGGTTATAATTTACTTTCAGTTCGTGCACTTGGTAAGATGGGCTTTGCCGTCTTCATTGATAATGAAATTGTGGTACTCTTGTGGAGCAAGTCTCTAAAAGTCGCTTTCGTTGGACACATTGAAAATAACTTGTATGTGGTGGACTTTTCGGGGAAAACCACTACAAGTGCAATGTGTTTATTTGGAAAGGCCGATGTGGGTTGGCTTTGGCATCGCCGTTTATCCCATGTCAATATGAGAACTTTGCAAAGCCATCACAAGGGTGGCCACATACTCGGACTAAAAGAGAATGTTTCTTTTGCCAAAGATCGTGTTTGCAGGGCTTGCGTTCTAGGAAAAATGCATGATTCTCCCCACCCAAGCAAGACTATCATTTCTTCCAAGAGGATATTGGAGCTCCTTCATGTGGATCTCTTTGGTCCTCCCTCTCATGCAAGTCTTGGTGGGAAGAAATATTGTTTGGTGATTGTTGATGACTATTCAAGATATACTTGGGTTTACTTCTTCAAGCATAAGAGTGAGACTCAACAAACCGTCATCGACTTTGCCAAGGAAGTTGAACGTCAACATGGGCAAACTATTTTGGCAATAAGAAGTGACAATGGCTCGGAGTTCAAGAACTACACCTTAAATGGATTTCTTAGTGATGAGGGGATTCGTCATCAATATTCCGCTGCATATACCCCTCAACAAAATGGTGTAGCCGAAAGGAAGAACCGGACTCTTATGGATATGGCTAGGTCCATGTTGGCGGAGTTTAAGTCTCCATACAACTTTTGGGCCGAAGCTATCTCTACGGCTTGTCACTCTTCAAACCGGCTCTTCCTCCGCAAAGGCCTAAACAAGACTCCATATGAAATACTCACCGGAAGCAAGCCCAACATCTCCTACTACCGGGTTTTCGGGTGTAAGTGTTTCTTTCAAAGAAAAGGAGTTCATTTAGGTAAATTTGATCCGAAAGCAATAGAAGGTATTTTTGTTGGTTATGGTGCCGAATCCCACACTTATAGAGTCTTCAACAAGTCCACCGGACGTGTTGAAGAATCTTGTAGTGTGGTATTCGAAGAGAATGATAGCTCCCAAGGGGGGCGAGATGTTGTTTCTTGTGATGTAGATGATGAAATACCTCGAGAAGCCATAGGAAGAATGGGCGTGGGATTTTTCCGCCCCATTGAGGGACACCTTGTGGCCGACCGGGAAGGACTATGCTCTACTCAAGTGGAGCCTTCATCTTCACAAGCTCAACAAGCCTCTCCCAAGGAAGCAACTAATGCACCAACCGAAGAACAAGACAAGGACCTTCATGAAGAAGAAGGGGCACCTCCATCCTCTCCGGTTATCTCAACCGCCCCCAATTCTTCACAAGACCAAGATCAACCTACTCATGATGATAATGATGATCAAGGTCAATTTGATGGTCAAGACGGGGACCAAAATGATCAAGTGATTCCTCCAAGCTCAAATGAGGAGATCGAAGCCCGTCGCAAGAGAAGAGTTGAAAGAGATTTGGTACTTAAAGGTCATACCCTTGAGAGGGTTATTGGAGATTTAAGAAGCAAAGTGTCAACCCGGCGTCAATTGGCACGATTTAGTTCTCATCATGCTTATATCTCCATGGTTGAACCCAAGAAAGTATTTGAAGCACTTGAAGATCCGGATTGGTTGGATGCTATGCATGAAGAACTCAACAACTTCAAGCGCAATAATGTATGGGTGTTAGTAGAGAAGCCAAAGGAGTGCCGCAATGTGATTGGCACAAAGTGGATATTCAAGAACAAGCAAGATGAGCATGGAATTGTTGTGAGGAACAAGGCAAGATTGGTTGCTCAAGGTTTCTCTCAAGTTGAAGGCATTGACTTTGGAGAGACCTATGCTCCCGTGGCTCGTCTTGAGTCCATCCGTATCCTTCTTGCATATGCCACTCATCATAATTTTAAGTTGCAACAAATGGATGTTAAGAGTGCTTTTCTTAATGGTCCATTGAAAGAGGAAGTGTATGTTAAGCAACCCCCGGGGTTTGAGGATCTCAACTTTCCTAACCATGTCTACAAACTCCATAAGGCACTCTATGGCCTTAAACAAGCCCCACGTGCGTGGTATGAGCACCTTAGGGAGTTGTTGGTAGACCGTGGGTTTGAAGTTGGGCAAATCAATCCTACTCTTTTTACTAAGAGGGTCAATGGGGAGCTTTTCGTATGCCAACTATATGTTGATGATATTATCTTTGGCTCTACTAACAAAGCTTTTAATGATGAATTTTCAAAGCTTATGACCGATAGGTTCGAGATGTCTATGATGGGCGAAATGAAGTTCTTTCTTGGTTTTGAAATCAAGCAATTGAAAGAAGGGACTTTTATTTATCAAGCCAAATATGTCCAAGACATGCTCAAGAGGTTCAAGATGAAGGAACTAAATGGGGCCGCCACACCAATGGCCACAAAATGTCATCTTGAGCTTGATCCCAATGGTAAAGATGTGGATCAAAAGGTATACCGTTCTATGATCGGTTCTTTGCTTTACCTTTGCGCATCTAGACCCGATATTGTGTTGAGTGTAGGTGTGTGTGCAAGGTATCAAGCCGCTCCTAAAGAAAGCCACCTTATGGCGGTTAAGAGAATCTTTCGATATTTGGTTCATACCCCAACTTATGGGCTTTGGTATCCCAAAGGCTCGGATTTCTCTCTTTGTGGCTTCACGGATTCGGATTGGGCCGGTGACAAGGATGATAGGAAATCAACCTCCGGAGCTTGCCAATTTCTTGGTAGGTCTTTGGTGTGTTGGTCTTCTAAGAAGCAAAATTGTATATATCTCTCCACCGCCGAAGCCGAATATATTGCCGCCGCAAGTGGATGCACTCAATTATTATGGATGAGGCAAACTTTAAAGGAATATGGTGTCAATTGTGACAAAGTGCCTCTTTTATGTGACAATGAGAGTGCTATCAAGATAGCCTATAATCCGGTGCAACATTCAAGAACCAAGCATATTGAGATCCGGAATCATTTTATTAGGGATCATGTTGCCCGTGGTGATATTGAGCTTGCATATGTAAGCACCAAGGATCAACTTGCCGACATTTTCACGAAGCCCCTTGATGAAGCAAGATTTGGATATTTGAGGAATGAGCTAAATATCATTGATTCAAGGAGTGTGGCTTGAGCATCTTGCAAATACACCTATTCTTCAATGCTTGTCTGATCTAGGTGTGGGCATGGAGATAGGGGGAGTGCGGTCCTAATCTATTGGGCTATCCCTCCCCCCATGATGCCAATAGTGATAAAATTGTTCTCTTTCTATCATTTTTGTGATATATGAGCTTCAATGACGAGTATTGGTTATGGACCCAAGATATATCTTCGCGGTCCAATGCCATGACACTCATACATGGTGGCCTCGGCCACCGACCTCTTCTTTTCGAAGAGTTGATTCATTGCAAATCTTATTTGAGTTTTATTGAGCCTTTTCGTCATTGTCTCTATCTATGAAATGGGAAGGCACTAGCATTGGTTTTTCCAAAGATTTCTTGTGTTTTGCAATGCCAAGTGCCGAGAACCACTCCATGCATGTGTTCTGTCCTAAGCCCACTTATCTAAAGCCAAATCATCCTCTTGTGCATGCCCAGAAATTCCAGAAATCAAAATCTCCAGTTTTGGGTCATCTAGACCGGCTTTAGCCGGTCTGGTACCGGAAATAGCCGGTGTCCGGCTTTAGCCGGGCACCCCGGCTATAGCCGGCCTGGGGATTTCGAGCCCCACTCATTAGGGTGTGGGGGCTGAGGGTTTTCTCTCATTCCACCCCCACACCTATCTCTTGCTCGTGCTCCCCTCCTTGGACCCGCCGCCGCCGCCGCCGTCCCTCACCTCCTCCGGCCACCGGAGCCCTTCTTCTTCGGCCGGACCTCCTCTCCGGCGCCCTCTCAATGGACCAGGGTACCCTCCCTCCTTCACCTCTCTCTCTCTCTCTCCCTAGTTCTTCCTAGGGTTAGGGTTAGTGATTTTTTTTGGGGACCTTGTGCATCTGAGATTGTTTGGTCATGATTTCCTTCCTACATTGCATAAATTGAAAGTACTAGACTTGTTTTGGTGGCCTACTCCTGTGATTTCGCAGATTGTTCATCTGGTCCGGCTTTTGCCGGTGTCAGACCGGCTATAGCCGGCCTGATCGGCTAAAGCCGGCCTAAGGCCGGAAATAGCCGGTGTAGATCACCAATTACAGTCCTGTTTTTTCCTTTTATGCTATTGTTCTTTGATCCTCTGGCATGCATGCTTATCCTATATGCTCGCTTCATATGTGCTGTATGCAGGTGGTTCTCGACCCAAGAGGTCTCGGTATGTTGATCCCACGCTTGCCCGCCATCAAGAGCGTCAAGATGCTCGTGTGGCAGCTGCTCTGAAGAGGAAGAGATTGGAAGAACGCAAGAAGAAATCTCTCTTTGCCAATGTTAGTGATCTCAAGAAGCTGTCCAAGCAAGAGTACAGGGAGTTCCGTGAGCAGAAATTCTACTCAATGCCTAGGGACATTGACAGTGCCTCATTCTACCGGTCTGAGCATCAGAGGATATATGAGCAGATCTATGTAACCATGAGCACAAAGGTGTGCCCCATGAAGGTCACCAACATTGCATCGCTGTCCAGGGATGAATACTTTGCCGATGCTCTGTGGGTCACCGAGAAGCTTGGGTTGCACAAGTTGATGGTCTTCAAGCAAGACTACAACCCTCATCTGATTCAGCAGTTCTTTGCCACATTAGAGTTTGATACTCAGGATGAGGTTGGTTTCACTTGGATGACAGGTGAAGTGAGGAAGTACTCGACCATGTCTCGGTTTGGGAAGCTTTTGGGCTATAGGTTCGATGGCATTCATCGACCTAGGGGTGCCCGTTTGCATCTTGATACCACTGAGTACAACAAGGGGAAGATCCAGTGCTTGTATGGTCCAGGGGGCAAAGCAGGAGAGACTGCAAATCTCCTTCCCCTCTATGATATTTTGCTCCGGATGTTCCGTGCCAACATTGCTCCAAGTGGGGGCAACAATGATTCTATCAGAGGTGGTCTTGTGCATTTGCTCCACCATGCCCGTCTTGTCTTCGAGGCCGGAAGAGATTGTGAAGGGATGGAGCTTGATGTGATGTACTTCATCTTTATGGAGATGAAGATTGCTATGCTTGATAGGAAGATTCCTCCTTATGCTCCATTCATCATGAGGCTTATCATTGACAGAGGCATTGAGGGAGATTTTGAGATTGAAGAAGATTTGCTTGATGAAGTCTTGGAAGTGCACAAGCCCAACAAGCTCTACAAGAAGACCGCTCATTTGGTGTCTAGCACCTCAAGTGCTTATCCCTCTTCGAGTGATGTGATGGGTGGCAACATCTATGCTACCGACTCTAGGAGGAAGAATGCGGATCCACCAAGTGGTGGAATGGCTCAAGAGATGAAGAAGCTCAAGTGGTGGCAAAGGGCTCTCTTTTGCATGAACAATGATGTGCGTCACACTCAGTACAAGGACTATGTGGACCGCAAGCACATCTCCAAGAAGCAAAGAGAGTTGGATACTCGTTTGAGGGCTGTGGAGAAGGGCAAGGGAGCTAGCCATGAAGAGGAGTCCCAAGAGCAAGATATATCCGAGGACACCTTCTCTTTTGGCAAGTGGAATGAAGGATCAACATTTGATTGGAAGGAGTTAGCCGAAGTCACCTCCAAGGGCAAGGAAGCCATTGATGAAGAAGAGGAAGAAGGAGATGACGATGATGATGAAGAGGAGGAAGACGATGATCAAGAAGATGATGAAGATGATGAGGACTTCGATGATGTTGATGAGTGATCTTGTTGTGGTCTCCCTTTTTGGCGTCTTGATGCCAAAGGGGGAGAAAGTCCCATTTGCATGTGTTTCCATTTGGATTTGGTTTTCCATTTGGATTTGGTTGGGTCACAAGCTCTTTGTCGTGCTTGCTTGCTTGTGTCCCATGGTTGAACTTATCTATCTACTACTATGTGCTTGTTATGTGTAGTAGAACTTGTGATTGTGATATATATCTTGTGCACATATGGATCACATTATAAAATCTAGGGGGAGTTCTTATTGTTGATGTGTCTTTGTATTCAAATACAAATTCAAAATAAGACACATAGCAAGGGGGAGCTCCGTCTATATTTTATATCGTTTGAAACATGCAAAATTATGTATTGTCATCAAACACCAAAAAGGGGGAGATTGAAAGAGCATTTCCCGCCTAATTGATTTTGGCGTTTGTTAACAATACATTATCTATTAATGTGTGATTATGCTTTGCAGGATTTTATAATATTCTTGCACAAGATATTGGGTTTTATATGTTATATTTGATAAGTATCATTATCCAAAGGAAATTATCGAGGAAATGGTGGAAATAAGCTCCTGGAGAAGTTTCAGACAAAGTTGGGCCAGTTAGGCCGGCTTTAGCCGGTCCCCAGACCGGCTATAGCCGGACTGCACGTTTTCGAGAAGGGTCCTGCGCCTCTGGACTCAACCGGCTTTTTGTCCGGCTATTTCCGGCTAGGCCGGATTTTTCAGGCCGGCTATAGCCGGTCTGAGGCCGGCTTTAGCCGGTGTGGCCGGCTTTAGCCGGACTTAACTCCGGCTATAGCCGGACTTTCTGGCTGCCAACGGTCAGATATTTTGGGGGGTATATATACCCCCCTCTTCTTCTCCAACGGGTAGCCAGCCAAGATTCAAGAACACCACCATTGTTGAGCTCACCAAAGCAAGTAGATCTCCTCCCTCACCCCACCAAAGCTCTTGATCTTTGGAGAATCGAAGGAGAAGACCATCCTCTACATCCTCACCGAAGCGATTTGATTTCCCCTCTCATTTGCTTGAGGGCCCTTTGTGTCTTGGGTTCCCTTGTGTCCCAAGACCTTGTTTGTGTATTTGATATATTGCTACTTGTTGTTTCACAGCATTGTGTTGTACTTGGGAGCCTCCAATTCGGTTGTGGATGCGTGCCCCAAGATTGTAAAGGCCGATTCCGCCTTGAGGAATCCCTTAGTGGAAAGTGAGCTAGGCCTTTGTGGCGGAAGCTTGCACCGGAGAATAGGGTGAGCCTTTGTGGCGTTGGTTAGGCCTTTGTGGCAACCACACCCCTCCAACGTAGACGTACTTCCCCTAAAAAGGAAGGAACTACGGGAATCACATCCTCGTCTCCGTGTGCTCCACTCTCGGTTACCTCTATCCTTTATTGCCTTTATATATTGTATCTTGTGTAGCTTGCTAGTTGACATATAGGTAAATTCACCTTAGTTGCATATCTAGAGAATTTACCTTTGTGTCAAGCCTAAATTGAAAAAGAACTAAAATTTGAGTAGCACCTATTCACCCCCCCCCTCTAGGTGCCCATACGATCCGTTCAGGGTTCCCCTTATAGATGGCCTCAATTTTATTAGCGACTAAGCAACTACTATGAGGGATGCTACCTCTAAAGAAGTGTAAAATAAACCCAGTTTGGTACTCTTGTTAAGCAAGATACCACTATACAACTATTATTCTAGAGTAGTAATCCAATCATGCAATTTACTTAAAAACAAGTAGAATGCAATAGGAAAAACTAGGCAGTTGGAGTATGATTCAAAAGATGGCTTGCCTGGCTTGGCAATGTCAAAATAGTCTTAATCTTCATCTTGGGTTGATTGATCTCCATCACCATTTCTTGGTGGAATTTGGGATCCATTCTCCTTACTCTCATTGTCGTCTAATCGTCAAAAAGAAAATAGGCATACAATCACCACTCAGTTCACAAGCAACACATATTCAAGCAAATAAGGATACTTGGGTAAGGGGAGCGATCTAGGTAGTATATGGTGAGTGTTTTCGAATTTAATTGAATCCATAGAGATGGGTTTATTTGTTTATTTTATGTAAGTAGGGTTTATTGATTGGGAATCATACAATATCTCCGACAAGTCTTTCTTGACCAAGGTCATAGACTACGAGTATATATTCAATAGTAGGGTCCAACCAAGGTAGTTTCATATGATTTGAAGTCTTTTACCTTTACTTATGAAATTTCTAGTTTGCAATTAACTAGTGATGATGTTTAGTCTTCAAATGTTATCTATAGAACAATGTTACCCTAGGTCAATGACTATAGATGAACATTTGAAAATTTGGTTAATTAGATATGGTTTCATATAATTTCCATTTATAAATCTTACTTTATCCTTTTATAAAGTTATAATGCTTATTTAAACCTACAGGAAGTAACAATTATTTTAAAAAGTTTAAAAATTGAATTATACTTGCATAAAAAGTTAGATATTTCAATTTATGAATTTGTTGGAATTGGATTCAAGTTAATTGCATTTTTTTTTCTTGATCTTTTATATGATGGTTGTAAGGTTGCAAAGTTCATGTTCTGTTATTTTTATTAACTTAAATTTATATACCAAAATGGAATTTGGACAGTGGTATTTGAAAGGGGAGTTTACAAGCTCGCTGTATAGCTTGGATTCATAACTTTTGGATAGGTAGATCTCAAGATATTAGGGTTTGAAGTTTGCAGTAATTTAACAAATACTCAGATAAAAAAAACTATCTGCACTGGAATTGCAATGGACTCATGAGCCTACGTGAGAAAGAGACGGGCCAGCCCAACTGTGCTCTAGCGGGCAGAAGAAAAAAAATCGAATTGGTACCCACGTCTTCGTCCTCGCTAGGCTACAGGGACGGAACTCACCGTCGATGCAGGGCGATAGGGCGGCGACGGGGAGCTGCGTAGAGGAAGCAGGGGTCCTCGGAGGGGCAGCAGAAAGGCGGAGGCTCGCCTCCTCGTCCACCTCGCACCTGCAGCAAATCGCGGGAGGCTCGGACTCGTCGGGGCCAGAGGCGGCCGTGGCGGAGGTCTGCGGGGACGGCGTCGCCGGTGAGCTCGAAGCAGGAAGAAGCGGGCGACGGAAAATTGTCTAGGAGGTTGCCGAGGTTCTACTCGGTCGGCTAGGGCCGGAGGTGGCTCGGGAAGCGGCCTGGTTCGCCGGAGCCAGAGGTGGCCGTGGCGGTCCTCGGTGGCGAGGGCGTCGCCGGCAAGCTTGAACGAGAACGAGCGGGAGTAGAGGAGGATGTCTGGGGGTTTCGGTGGGCGGTGTGAGCTCTATGGCGAGCTCGGGGTGCCTTTTATAGGCCGAAGTGGCCGGGGCGCGGGGGTGGCCAGTGTGGGGGTCCGGACGGCGTGCGACGTCCAACACCGGACGCGGTGGCTTTGGAGACTTGCTGGCGTGCGCGGCGGTGCACTGTGGTGCGGTCATGCACGTTCAGGCGTGCTGGAATCAAGCAGAGGGAGAGGCAGAGATGTGGGGGGGTCTGGGTGGTTCTCCTCCTTTCTTCCACATCTCACGGCCGGGGTCCGGGTTGGGGCAGTGGGGGCTCGACAGCGGGGAGGGCTAGGGCATCGTCGGGTACTCCTACGCGTACGAGAACGTACGGGAACGGCGTCAGCTACAGACCTACAGTAGGTTTAATTTTTCTGAAAACTGCCTCACAGGTGTTTGATGAAATGCCTGAACGAGATTCAGATTCAAATTTTTGACAACTTCCACCGTGGGTTGTCAAGATATCTAGTAGGGTTTCCAAATCTATTTTTGTTCTGAAGAAATATATTGTTTTGCAAAAAAATTTAATTCGAAGATGAGGTTTGGTTGCTGATTCAGATTCGGTTTTTGGCGGATGTTTGAGTGGGGTTCTGGTTTGATTTTTTGTTTGACAAACTTTGGTTGAGTAAGTCTGTAGTTTGGTCAAGCTCAACCAACTGACCACACACTTAATTGTTTTACAGATTGCTTAATTTAAGTGTCCAAAGTAGGGTAGTCAATAACATTTTCTAGATCAAACTTTTCTTCTCTTTTCTTTATTTCTTTTTATTTCTGGTTTCTTTGGTTCCTATAATTCATCTCCATTGCTTCTGTTGGTTAAGTTAGAATTAGCTAACTATTGCACAACCAATAATAACCCACATGAAATCATAACAGACATAGGATAGAAATCTATGCCTGCATGAATTCAAACTTAAATTTTTTAGAAATTTCCTGTTGGGTTGGACCATGCATTGGATAAGGACCCTAGATATATGTTGGTTTTGGTCCATAGATGGAGATTTGGTGTCATTTAAGATTTGAATTTCAAATGGCATATGTAACAGATTCAAACTTTGGCAGACTAATAAATAGAGTTCCAAGTTAATTTTTGTTTCAAACTTTATTGTATTTGATTCCTTGTAACTTGTTCTTAGTTGTGGTGGAGAGATGCATGATGGTATAGTTCAAATACTGCTTAATATATAAGGGCAAAGTAGTGTAATCAGTAATTTTCTTAAGATCACTACTTCCTCTTTTCTTACTTAGGTTTTTGTGTTGCGGTTTATTTTCTTGATTCTTTTCTATTTGTTTGTGATTGCTTGACTTAAATTTTGGTTTGGAAAACATTGAGGTTTCAAATAAAGTAATAATTCGCAAATCCTTTTAGAAATATTCATTTGAGGAACAAAAATAGTTTTCAGAAAGAGGACCTTTTAAATCCACTATTTTTAAACCAGGCTAGTTTTATTGAAATAGGATTTTACTTTATTTTCCAATAATGATTTTAAAAATTTGGATCAAAGGATTTGATTTAAAAACCTTCCTCATATGCTTTTTATTTGAAGCATGGGAGCAAATGCTTAATTTCACAAGTTCAAAAAGACAATAAATTAATCTTGTATTTAAAATAAAAGTTTTTGTTAGCTCCAAAATTTGGTATTTTTAGGAAAAAAACTTTTATTTCCATTTTCCAAAATTTTGGGTTGTTACAATCTTCCCCCCTTAAAAAGAATCTCGTCCTGAGATTCATAAGTTAAGATTGAGATAGATTGAGAAATGAGATTACCAGATAGAATATAGAGTGTATACTGATTCCTATCAGGATAAAAAGATTGGGTACCCCCAAGTGTGGTAAGGCCAGATGGGCCAAAACACACCTTCACCAATCACATAGCAATTTCAACAAACAATCACACATTTAAAAACCAAATCTTTGGCATCAAGACCATAGGCTTTTATTAAAAGGGTCTTGCGGATTACAAGTCTTGCTCTAGATTTACAAAGATAAATAAGACTATTAGTACTAAACTAAGAGGACTAAGGCTTCTTCTTGATTTGGGCTTCAAAGTCTTGATCGAACTTGTTCATACTAACTGTCTAGCTAAGCACAACTTCAGGATACTTGGTGTCTGATTCCTGATGATTGATCTCTTTCCCTTCTCTTCATGCCTTTGGGTTGGCGAGGTCACTTTCTGGTGTTCTGTAAGGCTGCTTCCTTCCCCTGCGAAAGTTTAGGCTATAGAGGCCTTTGACACTATCTTCAATAATGACACGGTTTCGAACTTTGCCCAGGTTGGTGTTGATAGGCTTGCCTCCTGAAGATGAAAGAACCTTTGTAGGATCTTCAGAGCAACTGGGTTGGACACTTTCTTTAGTTATGACCGGATCTTGAGCGATCGGGGGTTCTGGTGCAGCATTTAGCTTCATTGGGCACTCGTTGGAGTAGTGCCATTTGATTCCACACTTCCAACAGACGATGTTGGTCTTGTCGCCATGCTTGGGATAGGTATCCTTTGACAAGGTTCTTCCAGATCGTAGGTTTGGGTCATAGCATAAGTCAGAGGGTGCTGGAGGCTTATTTTCTTGACGTCTTATCCTCCTTTCTCTCTTCTTTTTGTTATGAGCTTTCTGTTGTTTTCTATGACTGTCATGCTCTTTGCTAGTCTTGACAACTTGAGATGCTAACTGGAAGCTGTTTGGAAGGATCTTTGATATATCTGACACCAAGGTGTTGATGGGACAGTTGGCTGGACCATGGGTACTACTCTCACATTGGAAACAGGTGATATGACTTGTAGGGCATTCTCCAAATGGATGGTTGTCTTCGCAGTTGGGACAGTTGTCAGAACACTGGCTGGCTTGATGACCTTCTTCTCCACAACAGCTACAAGCCTTCTTCTTTAGGTGATCTTGGCTTGAAACCTTTTTATTGGGGCATAAATGGGCAACATGGCAGGTTTCTCCACATGCATAACATATTGGTTTAGTGTAAACATTTCCTAGGTCCCTTATTGGAATCTGCTTCAGGTGGGACTTCCTTTGGTACTTGATGTCTACGCACTTCTATTCTTGTAGATACTTGTTGGGCCTCCAAGTGCAGAGGTTTGTAGAACAGCTGCAAGTTTCCCTTAAGTGGATCACCCAAGGTTTATCGAACTCAGGGAGGTTAGAGGTCAAAGCTATCCCTCTCAAGCAACCCTGCAATTACGATACAGAAAGTCTCTTGTGTCCCCAACACACCCAATACGCTTGTCAGACGTATAGGTGCACTAGTTCGGCGAAGAGATGGTGAAATACAAGTGGTATAGATGATTATAAGTAGCAAACGTGACGTGAAATAAATATCGCTGCGAGCAAACAAGTAACAAAATAGCAAGTAAACGGTATGCAAAGCTTGGAAACAAGGCCTAGGGATCATACTTTCACTAGTGGACACACTCCTAACAATATAACATGAATGAACAAGTAACTTCTCTTTGCTAAGGTACTCTGAATTACTCTCCTATTGAATAACACTAATCATTGTGTAGTGGCTACAGAAGCACCCCTTAAAGTTCATCAAGTACTTGACAAACACCACTCATAGAGATAAACAAATCAGATCACAACTCAAGATAGAAATCATTGCAACTTAGACCAAGTACTAACACGGTGCACACACTGTCAACATTACACCATGAAAGGAGGAATAGATCACTCAATACTATCATAGCAATAATTATTCTCATAATCCACAAGAGATCACAATCATAGCCTAAACCAAGTACCACCATGATGCACGCACTGTCACCGTTACATCATAGCAGGAGGAATAGATTACTTTAATAACATCGCTAGAGTACACAAAATATCTGAATAATAA
Source organism: Dactylis glomerata (assembly GCA_007115705.1). Taxonomy (NCBI): domain Eukaryota; kingdom Viridiplantae; phylum Streptophyta; class Magnoliopsida; order Poales; family Poaceae; genus Dactylis; species Dactylis glomerata. Next base: position 3,405,510 of record QXEO01000834.1, on the reverse strand, counting down.
CATGTACTTGTTCAACATGATACAAAGCTCACGATCACATAAAGATCACATCATGGGAGAGAGAGGTGAACCACATAGCTACCGGTAGAGCCCTCAGCCCCGGGGATGAACTACTCCCTCCTCATCATAGGAGACAGCAAGGTTGATGGAGATGGCGGTGAGGTCGATGGAGACGGCGGAGACGGCGATGGAGACCGATGGAGATGGCTCCGGGGGCACTTCCCCGTCCCGGCAGGGTGCCGGAACAGAGACTTCTGTCCCCCGAAATTCGTCGGCGACGGCGGCGGAGCTGCGGAACTGTTTCTGGAAAATTGCCGAATCCCCCAGGGTTTTCCGTCCCGAGGCTTTATATAGGCGAAGGGGCGTCGCGAGAGGGCAGCCAGGGGCTCCTCACACATGGGTGGCGCGGCCTGGGCCTGGGCCGCGCCAGCCCTATGTGAGGGTGGCCTCTGGCCCCTCTCCTTCTTCTCTTCGGATGTCTGGATGCTTCCGGGAAAAATAAGACTTCTGGCTTTTGTTTCGTCCAATTCCGAGAATATTTCCTGTGTATCACTTCTGAAACACAAAAACAGCAGAAAACAGGGAACTGGCACTGTGGCATCTTGTCAATAGGTTAGTTCCGGAAATCGCATAAAAATGCCACGAAGTGTAACGAAACACAAGGCAAATGGTGTAAAAACAAGCATGGAGCATCAAAAATTATAGATACGTTTGAGTCGTATCAGCATCCCCAAGTTTAACTCCTGCTCGTCCTCGAGTAGGTAAGTGATAACAAAAGAATAATTTTTGAGGTGACATGCACCTACACAATCTTGATCATATATGTAAGCATTGTGAGCTGGGATCAAAAGAACTTAAAACATGGGCATGAAAGATACAATCATGACAATAAGAACTTAGCAACCATGTTGTAAACATGCAAATAAACACAAACAAAAGATCATGAAAATGAAACAATGAAAGTCAAACGTGTGTTCAAATCATAAGGAAAAACATACAAATGGTTTTCAGCTTGTCCTTCATGGAGAGCAAAACATAAATGCATAGGACACCTTTAAGTTTAAAGGGGCGACTAGATACAAATAATTTAAGAACAAGTGAAACCAATCATCATGAATCAATCAATGAACTTTGGGACAATGCATATCACACTAAGAATGACAACTATGCTCTCTTAATGGTGCATAAAGAAAGAAGGTGGTGACTCAACATAAAAGTAAAAGAAAGGCCCTTCGCAGAGGGAAGCAGTGATTGCGCATGTGCTAGAGCTTTTCATTTATAAAACAGAGAGATAAAATTGGTTTTTAGAGGTGGTTGTCTTTGTCAACGACTGGCAATGGGGTTCTTACTATCTTCCATACAAAAATTGAAGCAAGTTTTTGATAGAGAGATTGGCACTTTTGTGCTCTTTTATAAAGCTTGGCACTCCTCCCCACCTTTTTTCCTTTCTCAAACCATGGCTAACTGATTCCATCGGGTGCCCACCAACATTCACATTCCTTGGAGGAGTGCCTTTTTTCTTTCTTTTTTTCTTTTTTTTTCTTTTTGGAATAAGCAATATGGAAGATAGCAAATCCGACCACTACGTCCCCATGAGCTGAAAACAGTGTCACAAAACAAGAAGTATTTTGAAGGTTTTGAAAGGTAGCACATGGAAATTTTACTTTGGAATGGCTTACAAATACCATGCATAGGAATTTATAGTGGACACAATGGCAAACTTTGGCTTTTAGGAGTTGGATGCACGAGTAGAGCTCATACTCAGTACAAGGCGAGGGCTAGCAAAAGACTGGGAGCGACCAACTAAGAGAGCAATAACGGCCATAATCATGCAGAGCGACAAAGCAACATTAAAAGAAGCATAAGATGGCATCAAAAGTCAAAAACTAAATGATCATAGAGGCTATAGGCGACTTATTTTGTAGTCAACATGGTGTAAGCATGTGCCAAGTCAACCCAAATAAAGCATCAAAGGAGAAAACCAAAATAATACTTCCATACAATAAAAACAACGCATGATTTTTTTCAAAGGCTCATTAAGCAATCTCAGTTATTTGAGACAAGTCATGCTACAGCAAAACCACTAAGCATACTATCAAAAAGACATCAAGCATGACATGCAAAAGCCTAAGCCGCAGTCTACACAAGCTCCTTCTTGTACCACTTTTTTTTGCATAAAGCTTTTCCTCTTTTCCAACACCATTCGAACCTTTTTTTTTAAACACCTCTTTTGATGAAAACCAATAAATACCAGAGGCAAAAATACACCTTGATGAAAAGATATAACAAGATCTGAACACAAATCAAGGCGAAAGCGAAAACCAAAAGCAGAAAAAGAGAACACTCGTTGAAACGATAAGAGTGAAAAACGGAGTGTTCTTGGCAAATGAAAAGCGAGTTCATCTCCTCCAAAAGAAACATGATGTGATCTAACCAATTATTGCAGCAAACAAAGCAAAACAAAACTAAAAACAAAAACAACTGACGCTCCAAGAAAAACGCATAGTGCATGAAGCAATAAAAATATAGTGTCTTGAAAGGTGACCTGATTTTTGCCGATGAAGAAGGGGTGCCTCGGGGGCATCCCCAAGCTTTGACGCTTGTACTTCTTGGATATTTCTTGGGATGATGCATGGGAATCCCCAAGCTTGAGCTTTTGTCCATTCTTCATCTCATCTCATCATTCTCCGATCCCTACACTTGAAAACTTCCTTCATACAAAACTAAACACAAATCTATTAGCAACATTAGTGTAAGCATAACATATAATCAACCCTTTTTTGCTTCAGGTTTCAACACAAAACCACCACATATTAAGCATATACTACTGTAGCAACTTCCCCAAAAGTTCCATAATCAAAAGAACTCAAAAAGAAAGCGATAAAGCGGCAAACACCAATATTGGCAGAAATCTGTCAAAACAGAACAGCTGACAAAGGTCAAATTTTTAAGAGGTTTTCTGTTGCTCAAATCAAAAAGTGTTCAACTAATGAAAGTTTGGATATAACCTGGGGCATATGCACAAGAAATCGCAGGTCCAAAATATATACAGAGAATTTTCACGAATTTTTACGGTGCAGCACCGAAAACAGTTTCAGGACAGCAACATCCCCAAATCTTACCTCACTCAAATTAGAGGCTTCTCTTGGCACAACAACGAAATAAAACGGATAAGGAGCGGTCATTACAGTAGTAATAACTTCCAAGACTCAAATAAAAGAAAAAGTACTGAAAGTAAAAACATTGGGTTATCTCCCAAGAGTGCTTTTCTTTAACGCCTTTGAGCTAGGCGCAGTAATTTGCAAAGATGCTCATGTGGGCGCCATATAAGAGCTTGAGGCAAAGGCGCCATATAAGAACTTAAAGCAATAGAGAGCATCAAAAAGCAAGTGTGAAAGACATTTATATCTGAACCACTTCCTATGCATAGGAATCTTGTAAGAAAATAAATCAACGAGGCACATAGTAGCAAGCATGGATAGATAAAACAAGTGCCACTTCAAGATTTGCAACATAAAGAGGGGAAACTTAATATTATTGAGATCCATCAAACCATGTTTCCCTCTCTCATAATAACTTTCAGTAGCATCATGAATAGAACTAACAATATAACTATCACATAAAACATCCCTATCATGAGCCACATGCATAAAAGAATTAATACTCACCACAGGAACAATAGTAGTACGAGCAGATTCAACAGAATAATTATTCTCATCACCATAATCATCATAAATAGGAGGCATATTGTAATCATAACTAGTTTTATCCTCAAAAGTAGGTGAACTGAAAATATTATACTCATCATCACAAGCTAGAGAACTACTATGTCGCAAAGCATACTCATCAAACATATCATCATAAGAAGGAACATCACATATGGGAGATAAAATATCATCAGAGCAAATTTTCTCCACTAAAGCTGGGGGACTAAACATATCATACTTAACAAAACCAGCTTCCCCAAGCTTAGACTTTTCTATAGCATTAGCATTAATGGTATTCAAAGCATTCGTACTAATAACATTGCTATGCGAAATAAGCTCCAAAGGATTTTCAATTTTCTCTTCAAATCTAAAATCAGGAAAGAGACTAACGAACTCTTTATTTTCCATTAAGCCTAACTAGTGAAAATAAAAACAAGAAACAAAAAGATGTAATTGCAGAATCTAAAGGAAATAACTCCAAGCACTCACACAGGAGGATGCGAGTACCTTTTACCTTACCTCCCCGGCAACGGCGCCAGAAAAGAGCTTGATGTCTACGCACTTCTATTCTTGTAGACACTTGTTGGGCCTCCAAGTGCAGAGGTTTGTAGAACAGCAGCAAGTTTCCCTTAAGTGGATCACCCAAGGTTTATCGAACTCAGGGAGGTTAGAGGTCAAAGCTATCCCTCTCAAGCAACCCTGCAATTACGATACAGAAAGTCTCTTGTGTCCCCAACACACCCAATACGCTTGTCAGACGTATAGGTGCACTAGTTCGGCGAAGAGATAGTGAAATACAAGTGGTATAGATGATTATAAGTAGCAAACGTGACGTGAAATAAATATCGCTGCGAGCAAACAAGTAACAAAATAGCAAGTAAACGGTATGCAAAGCTTGGAAACAAGGCCTAGGGATCATACTTTCACTAGTGGACACACTCCCAACAATATAACATGAATGAACAAGTAACTTCTCTTTGCTAAGGTACTCTGAATTACTCTCCTATTGAATAACACTAATCATTGTGTAGTGGCTACAGAAGCACCCCTTAAAGTTCATCAAGTACTTGACAAACACCACTCATAGAGATAAACAAATCAGATCACAACTCAAGATAGAAATCATTGCAACTTAGACCAAGTACTAACACGGTGCACACACTGTCAACATTACACCATGAAAGGAGGAATAGATCACTCAATACTATCATAGCAATAATTATTCTCATAATCCACAAGAGATCACAATCATAGCCTAAACCAAGTACCACCATGATGCACGCACTGTCACCGTTACATCATAGCAGGAGGAATAGATTACTTTAATAACATCGCTAGAGTACACAAAATATCTGAATAATAACATGTACTTGTTCAACATGATACAAAGCTCACGATCACATAAAGATCACATCATGGGAGAGAGAGGTGAACCACATAGCTACCGGTAGAGCCCTCAGCCCCGAGGATGAACTACTCCCTCCTCGTCATAGGAGACAGCAAGGTTGATGGAGATGGCGGTGAGGTCGATGGAGACGGCGGAGACGGCGATGGAGACCGATGGAGATGGCTCCGGGGGCACTTTCCCGTCCTGGCAGGGTGCCGGAACAGAGACTTCTGTCCCCTGAAATTCGTCGGCGACGGCGGCGGAGCTGCGGAACTGTTTCTGGAAAATTGCCGAATCCCCCAGGGTTTTCCGTCCCGAGGCTTTATATAGGCGAACGGGCGTCGCGAGAGGGCAGCCAGGGGCTCCTCACACATGGGTGGCGCGGCCAGGGCCTGGGCCGCGCCAGCCCTATGTGAGAGTGGCCTCTGGCCCCTCTCCTTCTTCTCTTCGGATGTCTGGATGCTCCCGGGAAAAATAAGACTTCTGGCTTTTGTTTCGTCCAATTCCGAGAATATTTCCTGTGTATCACTTCTGAAACACAAAAACAGCAGAAAACAGGGAACTGGCACTGTGGCATCTTGTCAATAGGTTAGTTCCGGAAATCGCATAAAAACGTCACGAAGTGTAACAAAACACAAGGCAAATGGTGTAAAAACAAGCATGTAGCATCAAAATCTGAGTTGGATTTACCGCGGTTGGTACATAGCTTAAATGGTGGGCTTGCAAGCATTGGATGCATGTTCAGGATCACTCTCTGCAATAGAGGAGTGGAAAAAGTTTTCATAAAGTTTCTCATAGAATTTGTATATATTTTTGGGCTTATGCTGGGCTAGAAAAGCCAAAACATTTTTGAACAGATAAATTGTTGGGATGGCTGCTACATGTTGCCGGAGGGCATATGAGCAACACATCTCAAAACCAATCAATCATTCAAACACACAAGGCACTAAGCACACTTAATAATCGTGAGGGTAAGGGCAGCTTAATTAAAACAAGTAAGCCTTTCCTATAATTCCTATTGGTTTGGGTTGCTGAGTCTTCATCATTTCTGATCACTCTCTCTTTGCTCTTGAAGTCTTTGTCTCACAGGGTTGACTCTTGTTGGAAGATTTCTAGCTCAGGTGAAGAGACTCTCTTTCGATGGTAGCAGTTGTAGTTAACATCCAAGGTTGCAGTCTTGAAAAATATTGAGTCCCTAATCTTTTGATCCAAAAGTCCTTTGGTCTTAGGCCGGTATATCGTCCATGGTATATATTTGAAGTAGATGAGGAATAGAATAAAACAAATCTTTTAAAAATAAATTGTAATCAAAGATGTTCATACAAAAATTCTTTGTCAAAATAATTTGAGAGCATAAGTTGAGAGTATAAGATATTTCAAGTGAATAAGATGAGGGTATAAGATTGGCTTTGGATACAAAAGCAAACAAGTTTCTTTTGTAGAAATAAGTGTTTGACAAATTATCACTTTCTTAGCTAGCGACCATACTAACTAAGGTCTCCTAAGGTCATGATAGTCCTGATACCAAACTTGTGATATTAGGAATATCATTTTCTAACGACCATGCTAACTAGGGTTTCCTAGAGTCAGCCTAGGCTCTGATACCAACTTGTAACACCCGCAAATTTATAACAAATCCGAAGTGTCCATTATGTAATCCATCACAATCCCAGAATCATTGTTGTGATTTACATAACGTAGTTGATATCACAGTCATAGACATTAATAGTAAATAAAGGGGATTACATAGGTGGTCGCACAGACCAACCTTATAATACATCAACATGCAGCAGAATAACAGTTTGGGTCCATATTGTCAAGCTTCAACCGCACAGGCAAAGCAGACAGTAGGAAACGAGCCTAATTCGCAAAGCCGTCAATGAGTCCTTCCTTCTTGATCTTGCTCCTTCAAGTCTGGCCAAGTTAATAGCCAGGGACATAGCCATGAGTACATTGGATGCACTCGCAAACCATCTTATAAACAAAGTGATGAGAGAGATATGCATGGTTGATATGGTGGACTAAGCACTAAGTTTGTTTGCAAAAAGCTAGTTTTGTTTCCCAAGAATCTTCATTAGTAGAGAAGAAGATTTAATTCTCTAAGTTAAATCTAAAGAGGAACTTCAAGTGTTGGTCACCATCCAGTATCAAGTCAAGTCATTCACCAAGTTCACCTCATGTTGTTATCAATCTTGACAAAAGTCAAGTACAGCTTGCCAACTGTCCATGACCGCGGACGCGGCTATTCGAATAGTTTTGAAAACCTCTGCAGAGGGGTACACTTTACCCACAAGAATCGATACATCTGCCGGGAGAAATCCACGGATCGTCATACACAAGGTATGCGGGGTTCAGATAATCAAACAAACTCTTTCACTTATCTACTCTAGTATAGGATCCTTCCCTAGAGCCCGAGACACGGATTTCCCCGTTCCGGCGCCTCTAGTTTTGCCCGCTCCGGAGTGCCGGATGAATGGAAATCTTCAGGAAGGAAAATTTCCAATTACCACTCGGTTCGGAAGCAACCACGCATGGACTACTTCTATAAAGGATGATACAAGACCTCCCATACTAGAATAAACAAGCTAGGAATAAGCCCCTTCCCATTCAGGGGTAATGTGGTCGTACGGTATGGTTGGCTCACATAGTACATCACTCATTATCATTGAGAAATACATTTCCATAGTCCTTAGTCAAGATTATTTTCTTTCAGAAAACCATCATGTAGGAGAAGTCTCCAATTCAAGCTTTCAAGTTCAAGTCACCACTTTCAAGTAGGGTTCCCCTTATAGATGGCCTCAATTTTATTAGCGACTAAGCAACTACTATGAGGGATGCTACCTCTAAAGAAGTGTAAAATAAACCCAGTTTGGTACTCTTGTTAAGCAAGATACCACTATACAACTATTATTCTAGAGTAGTAATCCAATCATGCAATTTACTTAAAAACAAGTAGAATGCAATAGGAAAAACTAGGCAGTTGGAGTATGATTCAAAAGATGGCTTGCCTGGCTTGGCAATGTCAAAATAGTCTTAATCTTCATCTTGGGTTGATTGATCTCCATCTCCATTTCTTGGTGGAATTTGGGATCCATTCTCCTTACTCTCATTGTCGTCTAATCGTCAAAAAGAAAATAGGCATACAATCACCACTCAGTTCACAAGCAACACATATTCAAGCAAATAAGGATACTTGGGTAAGGGGAGCGATCTAGGTAGTCTATGGAGAGTGTTTTCGAATTTAATTGAATCCATAGAGATGGGTTTATTTGTTTATTTTATGTAAGTAGGGTTTATTGATTGGGAATCATACAATATCTCCGACAAGTCTTTCTTGACCAAGGTCATAGACTACGAGTATATATTCAATAGTAGGGTCCAACCAAGGTAGTTTCATATGATTTGAAGTCTTTTACCTTTACTTATGAAATTTCTAGTTTGCAATTAACTAGTGATGATGTTTAGTCTTCAAATGTTATCTATAGAACAATGTTACCCTAGGTCAATGACTATAGATGAACATTTGAAAATTTGGTTAATTAGATATGGTTTCATATAATTTCCATTTATAAATCTTACTTTATCCTTTTATAAAGTTATAATGCTTATTTAAACCTACAGGAAGTAACAATTATTTTAAAAAGTTTAAAAATTGAATTATACTTGCATAAAAAGTTAGATATTTCAATTTATGAATTTGTTGGAATTGGATTCAAGTTAATTGCATTTTTTTTCTTGATCTTTTATATGATGGTTGTAAGGTTGCAAAGTTCATGTGCTGTTATTTTTATTAACTTAAATTTATACACCAAAATGGAATTTGGACAGTGGTATTTGAAAGGGGAGTTTACAAGCTCGCTGTATAGCTTGGATTCATAACTTTTGGATAGGTAGATCTCAAGATATTAGGGTTTGAAGTTTGCAGTAATTTAACAAATACTCAGATAAAAAAAACTATCTGCACTGGAATTGCAATGGACTCATGAGCCTACGTGAGAAAGAGACGGGCCAGCCCAACTGTGCTCTAGCGGGCAGAAAAAAATAAAATCGAATCGGTACCCACGTCTTCGTCCTCGCTAGGCTACAGGGACGGAACTCACCGTCGATGCAGGGCGATAGGGCGGCGACGGGGAGGTGCGTAGAGGAAGCAGGGGTCCTCGGAGGGGCAGCAGAAAGGCGGAGGCTCGCCTCCTCGTCCACCTCGCACCTGCAGCAAATCGCGGGAGGCTCGGACTCATCGGGGCCAGAGGCGGCCGTGGCGGAGGTCTGCGGGGACGGCGTCGCCGGCGAGCTCGAAGCAGGAAGAAGCGGGCGACGGAAAATTGTCTAGGAGGTTGCAGAGGTTCTACTCGGTCGGCTAGGGCCGGAGGTGGCTCGGGAAGCGGCCTGGTTCGCCGGAGCCAGAGGTGGCCGTGGCGGTCCTCGGTGGCGAGGGCGTCGCCGGCAAGCTTGAACGAGAACGAGCGGGAGTAGAGGAGGATGTCTGGGGGGTTTCGGTGGGCGGTGTGAGCTCTATGGCGAGCTCGGGGTGCTTTTTATAGGCCGAAGTGGCCGGGGCGCGGGGGTGGCCAGTGTGGGGGTCCGGACGGCGTGCGACGTCCAACGCCGGACGCGGTGGCTTTGGAGACTTGCTGGCGTGCGCGGCGGTGCACTGTGGTGCGGTCATGCACGTTCAGGCGTGCTGGAATCAAGCAGAGGGAGAGGCAGAGATGTGGGGGGTCCGGGTGGTTCTCCTCCTTTCTTCCACATCTCACGGCCGGGGTCCGGGTTGGGGCAGTGGGGGCTCGACAGCGGGGAGGGCTAGGGCATCGTCGGGTACTCCTACGCATACGAGAACGTACGGGAACGGCGTCAACTACAGACCTACAGTAGGTTTAATTTTTCTGAAAACTGCCTCACAGGTGTTTGATGAAATGCCTGAACGAGATTCAGATTCAAATTTTTGACAACTTCCACCGTGGGTTGTCAAGATATCTAGTAGGGTTTCCAAATCTATTTTTGTTCTGAAGAAATATATTGTTTTGCAAAAAAATTTAATTCGAAGATGAGGTTTGGTTGCTGATTCAGATTCAGTTTTTGGCGGATGTTTGAGTGGGGTTCTGGTTTGATTTTTTGTTTGACAAACTTTGGTTGAGTAAGTCTGTAGTTTGGTCAAGCTCAACCAACTGACCACACAGTTAATTGTTTTACAGATTGCTTAATTTAAGTGTCCAAAGTAGGGTAGTCAATAACATTTTCTAGATCAAACTTTTCTTCTCTTTTCTTTATTTCTTTTTATTTCTGGTTTCTTTGGTTCCTATAATTCATCTCCATTGCTTCTGTTGGTTAAGTTAGAATTAGCTAACTATTGCACAACCAATAATAACCCACATGAAATCATAACAGACATAGGATAGAAATCTATGCCTGCATGAATTCAAACTTAAATTTTTTAGAAATTTCCTGTTGGGTTGGACCATGCATTGGATAAGGACCCTAGATATATGTTGGTTTTGGTCCATAGATGGAGATTTGGTGTCATTTAAGATTTGAATTTCAAATGGCATATGTAACAGATTCAAACTTTGGCAGACTAATAAATAGAGTTCCAAGTTAATTTTTGTTTCAAACTTTATTGTATTTGATTCCTTGTAACTTGTTCTTAGTTGTGGTGGAGAGATGCATGATGGTATAGTTCAAATACTGCTTAATATATAAGGGCAAAGTAGTGTAATCAGTAATTTTCTTAAGATCACTACTTCCTCTTTTCTTACTTAGGTTTTTGTGTTGCGGTTTATTTTCTTGATTCTTTTCTATTTGTTTGTGATTGCTTGACTTAAATTTTGGTTTGGAAAACATTGAGGTTTCAAATAAAGTAATAATTCGCAAATCCTTTTAGAAATATTCATTTGAGGAACAAAAATAGTTTTCAGAAAGAGGACCTTTTAAATCCACTATTTTTAAACCAGGCTAGTTTTATTGAAATAGGATTTTACTTTATTTTCCAATAATGATTTTAAAAATTTGGATCAAAGGATTTGATTTAAAAACCTTCCTCATATGCTTTTTATTTGAAGCATGGGAGCAAATGCTTAATTTCACAAGTTCAAAAAGACAATAAATTAATCTTGTATTTAAAATAAAAGTTTTTGTTAGCTCCAAAATTTGGTATTTTTAGGAAAAAAAACTTTTATTTCCATTTTCCAAAATTTTGGGTTGTTACAATGAGTAAAGGATTTATGGGCAAGGAGATCGTACTAGAATCTAGACACTTTATAGGATGTGTTTGCAAATGTGCCAACGAACCAGCATACCCATCCCACCAGGTTCCATCCTGTCCCTTACTTAACCATCTTGCGGCTATAACGCCTCTTGTGCATCTGGAGTACTCGGCAAGCAGGAGCACAGGATACGTTCTTCCGGTTTCATGCGTCTTTGGTGCCCTTTCACGAGGATCCATGTACAACCAAGACTTTGAGAGCTGACCTGGGTCTGCGCTGGCCCCACCCATGGGGGAAGCGGGTAGCCCAAAGACGATCTCACCGGGGAAGTATCCAGTGATCCTATGCTTTAAATGGTCTTATGCTACTATTTTTTAAAATTTAAATTTTCAAGTGCATAATTTTTTTAGAAAAAAATATGCGAGTGTTCAAAAGATGTCTGTTTACCATCCCTAAATATTTCAAAACCAAATTCAAAATATACAAGGAGGAACAAAAAAGACAAATTGATACATGAATAGTGCCATTTGTACTTATGTCTTTTTGTGACACTATTTTGTTAGATTTCTCTTTTTTGTTTCTCTATTTCTATTTAGAATTTGGTTCTCAAAATTTGAGGTATTGTAAGCACACATCTTGTGCACACTAACATATTTTTTGCAAAATTTTTGGACAACTACAAATTCGAATTTTACAAACAGGTATCATGGTAGCATTTCAAGTAGGGATCACTGGATATTTTCCCGATCTCACCGAGGGCCAACCTACTTGAGGCCGATGACGCACATGCCCCAGAGTGGACGGGGGAGAGCTTTCGGCAAAGATTGCATGAGGACGATGCGGAAGGGAGAATATATATTTTGTCGACCTGACGCGCGATGGGACAAAGCCCAGGGCACGGACACAGTTCTGATAAATCCGTGTGTCCTTCTAGGGTCGACATCGGACATCGGAATTTTTTTGGGAGATATGGAAAGCCAAATGAGACAAAGTATTTTTGACTCCTATTCCGATACTCTGTAACACAAATGTATCTAGAAATGAATTTATAGTTGACCGACGGGCAAAAGTGAAGAGGAAGTCAGCAAGATCTTAGAAGATAAGCACAAATATGGGGTAACAAAAATATATCCACTCATTTTGCGTATCTTCCGCACCATCCAATCCGCAAAAGGATAACCGTATCATTCAAGATAATGTCTTCCGTATTTCATCACACACTAGCAAAGAGACCATGAAAGATGAAACTAAAGAATATGAATGCTGGGACTTGATTTCAGCTGTAACAGTAGAAATAAGTGATGTGATTGCATGGTGGATAGATAGCTAATGCACACACCGGTCTTCCCATGTTCAAGCAATAACCCTATAAAGGACATGTGCCCCCTTCTCCTGCTCCATACTTTCATTTCACATGTCTATCGTTTACTAGAACCTCCCGCTTGCCATAGCTCTCGTGAGATAGGTGTGTACTAGACTCATGCCACAGAGAGAAATCCAGCTACACTGAGTAATGCTTCCTGGAATGAAAGGTATCAGGGAACATATGAACAACTGTAATGGGTATTGTTGCAGTCTCAGCGATGGACGCCGTGTAGAGTTAAGGATTTGAGGTAGAGGAGCACATAAAGCTTGAGGCTCAAGACTTGGCTCGGGCTCAGGATCAACAAGGTTTTGCTTGGCCTCAGCTGGGCTGTGGGGTCGAATAAGCAAGAACAAATGTGTTTGAAAGGAGACAATTGCGGAAGGTCAATATGGATGTATGTGTGTTAAGTAGACTTTGTTGTCTGCACAAGACTGATTTCCACACCATATATAGACGGAGGGCATCCCCGAAGTACGCTCAGTTGTTGCTTAACGCCCATAGTCTGAGGGCATCCCTGAAGTACGCTTAGTTGTTGCTTGCCGTCTTGGTCGTCCTGTGCGAACACACGCTCTCCTTACCCTTCGCGCGGGCTACGTTTAGGTCCCCTTTCTCAACCTGTAGAAAAATCACACTAGTATTTTACCAATTACTAACACAATAAACACAATTGATATTTTACAGGTTACAAATTTGTGTTTTGGGTAAAAATCTTAGGTCAACAAATGTGATAAGAAAATGGCCAAGGTTTGGTCAAAAAAATCAAACTCTGGCGTGCTAGTTGGCTTTGAGGTGTTTTTTTAGGTCGTAAATCGCAATCCTTCAGTTGACGGAGTATTGGATTTCCTAACACATTTGTTTTAGACTTTATTTTGTAATCGGCAAAGATAACTCGTGTATCTCTACCATATACTATTTGTTACTATAAATATATGTGGTATTGATTGTCAAAAAAGAATCAGAATAGACGAAAGACTAGGACGAACAGTGGCTTCACTTCTTAAGTCAGATGATAAATTCTCGAATTTTCTATGTCAAACCACTAATGATTTCGACTAAAAATGCATCTGGAATACAACTGCTCAATTCTAGTTACAATACGGGTGATTCTCTCTTCTGCCCCTATCATTTTTGTTCTGCTACAATTAAAAATCATAAACATCCTATTACTTCCTCGAAGAGTCATTCAAAATACTAACAACAGGCACTAGTGGAAAAAGGCCCTATGGTCCCGGTTCATTAGGGCCATTGGTCCCGGTTGCCAAATCGGGATCCATTACTCGGGACCAATGTCGGTCCCGGTTCCAGCACGAACCGGGACCGATAGGTCTTCACGTGGACGCGCTCAAGCGCGAGGGGCCCCAGGTCATTGGTCTCGGTTCGTAGCACGAACCGGGATCGTTGATCTCTGGGTTTTCTGTTTTTTTTTTCATTTTAGGGTTTAGGGTTTTATTTGGTGTGTTTTGTATTCAATTTAATGGTACTATATATATACAGCAAATAATGAAGGAACCACACTATATATATATATATATATATTACACATCATGGTCACGAATATATTATTCACCGTCTCATCCGTCGTGCTTGGTCGCTATTACAAACGGTAACTCACACAAATTTGATTTTACATCTTCTTTTTTACACTTCACCCTTCTAAATGAACCGGGTAATAGTATTCTCCTTTCGGATCTATGACTTGTTCTAATAAGAATCCGGCAAGTTCCTCTTGAATTCCTTGCACGCGTTCCCGTGGTAGAAGACCGTCCCGCATCCGTTCGATCTAATTTAAAGAAGGGGATCAATATATATGAATGAAACTAAACACAGTTGATGGTAATAAAATAAAGTTGTGATTATTGTTTATCGTACTTCAAGTTTTTTGAAGTTTCGGTCTGCGCCCTTCTCTTTGGTCGTCTGGAGAATGAACTCGCAGACATAGTATCCACATAAGTTATTCCCAGCTTCCTGCCTCAAGCACTTTACGAGAACGGAGTTCAATCAAAATAAGAATCAAGCATGATAATGGTACTGAAACTAGAATCAAAGAGATGCGCGGATCTAGCAAGTAGTACTTACATTCAATGGTTGAAATGTAAGCTGTGGCTTCCAAACACCCCTAGTGTTGGCAGTGAACCGTTTCCAAGCCTTCTGGAGGCATTCCTGCATGTTCGCCCAGTTTTCTAAAGGTGTGCGTTTTGAGTCCATGACTTTGACTACTCCTTCGTCAATACTAATGATTAACATAATAAAGTGGAAGCTGCACAGACATAACGAGTCAATTATACGCTTAACATCGAGTAAGCGAAAACAGAATGTGTACAAGACAGTAACACTCACTCGAAGTTGTAAGGAAATAGTATTTCCCTTCTGTTGCTGAAATACTTCAACGATTGTACCAAGTTATCCTCTGTCTCTCTGGGTTTTTTTTAGAGTATCTTCATGAATAAAATTGCAGTCAACGAACCCAAGGTCATAGATTCCTCCTTTTTTGCATTCGAGAATCTTCATTCTGCATATATAATTAGTATAATGATGAGTAAGATTATACAAGCAACGAATGAGCTGAGCTAGAAAGACTTAATAATACTTACAGACAATAGGCACTAAGCATAGTTTTGTCGAGGGCGTCTTGTTGGTAAAACTGAAATAATTCTAGAAATTCAATCAGTAAGAAGCCATCTCCATGACCGTAATGGTGGTGTTTATATCCAGCATAGATCCAGTTTGAGGATTCAGCACAGGCTTGCATGTACCAGTTATGCAATCTCCGCATTTTTGTTGGTAGATCTTTGACTAACTCTGGTTTGACGAGAGGAGCCCCGTACTGGTATATGTATGCTATTTGCTGGTACCCCTCGAACTCATCCAGACGGCTCATGTACTCAGCAATAGACAGTCCATATAACTTGGCCTTTTCTCCGTAGAGTTGAATAAACTCTGGATCAATGTTCGGATCATGCCGCTCTTGGGCTCTCCACTCATTGGTATCGTACACTTTGAGCGGTTCGATCGATTGATTTTTCTGTTGTCCGAGCTGGGCAACTTCTTTCCCGACACTCCGCTCTTTTGCCTCAGCCGACTTGGTAATTGAGCGATTATAGTCAGGTGTGAGCGCTATTGGTTGGTGAAGCTGAATCTTAAGCGCGGCTGCTTTGGCTTTATCTTCTGCCACTAGTAGAAAAAGGGTCATCGGTCTAAGCCTTTAGTACCGGTTCCCGTATGAACCGGTACTAAAGGGTACATTAGTACCGGTTGATTTGCCCAGCCGGCCGAGCAAGATCAGTACCGGTTCGATAAGGGCCTTTTGTACCGGTTCATACTAGGAACCGGTACTAAAGGGTAGTGACCTTTAGCACCGGTTCGTGACACGAACCGGTGCAAAAGGGGTACCTTTAGCACCGGTTCGAGCCACGAACCGGTGCTAAAGGGTTGACACCCATTTTTTCCACTCATGCCTACCCCGCGCAGAAAAAATGTCTAAAAATTAAACGAAAATGATAAAAACTTCAAATTTCAAAATCCTTTGACATGCATGTACCTCACGCAACCAACTTTTATGGAAAATTTGAAATTTTGAATTTTGATATATTTTGAACAAAAAGGTTATTCTAAATTAAATTGGCAATAACTATTGCGTACGGACTTGAAAAAAACATATAATATATGAAAAACCATCTACGCAAAAAGTTACATCCGATTTCAACGGGAAATATGAAAGCAGGAAGATTTTCGATTTTGTCAAAAAAATTAAAAATTTGTTTTTTTGAAATTTATTTTATTATTTCTTCTACTTTTTAGTTATTTTGAAGTTTTTATATTATTTTGGAATTTTTTAAGTTTTTAAGTTTTTTTGATTTTTTTGAATATTTTGAATTTTAAAATTAATAATTAAATTATACACAAAGATTATTTGGAAACCATTGATGCTTATTAATAATTAATCATTGTTGCTTATTTTTAAAATTATTTGGAATTCAAAAAAGTAAAATCATATGTTATCAAAGTGTATGGGTTAATAGAATTCACAGCATAGTATTATCAAGAAGTCGCGAGCGCAGTCTTGGAAGCTAGTAGAGAAAGAATGGAGAAGTTAAGCGTGCTAAGGGTGGAGCAGTGTGAGGATGGGTGACCGATCGGGAAGTGGAACCACTAGTATATACTTTGACATGAGAATAGGGGTGATTAGAGATTAGAGTGGAAACTGTCAAACAATTCAAATATCCAAAAATTGAGAAATTCTGAAAAATAAATTCAAATTTTTTCAATTTTTTTTCAAAATTTATACCAGAAATTCGTCCGGACCTTTGGTACCGGTTCGTGTTACAAACCGGTACCAAAGGTCCCTAGCCTGCACTCCCCTGGGAGCCAACGTGGAGGCCCCTTTAATACCGGTTTGTAATGAACCGGTACCAAAGAGGGGGGGCCTTTTGTCCCGAATCTTTTGTACCGGTTTGTTTTCCGGTACAAATGGGCCTCTGGAACCGGTACTAAAGCCTCTTTTTCCACTAGTGTGCGGTGACCGGGAAGATCAATGGCTCCGTCGACTTTGGCTTTTTCTTGTTAGCCATGTCAGTCTTCCACTGTTGATAATGGGTATCTGCGGCCACAGCATTTTCCTCATCTGTCTTCTCGTAAGGAAGCTTCTTCATATTCTGATGAGGTACTCTTGGGAGGGGCGATAGCTTACGTTTCAGTGATCGGAACATGCTCTTGTTGCTGCTGGTGGTGCTGCCCCTCTTAGTATACTTCCGCTTTAGTCTCTGAGGCTCAGGGGACAGAGACGGCTGACGCGGTGGCGGAGACGGCTGACGCGGTGGCGGAGACGGCTGAGGCGGCGGTGGACACGGCTGCGCTGAGTGGTGAGTCGGTGAAGGCGACGGTTGCGTTGAGTGGTGAGGCGGTGAAGGCGACGGTTGCGCTGGAGAATGGTGAGGTGGCGGCGAAGGTGGATTGCTGCTCTGAGGAGTGGGTGGCCTTGGTGGGACATAATTTGGAAGCACGATGTGCTCCTTTGGCCATACAACAGTCCCCCCTTTGGCTTCTCCTAGTTCAGTTAGGTCCCTATCTTCCCCTGCAGGGTGGTCCAGCTTCAGCTCCTCAAAATCTTGCTTGACATCATCCACCGTGACGACAGCGTACCCTTTTGGAACCGGTCTGCAATGCCAAGTTGCATTAGGCGCAATTGGTACGGCCATGCCTAACGCCGCTGTCACCCTTAAGTTCATAACTTGCACCTTTAGCTCACAAGCTGTGCTCTCCGTGATATCATCCACTTGGTAGCGTTTAGGAGGAGCCATCGTCAATGCATCATCATCACCATCCTGGAGCTGGGTGGAAGCGACGCTGCTTTTCTTATTCGATAGGGCGCCTGTACCATCGAATGCAGCTTCTACCATGTGCCGCTGAGATAGGCCGCTGATACCTTGCTGGCTAAGTCTGTCGAGTTCATCCTGCTGCCGCTTTAATGCTTCTTCTACAATACGCAGCCGGTCTGCAGCTGCCGCTTTCTCAGCTGCCTCCCTTTCCTTTCTCCTCTGATGACTTTTATCGGGATATCTCTTCATTTCCGCGGGGAAGGCAACATTCCACGGCTTGGAGCCTCGTGTGCCTCGTGCTCGTCCGGTGTGTTCATCATTTTTAAGGGCGCATGTGAGCTCGTCGTTCTCTCTATCGGGAACGAACCGTCCCGCAGCAATATCTTGTACAGCACTTCTAATATCTTCGATGGGCAGTATGGGATGATCTTTGTGTTTCTGGGTATATATTGCCCTCCCTTCTTCATCCAATGTGCCCCCATGACCGTAAAACCAGTTTCTCGCCTGTGGTGTCCATGTTGTGGGCTCTGGTCTGATCCCGGCAGCAATATACTTGACCTCAAGTGCATCCCACTTAGGCATGCAACCGGCGTAGCCAACAGACCCCATATTATGGTGGTACACTTTCTTAGCAGCGTTCTCCTGATTTATTCTCGACCTTTCCAAAGCTTTCTCCGATGTCTTGTACTTCACAAAATCAGCCCACTGGTGTCTTAACTTAGCATAGCCGGTGACGAGGGTTAACTCGACAAATGTCCTAGATGAAGGACTTAGGATCGGGGAGATAGGGCACTTGATGAACTCGAAGGTAAAGTTAGTCGAAATAGGTGTGTCTCGAAAGTAAACTTGGGTGTTCAACCTTGCTTGCTTTCAATCTGGCCTACACCGTCCCCTCCTGGCCCCTATATATAGGTGGTCAGGTCTCGAGGACCGGGTAGGGTCCGATACAGATTACAATATCGACATATGGTAAGAACTCGTATTCGACTATCATTACAATTGGGCCTAGCTATACGGGCCTTAGGGGTACTCAACTAACGGGCTCTATTAACTATACCCTTGTCAGTAGCCCCTGAGATTCTACCAGAATTGCAGATTCGGGTTGAATCTCTAATCTTTAAATCTTCGACTTGATCAATTCTTCGACTTCTTCTTATCTTCAAATCTTCGACTCGGTCTTTCGACTTATTTTCATAATAATATATCGCAAGGGGTTTTGATGAACAAGCCTGACAACTCTGACGGATCAAGAGGTCAGTTAACTGCCAGAACAGATACTTGTCACCTACTTCAAATTCAATCCCCTTGGATTTGAATTCGGGATACCGGTCAAACCCATTCTTTTGCCGCATTTAGGACTTACAAAGAATGAATCCCAGTGATTCTCAGGGTACCCAGTGCGTCCACCAGGATTTTCTTCGTGTCATAGACACGGATACATACCAGCAGAGCGCATCCATGTGCGTATACCAGGCCTCACAGGACGGATCCCGGGGTCTTACCTTCGTGATAAATCACGGCATTCAAGTTTTGTTGCGATAACGCAACTCGAGAATCTTATGTCGCAGCCAAGTTTTGACTGATAAAATCAAAGAATTTCGAACTTAAATTAACTTCTTCCAATTCCCTCCCGATGGGAGTAGTCACTCTGTATTTTGTCGACTATGTAGTCGAAGTTTGTATGATAATCTTTCTTCACCTCCACTATTGATTATCTCATCCTCTATCGGGTGCGCGCTCAGCGCTCCCGATGGGAGTAGCCCCCAAGGCTATGTTTGAATACTTGTAGTCAAGCATAGGCTCAAAATTCACTTCGTCTTCTTTCTTTTGATTTCTCCTGTTTATAAGCCCCCGAGCCCAATGCGAGGTTTTTCATATCGTGCAACCACACTCTTCCCTTCTTATTTCTTCTTTGGTATTTATCGTCTGCTATGTGCAGAATTTAACTCCTCTGTAGAATACGTTTATGGGCCTTGCTTACCACGGGGGCCCGATAATACGTGTTTATAAATAAAGCATCTCTTGGCAAGGGGTAAAAACCCTAATCAAATTCCTCCTCCGTTGCATCGTCTTCTCTCTTTATCTAGGGTTTCTAGCCTTCTTCCGTGTCCACATGGCTGACGCAGATGGTTCTCGTTTGAACCTTGGCTCTCCGGTGGCGCTGCGAGGTCGGGGCCGCCCTCGTGGAAGCAAGAACAAAACAACTCTGGCTGCCGCAGGATCGTCATCGGCCGCTCCGGTGAAACACCGTCCCGGCCGCCCACCTGGTAGTAAGAACAAGCCCAAGGTGACTGGCGCTGCCCCAGGTCCAAGCGCTCCTCCACCTGCTGCTCCCGCTGCTCCTGCTGCTCCTCCCAGAATCTTTTCTTTCTTCTGCATTGCCATGGCGCAGTGCCGCGAGATTCAGCGCCTGCCGCTGAATTTCACCAAGTTCATGGATGGGCGAGAACTACGAGAAGCGGTTCTCCGTGAACAATCTGGCAGTGGGACTCCATACGAAGTGGAGGTTTGGTATGATGGCGATGGCGAGCAGTACTTGAAGGGTGGCTGGTCGCAGTTTGCAGAAGACCACGACATTCATCAAGGTTTCTTCATGACCTTCGACTTCCATGTCGGCACGTCGAAGTTCGACGTGAAGATCTATGACGGCACCCAGTGCCAGAAGGAGTATGAGGCTGAAGTCCACTTTCATTAGGATCTACTTTATATGTAATTTCTTTTGATAATGTCCTTGCTGTCGTGCTATATGTAATGAATGTTCGTACTCTGCTTTGACGCCTTTTATGAGTACCATGAAAACAAATCATTGTTCTGAGGTATGCTTTATATATATCGGGTTCTTTGCGAACCAATTATTTTGAAGAATATCGTGTTGACTGCACCACCTTGTAATATAAAAAGATCTCCATGTCGCGATAAAAGTTCCTTTCATATGACCCGAGGGTTGAAGCCCCCGAGCGGAGAAGTAAAAATATTTGTACAATTTTGTCGAGTCCAACCCAAAGAACCCAACCTGTGGCCTCATGTTCTGGGTTCAGAAGGTTAACTCGAGTTTATTGATACCACTAGATTTATTCTACACGTAAAAACATCGTAGCTGCTCTGCATTCCACGGGTTGCTCTCGTCTTTCCCTGTCTTCTTGTCTTGTAGTCGATATGCTCCACCTGGTATTACTTCTGTGACGATGTAAGGTCCCACCCAAGGGGACTCCAATTTGCCATGGCTGTCTTGCCTGAGTCGCAAAACTAAGTCTCCCACCACGAAGGATCATGGACGAACTCGACTACTGTGGTAGTTTCGTATGCTCTGTTGATACTGCGTGGCTCTTTCTAATGCCTTATCTCTTGCTTCATCTAGTGCATCGACATCGTCTTGCAATGCTTCTGTTGATGTTGTCTCGTCGTATGCCATCACTCTTGGAGCCTCGTGTGTAACTTCGACTGGAAGCACGGCTTCTGCGCCATGGACCAGAAAGAAAGGAGTTTCTTGAGTTGCTGTGTTAGGCGTAGTTCTTAGGCTCCAAAGAACGGAGGGCAATTCATCTACCCAAGCGCTCTTGGCTTTCTCGAGAGGTGCTAAGAGCCTCTTTTTTATCCCACTACATATCAGGCCATTGGCTTTTTCGACTTGCCCATTTGTCTTCGGGTGCGCCACAGATGCAAATTTGAGTTTGATTCCTAGTCCTTCGCAATAACTCTTGAATTCCTTTGAGGTGAATTTTGTCCCGTTGTCTGTGATGATGCTATATGGTACACCGAAACGGAATACTATTGACTTGATGAAGCTGATTGCTGCTGTTGAATCTTGAGTTGTTACAGGGGCTGCTTCCACCCACTTGGTAAATTTATCGACTGCCACTAGCATGTAAACATGTCCTCCTGGCCAGGATTTGTGCAACTTTCCCACCATATCGAGGCCCCATTGCGCAAAGGGCCAGGACAATGGTATTGTTTGTAGCTCTGCTGCTAGTGCATGCGGTCTAGATGCAAATCTTTGACATGCTTCACACTTTCAAACTATATCTTTCGCGTCTTCGATGGCTGTTAACCAATAAAATCATGCTCAGATTGCTTTTGCCGCTATTGCTCTGCTGCTAGCATGATGGCCGCACACTCCGCCGTGTATATCTTTTAGTATTACTTGTCCTTCCTGGGGCGTTACACAACGCTGCAAAACACCGGTAATACTCTTCTTATATAATTTCCCCTGCAACACGACAAACGCTTTCGATCGTCGAGTTATCTTTTTGGCTTCCACTGCATCTTCTTGTAACTGCTTATTTATCATATACGCGAGATATGGTTGCATCCAGGTTTCTTCTATCATCATGACTTCCTCAGGTTCTGGCGTAGCCCCCGAGTCTGCTGCAGTAGTCAAACTTTTCACACTTTTTATTGATCTTTCTACTATTTCCTCCCAAAATACTCCGGACGGCACGGGTAAACACTGTGACCCGATATTTGCTAAATTGTCGGCTTCTTCATTACTGTTCCTGCTTATGTGCGAAACTTCGCATCCATCGAATATTCCTTCGAGATAATGATATAAGTTCTTGTAGGCCATCATGTTGTCATTGATTGTGTCACATCTGTTCATAACTTGCTGGACAATGTAACAACCCAAATTTTTGGGAAATAGAAATAAATGGATTTATTAAAATACAAAATTTTGGAGACAAGAAAAACCTTTATTTTAAATACAAGATTAATTTCTTGTCTTTTACAACTTGTGAATTTGAGCATTTGCTCCCATGCTTCAAATAAAAAGAGTATGAGAAGGGTTTTAAAACAAATCCTTTGAGCCCAAATTTTTAATCGTTTAGAAAGGAAATGTTTGGAATAGAGGTAAAACCTTTATTTTCAAGAAACCTATCTTTGTTTTAAAAAAAGGAGAATAAAAATATCCCATTTCAAAAATTACTATTTCTCATTTCTCAAGTTGACATTTCCAAAAATGTTGGAATCAACATTTCGAAAACTTATTTTCAAAACTTTGAAAAACTCCCAAATGTTTTCTTTAACCAAGTTTTGGAAAACAAATAATTATACCTGTCAAATGTTTTTGTTAAATTGAAATAGTTTTCTAACTATTAAATCTTGTGCATGGTTACATGCTAAACCCATTTGGGTCAATTACCAAACCCAAAATTAAGTCAAGCAATCACAAACAAATAGAAAAGAATCAAGAAAATAAACCGCAACACAAAAACCTAAGTAAGAAAAGAGGAAGTAGTGATCTTAAAAAAATTACTGATTACACTACTTTGCCCTTATATATTAAGCAATATTTGAACTATACCATCATGCATCTCTCCACCACAACTAAGAACAAGTTACAAAGAATCAAATACAATAAAGTTTGAAACAAAAATCAACTTGGAACCCTATTCAAATTTCTACCCAAGTTTGAATTCAAATAAGAGGTCATTCCCAACTCCATGTCATCTCCAAGAAAACCAACACCTTTGGACCAAGATAAAACCTTTGCACTTCATATTGCATGTATGCATAGATTTCTAATATATGTCTTTTATGATTTCATGTATGTTATAATTGGTTGTGCAATGATTAGTTAATTCAAACTTAACCAACAGAAGCATTAGAGAAGAACCACAAAGACCAAAAGAACCAGAAGCAAGAGAAATAAAGAAAAAGAGAAGAAAAGTTTGATCTAGAAAATATTATTGACTACCCTACTTTGGACACTTAGATTAAGAAATCTGTAAATCAATTAAGTGTGTGGTCAGTTGGTTGAGCTTGACCAAACTACATACTTACTCAACCAAAGTTTTTCAAACAAAAACTCAAACCAGAACCCCACTCAAACATCCGCCAAAAACCGAATCTGAATCAGCAAACAAACCTTATCTTCGAATTAAAAAATTTGCAAAACAATATCTTTCTTCAGAACAAAAATAGATTTGGAAACCCTACTAGATATCTTGACAACCCACGGTGGCCGTTTTCAAAAATTCAAATTCGGAGTTCATTCGAGCATTTGACCGAACACCTAGTGGGCAGGATTCAGCAATAGTACAATCACTGTTGCAAGCAGCCCCCGGTACACCCTAGCCCCGTAGCTGTACCCGACGACACCCCTCTCCCATCCCGCGTCCATCCCCCTCTGTTTCCTTGCTCGCTCTGGCCCGACCACTGCGGGGGACCAGCTAGCCGCCACCACCGCCCTCGCTTGCTCCCTCTGCACCAGACCACCCCGCCGCCCGCAAGCGCGCCAGCGAGTGCCTGCAACCCTCCACAGCCCTCCGCCGAAAGCCCCGACCGCCCCTCTCCTTCTTTAGCCGACACAAGCCGCGCTCCGGCCGCCGATCCCATCACCCCGTGCTCCCTATCCCGTCTATAAAAAGGCCGTCATTGTTGGCAGGAAAGATGCACCTCACCTCCCTCTACCTCCTAGACATCATCTCCTCGCTAGTTGCTCACCGGTTTGAGCTCGCCGGAGTAGACCGAGCTCTGGAGCGCCCTGCCGTTCCCGGTGTTCCCAAGCCTCCTTCGAGCCGCCGTCTGGACAAGGTGGAAGAGGAGGAGCTCCTCCGCCGGACTGCAACTCGCCGTCGCCTCCCGTGCCTTCCTCGTCGAGCTACGCCGCCGCGCCCTTCGCCCCGCCGTCGGTGAGCTCCTCGCCGTGTCCCAGTAGGGAACGAAGCTGCGTACCGTTTCGATTAATTCGGTCCTGACAGCTGGGCCCCCGCTGTCAGGCCAGTTTTCTATTTTTTTTCTGCTCCCACGCCAGACTACAGCCTAGTGGGCCGGCCCAGTTTAGTCTGTGTGTCCGGCCCGAGTTAAAAAAAAGGGGTTAATATATTTTTCGATTCTTGAAAAAACTCATTCAGATGCTTTCGTATATTTAATTTTCCCGGAGATCTACTGATTCAAATTTAACAAATGAATATGTTTTGGAAACCTTAGAACATAAGCTATCCTTTAGAAGTAGTTTCAACACAATTGGATTTACATAGTGGTTGCAGTAAAAATAACAAAACATGAGCTTTTCCAACTTAGAAAATCCATATCAATTCAAATAAAATTCCTAAAAATATAAATCCAACTTTAGAAATTCACAATTAGTAATACCCATCTGCCTGTAGCATTAGATCTCATTTTTAAACCTTTTAAAGTAAATGCTATTTACCTATATGGTTATATAAGCATTTGCCATATAGGATTTTATTAAACTCAAACCTATAATCGAAATTTTTATGGAACTCTTATTGTTAAACCATATTTCCAAATACCTATCTATAGGTATTAATCTCAGTCCATGTGTACTTGTAGAAGACATTTGGAAATTTAATACTACATAGTAGTAATTAGAAACTCAAACTTGCACACCTATCTCAAAATATAGAAATGATATGAAACCAATTCGAATCAACCACATTTCTAAATATTAATCTATAAACCCTAATACAAGTCAACTAGGATCTATAGACTCTACTTGTAGATTCAAATTTGATTACTAAATAGTTGCAAACTAGAAATGGCTTCAATAAAAGAAAAATACTCCTAATCCTGTGAAGCCTCTTTAGTTGAACCATAATCTTGAATATATACTAGTAGTATATGAACTATGGTCAATAAGGACTTGCAAGAGATATTTCATGATTTAAAGTGAATTAAATCCTCACTTAAGTCAAGAAAGTGATAATCCCATCTATATGAACTCAATTAAGTTGAAGCCACTCTCCATAGCATTCTTAGATAACTTTTCTTACCCTAGTATCCTTGATTGTTGAATGTGTGTGGTTTGTGAATTGTTTGGTGATTGTATGTTTATTTATTTCTCGACGATTAGACGACAACGAGAGTAAGGAGAATGGATACTGAAGTCCACCAAGAAATGGAGATGGAGATCAATCAACCCAAGATGAAGATGAAGACTATTTTGACATTGCCAAGCGAGGCAAGCCATCTTTTGAATCATACTCCAAATGCCTAGTTTTACCATTGCATTCTACTTGTTTTTAAGTAAATTGCATGATTGAATTGCTAAGAGTAGAATGTTAGTGTGTAGTGATATCTTGCTTAGCAAGAGTATCAAGCTGAGTTTATCCAACCTTAGTTTAGTGGCATCATCACTCAATGTAGTGGCTTAGTCGCTAATAAAATTGAGGTCATCTATAAGGGGAACCCTATTTGAAATTGGTGACTTGAACTTGAAAACTTGAATTGGAGATTTCTCCTACATGATGGTTTTATGAAGGAAAATAATCTTGACTAAGGACTATGGAATGTATTTGCTAAATGATAATAAGTGATGTACTATGTGAGCCAACCATACCGTACAACCACATTACCCATATATGGGAAGGGGCTTAGTCCGTAGTTTGTTTTCTTTAGTATGGGAGACCTCATTTGAACTTATAGAAGCGGGAATCCCTCAGGGACGCTTCCGAAGCCGGGACTGGCCATAGCTGTGATGGAGGATACCACAGACTATGGGAGTCCAAGATACAGCATCCTGTAGCCGGAAAAACTATGAGTTCCATTCCGTATCTAGACTCATAGGGAGGATCCTATACTAAAGTAGACAAGTGAAAGATTTTGTTTGATCATCTGAACCCCGCATACTTGTGTATGACGATCCGTGGATTATTCCCGGCAGATAGATTGAATCTTGTGGGTAAAGTGTACCCCTCTGCAGAGGTTGCGAAACTATTCGAATAGCCGCGTCCGCGGTCATGGACAGTTGGCAAGCTGTACTTGACTTTTGTCAAGAATGTTAACAACTTAAGGTGAACTTGGTGAATGACTTGACTTGATATTTGATGTTGACCAGCACTTGAAGTTCCTCTTTAGATTTAACTTAGAGAATTAAATCTTCTTCTCTACTAATGAAAATTCTTGGGAAACAAACTAGCTTTTTGCAAATAAACTTAGTGCTTAGTCCACCATAGCAACCATGCATATCTCTCTCATCACTTTGTTTATAAGATGGTTTGCGAGTGCATCCAATGTACTCATGGCTGTGTCCCTGGCTATCAACTTGTCCAGACTTGAAGGAGAAAGATCATGAACGAAGGACATTCAGACGACTTTGTGAATTAGGCTCGTTTCCTACTGTCTGCTTTGCCTGTGCGGTTGAAGCTTGACAATATGGACCCCAAAGTGTTATTCCGCTGCATGTTGATGTAATGTAAGGTTTGGTCTGTGCGACCACCTATGTAATCCCCTTTATTTAATATTAATAGCTATGACTGTGATATCAACTACGTTATGTAAATCACAACAATGATTCTGGGATTGTGATGGATTACATAACGGGCACTTCGAATTTGTGATAAATTCGCGGGTGTCACAAGTTGGTATCAGAGCCAGGTTGACTCTAGGAAACCCTAGCTAGCATGGTCGTTAGAAAATGATACCTTTGATATCACAAGTTTGGTATCAGGACTATCATGACCTTAAGAGACCTTAGTTAGAATGGTCGTTAGCTAAGAAAGTAATATTTTGGCAAACACTTATTTCTACAAAAGAAACTTATTTGCTTTGGTATACAAAGCCAATCTTATACCCTCATCTTATTCACTTCAAATATCTTACACTCTCAACTTATACTCTCAAAATAGTTTGACAAAGATTTTTTTTATCCTCTTTGATTTCAAAATCTTTTAAAGATTTGTTCTTACTCTATTCCTCATCTACTTCAAATTTATACTCTGGACGATTCCAACATAAGACCCAAGATACAATGGATCCGAAGAGTGCGGACTCAATATTTTCCAAGACTTTAACCTTCGACGTCAATTACGAATGCTACCATCAAAAAGAGAGCTGAATCTTCACATTACCCAAAAATCTTCCGACAAGAGTCAACCCTGTGCGACAAAGACTTCAAGAGCAAAGAGAGAGTGATCAGAAATGATGAAGACCCAGCAACCTTTTGACCCACAGGATTTATAGGAAATGCTCAGTTGATTTCATTGAGCTACCCTTACCTCACGATTACTAAGTGTGCTTACTGCCTTGTGTGTTTGAATGGTTGATCTGTTTTGAGATGTGTTGCTCATATGCCATCCAGCAACATGTAGTCACCATCCCAACATCTTGTTTATTCAAAAAAATATTTTTGTCTTTCTAACCCACAATAAACTCTGAAAAATATCAACCCGTGTGAGAAACATTTTTAGAACTTTTCCCTCTCATCTACGACCCGTAATCGAAAACCCATTACTATTGAAGATAACCTCAACATCTGCATGAGAAGGAAGAAACCTTTCCGGAATACCCCGAAGCAACT
Organism: Dactylis glomerata; assembly: GCA_007115705.1. NCBI lineage: Eukaryota > Viridiplantae > Streptophyta > Magnoliopsida > Poales > Poaceae > Dactylis > Dactylis glomerata. The sequence goes on along the minus strand of QXEO01000834.1, from coordinate 3,377,277 downwards.
CTTACAACCTGAAGGCACGAAGAGAAGGAAATCAACCATCACGAACCAGCCGTGTACCCCCGAAGTTGCTCCTAGTTACAAAGTAGTATGAACAAGTTGGATCAAGATTTTGGAACATAAGTCATCAAGAAGCCGGAGCCACCTTAGTTTCATACTAGTAGTCTTGTTTTATCTCTTTGTGAAACCAGACCTATAATCCACAAGACCTTGTTTTATGAAGTTCTATGGTTTAAACCTAAAATATTTTGTTTTTGAAATGTCTGATTGTTTGTTGAAAATGCTATGTGATTGATGAATATGTGTTTTGGCCCATTTGGCCTTATCACATTTTGGGTGTACCCAATCTTTCCATCTCTATAGGAATCAATATACACTCTATCTCTTATCTGGTAATCTCATTTCTCAATCTATCTCAATCTCAACTTGTGAATCTCGGGACGAGATTCTTTTTAAGGGGGGAAGATTGTAACAACCCAAATTTTTGGGAAATAGAAATAAATGGATTTATTAAAATACAAAATTTTGGAGACAACAAAAACCTTTATTTTAAATACAAGATTAATTTCTTGTCTTTTACAACTTGTGAATTTGAGCATTTGCTCCCATGCTTCAAATAAAAAGAGTATGAGAAGGGTTTTAAAACAAATCCTTTGAGCCCAAATTTTTAATCGTTTAGAAAGGAAATGTTTGGAATAGAGGTAAAACCTTTATTTTCAAGAAACCTATCTTTGTTTTAAAAAGAGGAGAATAAAAATATCCCATTTCAAAAATTACTATTTCTCATTTCTCAAGTTGACTTTTCCAAAAATGTTGGAATCAACATTTCGAAAACTTATTTTCAAAACTTTGAAAAACTCCCAAATGTTTTCTTTAGCCAAGTTTTGGAAAACAAATAATTATACCTGTAAAATGTTTTTGTTAAATTGAAATAGTTTTCTAACTATTAAATCTTGTGCATGGTTACATGCTAAACCTATTTGGGTCAATTACGAAACCCAAAATTAAGTCAAGCAATCACAAACAAATAGAAAAGAATCAAGAAAATAAACCGCAACAAAAACCTAAGTAAGAAAAGAGGAAGTAGTGATCTTAAAAAAATTACTGATTACACTACTTTGCCCTTATATATTAAGCAATATTTGAACTATACCATCATGCATCTCTCCACCACAACTAAGAACAAGTTACAAAGAATCAAATACAATAAAGTTTGAAACAAAAATCAACTTGGAACCCTATTCAAATTTCTACCAAAGTTTGAATTCAAATAAGAGGTCATTCCCAACTCCATGTCATCTCCAAGAAAACCAACACCTTTGGACCAAGATAAAAACTTTGCACTTCATATTGCATGTATGCATAGATTTCTAATATATGTCTTTTATGATTTCATGTATGTTATAATTGGTTGTGCAATGATTAGTTAATTCAAACTTAACCAACAGAAGCATTAGAGAAGAACCACAAAGACCAAAAGAACCAGAAGCAAGAGAAATAAAGAAAAAGAGAAGAAAAGTTTGATCTAGAAAATATTATTGACTACCCTACTTTGGACACTTAGATTAAGAAATCTATAAATCAATTAAGTGTGTGGTCAGTTGGTTGAGCTTGACCAAACTACATACTTACTCAACCAAAGTTTTTCAAACAAAAACTCAAACCAGAACCCCACTCAAACATCCGCCAAAAACCGAATCTGAATCAGCAAACAAACCTTATCTTTGAATTAAATTTTTTGCAAAACAATATCTTTCTTCAGAACAAAAATAGATTTGGAAACCCTACTAGATATCTTGACAACCCACGGTGGCCGTTTTCAAAAATTCAAATTCGGAGTTCATTCGAGCATTTGACCGAACACCTAGTGGGCAAGATTCAGCAATCTTATATTTACTAATTGGACGCACCATACGAGCCACCACGTTAATTCTGAAGAAAACTAACGCCTCAACCATCGGATATATCTCTTTGTTATGTTAAACCGTTGGATGTACATAATACCGGTATATCTCGGCTTCGTGAAAGAACGGACTCTCCCCGTCTCCTGTGGCAGCTGCCGAATAGAGTTTCTCGGTGGTACTCAGGCGCCGCGTCCCTTCACCGTGACATCCTCAATTTCTTGCACCGTCGGTATGCTGCAGATCGAAGACTACCATCTAATCTAGCCTCTCGCCGATCGTGTTGTGTAATTAAGCTTTCAATCTCCTCAGCTTACAATTTCTTATCAGGTTACAATCTAGATTAGATCTATTCTTTCTGTGAACCACGCCGGCGGTGATGTCAATGATACGATTGGTGTTTCTAGGCCACCACGCCGCTGGCAACATTGCCGCTGCGGAACAGGCTCTTCGACACAGGCGGGAATATCAGATTTTTCTTCTACGGTATTACAACTTAGAAGCCGCTCGCATACGTCAAGCTTTTTTACTTTCTATCTCCATATATCGCTGACATATTCTATGAGTTGAAACTCCAGGTGAGACTGCTGGTGGCGGTATGGACTTCTAGGACTACGACCGTGAACTCTAGCACTCCAAACGAGGCTCGACAAGAAGAACCTGTTGCGGGAAATAAAAGCAGCAGGTACGTGCATGTGTGTGGTGAGTAGTGATGGCAAGGATTGGCTGCACAAGAACATGCAAGGCATGTGTCATCTCCGGTAAGACCATTTATGTTTGGCATTCGTTCTACATGCTTGCTCTGAGTTCTATATATTTGAAGGGGACTGTACAAAAGGTAAGTAAGGTCATATTTACAAAAGGTAAATATTATCTCTGGTAAGGTTAAGTAAACCGCTGCAGAGGCTGGGGCGTTCTTTGCTCCCATTTCGAAAAAAAGTAAACCGCTGCTATTTCCCATTTGACTAGCCAGGCTGGTATTTGTATGAACAATATAATTTTTTTTCTAAGATCTATCTCCTATGCACTGATCTTGGTGGCTAAGATGAGAAATATTTTTGAATAATTAGCTCTATAAATTATTAGTATAATATCATTCACATAATTAATATCATGTTCTACCTCCATAAACTGGTCAGTGTATTAAATTACATTTCCAATAAAATGGATGAATTTATAAAGGCTACTAAATCAGATTCAATAATTATATTCTCTGTACTTCAAAGGCTAAAATTTAGATTATGACCTAGAAAATTCATGTTGCCTAATCAAGAGCAAGTGGAAGAAATATAGACATTTTTGCCCTATTAATTACGGTGCAAACTATATTAAATGTTCTAATATTCAACTATATATATATATATATATATATATATATATATATATATATATCTTTACATATTCTAATGTATTCAGCTCTGTGAAAACTAATTCTCACGCAAGAATTTTGTAGATCAATATGATCACATGATTTTACTATGTACATCTGAACCATATAAAACTTCTACATATTCTAATACAAACACATTATAAAATTGTATTTGTGTGTTTTAACCAGTTTAATGTTTCAATGATTAATATCATATTATTTTCAATAGCTAGCCCATGCAGGAGCATGGGTTGATGACTAGTAGTACAATCACTGTTGCAAGCAACCCCCAGTACACCCTAGCCCCGTAGCTGTACCCGACGACACCCCTCTCCCATCCCGCGTCCATCCCCCTATGTTTCCTTGCTCGCTCTGGCCCGACCACTGCGGGGGACCAGCTAGCCGCCACCGCCGCCCTCGCTTGCTCCCTCTGCACCAGACCACCCCGCCGCCCGCAAGCGCGCCAGCGAGTGCCTGCAACCCTCCACAGCCCTCCACCGAAAGCCCCGACCGCCCCTCTCCTTCTTTAGCCGACACAAGCCGCGCTCCGGCCGCCGATCCCATCACCCCGTGCTCCCTATCCCGTCTATAAAAAGGCCATCATTGTTGGCAGGAAAGATGCACCTCACCTCCCTCTACCTCCTAGACATCATCTCCTCGCTAGTTGCTCGCCGGTTTGAGCTCGCCGGAGTAGACCGAGCTCCGGAGCGCCCTGCCGTTCCCGGTGTTCCCAAGCCTCCTTCGAGCCGCCGTCTGGACAAGGTGGAAGAGGAGGAGCTCCTCCGCCGGACTGCAACTCGCCGTCGCCTCCCGTGCCTTCCTCGTCGAGCTACGCCACCGCGCCCTTCGCCCCGCCGTCGGTGAGCTCCTCGCCGTGTCCCAGTAGGGAACGAAGCTGCGTACCGTTTCGATTAATTCGGTCCTGACAGCTGGGCCCCCGCTGTCAGGCCGGTTTTCTATTTTTTTTTCTGCTCCCACGCCAGACTACAGCCTAGTGGGCCGGCCCAGTTTAGTCTGTGTGTCCGGCCCGAGTTAAAAAAAAGGGGTTAATATATTTTTCGATTCTTGAAAAAACTCATTCAGATGCTTTCGTATATTTAATTTTCCCGGAGATCTACCAATTCAAATTTAACAAATGAATATGTTCTGGAAACCTTAGAACATAAGCTATCCTTTAGAAGTGGTTTCAACACAATTGGATTTACATAGTGGTTGCAGTAAAAATAACAAAACAGGAGCTTTTCCAACTTAGAAAATCCATATCAATTCAAATAAAATTCCTAAAAATATAAATCCAACTTTAGAAATTCACAATTAGTAATACCCATCTGCCTGTAGCATTAGATCTCATTTTTAAACCTTTTAAAGTAAATGCTATTTACCTATATGGTTATATAAGCATTTGCCATATAGGATTTTATTAAACTCAAACCTATAATCGAAATTTTTATGGAACTCTTATTGTTAAACCATATTTCCAAATACCTATCTATAGGTATTAATCTCAGTCCATGTGTACTTGTAGAAGACATTTGGAAATTTAATACTACATAGTAGTAATTAGAAACTCAAACTTGCACACCTATCTCAAAATATGGAAATGATATGAAACCAATTCGAATCAACCACATTTCTAAATATTAATCTATAAACCCTAATACAAGTCAACTAGGATCTATAGACTCTACTTGTAGATTCAAATTTGATTACTAAATAGTTGCAAACTAGAAATGGCTTCAATAAAAGAAAAATACTCCAAATCCTATGAAGCCTCTTTAGTTGAACCATAATCTTGAATATATACTAGTAGTATATGAACTATGGTCAATAAGGACTTGCAAGAGATATTTCATGATTTAAAGTGAATTAAATCCTCACTTAAGTCAAGAAAGTGATAATCCCATCTATATGAACTCAATTAAGTTGAAGCCACTCTCCATAGCATTCTTAGATAACTTTCCTTACCCTAGTATCCTTGATTGTTGAATGTGTGTGGTTTGTGAATTGAAAATAATATGATATTAATCATTGAAACATTAAACTGGTTAAAACACACAAATACAATTTTATAATGTGTTTGTATTAGAATATGTGGAAGTTTTATATGGTTCAGATGTACATAGTAAAATCATGTGATCATATTGATCTACAAAATTCTTGCGTGAGAATTAGTTTTCACAGAGCTGAATACATTAGAATATGTAAAGATATATATATATATATATATATATAGTTGAATATTAGAACATTTAATATAGTTTGCACCGTAATTAATAGGGCAAAAATGTCTATATTTCTTCCACTTGCTCTTGATTAGGCAACATGAATTTTCTAGGTCATAATCTAAATTTTAGCCTTTGAAGTACAGAGAATATAATTATTGAATCTGATTTAGTAGCCTTTATAAATTCATCCATTTTATTGGAAATGTAATTTAATACACTGACCAGTTTATGGAGGTAGAACATGATATTAATTATGTGAATGATATTATACTAATAATTTATAGAGCTAATTATTCAAAAATATTTCTCATCTTAGCCACCAAGATCAGTGCATAGGAGATAGATCTTAGAAAAAAAATTATATTGTTCATACAAATACCAGCCTGGCTAGTCAAATGGGAAATAGCAGCGGTTTACTTTTTTTCGAAATGGGAGCAAAGAACGCCCCAGCCTCTGCAGCGGTTTACTTAACCTTACCAGAGATAATATTTACCTTTTGTAAATATGACCTTACTTACCTTTTGTACAGTCCCCTTCAAATATATAGAACTCAGAGCAAGCATGTAGAACGAATGCCAAACATAAATGGTCTTACCGGAGATGACACATGCCTTGCATGTTCTTGTGCAGCCAATCCTTGCCATCACTACTCACCACACACATGCACGTACCTGCTGCTTTTATTTCCCGCAACAGGTTCTTCTTGTCGAGCCTCGTTTGGAGTGCTAGAGTTCACGGTCGTAGTCCTAGAAGTCCATACCGCCACCAGCAGTCTCACCTGGAGTTTCAACTCATAGAATATGTCAGCGATATATGGAGATAGAAAGTAAAAAAGCTTGACGTATGCGAGCGGCTTCTAAGTTGTACTCCCTCCGTTTAGAAATATAAGATGTTTTAGTTTTGTGAAGCTAATGTATCTAGACACCTTTTAGTGTATAAATTCGAACGAACTTATACACTAAAAGATGTCTAGATACACTCACTTCACAAAGCTAAAACATCTTATATTTCTAAACGGAGGGAGTAATACCGTAGAAGAAAAATCTGATATTCCCGCCTGTGTCGAAGAGCCTGTTCCGCAGCGGCAATGTTGCCAGCGGCGTGGTGGCCTAGAAACACCAATCGTATCATTGACATCACCGCCGGCGTGGTTCACAGAAAGAATAGATCTAATCTAGATTGTAACCTGATAAGAAATTGTAAGCTGAGGAGATTGAAAGCTTAATTACACAACACGATCGGCGAGAGGCTAGATTAGATGGTAGTCTTCGATCTGCAGCATACCGACGGTGCAAGAAATTGAGGATGTCACGGTGAAGGGACGCGGCGCCTGAGTACCACCGAGAAACTCTATTCGGCAGCTGCCACAGGAGACGGGGAGAGTTCGTTCTTTCACGAAGCCGAGATATACCGGTATTATGTACATCCAACGGTTTAACATAACAAAGAGATATATCCGATGGTTGAGGCATTAGTTTTCTTCAGAATTAACGTGGTGGCTCGTATGGTGCCTCCAATTAGTAAATATAAGATATAAGATTTATTTCTCGACGATTAGACGACAACGAGAGTAAGGAGAATGGATACCGAAGTCCACCAAGAAATGAAGATGGAGATCAATCAACCCAAGATGAAGATGAAGACTATTTTGACATTGCCAAGCGAGGCAAGCCATCTTTTGAATCATACTCCAAATGCCTAGTTTTACCATTGCATTCTACTTGTTTTTAAGTAAATTGCATGATTGAATTGCTAAGAGTAGAATGTTAGTGTGTAGTGATATCTTGCTTGGCAAGAGTATCAAGCTGAGTTTATCCAACCTTAGTTTAGTGGCATCATCACTCAATATAGTGGCTTAGTCGCTAATAAAATTGAGGTCATCTATAAGGAGAACCCTATTTGAAATTGGTGACTTGAACTTGAAAACTTGAATTGGAGATTTCTCCTACATGATGGTTTTATGAAGGAAAATAATCTTGACTAAGGACTATGGAATGTATTTGCTAAATGATAATAAGTGATGTACTATGTGAGCCAACCATACCGTACAACCACATTACCCCTATATGGGAAGGGGCTTAGTCCGTAGTTTGTTTTCTTTAGTATGGGAGACCTCATTTGAACTTATAGAAGCGGGAATCCCTCAGGGACGCTTCCGAAGCCGGGACTGGCCATAGCTGTGATGGAGGATACCACAGACTATGGGAGTCCAAGATACAGCATCCTGTAGCCGGAAAAACTATGAGTTCCATTCCGTATCTGGACTCATAGGGAGGATCCTATACTAAAGTAGACAAGTGAAAGATTTTGTTTGATCATCTGAACCCCGCATACTTGTGTATGACGATCCGTGGATTATTCCCGGCAGATAGATTGAATCTTGTGCGTAAAGTGTACCCCTCTGCAGAGGTTGCGAAACTATTCGAATAGCCGTGTCCGCGGTCATGGACAGTTGGCAAGCTGTACTTGACTTTTGTCAAGAATGTTAACAACTTAAGGTGAACTTGGTGAATGACTTGACTTGATATTTGATGTTGACCAGCACTTGAAGTTCCTCTTTAGATTTAACTTAGAGAATTAAATCTTCTTCTCTACTAATGAAAATTCTTGGGAAACAAACTAGCTTTTTGCAAATAAACTTAGTGCTTAGTCCACCATAGCAACCATGCATATCTCTCTCATCACTTTGTTTATAAGATGGTTTGCGAGTGCATCCAATGTACTCATGGCTGTGTCCCTGGCTATCAACTTGTCCAGACTTGAAGGAGAAAGATCATGAACGAAGGACATTCAGACGACTTTGTGAATTAGGCTCGTTTCCTACTGTCTGCTTTGCCTGTGCGGTTGAAGCTTGACAATATGGACCCCAAAGTGTTATTCCGCTGCATGTTGATGTAATGTAAGGTTTGGTCTGTGCGACCACCTATGTAATCCCCTTTATTTACTATTAATAGCTATGACTGTGATATCAACTACGTTATGTAAATCACAACAATGATTCTGGGATTGTGATGGATTACATAACGGGCACTTCGAATTTGTGATAAATTCGCGGGTGTCACAGACAACAAGGTTGGAATCTCCAAATATTTTTAGGCGAGTTGCTCCACATGCTTTAGCCATCTTCATTCCGTGCAACAAAGCCTCGTATTCTGCTTCGTTATTAGAAGCCTGTGGAAAACTCATCCTTAAGACATACTTCAATTTGTCGCCGTGGGGCGATATCAAGACTACTCCTGCGCCTGCGCCTTGAATTCTCTTAGAACCGTCAAAGTACATTGTCCAAACGCTGGATAAGTCTGGTGGTCCCATACTCTGCAGCTCCAGCCACTCTGCCGTAAAATCTAGCAAGACTTGTGACTTAATCGCCTTCCTTTTTTCGTACGTGATGTCCATGGGAGATAACTCAATTCCCCACAAAGAGACACATCCTGTTGCTGAAGGATTATTCAATATGTTCGACAGTGGCGCTTCATTGACCACTGTAATTGGGTGCACCGCAAAGTACTGTCGCAGTTTTCGTGCCGTTGTGAAAACACTATATGCAAGTTTCTGATAATGCGGGTACCTCTGTTTTGTCGGAGATAATACTTCACTGATGAAATATACCGGTCTTTGGACGCCGTGGGCTTTTCCTTCTTCACTTCTTTCGACTACTAATACTGTGCTCACCACCCGATGGGTTGCGGCGATGTAGAGTAGTAGTGGTTCTTTTTCTTTTGGTGCGACCAGCACTGGCGGCGTGGAAAGCACTTTTTCAACTGTGCGAAAGCTGCGTCTGCTTCTTCTGTCCATTCAAATTTATCATCTGACTTCTTCATAAGTGCATAGAAAGGAAGCGCCTTTTCTCCCAATCGAGCAACGAAATGACTTAATGCCGCGACGCGTCCTGCAAGTTTCTGTACGTCGTGCAGTTTCGTGGGTTTCCCCATTGTTAAAATTGCTTGAATCTTCTCTGGGTTCGCCTCTATTCCTCGCGCTAATACCAGAAACCCCAAAAGTTGTCCTGCTGATACGCCGAAGGAACACTTTGTCGGGTTAAGCTTAAGCTTGTACCTGCTCAGGTTGTCGAAGGTTTCTGCCAAGTCGCTGATTAAAGATTTCTCCTCTCTTGTGGTGATGACTACATCATCAATATAGACTTGGATGTTGCGTCCTACTTGGCTTCCGAGGCAGTTTTGCATCTTCCGTTGATAAGTTGCTCCTGCATTTTTTAGGCCGAACGGCATTGCTTGGTAGCAAAACACTCCGTACGGTGTGATGAAGGCCGTCTTTTCTTCGTCTTCTTTCTTCAATTTGATCTGATTGTAACCAGAATACGCGTCCAAAAAGGAAAACCTCGCGCATCCCGCTGTTGAATCGATTATCTGATCGACGCGGGGTAGAGGAAAGGGATCCTTTGGACAATGCTTATTGAGAGATGTGTAGTCGACACATACTCTTTGTATGTCTGTGTTCTTCTTGGGTACGATAACTGGGTTCGATACCCAACTCGAAGTTTTGATTTCTCTGATAAATCCGGCATTTTCTAGCCTGTGCAATTCTGATACTATCGCCTTCCTTTTAGGTTCATCAAATCGTCGCAATGGTTGCTTGACTGGCTTTGCCTTGAGATCTACATTTAATGCGTGCTCGACGAGTTCCCTGGGAACACCTGGCATGTCTGATGGACACCAGGCAAAGATTTCCCAGCGCTCACAGAGGAACTCGATGAGCGCGCTTTCCTATGTGGGATCTAAGTTCACCGCAATTGATGTCGTCTTGTTTGGATCCGTAGGGTGGACCTGGATCTTCTTCGAGTCCTGAGTTGTGTCGAAAGCCTGATCTGGCAGGGATCGTCCAACGTCGGGTAGCACATTATGAACCGTTTCTCCTTTTAGCCTTTCATATTCCGCTGTCATGCCAAAGGTTTGCGCCATCCTATTGAATTCTCTGTCACATGTGTTGGCTATTTCAAAGCTCCCTTGCACTGTAATTGTTCCTTTGGGTCCTGGGATTTTTAACGTAAGATACGCGTAATGAGGTACTGCCATGAACTTTGCAAATGCTGGGCGCCCCAGGATTGCATGGTATTGTGACGGCCAGTCCATAACTTCGAATTCCAGCTTCTCTCTGCGGTAGTTGGTGATACTGCCAAAGCAGACATCGAGTTATATTCTTCCCAAAGGGTAGTTTGCGGCTCCTAGTACTATTCCATGGAAGGAGCAATCTGTTGGCTTCAAACTCGACAGCGAGATACACATTGCCTTTAGGGTTCTAGCATATATTAAGTTTATGCCACTCCCTGCATCCATGAATACTCTTCCGATGTCGTACCCTCCTATTTGCGCCTTTAAAACCATAGGCGAGTGGCCTGGCCTGGGAACTTTCCTTGGGTGGTCTGCTCTACTGAACTTAACTGGTTGATCTGACCACCGCAAGTACTCTGTAGTAGCTGGTGGTGACGATATTACTAGGTTTACTTGCCTGGATATGCTCTTTCGCTCTTTCTTCGACTTAGGCACCGGTTGAATCATAGCTGATATGTAAACTTTTGACTCTAGGTGTCTTGCTAACCTTTGCATTTGATATCCTTGACTTATATGTTTTTCTCCTTGCCACCCTCCTTGGCTTGAGCCCATGGCGCTTTGTAGCCTTAGGAATGTTCTACAATCCTTCATCTGGTGATTTGAGACTCTTTTCCCGTCAAGATACGCGTAGTGGATTCGACAAGGTCCGTATAGCATATCCTCGGCCGAAGGACCGGAGTATCTCGATTTTTCTACTCCTTTTGCCTGAAACCTCCTATTTTCATATCCTCCCTCTTCTTCTGCTCCGTAGCCCGCGGCTATCTGATTTCGCCTTCCTTGGTTATCCCTGCTGCGGTGTCGTCTCCTCTGTCTACTTATTCTGTCGACTTCTGGTGAACGTACCCTTTTGTTATTATATGCGTCCTCTCCATCAGCGAATTTGTTGGCTTGTTCCATTAGCTCGGCTACTATCGTAGGTCTTGTTCTTCCTATCTCTTCCACGAGATCTGAGCGACGCAGTCCGGCCGAAAAGGCGTCTATTGCTCATTCGCCGGAGACGTCTTCTGCTGAGTTTTTGATTATACTCCATCGTTGTATATAAGAACGTAGGGTTTCGCCTTTCCTTTGCACACACGCCTTAACTTCCTCCAATGATGCTGGGCGTTTGTATGTTGCACGAAAATTTCTTGCGAATTGGCTTTCGAGTTCTCCCCAACTTCCAATGGATTCGTTGGGTAGGGTATTCAACCAGGACCGTGCTGCGCTGGTGAGGTGTAGCTGCAAACTTTGCATTGCAGTCGCTTTTGTTCCCCCTAATTTCTGCACTGCCTGCAAATAGTCCGATAACCACAGGGTAGGTTCTTGCGACCCGTCATACTTATGCTGGTCGTGTGGCAATTTGAATCCTTTGGGTACCCGCATTTTGTGAACCCTGCGGGTAAAGCATAACGCGCCCATCTCTTTATCGTCGTCTTCATAATTCTCTTCCCTCCAGGCGTAGCGTGATTTATTTACTCGAGCCTGCGCTATTATATTTCTTGCGTCTTCCTTCCTCTTTTGTCGCATTTCCTCTTCTGATGACTCGCTATACTCGTTACCTATGAAGTTGTATCCGAACTTCTCCTTTTGCTTTTCCTTGCAGCTTGTCGACTTTGTCTCTAGGCCTTTTTCCCTGATCTTGCTCTCCACTATTCCGAGGCTTCGTATCGCGGATCGGTGCATATCTTCTCGCGGATCCCCAGGTTCTGGCCTTGTAGTTAGTAAATACGCCTGTGCTGGTATCAACGCTGCTTCTGGTGTTTCTTGTATGAAGTCATCTTCCTCCTCTTCTAGCTGTGGGGTAAGGCTCCTTGAGTACCTTTCCTCCCTGCTGTGTGTTGTCGCCCCCCTGTTGTGTTTTGGGTCTCCGCGCCTTTCTCTACTATACTCGGAATCTTCACTATAGTCATCCCAGTATTCCTCCCTTGATATACTGTTATTGTCTTGAAAAATCATGTCTCTTTCCTCTCTTAGTTTCTTCCTGTGTTGGTATAATGCATACTGATATCCCATTAGAACTTCTCTTCTCGATCCTTCGGGTACTTCTGTACCATGATTGATAGCTGACTTGATCATTCTCCATTCGCCAGCCGAAACATGGACTTTCTCCTTCTCCTTTTTGTTGTGTTCTCTTATTTTGTCGACTTGCCTGTCGACCTTTTTACTTCCTTCGTTGTTGTTTTCTTCTTCTGCTTCAGTGATAATGACGCATAACTGATGTATTTTGGAGACGCCACTGCTTCCCACGGCGAAGTCCCTTTCGTTGTTGTGCGTTTGACACGCTCTTTCTTCTGAGTCGAAATTTTCCCGAATTTTGTTGCCTTCTGCGATTGGTGCTTTTTCTAAGCTGACCGGTGAGTTTACCTCGCTGGAAGAGCCTTCTGATGATTCCAACGTTTCCTCTGTTTCGGGCTTGCTCGCCGACGGATCTGGTTTCATCAAATCCGAGAGGCGGGATGAACCCGATGGCCCGATGAAGATGCTCAAACTTTCAATTGTTAACTCTGTCTCTTGGCTTCCGTCGAGTTCTGAACTGTTGTTGGCTAAAAGCGAAAAAGTCGTCGAATTCATGATTCCAACGCCCAGATCCCCACGGTCGGCGCCAATTGACGAGGGTTAACTCGACAAATATCCTAGATGAAGGACTTAGGATCGGGAAGATAGGGTGCTGGATGAACTCGAAGGTAAAGTGAGTCAAAATAGGTGTGTCTCGAAAGTAAACTTGGGTGTTCAACCTGGCTTGCTTTCAATCTGGCCTACACCGTCCCCTCCTGGCCCCTATATATAGGTGGCCAGGTCTCGAGGACTGGGTAGGGTCCAATACAGATTACAATATCGACATATGGTAAGAACTTGTATTCGACTATCATTACAATTGGGTCTAGCTATACGGGCCTTAGGGGTACTCAACTAACGGGCTCTATTAACTATACCCTTGTCAGCCGGCTTGATTGAAATCTGGAGTCTTGTCTAACTTGGCAAACTTAAGGTACAGTTTCTTCTTCCAGTTCTTGAATGCCTCGGCCATCTTGATCAGAGCAAACTTCTTGACTCTTTTAAGTAGCTCCTCATTTGCTTTCTCCTCCTCATCTGGATTCACATCTAGCCTCGGCAGGAGGAAATTAAGCATGAGCCTATCAAAAAGCCTATCTTTGGCGATGTCGCCGACATACGGGACTCCACCGCTGCTTGGCCAATTCCATTCTTAAACAATGATCGGGATGTGGTCCCTCGCAAGAACTCCACATTGCTTGACAAATTTTTTTGCGACCTCTTCAGGAGCTTGCGGTTCGCCGTCTACACCGACCACTTTGATTCTATATCTCACAGTGTTATCCAACTTTTTTGTTGGGCCTCATTTTGTTCTGACGGAAGAAGTGCTCGATCCGGAGGGCTAAAAGAAGAAAGAGTGTTAATATATGCATGTATATATATATAGATAGTCGGGCATTACAAAAACACATATATACACCTCGCCGGAGTTTCCGAGATTTAAGGTTCGGCCAGAGCTATCGCCTTCTTCCTCATAGGCCTCTCCCTTATCGGCTTCTCCCTCACCGGCATCTCCCCCGTTTGAGGCTTCTACCTCACCGGCGCCGTCTCCTCGGTTGAGAGATGCATCTCCCTCACCGGAATCATTCAGAAACGTCCTGGTGACATCGATATCTTCATTTTCACAGATCATTCCTTGGAGGAAGTATTCATCATCTTGAGTTTTGCCATGTGCTGGATCCATAGTATCTGCAAATTAAGAATTGCAAGTTATTATCAAGCAAAAAATCAAATGCAAATAAGCATATGCAAATAATCCATAATTATTGCGGGATATGTGTCGATATGGGGTGGAGGAAGAAGGGAGATATGTGTCGATATGTCGATACGTGTCGATATGGGGTGGAGGAAGAGGGAGGATATATGTCGATATGTGTCGATATGGGGTGGAGGAAGAGGAGAGATATGTGTCGATATGTGGCGTCGTCCTCGACTCGAGGCAGGGTGAGGAGCTCGGTGAATCCTATACTAGCTCGGTGAATCCTATAATATATATATATATGTCAATACTAGTTTTTTTTAACCCGTGCGTTGCTAAATACCTGTGCGTTGCTACGGTTTATAAATTTATAACAAATAAATTTATACAAAGTTCATTTGTGTGTTTTTCATAACTATAAGACAATGACAATATTTGCATCTTATAATTAAGGGATTTCTATTCTCGTGCCCCTGGGTCGTCAGTTGTACTCAGTTTTCCCTAGCCGCTTAACTTTTCCTCAGTTTTCCCCTCGCTCCAGTTTGAAACCCCTCGCAGACGCTCGGACGGGAGGGTTGCCGTCTGGTCAGAGGCCTTGACCGTTACCGGTGACGGCTAGGGAGCCGCGGTGGTTGTGAATGGACCGTTGCTTTTGAATGGTGTTGACTGTTGACCCAATGAGACACGTCAGACTGGCGGTCACTCACCCAAAGCTTTCCCCTCCGCCCGAGACTGGAAGAGCTCACCGCCCCTCCGCCGCCACGCCGTCCTGCCCTCCTACCTTATGGCGTCGTCCGCCCCCGAGCCGCCCCCGCCCCCACCACCACCCCCGGGAGGCGGAGAGGGCTCCGCCTCCACTAGATCTACCCCTATCGCGGTAGAGTTTGTACATCCGTCTGGTGTGCCGATTATGCCCCACAACGGCGGAGAAGATTGGGAATCGGAGGGATCTAACGCATAGATTCCATCTGGTTAAGCATCGTCTGCCTATGTGAATTAACAGTAGGCAGTTTTTGAGCGCGAATCGTTGTTGCTCAACTAACTGCGTTGCTTTTCGAATAGGATTGATCCAGCGCTGGCTTTTCGGCTGGTGGTTAGGCTGGATACTAGCTTTTTGCGTGATTCTGAACGCAATGTGAGTGGATTTTACATCCCAGCGGTGGTTGCAACTACCATCTCATTGAGGAATTTAAAAGATAACATCTGCGCTCAGTACCCCTGGGGCGCTGGTGATTCAGTTGATTTCCAATATTTCAACAGCATGGAGGGAAGATATGTTCCACTAATTTCCGATGACGATCTGGGAATTCTTTTTGCTTTAAATGATTCTTGCAGTGTCGGTAAAATTCGAATCCATGTGGACAGGGTCCATGCATTATCTGGTGTTGGGGCATTATCAGGTGGTCGGGCATCATGTCTCTCTAGTGTTGCTACCTCTGCTAATCGTGTGCGCCGCCCCGCTCCTTGTAGGTCGACAGCAGCACCATCTGTCCCCCAGTGCTAGTGGTAGTGGTAGCCAGATCGTTCATGCGGTCGATGTGGAGGACGATGCAGAGATTGAGGATCCGTCTCCTCAAGATGATGAGGATGAGTTGATGTTTCCTGAATTGGTAGATCGATGTAGTAAGCAGGCAATGGAGGATCAATACATGGAAGATATTGCACAAGGTGCCAGATTTGATGACACTGATGATGAAGAGAAGGATGAGAACAATGACAGCCTCGTTTTAGCCGATTACAAAGGTGATGACTTGCCAACAATTGAGTGTAACAGGGAGGATCCTCAGCTTGCAGAAGGCACCGTATTTCAAACGATGATGGACTGCCGTAATGCAATTACTACATATTGCATTCTCACCTAGAATGATTATGAGGTTATTAAAAGTGAGCCAGGTAGGTTCACAGTTAAGTGCCCATACAAGAGGTGTAAGTGGAGGCTGCATGCATCCACAATGCTCAGAAGCACCGTGGTTCAAGTACTACGCCAACCAGTTGTGTATTTTAGATCACAGTGTAAAATTTGTTAACTGTTACTGACATCCCTTATAATTATGTTTCAGATAAAGGAGAACTCGATCGACCATACTTGTCCACCACGAGCGGGAGCGCCAGAGGAGAAATCAAAGCTAGCGAAGACTAGGTGGTTGGCAGATGCAATCATAGATTGGCTGAGAGAAACGCCATCACTTGGTCCAACAACACTCATAAAATTGATATCTGATAAGTTTAATATAAAAATACCTTACATGAGGATGTTCTATGCAAAGAAAATGGCTGTTGATAGGATCAATGGTCCATGGAATGAAAGCTTTCAGTTGCTTTACACTTTCAAAGCTGAAGTGGAGATGGCTAGTCCAGGCAGTGTTGTAGCGATAGACAAGCATACAGTTCCCTACAAATTGAAAAGCGGGAGGATAATGCAGAAGGAATGTTTTAGAAGGGATTTTGTTTGTTTCAAAGCTTGCTGGAAAGGCTTTCTGGACGGTTGCAGGCCTTATTTGGCCGTGGATGCAACAGCTCTTCATGGCAGGTTTAAAGGACAGCTAGTTGTTGCTACTGCAGTTGATGGACACAATTGGATGTTCCCTGTTGCTTATGGAGTTTTGGAGGTTGAGTCAGAGAAAAGTTGGACTTGGTTTCTGCAGAATTTGCGCGACCTTATAGGTCATCCACCAGGACTTGCTATCCACACAGATGCTTGCAAAGGTTTGGAGAGTGCAGTAGAAGCAGTATTCCCTGGAGTGGAGCATAGGGAATGGATGCGACACTTGGTACAGAATTTTACAAAGAAATTCAAGGGTAAAGTTTATACTGACAACCTATGGCCAGCTGCATACACATGCAGCATTAGGAGGCATCTGTTTCATTTGGAAGTGTTGTATAAACAAAAACCTGGGGTGAAGGAGTACTTGAATGAACATCATGGTAGGGTGTGGTCAAGAAGCTAATTCAATGAAATTTGCAAGGTAAACTATGTAACAAGTAACCTTGCGGAGAGTTTCAATGCAAAGGTCAAGTCATTGAAAGGGCTTATGCTGTGGCAAATATTTGATAAGATTAGGCAGATGATCATGATAAAGATCGATCTGCGTCAAAGAATTGCAGCCACAAAATATATTGGCCATCTCATGCTCCCATCTTTGATTAAGTCTTTTCATTCCAGGGCAAAACAATTGAAGATGAAATGCATCAGAAAAGGAATGGAGGCTGAGGTAACCTACACTGACAGTAAAAACAGGCAGTGGAGGTATCCAGTGAGTTTGGTTGATAGGACATGCCATTGTAGGCGATGGCAGATCCGTGGGATACCCTGCATACACGCATTGTTTTTCATGAGTGTTATAGCGGGTGCAGAAGGTGAAGTTGATCAGTATGTGTCAGAGTATTTCTCTGTTGCCAAATTTAGGGTTGCATATGCTATGAATGTTCCTACCTTGTTGGGAAAAGACCAATGGATGATAGTCGATCCAGGCTTCAAACTGTACTCTCCAGTTTTGACTAGACCGGCAGGTAGGCCGAGGAAGAATAGGATCAGAGCTAGTGCAGAGGGTGGTGCACCGATTCGACGACGTAAGTGCAAACATTATGGAACCCCTGGACACATTGCTAGGCTTTGTAAAAATCTAGTTGACCCAGCTTTTGGAATGGAAGATCAGGCGGGAGCAGCAAATGCAGAGGAGAATGAAGCAGCAATTCAACATGAGGAAATTGAAGCAATGGATCATGAGCTGCTTGAACCGATGGATCCAGAGCAGATTGAACCGATGGATCGAGAGCTACTTGAACCGATGGATCAAGAGCTGCTTGAACTGATGGATCGAGAGTAGAGGGAATAGATGGATCGAGAGCTGCTTGAACCGATGGATCGAGAGCAGAGGGAACAGATGGATCGAGAGGCCATGGAAGCAATGGATCAAGAGCTGCTTGAAGCATTTGAAGAAAATGCATTAGAAGAAAGAGCACAAGCTTCGTATGATATGGTTGTCTCGGTCTTGGCACAACCCGAAGAGAAGAAGAACAAGAAAGATGGCAAAAGGAAGGTAGACACCGGTAATATCCCTGGTAGGGTTACCCGGAGTAAGGTGGTGGACCCAGCGAGTCACACCAGGAGCAAGGAAAAGATTTTATTTTGAACAATTAATTTGAATGTATGTGTTATTGCAAGTTTTCTATGGTCATGCAGCTCGAATAAGTTCATCGCTTAAGCCACATTTATCATTTTCTAAGTGACTAAACTCAAAAAATATAGTTTTGGGTTTAGTTTAATTCAAAAAAAATCAAAATAATTCAAAACATGGTGGAACCTTCCCATGGAATCTTGTTATGTTACCTACAACCTAGAGAAATAATAATGGAAAAGGAAATTTATCATTTTCTAAGTGACTAAACTCAAAAAATATAGTTTTGGGTTTAGTTTAATTCAAAATAAATCAAAATAATTCAAAACATGGTGGAACCTTCCCATGGAGTCTTGTTATGTTACCTACAACCTAGAGAAATAATAATGGAAAAGGAAATATAGAGATATGAAGTTTTTCCCAAAACCACTTCCTAGTCCATGAGCTACTAGCTATGAAGATGCAGGGCTTTCTACTCAACACACCTCCCAAATACCCACTATGCTTACAAACTTTGTCCAAATGAGTCTAAATTCGTCACACTTGTGTATCTTTGAATTGCAAACAATATCACGTCGGCCAAAATGTACTATATTGTTCAAATAACACAATCTAATAATTTTTATGCCAAAAGCTATAATTTCCCTTACTCCCTTTATTATTTTGGTGCCCCTGTTTTACTTCGTTTTACTCAGTTTTCCCCCTCCGGGTCCACTTGTTTCACTCAGTCCTACTCAGTTTTGCCCTTCCGATAAACATTTCCTCACTTTTCCCCCTCTTAGTTCTACTTAGTTTTCCTCACTTGTACTCACTGGCTGATCTCTGATTGGTCGAGATGTATGTCACACGGATCTTGGTTGGTTGATAGCTCAACGTACACTTGCACCATAGGATCATTTATGATCGGACGGCCTGTATATCTCTCTCTACCTTGATGGACGCATACAGAGAGAAGAGCAGAGCACATACCTACCAACCCTAGCAGTCGCATCTTCCTCTCTTACTCTGGCGGTCGCGGCGGCGCGGATCTGCAGCGTGCGTGCGTGCCTGCGGCGGCGCGGATCTAACCGTGCGTGCGGCGGCATGGATCTAACCGTGCGTGCGGCCGCGCAGAACTGTAGCGTGCGGCGGCGCGGATCTAACCGTGCGTGCGGCGGCGCGGATCTAACCGTGCGGTGGCGTAGATCTAACAGTGCCGATGAGGATCTAAGAGTGCCAGTGAGGATCTAACCCTCGGAAATAGTTGAAATGTCTCTCTCTGTCTCACTTTCATTTATCTTCTCAGATCTGTTGATGATGAAGAACACCAAGACGGTGGCCGTGCCGACAGTGCTCACCGATGCCAAGACGATTGAAGCCATCGCCTACAACATCGCTGCGACGGCGTAGACCCAGCCTTCAATGTTGGAGCCTGCCGATGTCTCACTTCCATTACCCTCGTCAGATCTGTTGCTGATGGACACCAAGACGGCGGCCGTGTCCACAGTGCTCAGCGATCGTCTTGAAGCCATCGCCAACAACATCGCTGCGACCTACAACATCGCTGCGACGGCGCAGATCCAGCCTTCAATGTCGGAGCCTGCCTATGTCTCACTTCTGTTACCCTCGTCAGATCTGTTGCTGATGGACACCAAGACGGCGGCCGTGTCCACAGTGCTCAGCGATCGTCTTGAAGCCATCGCCTACAACATCGCTGCGACCTACAACATCGCTGCAACGGCGCAGATCCAGCCTTCAATGTCGGAGCCTGCCGATGTCTCACTTCCGTTGCCCTCCTCAGATCTGTTGCTGATGGACACCAAGACGGCGGCCATGTCAATAGTGGTCATCGATGTCAAGACGATTGAAGCCATCGCCTACAATATCGCTGCGACGGCGCAGATCCAGCCCTCCTCCATGTCCGAGTTTGCGGATGGCGCAGATCCAGCCACCAAGACGGCGGCGGTGCCAAGAGTGGTTGCGAAGCCGCAGATCCAGCCCTCCTCCATGTTCGAGTTTGCGGATGGCGCAGATGACCACCCCTCAGCCGCCCGTCATCTAGGCCCTTCTAGCCCATCGGTGCGCGGCCGTGTTCAACGCCGCAAATTGGGATAAATTATGATAAATTTGTATTTTTCAATTTCAATTTGGGATAAAATTGTTCAAACTACTACCTCTGTCTCAAAAAAAGCTTCTCCACTTTCTCGATGTGTCCCTGTACATCCGAACGTATGATTTGAATTCTATCCCAACTTGATTGGGAAGATTGATATGTATTTGATCTGAGAGGCTGGTACATGCTTTCACTTTTAGGATCCCTTCACTTTTGGAACTCATCCAAATTCACTTTTGGGATCCCTTCACTTTTATAAGATGTTCATGCATGCTAAAATTATTGCGCGTATTACTTAGCACAACTAGGAAATTGTACGCCAAAATACAATGGTTAGAGCCACACCAAAATACAGTGGTTAGAGCCACACCAAAATACAGTGGTTAGAGCCATCTACTGAATAACAATTCTATACTATCTAAATCATCTACCACAACTACATAACTGCTAGGACAGGGATGACACCTAATAAAACTGCCCAGATGAATCTACCTTTCGCCTCTCCCATCACTTGAAGATCATGTTCTAGATTTTCTACCACTTGATCAGATACGGCAAGATCTGTCTCAAGTATCAACTTCTCCTTGCGAATAAGCTCTGAATTCTTCTTTTCTTCCTCCACAGTACGCTTCAGCTCGAATATCATCAGGTTTTTACGGGCCAATTCATCACCTAAATTGGCCACCTTCTCCTCCAAATCCATCCTCTGGCTACACCACTGGGTTGATTCATCTTGGTATGCAATGTACCATGGATCATCGGCTTGCCTGGCGAACTGTAACAATAATGGAAAAAAGAACAACTGAAATCACTCCAACAGGCCATGGCGGCACTAAAATTCAACGGTAGTACAGAGAGCAGAAGCTAGATACCTGCACTTCCGACGAGGTAGAAGAAGTAGAACGTGGCCACGACATGATCGAATCCCCACCCTCGCCGGTGTACCCGCTACGACCAGACATTGAGGACTATTTCGCACCTGCAAACTCCAATAAATTACGGGAACCGAATCGATTAGGGGGCGGGGGAGGCGGAAGCGGAGGTCTTACCAAGCTATACTACCAATTGGTGTGCGGAACAAATCCCGGTCGTCGTGGGCGGCGAATCTGCTTGCGGCGGACTTTCCTGCGGTGGGTACAATGCGTGCGGACGAAACAAGTGCTGGAGCCGTGGTTGACATGCAGCGCCGCAGTCCGTCCGACGCCACCGAGGGACAGAGCCGGCGGCGCAATGAGGCGCCGGCGATGGCTGCTCCATCCGAGGGTGGGGAACGAGCTGCCAGCGGTTCTCCGATGACTAATGAGATACACAACACTAGGTTCTAGCCATGTTTAGCATAAGATTCACTTTAGATTAAGCTGCAAAAATAGTCACCTGCTGGGTCTAGCTTAAGAAAAATTAATTAGCGAACTTGTTGCTTCTCTCTAGCGAAAATAGTCACCTACTGGGTCTAGTTTAAGAAAAAGGGCGACCCCAGTGGTCATTGGCTGAGACGGCCCCACAGAGCGGCTCTATATAATTTTCTCTACATAAATAGATAACCCCAGCGGTCATTGGCTGTGGAGGCCCCACAGAGCGGCAATATATGATTTTCTCTAAATAAATAGATGACCCCATTGGTCATTGGCTGCGGCAGCCCCACAGAGCGGCCCCATTGGTCATTGGCTGCGGAGGCTCCACAGAGCGGCAATATATGTCTTTTCCTAAAAAATACACGACCCCACTGGTCATTGGCTGCGGCAGCCCTATAGAGCGGCCCCATTTGTCATTGGCAGCACCGCGTATACAATCAGGAAATAAAACGGCCCACACGTCAGCGATAGATGGATGGCTGCTCCGACGTGTCTCCTGACCCTACCCGTCAGCACCATTCAAAAGCATCGGTCAATTCACAACCACCGCGGCTCCCTAGCCGTCACCGGTAACGGTCAAGGCCTCTGACCAGACGGCAACCCTCCCGTCCGAGCGTCTGCGAGGGGTTTCAAACTGGAGCGAGGGGAAAACTGAGGAAAAGTTAAGCGGCTGGGGAAAACTGAGTACAACTAACGACCCAGGGGCACGAGAATAGAAATCTCTATAATTAAGAGATGCATACATATTTTATATAATACCTATTAAAAACACAACATATTTGAAAATCCATACATAATCTTTGGAATAAATAAAATATTATTGCAGAAAATCCATACATATAATACATGAAATATTATTATGCAGTAAAAAATTATTGCAGAAAATACATACATATAATACATGAAATATTATTTTGCAGAAAAAAATACATACAATATTTTCAAGAATTAATCAGTTGGTGTTATATATAATTGTCTTTGCAGAATTAATCACAAGAGTAAAAAAAAGGAATATAGCAGCATTTTGGATCTAGCATAGTCAAAAAAGAAATGCTAATCTCGACCGGCGGCCGGCCGGGCCGGGATAGCTCCCGAGAGGAGCTCACCGACGGGCGGCGGAGCGAGGGGCGGTGGCGGAGCGAGGGGCGGGCGTCTCTGGGGTGGGCGGCGTCTCCGAGGCGGCGCAAGGGGGCGTCTCCGGGCGGAAGGGCGTCGGCGGCGCAGGAGGGCGCCTGCAGAGAGAGGAAGGGTGAGCGGCAGCGCGGGGGGAAGAGGGAGAGGTCGCGGCGGCGGCGCTCATCAAGGACGGCAGCGAGCTTCTCCGCGGCGGGGACGGGCAGCCTGCCGGCGTGGTTTCGCTCCGCGCGCAAAAGTCCTTAGCAGTTTCGTTGATTTGGGGGAAAGTGGGGGAGGAAGAAGGGTTGGTTATATTTCTGGGGGTCATTGGTCCTGGTTCATCGCATCAACCGGGACCAATGGATCAAGGGTCCCGGTTGATGCGATGAACCGGGACCAATGACCTGGGCGGGAGGGCGCTGCTGAGACGCCACGTGCCCAGGATCTTTGGTCCCGGTTCATCGCATCAACCGGGACCCTTGATCCATTGGTCCCAGTTGATGCGATGAACCGGGACCGTATCGACGACGCTTCGGAACGGTCGGCATTAACGACGACGCTTCGTCGCGCACGCGCTGATCGGGAACCACCGGCGACGCTTCGGAAACTCGACTGCATTCATACGGGAACCGCCGGCATGTGCTGTTCATCTCCCTCTCTCTACACTATATTATAGCACTCATATTCATCATCTTAAGCACACACACCATTGCATCTTCTTCCCCAAAACATCTCCACATATCACCGGCGCCCTCGAGAGCTCTCTCTCCCTCGACGACTCAATGGAGGAGCAACTTTGGCCAAGATCTCGGGTGTACTATGTCGTCATCAAAGAGATGAACTTCACCATCACGGAGACTCTCCGTGCTTCGAGGGTGGAGAAGTGGATCCGCGCCGTCAAGCGGCGGTTCCTTGACGACGCACCGACCAAGTGTGTGGGCTTAGATTGTGAGTTCACCACTCACGCGCGCCCTCAACATGCCGCCGTCCTTCAACTCTCCGTGGCGTCCGAGATATTGATCTTCCAAATTTGCAAGGCCAATGCCGTGCCGCAACTACTCAAGGACTTCTTGAAGGACACCACCATCAAATTTTGTGGTGCGGCTACCAACAATGATCTCCGCATGTTGAGGTCATACGGAATTGTTATTCCATCTGCGTATGATCTTCAAAAGGTTGTCCCAAACCCCACTAGCAAGCTAACGCAGAGTCTCTATGATTTGGCCAATGCTACTATTGGGACACATCTTGAGAAGAAGAAGAAGAAGGACAATAAGAAGAAGTACAAGAAGAAGAAGGACAAGAAGAAGGACGACAAGAAGAAGGGAGAAGAAGAATAAGAAGAAGAAGAAGATAATGAAGAAGATGAACTAATATTTGGTTGGGAAAAAGTTCCATTGAGCTTCAACCAATTAAAATATGCCGCTTTAGACGCTCGCCTAGGCTTTGAGATTGCTAGGAGATTCTGGAAGCTAAAGGGCTACAATAGTCATGTTGATCGTCTTAACCTTAATAATTAGGTGGATGATTATGTATGGAAAAATGTTGGATGAGCTTGCTTGGAAAATGTACTCCCTTTGAGCCATATCGATGAGTATGTTTGGAAAAATGTACTCCCTTTGTTTCGGTTAACAAAGTCTATTAATTTTCGAATTTGTGATTTTTTAAGTTCAAAATTTAAATTCCAGATTTTGTGCAGATCTTGTAAATTCGATATAAAATAAACCACTTGGCCAAAAATTGCAAATTTGGTATCTGTGGAATCCTACAAATGTGTAGAATCCATTTCTGCAGAGAAATCATAGAGGTACTGTAGAAAGTTTTGAAGTGAAAATAAATTAGCAAAAATGACTTATAAACCCCTTTTATTTCATAACTTTTGTTCTGTAAGTCCAAATGCTACAAATTTGTAGTCTATGGATTCCTTGGAACATGTAGAACACTTTAGAATCAAAAAATTTCAAACTTGAAACGTGCATAAACTTGCCACTGTTAAATTTACTCAAATCACTGTTTTCATTACCATTTGATTTCTAAAAATTATTTTGGAGTGAAACCACTTGGAGTAGCTTCATGTTACTGTCATATATCTAGTGGTATCTCAAACCTATTTTTACAGTACAGTACCCAAACCGTCAAGTTTAGCGAGGCTCAGCCCCAGGCTAAGAAGCTTCATGCCCACCGTTTTGAATATAGTTTCAAACGGGTATAAGAAATTCAAAAGTGATCCAAACAATGTGAAACCTTTGCATGGTGTCATACTATGTGTCATAGTTGCAAGGAAAAATATTGAACTTTGAAAATTGCAAACATCATAAAAAATCCTTCACAAAATGACCTTTCATGTTCGAGGTTTCATGGCATTTAGGTCAAACCACCAATGTTATGGCTAGAATCAGGGCATAGTTTGTGATAATGTGCCCATATTGTGCACACATGTGCATCTTAGGATGCCTTACGATGTTGCAGGAGGAAGTTTTCCTTTTCGACGCACGAAATAGCCAATTTCCATTTTTGAGGTGCTGAAATTGGGGTGTTCTATGAAGGAACCACCAAATTAAAGTTTGGCATCGCGTATTTCGATCCCTTGCCTATGATCGCTTCTTAGGCCGTAACCATGGAGCATCTTCATTATTTAACGGGATGCAAGGGTCAGTTTTCACGGTGAAGGGCAGAATTTCTTCAAACTTATCATAATTTGCTGACATGTCTGTCTTGTCCTCGACTCCCGCGATGTTTCTTTTCCCTGAAAGAACTATGTGACGCCTGGGCTCATCGTCTGATGTATTTGTTTCCTTATTTTTTCTTTTTTTTCGGTCTGGAGGACATGTCCTTCACATAGAAAACTTGAGCCACATCATTGGCTAGGACGAATGGTTCGTCTCTGTAACCAAGATTCTTGAGATCCACTGTTGTCATTCCGTACAGCTGGTCTACCTTTAACCCTTCTCCATTCATGTTGACCCAACTGCACCGAAACAATGGGACCTTAAAAGTAGGTCCATAGTCAAGTTCCCATATCTCCTCTATGTAACCATAGTATGTGTCCTTTTGCCCATTCTCACATATTGCATCAAAGCGGACACCACTGTTTTGGTTAGTGCTCTTTTTATCTTGGGAGATCGTGTAAAATATATTCCCATTTATCTCGTACCCTTGGAAAGTCAATACAGTCGCAGATGGTGTCGCGGCCAACAAGTAGAGCTGTTCTCCAATAGTGGTGTCATTCATGAGATGTAATTGCAACCAAGTGTTGAAAGTCTCCATGTGATTTTCTTTAATCCAGTAGTCATCCTTCCCCGGGAACTTGGAGCGTACAACATTCATGTGTTCCTTGATATACGGAGCCACGAAGGTAGAACTTTGTAGAACTGTGTAGTGTGCTTGATTCAAAGAATGCCCGTCCCTAAATATCATTGCTTTCTTTCCTAGCGTGCCTTTTCCACTCAGTCTCCCCTCATACCGTGATTCAGGAACACCAATCGGCTTAAGGTCAGGAAGAAAGTCAACACAAAACCCAATGACCTCCTCTGTTCCATAGCCCTTGGAGATGCTTCCTTCTGGCCTAGCACGGTTATGAACATATTTCTTTAAGACTCCCATGAATCTCTCGAAGGGGAACATATTGTGCAGAAATACAGGACCGAGAATGGAAATCTCTTCGACTAGGTGAACTAAGAGATGCGTCATAATATTGAAGAAGGACGGGGGGAACACCAACTCAAAACTGACAAGACATTGGACCACATCCTTTTGTAGCCTTTCCAGACTTTCTCGATCGATCACCTTCTGAGATATTGCATTGAGGAATGCACATAGCTTCACAACGGGTACTCGAACATTTTCCGGTAGAAGCCCCCTCAATGCAACCGGAAGCAACTGCGTCATAATCACGTGACAATCATAAGACTTCAGGTTCTGGAATTTTTCTCTACCATATTTATTATTCCCTTTATATTTGATGAGAACCCAGCCGGGACCTTGATACTGCTCAGGCATTCAAAAAAGATTTCCTTCTCTGCTTTGGTAAGAGCGTAGCTGCTTAAGTATTGACGACCTTTATCAGTATGCTTGTTGTATGGGTCTTTGATACGTTGCTGGTCCTCCCGTGCTTCTGGTGTATCTTTTGTCTTCCCATAAACGCCTAGGAAGCCTAGCAGGTTCACGCAAAGATTCTTCGTCACGTGCATCACATCGATTGATGAACGGACCTCTAGGTCTTTCCAATACTCAAGCTCCCAAAATATAGATTTCTTCTTCCACATGGCCGTGTGTCCGGTAATGGGGTCATTCGGAATAGATTGACCGCCAGGACCCTTTCCAAAGATTACTTCTAGGTCCTTCACCATACCAAATACATCAGCACCTTTAGGGAGCTTAGGCTTCTTCCGGTGATCTGCCTCACCGTTGAAATGCTTGCCTTCATTCTTACTTGATGATTGGTCGGAAGAAATTTACGACACTCCAGGTACACAACCTTCTTACATTTATCCAAATATGTACCTTTAGTTTTATCTAAACAGTGCGTGCATATATTGTATCCCTTGTTTGACTGTCCTGAAATGTTACTAAGAGCAGGCCAATCATTGATGGTTATGAACAGCAACGCTCGTAGGTCAAATGGCTCCTGTTTGTGCTCATCCCACACCTTTACACCTGGTTCTGCCCACAGCTGCAAAAGTTCATCGACTAATGGCCTTAGGTACACATCAATATCGTTGCCGGGTTACTTCGGTCCTTGGATGAGCACTGGCATCATAATGAACTTCCGCTTCATGCACAACCAAGGAGGAAGGTTGTAGATACATAGAGTCACGGGCCAGGTGCTGTGACTGCAGCTCTGCTCCCCAAAAGGATTCATGCCGTCTGTACTTAGACCAAACCATAAGTTCCTTGCGTCACCTGCAAAGTTCGAGTACTTTCTCTCGATGTTTCTCCACTGCGACCCATTGGCGGGGTGTCTCAGTTTCCCGTCTTTCTTACGCTCTTCTTTGTGCCATCGCAATAACCTGGCATGCTCTTTGTTTCTGAACAGACGTTTCAACCGTGGTATTATAGGAGCATACCACATAACCTTAGTAGGAACCTTCTTCTTGGGTGACTCGTCATCGCCCTCAACATCACCAGGGTCATCTTGTCTGATCTTGTACCGACATGCAGTGCATACCGGACATTTATCCAAATTTTCGTACTTCTCACCGCGGTACAGGATACAGTCATTAATGCATGCATGTATCTTCTCCACATCTAATCCTAGAGGGCAGATAGTCCTCTTTGCTTCGTACGTTATCTCGGGCAGCTCGTTATCCTTTGGAAGCTTTGGCTTCATTATTTTCAGTAACTTCTCAAATCCCTTGTCAGATAAACCAGCCTTTGCCTTCCATTTCAGCAGTTCAAGTGTGGTACCGAGCTTTGTGCTGCTATCTTCGCAATTTGGGTACAACAACTTCTTGTGATCCTTTTGCATGGCCTCCAACTTTAGCTTCTCCCTTTCTGTATCGCATTGTTGCTTTGCATCAGAAATGACCCGACCAAGACCATCACCGGGCTCATCCGATGCCCGTTGTTCTTCTTCATTGCCGCCTCCCTCTTCTTCATTGTCTTGCATTGCAGTATCACCGTATTCGTCAGGCGACATAGGATAGCTTTCATCATCCTCTTCTTCATTTTCTTCCAGCCTAACCCCTCTTTCTCCGTGCATGGCCCAACAATAATATCCGGGCATGAAACCTCTCCGAAGCAGATGGCTTTGAAGGATTCTCGGGGCAGAGTGCTCCGTCAAATTCCGACAGTCAACGCAGGGACAAGGCATAAAATTATCCACTTTGTTTGCCTTAGCCACATCGATAAATTTATGCAGGCCTGCAATAAAATCGGAACCGCGTCGGTCGCCGTATATCCATCGCATCCCGCATCGATCTATGTTATAATAATTAAATATTATAATAACATCGTGAATAGTGAAATGACCATCCGCACACATGCAAGATTTTTGTATCAGTTACAGATGAAGAAGATAAGGTTGCTAACCTCGGCGGAGGATACCGTGTTGTGCGAACTTAAATGTGGCATGGACATTTCGTCGAACACCTTGTGTGCAATCAAAGGAAAAAAAGCTAGCACCCACACCTCACACACAATCCAGCAAATTTTTATGGCAAAGGGCAAAGGGCTGGGTATCAATTTATAGCCAGGGGAGGGTCTTTGATCCCGGTTCATACCATGAACCGGGACCAATGCTCCGCAGAGCGCCACGTGCCCTGCTGGGGAGGCATTGGTCCCGGTTCATACCACAAACCGGGACCGATTCCCCGAAATGAACCAGGACCGACACCCAAACGGCACGAACCGGGACCAATGTCTGTCATTGGTCCCGATTTGCCTACTGAACCGGGACAGATGGCTTTTGAGCCCTGGACCAAAGACCCTTTTTCTACTAGTGAGGAGAGACGAACTCAGCCAAGGTCGACACAAAATCAATCCATCCCGAACAAGAACATTGCAAGAACATGCAGATCTGAACGAAGTTCAAAATAGAACTTGCTCACCAAATAAAACTTCACCAATCGGACCCACTTAAATCAGGATCTATAAGAAAACATAGCAGAGCTTGGATCGGTGATGAAGGCAATAAGAACTCGCAGATTTGGCAGGGCTGCAAGGGCTGAGCAAAACCAACAAGAAAATAAGTAAGGCCTCGTTCGGTTAATCCCGCCCCGGCCGGGATTGAGGCCCAATCCCCGTGGGTCGGACGGGATCTTCCTCGCCGGGAATTAATCCCGTACCACGCAAAAAAAAGTTGTTCGGTTAAACACGGTCGTGATCCCACCCCGGTATAAATCCCCCCAATCCCGTCCATTTCGCGGGGATAAAAACATCTAGTCCCACCCCGTGGAACTATTCCCCGCGTTGTCATCCCGAATCGGTACGGCGAAAAATAAGAATTGACTCCTTTCTATCTCGCGCGATTCCGGGGCGACGCCGGCGGAGACGGGGGGACGGCGCTGCGGCTACAGAGGGATGGCACTGCGGGGACGGAGGATGGTGCCGAGGACGGACCGGACGTCTGATACGTCTCAAACGTATCTATAATTTTTGATGCTCCATTCTTGTTTATACACCATTTGTTTTGTGTTTTGTTACACTTCGTGGCGTTTTTATGCATTTCTCGGAACTAACCTACTAACGAGACGCCAGAGTGTCAGTTCCGTGTTTTTTGCTGTTTTTGTGTTTCAGAAAAGCTACACAGGAAATATTCTCGAAATTGGACGAAACAAAAGCCAAACCTTCTATTTTTTTCGGAGCGTCACGAAGTCCGAAGATGAGACGGAGGGGGGCCAGAGTCTAGGCTCACCCTAGGGTGGCGCGGCCTACCCCTGGCCCATGCCACCAGGGGGTGAGACCAGCTAGTCCACCTCCCGATGCCTCCCTTCCGCCTATATATTCCCCTCAACGGGAAAAACCTAAGGACATATCGCTTTTCCTCGAAACATACTGCAAGCCGCCGTCGTCATCATCGCGAGATCGGGAGGATCCAGGAGCTCTTCCCGCACCCTCCCGGAGGCCTTCTCCACCACCATGGTCGCCTCCAGAGTGATGTATGAGTAGTCTACCTTGGACTACGGGTCCATAGCAGTAGCTCGATGGTCGTCTTCTCCACCATGTGCTTCATGTTTAGATCTTATGAGCTGCCCATCATGATCAAGATCATCTTTGTGTAATTCTACATGTCGTATTTGTTGGGATTCGATGAGTATTGGTACTATGTCAAGTTGATGTGCTGAGTTATTATCTTTATGTTATCTCTATGTTGTTTATGATCTTGCATGCTCTCCGTTGCTAGTAGATATCTTGGCCGAGTAGATGCTAGTGACTCCAAGAGGGAGTATTTATACTCGATAGTTGGGTTCATGCCTCTAGTAATTTGGGGAGTGACAGAAACCTCTAAGGTTGTAGATGTGCTATTGCCACTAGGGAGAAAACAACATTCTTGTGTCCAAGGACATTTGCATTGTTTACATTACGCACTTTGCTTACGGCGATAATCTGTTGTTCGCAACTTAATGCCTGATGTTTGCTCGGACGACATTCGGAGGGTGGATTATTAGTCAAAGATGCAGTTGGATTACGATCTATGTATTTTGTCGTAAGGCCCAGAGTGAATCTCATAGTGATCCTCATGACATATGTACGTTATCTTTACTCTATCAATTGCCCAACTGTAATTTGTTTACCCATCATGTTGTTAGTTATCTTATGGAGAGACACCACTAGTGAACTGTGGACCCCGGTTCAATTTCCTTTGCATTGCTATTACTGTTTACTTTTACTTGCTTATTTACATTCTCGCATACTATTACCTTTTACCACTCGATATGCTTAATCCTTTGTTTATAGCAAACCGGTGAGATTGACAACCTCATCGTAAGTTGGGGCAAAGTACTTGGTTGTGTTGTGTGCAGGTTCCACGTTGCTACTAGGTGAAGAAGCTCCTATGTCAACTATGCACCAGTATTTTTCTGGCGCCATTGTCCGGAGTGTCGCGAAGCTAGCAAGCATCACCTTCTGAAGTTTGGCTTTCTCCTACTGGTTCGATAAACCTTGGTTTCACAACTGAGAGAAACTTGCTGCTGTGCTCATCATACCTTCCTCTTGGGGTTCCCAACTGGGTGCTTAACACGCACTATCAAGCATTTTTCTGGCGCCGTTGTCGGGGAGAATGAAGATTTTTGCAAGGGGAGTCTCTCACGCTCAATCTTTTACTTTGTTATTGTTTTGCTATATTTTTTTTTGCTTGCATTGTTTTATCAAAAATACAAAAAAAATAGCTTCCTTTATAGTTGCTTTTACTTGCTTGCTTTTATTTTTGCTAGAATAGGTACTCCTGAGAACACCAAGTTGTGTGATTTTACTAGCACCAAAAACAATGATTTTATCTGCACTCCTATTGCGCCACCTGCTCCTGAGGCAAATTTTTATGAGATCAAACCTGCTTTGTTGAATCTTGTTATGAAAGAGAAATTTTCCGGTGCCAGTTCTGATGATGCTGCAGCTCATCTCAACAATTTTGTTGAGCTATGTGAGATGCAAAAGTATAAGGATGTAGATGGTAATATTATTAAGCTTAAGTTGTTTCCTTTCTCTTTAAGAGGAAGAGCTAAGGATTGGTTGCTATCTTTGCCTAGAAATAGTATTGATTCTTGGGATAAGTGTAAGGATGCTTTTATTGGAAAGTACTACCCTCCTACTAAGATTATAGCTTTGCGTAGTGATATTATGAAGTTTAGACAGTTTGATAATGAACATGTTGCTCAAGCTTGGGAAAGAATGAAATATATGATATAGAATTGTCCCACTCATGGACTGACTACTTAGATGATTGTCCAAACTTTTTACGCAGGACTGAATTTTTCTTCAAGAAATCTATTGGATTCAGCTGCTGGAGGCACTTTTATGTCCCTTACCTTGGGCGCCGCAACTAAGCTTCTTGACAACATGATGGTAAATCATTCTGAGTGGCACACCGAGAGAGCTCTACAAGGTAAGAAGGTAAATTCTGTTAAGGAAACCTCTTCCTTAAGTGATAAGATTAATGCTATTATGCTTATGCTTTCTAATGATAGAGCTCATGTTGATCCTAATAATGTTCCTTTGGCCCCTTTGGTTGCTCAAGAAGAGCATGTTGATGTAAACTTCATTAGAAATAATAATTTCAACAACAGTGCTTATAGGAACAATTTTGCTAGCAACAATTATAGGCCGTATCCTTCTACCAATGATAATGGTTATGGTAACTCTTATGGTAATTCCTCCAACAACACTAGGGGTGCACCCTCTGAGCTTGAAGTCATTCTCAAGGACTTCATCGGTAAGCAAACTGCTTTTAACAAGTCTGTTGAGAAAAAACTAGGTAAAATTGATATTCTTGCTTCTAAAGTTGATAGCCTTGCTCTTGAAGTTGAACTTCTGAAACTAAAAGTGTTGCCTAATGATGTGAAAGAAAGCACTACTTTGAATGCCATCCAGATTAGAATTGATGAAAATGTTAGGATGTTAGCAGAATTGCATGCCAGGTGGGAAAGAGAAGATGAGATGGCTAGAAATATGAAGGTATATACTATTACCACCTCTAATGATGTTGTTCCAAATGCTAGCAATCCTCTTACTTTGATTGGTGTAGAGAAATCTCCTACTCCTTGTGCGAAAAAGCCCAAAACTGCAAAAACTTTTTCTACAAAAAGTGCTGAAATTTTTCGGATTATGGGAGATGATAGCTCTATTTCTTTTAATGATTTTGATGTTGATGGCTTCAATATATCTGAAGTTATTTTGTTCTTGCAAAATCTTGCTTTGAGTCCTAATGCTAGTTCTTTGAATGTTGCTTTTACAAATCATATTACAAATGCTCTCATGAAAATTAGGGAGGAAAAATTGAAACAAAAAGCTTCTATTCCCAAGAAGTTAGAAGATGGTTGGGAGCCCATGATTGATATGCATGTTAATGGTTTTGATTGCCATGATTTATGTGATCTAGGTTCTAGTATTTCTATTATGCCTAGAAAGATTGATGATATGCTTGGTTTACCACCGCTTGAAAAGTGTTATTTTGATGTTCCTCTTGC
The DNA here is from genome assembly GCA_007115705.1 of Dactylis glomerata. Taxonomy (NCBI): domain Eukaryota; kingdom Viridiplantae; phylum Streptophyta; class Magnoliopsida; order Poales; family Poaceae; genus Dactylis; species Dactylis glomerata. Next base: position 3,343,686 of record QXEO01000834.1, on the reverse strand, counting down.
TGATGTTGCTAAGAAGAAACCTTTGGGAAGGATTAATGATGTTCTTATTATGGTTAACAATAACCTTGTTCTCGTTGATTTTCTTGTTATGGATGTTGAATGCAATGCTTCATGTCCTTTTATTTTGGAAAGACCTTTTCTTCGAACTGTAGGTGCCATCATTGATATTAAAGAAGGCACTATTAAATATTAATTCTCACTCAAGAAAGGTATGGAACACTTCCCTAGAAAAAGGAAGAAATTACTTTTTGACTCTATTCTTAGAGCAAATTATGAACTTGATGCTTCATTTGATATTACTTGATTTTCACTTTCTGCGCCTAGCTCAAAGGCGTTAAAGAAAAGCACTCTTGGGAGATAACCCAATGTTTTCTTTTTAGTACTTTTTCTTTTATTTGACTCTTGGAAGTTATTACTACTGTAATTACCTCTCCTTATCATTTTTTATTTCGTTGTTGTGCCAAGAAGAACATCTAATTTGAGGGAGGTAAGATTTGGGGAAGTTGCTGTCCTGAAACAGATTTCTGCGCTGCACCGTAAACATTCATGAAAATTCTCAGAATATCTGTTTGATCTGCGATTTCTTGTGCAAATGCCACAGGTTATATCCAAACTTTCATTAGTTTTGCACTTTTCGATTTGAGCAACAGAAGGTCCTCGAAAAAATCGATCTTTGTCAGCTGTTCTGTTTTGATAGATTTCTGCCACTATTTGTGTTTGCCTCTCGATCGCTTTCTTTTTGAGTTCTTTTGATCACGGGACTTTTGAGGAAGTTGCTACAGTAGTATATGCCTTATATGTGATGTTTTTGAGTTTGAAACTGAACCAAAAGGGTTGATTTACTATCATATTCATACTAACGTTGCTAATAGAATTGTGTGAAGTTTTGTATGAAGGAAGTTTTCAAGTGTATGGAATGAAGAGTGATGAGATGAGATAAAGTATGGAAAAATTCGCAAGCTTGGGGATGCCCCCGAGGCACCCCTTCTTCATCGGCAAAAATCAGGTCACCTTTCAACACACTCTATTTTTATTGCTTCATATTCTATGCGTTTTTCTTGGAGCGTCTTTACTTTTTCTTTCAGTTTTCTTTTGTTTTGTTGCTGCAATAAATGGTTGGACCCCAACAAATTCCTTTTGGAGGAGACGCACTCCGTTTTTCATTTACCAAGAACACTCTATTTTTCACTCTTATCGTTCAACGAGTGTTCTCTTTTTCTAGAACTGCGTTTAGCTTTCGTTTTTCGTCTTGATTTCTGTTCAGATCTTGTTATATCTTTGCATCAAGGTGTATTTAGACCACTGGTCTATGTTGGTTTTCATCAAAATAGTTGTTTCAAAAAGGTTTAAATGGTGTTGGAAAAGAAAAAAAAGTTTCATGCAAAAAGTGGTACAAAAAGAAGCTTGTTTAGACTGCGGCTTAGACTTTTGCATGCCATGCTTGATGTCTTTTTGATAGTATGCTTAGTAGTTTTTGCTGTAGCATGACTTGTCTCAAATGACTGAGATTGCTTAATATGCCTTTGAAAAAAATCATGCATTGTTTTTATTATATGGAAGCATTTTTATTGTGGTTTTCTCCTTGATGCTTTATTTGGGTTGACTTGGCGCATACTTAGAACATGTTTGACTCTAACAAGTCGCCATAAGCCTCTATGATCATTTGGTTTTTGACTTATGATGCCACTTTATGCTTCTTTTAATGATATTTTGTCGCTATGCATGATTATGGCCGTTATTGCTCTCTTAGTTGGTCGCTCCCAGTCTTTTGCTAGCCTTTATTATGTACTGAGTATGAGCTCTACTCGTGCATCCAACTCCCAAAAACCAAGTTTGCCAAGGTGTCGACTATAAATTCCTATGCATGGTATTTGTAAGCCATTCCAAGTAAATTTTCATGTGCTACCTTTCAGAAAACCTTCGAAATACTTCTCGTTTTGTGACACTATTTTCAGCTCATGGGGACGTAGTGGTCGGATTTGCTATCTTCCATATTGTTTTATTCCAAAAAGAAAAAAGGGAAAAAGAAAAGAAAAAAAGGCACTCTTCCATGGTATGTGAAAGTTGGTGGGCACCTGATGGAATCGGTTAGCCATGGTTTGTGAAAGGAAAAGTGGGGAGGAGTGCTAAACTTTATAAAAGAGCACCAAAGTGCCAATCTCTCTCTCAAAAACTTGCTTTTTTGTATGGAAGATAGTAAGAACCCTATTGCCAGTCGTTGACAAAGACAACCACCTCTCAAAACCAATTTTTATCTCTCTGTTTTACAAATGAAAAGCTCTAGCACGTGTTTAATCCCTGCTTCCCTCTGCGAAGGGCCTTTCTTTTACTTTTATGTTGAGTCTCCACCTTCTACCTTTATGCACCGTCTAAGAGAGCATAGTTGTCATTCTGAGTTTAATGTGCATAGTCCCAAAGTTTATCATTAATTAATTTATGATTATGGTTTTGCTTGTTCTTAAATTATTTGTATCTAGTCGCCCTCTTAAACATGAAGGTGTCCTATGCATTTATGTTTTGCTATCCCATGAAGGACAAGCTGAAAACCACTTTGATATGTTTTTCCATCTGATTTGAACACACACTTGACTTTCATTGTTTCATTATTCATGATCTTTTGTTTGTGTTCCTTTTCATGTTATAACATGGTTGTTAAGTTTTATTGTCAAGATTATGTCTCTTATGCCCATTTTTTAAGTTCTTTGATTCTAGCACTCAATGCTTTACCTCGTTGATCAAGATTGTGATGGTGCATGTCATCTAAAAAATTATTCTTTTGTTATCACCTACCTACTCAAGGACGAGCAGGAGTTAAGCTTGGGGATGCTTGATATGTCTCAAACGTATCTATAATTTTTGATGCTCCATGCTTGTTTATACACCATTTGCTTTGTGTTTTGTTACACTTCGTGGCGTTTTAATGCATTTTCTGGAACTAACCTACTAACGAGACGCCACAGTGCCAGTTCCCTGTTTTCTGTTATTTTGTGTTTCAAAAAAGCTACACAGGAAATATTCTCGGAATTGGACGAAACAAAAGCCAAACCTTCTATTTTTTCCAAAGCGTCACGAAGTCCAAATATGAGACAGAGGGGGCCAGAGGCCAGGCTCACCCTAGGGTGGCGCGGCCTGCCCCTGGCCCGTGCCACCAGGGGGTGAGACCAGCTGGTCCACCTCCTTCCGCCTCCCTTCCGCCTATATATTCCCCTCAATGGGAAAAACCTAAGGACGGATCGCTTGTCCTCGAAACATACTGCAAGCTGCCGTCGTCGTCGTCGTGAGATCGAGAGGATCCAGGAGCTCTTACCGACACCCTGCCGGAGGCCTTCTCCACCACCATAGTCGCCTCCGGAGTGATGTGTGAGTAGTCTACCTTGGACTACGAGTCTATAGCAGTAGCTAGATGGTCGTCTTCTCCACCATGTGCTTCATGTTTAGATCTTGTGAGCTGCCTATCATGATCAAGACCATCTTTGTGTAATTCTACATGTTGTGTTTGTTGGGATCAGATGAGTATTGGTACTATGTCAAGTTGATGTGCTGAATTATCTATCTATTATATTATTAAAACAACTAACAATCAACGGTGGAGATTGATCACCCTAAAATCTATTATATTATTAAAACAACTAACAATCAACGGTGGAGATTGATCATCCTAAAATTAAGATGTCTCGATGGCTTAGATTTACCATCAACCACGGCACACACACGTTTGCAGTTTCCGTGTGAGACCTATTCAAGCTAGACTTCAAGGCACGCACGTTTGCAATTTTCATGTGAGACGTATTCAAGCCGGACTTCAAGACAGACAAGTTTACAATCTCCATGGAAGTCGTATAGAAGCTGGACTATGATTGATTAATTAATAGAGTCCGGCAAGCTGTGTATCACACAAGGATACGAAAGCCACGTGAATTGAGGTAGAGCCGGCGGTAGTAGAAGCAACGGCAGCTGGCCTTCATCCGCAGACCGCAGGCGCTGGTGCAAAAGACGAGCAGCTCCGAGCCTGGTGGTCGTGCATGGCTGCCCAGCGGCGGGCAGGTGAAACCAATCTGGAGCCGATGGAGCTTTGCACATCTGTCAGGGAACCACTCGAACAAGTCCGGCGATTATGAAAAACCAGCCGATTGGAAAACAAGTCGGTGGCGATCAAAATCAACGCTAGGAGAGGAGCAGCAGCAAACCGGGAAGAAATCGAGGCAAACGCAGCTTAGAGAAGTCGATACGGACTAAAAAGGAATCGCCCGGCGACAACTGAATCGATCTCAGTCTATCGAAGCGATTAGACGAACGACGGAGATGGATAACAACAAACGCGGTCAACACACCAACGAGATGGATAGCGGCGCGCGATATTCGAGAGGAGGCCGTCAGCATGAAACAATCAACGAGAAGCTGGAAGGCATCACAGAATAGCTGCATGGCCAGCAGCTGTAAACCATATTAGCATGCACACAGCGACGACAGCAATCCCTCTGAATTGTCGGCAAGGTTAGGTATAGACGAACAGGCCGGCAATGGCGATATCAATCAGGCGACATGTGACGGCGGCCAAAGTCAATGTGCAGGTTAGATCGATGGCGACTCTAGGCGTCAGAAGTACCACGACGGAAGCTTTATATTCTGATCCATGAGTGTCAACTCGAGTTTAGAGTCCAATTTGATCGGAAGTATTCAGTTGAACTGACCATTCAAACCATAAAGTGCATGCGTCCTGTCCTCTCCTTGAATTAACATGCACTGCATCTGCATCCATTGGTAAACAGAAGGTTATCTCCCACAAAGCCTGGAGGCTATGGACTGGATGCATGGTATGGAAATAGAGTAAAGTCAGCCAATCATGATACGCACATTAGCTCGCCGACGGCATCGAGCAAGAAAATGCTCATAGGCCGACCGGTATGGTGCCATAGTCTACTAACACAAGACAAAAACTTTCATAAGGAGCCATTGCACATACGCTTTAGATGTATACGGAATCAGGATAAAAAAACTAGAGATTAATAAGAAAGTCTATGATTTCGTAAGAGACTGCATTGACATGAATGCCTATCCTGTTGCTATTCCAAGGTCTTATCCAACAACTAAATGCGACACATTTAGTGTTCTCTAAGCGCTACCCTGAACAAGTACTTTTTGGTACAAAACAATTTTCTATATAAACTTACCGATTTATGCTTACACCCAATCGTATAGTGAGAACTAGACATGGTACCGTTTAGCCAAAAGGCTAATTATTAGCTTTTTTTAGATGGCTAACTATTAGCTATACGAGAGAAGCAGGCATGGCAACACATAGTACTACTATATCTAGCCGCGCAAATTGCGCGGGCCATCCAGCTAGTTATATTATTAAAACAACTAACAATTAACGGTGGAGATTGATCACCCTAAAATCTATTATATTATTAAAACAACTAACAATCAACGGTGGAGATTGATCACCCTAAAATTAAGATGTCTCGATGGCTTAGATTTACCATCAACCACGGCACACACACGTTTGCAGTTTCCGTGTGAGACCTATTCAAGCTAGACTTCAAGGCACGCACGTTTGCAATTTTCATGTGAGACGTATTCAAGCCGGACTTCAAGACAGACAAGTTTACAATCTCCATGGAAGTCGTATAGAAGCTGGACTATGATTGATTAATTAATAGAGTCCGGCAAGCTGTGTATCACACAAGGATACGAAAGCCACGTGAATTGAGGTAGAGCCGGCGGTAGTAGAAGCAACGGCAGCTGGCCTTCATCCGCAGACCGCAGGCGCTGGTGCAAAAGACGAGCAGCTCCGAGCCTGGTGGTCGTGCATGGCTGCCCAGCGGCGGGCAGGTGAAACCAATCTGGAGCCGATGGAGCTTTGCACATCTGTCAGGGAACCACTCGAACAAGTCCGGCGATTATGAAAAACCAGCCGATTGGAAAACAAGTCGGTGGCGATCAAAATCAACGCTAGGAGAGGAGCAGCAGCAAACCGGGAAGAAATCGAGGCAAACGCAGCTTAGAGAAGTCGATACGGACTAAAAAGGAATCGCCCGGCGACAACTGAATCGATCTCAGTCTATCGAAGCGATTAGACGAACGACGGAGATGGATAACAACAAACGCGGTCAACACACCAACGAGATGGATAGCGGCGCGCGATATTCGAGAGGAGGCCGTCAGCATGAAACAATCAACGAGAAGCTGGAAGGCATCACAGAATAGCTGCATGGCCAGCAGCTGTAAACCATATTAGCATGCACACAGCGACGACAGCAATCCCTCTGAATTGTCGGCAAGGTTAGGTATAGACGAACAGGCCGGCAATGGCGATATCAATCAGGCGACATGTGACGGCGGCCAAAGTCAATGTGCAGGTTAGATCGATGGCGACTCTAGGCGTCAGAAGTACCACGACGGAAGCTTTATATTCTGATCCATGAGTGTCAACTCGAGTTTAGAGTCCAATTTGATCGGAAGTATTCAGTTGAACTGACCATTCAAACCATAAAGTGCATGCGTCCTGTCCTCTCCTTGAATTAACATGCACTGCATCTGCATCCATTGGTAAACAGAAGGTTATCTCCCACAAAGCCTGGAGGCTATGGACTGGATGCATGGTATGGAAATAGAGTAAAGTCAGCCAATCATGATACGCACATTAGCTCGCCGACGGCATCGAGCAAGAAAATGCTCATAGGCCGACCGGTATGGTGCCATAGTCTACTAACACAAGACAAAAACTTTCATAAGGAGCCATTGCACATACGCTTTAGATGTATACGGAATCAGGATAAAAAAACTAGAGATTAATAAGAAAGTCTATGATTTCGTAAGAGACTGCATTGACATGAATGCCTATCCTGTTGCTATTCCAAGGTCTTATCCAACAACTAAATGCGACACATTTAGTGTTCTCTAAGCGCTACCCTGAACAAGTACTTTTTGGTACAAAACAATTTTCTATATAAACTTACCGATTTATGCTTACACCCAATCGTATAGTGAGAACTAGACATGGTACCGTTTAGCCAAAAGGCTAATTATTAGCTTTTTTTAGATGGCTAACTATTAGCTATACGAGAGAAGCAGGCATGGCAACACATAGTACTACTATATCTAGCCGCGCAAATTGCGCGGGCCATCCAGCTAGTTATATTATTAAAACAACTAACAATCAACGGTGGAGATTGATCACCCTAAAATCTATTATATTATTAAAACAACTAACAATCAACGGTGGAGATTGATGACCCTAAAATTAAGATGTCTCGATGGCTTAGATTTACCATCAACCACGGCACACACACGTTTGCAGTTTCCGTGTGAGACCTATTCAAGCTAGACTTCAAGGCACGCACGTTTGCAATTTTCATGTGAGACGTATTCAAGCCGGACTTCAAGACAGACAAGTTTACAATCTCCATGGAAGTCGTATAGAAGCTGGACTATGATTGATTAATTAATAGAGTCCGGCAAGCTGTGTATCACACAAGGATACGAAAGCCACGTGAATTGAGGTAGAGCCGGCGGTAGTAGAAGCAACGGCAGCTGGCCTTCATCCGCAGACCGCAGGCGCTGGTGCAAAAGACGAGCAGCTCCGAGCCTGGTGGTCGTGCATGGCTGCCCAGCGGCGGGCAGGTGAAACCAATCTGGAGCCGATGGAGCTTTGCACATCTGTCAGGGAACCACTCGAACAAGTCCGGCGATTATGAAAAACCAGCCGATTGGAAAACAAGTCGGTGGCGATCAAAATCAACGCTAGGAGAGGAGCAGCAGCAAACCGGGAAGAAATCGAGGCAAACGCAGCTTAGAGAAGTCGATACGGACTAAAAAGGAATCGCCCGGCGACAACTGAATCGATCTCAGTCTATCGAAGCGATTAGACGAACGACGGAGATGGATAACAACAAACGCGGTCAACACACCAACGAGATGGATAGCGGCGCGCGATATTCGAGAGGAGGCCGTCAGCATGAAACAATCAACGAGAAGCTGGAAGGCATCACAGAATAGCTGCATGGCCAGCAGCTGTAAACCATATTAGCATGCACACAGCGACGACAGGAATCCCTCTGAATTGTCGGCAAGGTTAGGTATAGACGAACAGGCCGGCAATGGCGATATCAATCAGGCGACATGTGACGGCGGCCAAAGTCAATGTGCAGGTTAGATCGATGGCGACTCTAGGCGTCAGAAGTACCACGACAGAAGCTTTATATTCTGATCCATGAGTGTCAACTCGAGTTTAGAGTCCAATTTGATCGGAAGTATTCAGTTGAACTGACCATTCAAACCATAAAGTGCATGCGTCCTGTCCTCTCCTTGAATTAACATGCACTGCATCTGCATCCATTGGTAAACAGAAGGTTATCTCCCACAAAGCCTGGAGGCTATGGACTGGATGCATGGTATGGAAATAGAGTAAAGTCAGCCAATCATGATACGCACATTAGCTCGCCGACGGCATCGAGTAAGAAAATGCTCATAGGCCGACCGGTATGGTGCCATAGTCTACTAACACAAGACAAAAACTTTCATAAGGAGCCATTGCACATACGCTTTAGATGTATACGGAATCAGGATAAAAAAACTAGAGATTAATAAGAAAGTCTATGATTTCGTAAGAGACTGCATTGACATGAATGCCTATCCTGTTGCTATTCCAAGGTCTTATCCAACAACTAAATGCGACACATTTAGTGTTCTCTAAGCGCTACCCTGAACAAGTACTTTTTGGTACAAAACAATTTTCTATATAAACTTACCGATTTATGCTTACACCCAATCGTATAGTGAGAACTAGACATGGTACCGTTTAGCCAAAAGGCTAATTATTAGCTTTTTTTAGATGGCTAACTATTAGCTATACGAGAGAAGCAGGCATGGCAACACATAGTACTACTATATCTAGCCGCGCAAATTGCGTGGGCCATCCAGCTAGTTATATTATTAAAACAACTAACAATCAACGGTGGAGATTGATCACCCTAAAATCTATTATATTATTAAAACAACTAACAATCAACGGTGGAGATTGATCACCCTAAAATTAAGATGTCTCGATGGCTTAGATTTACCATCAACCACGGCACACACACGTTTGCAGTTTCCGTGTGAGACCTATTCAAGCTAGACTTCAAGGCACGCACGTTTGCAATTTTCATGTGAGACGTATTCAAGCCGGACTTCAAGACAGACAAGTTTACAATCTCCATGGAAGTCGTATAGAAGCTGGACTATGATTGATTAATTAATAGAGTCCGGCAAGCTGTGTATCACACAAGGATACGAAAGCCACGTGAATTGAGGTAGAGCCGGCGGTAGTAGAAGCAACGGCAGCTGGCCTTCATCCGCAGACCGCAGGCGCTGGTGCAAAAGACGAGCAGCTCCGAGCCTGGTGGTCGTGCATGGCTGCCCAGCGGCGGGCAGGTGAAACCAATCTGGAGCCGATGGAGCTTTGCACATCTGTCAGGGAACCACTCGAACAAGTCCGGCGATTATGAAAAACCAGCCGATTGGAAAACAAGTCGGTGGCGATCAAAATCAACGCTAGGAGAGGAGCAGCAGCAAACCGGGAAGAAATCGAGGCAAACGCAGCTTAGAGAAGTCGATACGGACTAAAAAGGAATCGCCCGGCGACAACTGAATCGATCTCAGTCTATCGAAGCGATTAGACGAACGACGGAGATGGATAACAACAAACGCGGTCAACACACCAACGAGATGGATAGCGGCGCGCGATATTCGAGAGGAGGCCGTCAGCATGAAACAATCAACGAGAAGCTGGAAGGCATCACAGAATAGCTGCATGGCCAGCAGCTGTAAACCATATTAGCATGCACACAGCGACGACAGCAATCCCTCTGAATTGTCGGCAAGGTTAGGTATAGACGAACAGGCCGGCAATGGCGATATCAATCAGGCGACATGTGACGGCGGCCAAAGTCAATGTGCAGGTTAGATCGATGGCGACTCTAGGCGTCAGAAGTACCACGACGGAAGCTTTATATTCTGATCCATGAGTGTCAACTCGAGTTTAGAGTCCAATTTGATCGGAAGTATTCAGTTGAACTGACCATTCAAACCATAAAGTGCATGCGTCCTGTCCTCTCCTTGAATTAACATGCACTGCATCTGCATCCATTGGTAAACAGAAGGTTATCTCCCACAAAGCCTGGAGGCTATGGACTGGATGCATGGTATGGAAATAGAGTAAAGTCAGCCAATCATGATACGCACATTAGCTCGCCGACGGCATCGAGCAAGAAAATGCTCATAGGCCGACCGGTATGGTGCCATAGTCTACTAACACAAGACAAAAACTTTCATAAGGAGCCATTGCACATACGCTTTAGATGTATACGGAATCAGGATAAAAAAAACTAGAGATTAATAAGAAAGTCTATGATTTCGTAAGAGACTGCATTGACATGAATGCCTATCCTGTTGCTATTCCAAGGTCTTATCCAACAACTAAATGCGACACATTTAGTGTTCTCTAAGCGCTACCCTGAACAAGTACTTTTTGGTACAAAACAATTTTCTATATAAACTTACCGATTTATGCTTACACCCAATCGTATAGTGAGAACTAGACATGGTACCGTTTAGCCAAAAGGCTAATTATTAGCTTTTTTTAGATGGCTAACTATTAGCTATACGAGAGAAGCAGGCATGGCAACACATAGTACTACTATATCTAGCCGCGCAAATTGCGCGGGCCATCCAGCTAGTTATCTTTATGTTATCTCTATGTTATTTATGATCTTGCATGCTCTCCGTTGCTAGTAGATATCTTGGCCGAGTAGATGCTAGTGACTCCAAGAGGGAGTATTTATGCTCGATAGTTGGGTTCATGCCTCTAGTAATCTGGGGGAGTGACAGAAACCTCTAAGTTTGTAGATGTGTTGTTGCCACTAGGGAGAAAACAACATTTTTGTGTCCAAGGACATTTGCATTGTTTACATTATGCACTTTGCTTAAGGCGATAATCTGTTGTTCGCAACTTAATACCCGATGTTTGCTCGGATGACATTCGGAGGGTGGATTATTAGTCATAGATGCAGTTGGATTACGGAGTGAATCTCATAGTGATCCTCATGACATATGTACGTTATTTTTACTCTATCAATTGCCCAACTGTAATTTGTTTACCCAGCATATTGTTATTTATCTTATGGAGAGACACCACTAGTGAACTGTGGACCCCGGTTGACAAGGGAGTCCGGCCCAGCTGGGGCGGCCCAGCCGGGAAGCTGGTTTGGCCGGGGCGGAGCAGGAAGCCCAGCCGGGCAAGTGAGGCTGGCCCAGGCGGGAAAGAGTAAGCCGGCCCAGCCGGGAAGAGCTTCTATCCCGGCCCAGACTAGGATATTCCGGCCTGAGCTCCTATTAATCCGGCCCACCCTTGCTATACAGCTGCTTTTTAATATTCCTGCATGTATAAAATAGTTATACAACATATATAAGTTTATTAATTGGGGTACTTTGGTATACCCGGGGTTATATCCCCGACATAATTCATGAAAAATGTAATCGTACATGAATAATAATTAACTTTTAAGGGAAGATTGGATAATGAAATGAGCGGGCCTCTTGTGATTTTTGCGCAAAAAATAAGGACAACTTAGTGAGATGGCGAGATCTATTCCATTAAAAACAATTGGAACACTTTCTAGAAGAAGTTGATGGCCCACATAAGATAGGAGCCCCGACATAGGAGTGGGGCCATTTTGGGGAGATATGGATAGCCAAATGAATTTCACTAGAACAAGCTGTATCTAGAAATGAATTTATAGTTGACCTGTCAAACGGAATTTAGCAAGATCTTTGAAGATAAGAACAAATATGGGGTGTAGAAAATACATCCAGTCATGTGTGTATCTTCTGCACCATTCCATCCACAAAAGGAAAACCTTGTCATTCAAGATAATGGCTTCCATATTTCATCACACACTAGCAAATATACCATGAAACTAAAGCATGAATGCTGGGACTTGAGTTCAGCTCTAAAAGTAGACATAAGTGATTTGATCGCATGGTGGATAGATAGCTAATGCACACACCGACCTTCCCATGTTTAAGCACTACCCCTTTAAAGGACATGTGCCTTCCTTACTCCTGCTCAATATTTTCATTTCACATGCCTATTGTTAACTTTAACCTCCTGCTTGCCGTGGCTCTCGTGAGATAGGTGCGTACTAGACTCATGCCAAAGAGAGACAACCCAGCTACACGGATTGGAGTTGGATGCATGCGTGCAATGCTTCTTGCAATGAGAGGTATCAGGGAACATAGGAGTCAACGTAATGGATATCATTGCAATGGCAATGAGGTGAATGGTGTAAAGTTGAGGGTTTGTGGACCAAGGCTTGGTTCGGGCTCAGGCTCGACAAGGCTTGGCTTGAGCTCGGCTTGGCTGTCGGGTCGAGAAAGCAAGCAAAAATGTGTTTGGAAGGAGACAACCGCGGAAGATCAATCTGGATATGTGTGTGTTAAGAATACTCGCAGTGCACAAAGAGTTAAAGACTGCTTTCCGCACTGCCTAAGGCTCCTTAACGCCCTGATCGGAAGGCATCCGTGCAGTACCTTGGGTGTTTCTACCATTCTTGGGAGCTACCGCAAGGTACCGGTACCTTATCACGACTAGAGAGGTACCAATGAAATCTGGCCGATATAATTTACATAAAGGTGGATTAGGCATTGTCTCGCTCGATAGTTGAACTGCGTCCATCTGCCTACTTGGCCACGAATTCCTCCTCTCCATCGTTCTGCGACCTGTGCCTCCGATCAGTCTTTCCGCACTCAAGTAGACCCCTTACATCCTTTGATTTGGATGGGTAAGCTAGTATTCCCGCTATTGGAGGCAAAATTTGCACTGTGTATGGTGCAAGAAGATACTCCCTCCGACCCATATTACTCTTTGCTAATATGGATGTATCTACTATTAAAATGTGTCTAGATACATCTATATTAATAAAGAATATTATGGGTCGGAGGGAGTAACAATTTTCTTTCATTCCCATACAGTGTATGTTTATTAACTGACATCAATGTCAAGTATTATTGGAAAAGATTAATTAGTCCTACTTGAGAGTTTTTTTAAGAGTACGCCGAGGCGTACCTTACTTTTATAGAAGATAGAAACATTTACAAGATCCTGCCAGCGATGCATACAAGACGGGCAGACAGAGTCCAAAGATTAAAAGAAAATACAGCTAAGCTAAGCTAAAATCTTAAAAGGGGTCAAAGTCAAAAACTTTCACCACACCCCTCCTACCAAACGTCCAATCGAGAACTCATACCGAATCATCTTCACTACCGGCACCACCGAGTACTATCGATTCTAGTTGTTAAAAACCCAGACGTTATGGTTCTTCCACAAGTTCCCGCACCCCGGAATGATCAACGCGTCGAAATTCTTAGGTGACTTGGCGGTGAATATGCCACGTTCACGCAGCCACCAATCCTTAAGACTACAGGTCACAGTGGGTGGATCAGCGGCTATCCCCATGTCCGTGAAACAAATCAGCTAGACCTGTCGTGCATGCATCGGGTGAACAGGTGCTCCATGGCGTCCTCTTCCTGTAAATAGACCATTTTCGTTAGCGGTATGGATAATATAATTAAGGAATTGTACTACATGACATGTGCTGTAGCAATGCAGCCATCTTCAATTCTCTCTCACAACTGTAAAACTTTTATCTCCCAAATTAGATAGCCGCTGATGATTAGCTTAAATTATTGGCTTAGTCATGAGAATATCTTTAAAACTAGAGCTCATATTAATATGCTTTAGCAATATCTTCTTTAGCAGTAATTGCTTAATTATAACCGCTTAGTTACCAAATTATTATAATTTTATAGCTCGGTAGTCAGATTCTTGTACATCATTCTATACCAATGCAAGACTCCCATGCTACTACTTTTGCGAAATGATAAAATATTTGTGAGCTGTTTTATGGTGATTGGCACGGAACATTTGTTCTGTCCAGTTCCGTTAGGTTAAAATTATTCATAACCATTGGATTAAATCTGTGATAAGTTATATAAAATAACTAGAACGATTCGATCAGGAGCGATGGACTAAATCTGGCGCTATCAATTAGGATCTCAAAAATCGGAAAAATAAATAACGATCGCAAAATTGATTGGCTCGTATCGCTAGGGCTTGGAGCCACAGCTACGACCGATTCGATCAGTTTCCCCGCAACGACTCCATAGCCGCCACAGCGGTCTGCACTCCCCGACGCCTGTCGCCGCGGCTGTACTTCCCGACGCCGGCCGCCGCGGCCGCCGCGCTGCACTTCCCGACGCCGGCCGCCGCGGCTGCCCTTCCCGGCGCTGGCCGCCGCGGCGTCACTCCCCAACTCCGGCCGCCATGGTCTCCAGTCCCCACCACCACTCAGGAAATCCCCGCCGCCTCGCCGCAGCCGGACACCTCCGCGGCCAAGTCGAAGGCATCAAGTCCTTGCCGCCCCGCCGCCGCCAGGAGAATCCCTGCCGCCCCAGCGCCGTCGGACATCCCCGCCGCAGCGTCGGACATCCCCGCCTGTATGCACGGTAAGGTTCCCATCAAGGCGTCAACCCCCGAATTGCGCCTTTACTAGAGTCGATGGCTTATATCTCGAACTGGTGCAGACTTATGTACCTAGTATCTAAGTAGTCGAACCAGTGCAGAATTTGTATACGTAGTAGTTTAAGGGGTCAGTGTTACTGCATAAGCTCGTTCGCCTTGGCTAGGATATAACTGTGTAGCGCTGTGGATGGCGCTTGGTCATAGTATATCTTCCCTAGCTTCTGGATTTGTAAGAACGATTTTAGTTGTACAACACATTGATGTCCTACTATTCACGCAGGGCTGGAGGTTGGAGCTGAGGCAAACTTGGTTGCATCCATCCAGGTTGCTCAGCTGGCACTAAAGCATCGCCAGAATAAGAGGAAACAGCAGAGAATTATAGTTTCTTTGTGTCATTTAAAAATGAAAGCACTCAATTACATGTTCTCCTCATTGTTTCTGGCTTTATCCTTGTACTGTGACAAACTTCTGATTGTTTACTTGTATGTGATTTGCAGGAAGGTATGGCTGATGTGGGCGATGAGTCTAGCGAGTGCCGTGCCATCGTCATGAAGACGTTTGCTAGCGAGGATGAAGGATACTAGTTTTACAACAAATATGCTCTGGAGAAAGGATTTAGTGTGCGGAGAAGCTATGTTGAGTGGGATGGAGCCAACAAGGAGATAGTTCTTAGGAAACTTGTATGCAATCGCGAAGGTTGTCGTGAATAGAAGCACATGAAGAGGAAGAGAGAAGATAGGAAGAGGAGGTCACGGAATATCACCTGTGTTGGGTGTAAAGCCAAGCTGGTCATCGCAAGAGCCGAGGAGACAGGGCGGTGGTCATACCCTTCGAGCACAAAGAATGAAATGTACGACTATTCGATAAGCCTGGAATCAACTAGTGATCAGAAGGAACCCATTAGATTTGGTTATGAATGCACAATGTAACGACCAGGAATCAACTAGTGATCAGAAGGAACCCATTAGATTTGGCCCGGTGCTGCCACAAACGGCGCAACTAGGTTCTGGCGATTTGGAAAAGGTTCTAGACCCCCTGCGAGTGCAAGGCCGAGGTGCGCCCAAGAAGAGGCTGCAGGCGAAGATGAACAAGCCAAGATCGAAGGGAAAATGCGGCTACTGCGGAAACCCAGGTCACAATATTCGTACATGCAAAAAGTTGATAGAGGTAGTGAATCTGTGCAAATTTCATTTTTTCAGGTGTGTATTGGTCATTAATATGATCCATGTCGTTGATTACTGTTTATGTAATACTAATTTTCTGTAGAATTACACCCAGATAACTAAATATAGCAGACTGCTCTATATATGAGAGTAAACATTTAATAGGCATTTTAATCTAAAGAAAGGTCATGTAAATTTACTTAGTTCTATCCTCAAACAAAGTTCTTGTGAAATAAAGGGTTGGAGGATATCTATTTTAACATAGGTTGAAGGGTATTGTTTGCGTTCTTATGCAGCAGTTTTGCCAAGGCCTGGAGTTATGCGGCCATGGGCGGCGGCAGCGGAAGGAAGAGGTCAGATGGTGATATTCCGTCAAGAATACACTCGCAGATCATCCGTGCCTGGAGTTATTGTTTGTTGGTTCAAAAGATCTCAGAGAAAAATATCTCGCAGCAGCAGCTAGGTTACCATCTTTCTTCTCCTCTGTAAAAGAGTATAGCTGTTGGACTTGCTGTCTTGCCCTGATCCTGCATTTCCAACAGAACACTTTGTGCTTCCCTATTCTGAACTTGCAAGGAACAAAGATGCGCAATGAAGCCACTGATTTGTTCCACCAAATTGATTGTTGTGATATATTAAAATTTCCAGCTACTTCAATTTCCTGCTGGCCATCGCACCATCCTCGGCCACGCGCGCGACACGGGAAGCGAGTTCGACGGCGCCACGCACCGTTCGAGTGCGCACGCAAACAGGCCGCAGTGACGCTATGGCGCCAGGGCGGCACCGGCTCTTCTTGTGGGCAGCCGGTTGGCTTGGGTCTTCTCGGACCTCCGGCCGCCACCGTAGCAGGCGCCCACTCCGCCAAGGGCGCCGGCCCATCGCCGGCGCAGCCCGCGCCACCCCGGCTGGAGGGGCAGGAAAAGAAGGCGGGCGCGCAGTTGCGGGAGCTGGGCGCCGTCCTGCGCGACGCCAAGTCCCGGCTGTCGGCCGTCGTGGCTGCCGACGAGATGGCCGCCGAGCCAGGAGAAGACCACGAGGCAGGATCCGCATCCATCCCGGAGCTGGACGCCACCTCCGCGACCTCCGACGCGCCTGGCCCGCCGACGGCGCCGAATCCACGGCGCGGCCCGCGCTGCCCCGAAGCCGGCCGCCTCGCCGGCGTCGTATCACCGCGCGCCCCGCGCTGCCCCGGAGACGGCATCCACCTCGGCGACCTCCCACTCCGCATCGACCTCCAAATCGGCCGGGCCGGCAGCCACCTCCGCGCCCTCCACTCCGCCGGCGCCGTTCCTCTCCTCAACGTCTCGCCGCCGCCGGTGCAGGGACAGGACAGAGAGTGAGGGTTTGGGTGTGCGTATATTTGGGGAGAGAGTGAGGGGATGAGAGGAAAAAAAAGCGACGGGTTGTGTGTGGTTGTTTGCAAAATAGTATTTTACTGAATATATTGAATTAATATTTTTATTTTTGGGTCCACGCTTTTCAGTTCCGGTCCCATGATTTGTAGCAGCGTTCAATTCCGTTCATTTTGTTCCGTTCAGTTTCGTTGATTTTAGAACCGTTAGATCGGCTCGATCAACGGCTCCTAAAAATGCCAATCACCGTAAAACTTGTAAATATTTGTTGTTGGTAACACACTTGAATACCCTCTCTACCACTCTACATAATATTGCAATGCCTAAAACATGTCAAGTGTTATCAATCTGGTACTGCACTACTGTTGTGTTAATTGTTCATTATTATTCCGGCAATCACGTAAATATAACATGGCAACTTATGCAATGAAAAATAATTCATCATAACACAAAATTATGGGATCTAGTATTGAAACTCTCGCTCATATGAACTCGGCAAGTGAAGACAAGTTGCTAATTGGATTAAGGATTTAAGATAGGAATCATTTTAACATTTATATTTAGCGGATAGATGATCAAGTCATCGCTATAGGTAAACACGTGAAAGCTAGGTACTACCGGCCGACTTTCTCTTCTCCCTCCCCGTCTCCTCCGCCTGCCTCCCTTGAGATTCCATCGCCCAATCCTGGACCAATCCGGCGCTCGATCTGGCGGCGATGCCGTCCAGAGAAGGCAAAGGAGAGGTGCCGGCCATCGTAGTCTAGGTATTAGAGTAGAGAGTTTCCGGCTAGTTGTCGTGCTTTGGCGAGATGCTAGGAGAAGTAGGTCTCGGCTGGATCTGGAGAAGCGTGGCGGTCTTCTTCCTCTCCGTCTGGCTCCGGTGGTAGGAGCCTTCGCCGGAGTGGATGTGGGAGCGCATCTCCTCCCTAAATAAAGGTCCTTCTTTGGAGGTTCGTCACGTTTGTGCTTCTCCGCACCGCCAGGCAGCCGCCGGCGGTGCCCTTCGTCAAGCCACCATGGAGGTGGTCCGGCCGTAGCGGTGCAGCAGGTGAAACCTTCTTCAATGAGTGGATTCTTCTCTGGTGCGGTATGATCTCGCTGCTTGTCTTCTCCTTTCTGTCTGACCATGGTGGCTCGGAGAAGGGCGGGATTCCGGCGAAATCATGCAATGGAGGAGATGGGGGAGATCTCTTCAAGCTTGAGCTCAACCACGCGGACGGCATCTTTGCCTCTGCAAATCCCCACCGACAAGGTAGCAATTTCTCAAACTCCATTGCGGAGGCCTCTCGGACCAGTCATCAGAGCTCGACGGCTCCTCGCCGCCAAGTGGTTCGTCCCCGACGGCTTGAAGACGGCCAACGACTGCAGTCCTTCGCCGGAAGGGAGCCAGTGAGCACCTTGCTCTTGTTCCTCGGCGGCAGCGCCTGGAGGACACCGGCGAGCGGTCACAGCGATGCCCAGGGACTTGATCGCTTAGAAAATTATTGTATTAGGTTTTTTTTTGTAAAGTGGAGGTCCTTTTCTTCAAATTTTAGGTTTCTCAGGGCGAGAGACGAAAGGACTTCCTTGCAAATGTTGTACTTGCCATAGTTAATGGAATGAATGCTCTGGGGTCTTCGAGATCCCTCCCCGGTTTCCAAAAAAAAAGAACAATATGTGGCAGATTTATTCATACATGCATGTGCTCTCTTTATAGAGAAAAAAGTCTATTTGAAAACCTCTGCAATGGATGCAAATATGCATTGATCGTACATATATCTTTTCTTTTCAAAAAGGTGCTAATATTGGAACGAATAAAAATGTGCAAAATCTTAAGATAGTGCAAAATCAAGATAGCGTTTCTACCCACAGTTTGCAAATACTGAAACCAATAAAAGTATAAAGATGTGAAAAACCGAGACAGGAGAGGAAACTGTAAAAGGCTTGCTGAGCAAGCCAGCGGCCCAAAGGAGCAGACGGCAGGCCTTGTGAGATCTTGCTAGGGCCAATCCAGGCAATGGGCTTGGGAGTAGGGCTACTACTTGCTAGGGCTGCCAAACATAAAGAGATGAGCAGTGCTACCAAACCTTTGGGTGCTATTGTGCTATAACTGAAATCGATCCATATCTTTGGTAATATGTACTGTATGTGAAATTTCATTTGAAATTCCATGTCATGGTAGATACAGACTGCGCCAATCGATCCATTTTTTCATAATTTTTTACGACCATTAGGTTGTGCTTTGGTGACCTGCAATCATGCTAGCATCCTAAACACTCGTGTGCTATCTCCGTTACTCTAACATGTATAATATTCCCAAGCGTATTATATCCCCGAGAACATTGCTAAATTAACAAGGATCCACACCACACTGACACTAGGTAGCATAAGACAGTCTGTTCGGAATTTTCAGGCATGGTTACTGCATAGACCGGCTCTACCTTGAGACAGATTGCGGCTATTGTCTTGGTCACAGATTGTACTATTACGTTACTCCAATAGTACACAGCCTCTCTGAATCGGCCAGCCATTTGTGATGGACATGCCGTAGCTGCCGACTTCGACTATTTCGAGGCAGCCATCAAGCACCAGTGCCGTTGGCTCCTTGCAGTTGCAGAGACAACTACCTGCGTGATCAAGCAGGCTATCAGATCAGATGCTTACCAGCAACACCAAGGGGATCTGTTTCAGCTGCAAGTTGGCGAACCTGGAGAGATCTGAACATGCCGGCGTGGTTCGAGCTTGATCATGAACAGGGTCCTGTCTGCGATCTTGAACAATCACCTTATCAGAACCTTGCTGTAAAACATTGCTGTTTAGAGAAGTTTATGGCGCAAGTGATGCTTCCTGTTGCAGAAAATACGACGTTTTGGACATCGACATCGGTCGACGACATGGTTTCGGACACGCAACTTTGACCGCCGCTTTCTCGTCTATATGTAGATGCAACTTCAAGACATGGCCATCTCGTCTGTTTTTTTGAATGCCGCTAAGTATCTATCCACCTATCACATTCGGTTTCTTCTCTGGTGTTTTCACGAAATGTTCGCCAGTACAACCTTCTGATTGAATTTCCCTTTCGCAGGACAACTTTTTTCGATTGAATTTCTCTTTCAGTAGGTCCAAAATTGGACAAATCTCATCAAAGGGGGCAGGCCCACTCTTCTCCTGTGCAGACTACATGTTACCCGGCCACTGTTCCTTCCCTTGAGGCTGGGCCATGCTTTGATTGGCTCTGGGCCAGACTACCCATGCATTGTCCATCTCAAAGAAACCATCCAAACCAACTAGAGCCTGCCAGGCTTTAAATCAGGGCATACATCTTCACAAATACTACATCAGTTCATAAATTGGAGATAATGCAATGCATACCACAAGATATCTTCCAATGAAAACATATTAGGTACAGTGGCAGTGTCACCTCAGCCTATATACTGGTCAGATGCATGCACTTGGTTGGAACTGAAGCACCATGGGTTTCTGCGGAGGGGGTTGAACTTGAACAATAGATCTAAAGCTTATCAAAAGTCTGGCCTCCATTGTGATCCTTGCACTGTTGCAAACCTCTTCAATGCTAGATTTCATTTTCTGTTTCTTTGGTTATTTTTTCGTTCCTCATTCATTTCCAACATCTGGCATTGTATCCATCTTGACTTCAGATATAATAGTCTTTAGTTTCCATAATTTTCAACGCGAGACTATGCATGTGTTTTATATTTCTTGTTATTGTACGCCATATGTAAATATTCACACTATAGCAAAATTTATACCAAGAAAGAATCCAGTTACACTATATTTTTTTTTGTTAAAGCCGATATATACTGATAAAAAGGTGATATTCTCATTAAGAAAATCTGAGAAAAAAACAACTACCCTATTGAGTGGGAGTTTCTTGAATTTGTGTTTATGTGGCTAAAGCAGGGACCATGGAACTATTGACCTTTTTTGGATTACATGATGGTAGGGCCATGTTACTATTATCATTGGTGCAAATACCTCATATCATTCCTGTTTACTAGAGGATAAAAAGAACCTTAGGTCATATCCTAGCGATGTAAAGCAGAATAAAATTTTCTTTGTGGCTAGTGTTATTGCAATGGCAAACATGAGATGACACCACTCAAGCAAAAGATACCTCCTTGCTGAGTACGTACATTTATTATCACCTAGCTAGCTAGAGATATTTTTCTTTTTGCAGCAGAAAAACACAATCAAAAGAAGAATTTGGTTAGCGGCAACCACATTTGGACAACATATAGCTATATGCAAAATAAATAAAAGAACAAAATATATAATATTTTATATTGCTTATGGGCAACCGACAAGCTTATGGTCAGGCTAATTCTTAAAGTGAACTTTTTTCTTATTCCGACTTCCGAGTAAGATTTCCATGGAGGGTTTATAAAGAGTTCGTTCTCAATGAGCGCACACTCCACATTAAAAGTTTGTGGCAATGTATATGAAAATAAAATGGTGAAGTGTGACAAACATATGTATGTACGGCGGGACGAAGAAGCTCCTTGGCTACAAGTAAAGGACTGACTAATGTTATTACTCTGTCCCAAAATATAAGCCTTTTTAGAGAGTATTATATAAAAAAACTTTTTTTTTGCGGGCAGATTATATAAAAAACTTAGTAGCTTGTTTCAATTTTAAACTAGATTCTTCTTTCTCCGATTGGAAAATAATGTTGAATGATTTAGTATAATGTAGTACAAAATTTATATACTAAGTCAGCAACACATATTTCCTATGGGAGGGATTACCACTCTATTTCCAATCCAGATATTCACCGGTGGATGGAACTAGTACGGATCAGGCTGCATGCATGCAAGGGTGCGGCAGCTGAGATGGGTCGATCTTCACCCGTCGCTCAAGTCGTTTCATGGATCATGCAGTTTAGCATATGCTCATCGAGCGAGCTTTGGCAGTGACCGATCGACTTGACGCTAGTGGCCGGTGTTCGTAAGAGAGGAAAAGGGAGCCATCATCCTCTAGCTAGCTCTATTACTTTTTTCTCTTGCCTGCTAGATGATCGTGTCGGCAGGTTGAAGCTCCTAGCTAATTGATTATCCAAATAACTTTTTACCACTTGGTACAGAGGGGTTACCTTTTCTACCCGGTCACTTTTTTATCAAAAGGAATGCCAAGTGGTCATGCAGATTTTTACTGGTTTTGGAGGTGCAACAGGTGTCCCAAACTCTACATGGAAAGCTGCATGCAATGATCAAAGACATCGTCGGAACAAAATGGATTTTGCAGGAAACGTACACGAAGTATGTAGGTTGGATCGCATTCACAAAAAAAACATGTTCATAACTTCTAGTTTTTAGATGTAAGTGTGCACTCGCATACTCAGACTATATCTACCCCAATACCGCGAAATCGTGGAGCTTCAAATTAACAAAATCACCAAAGATACACGAGCCCATAGTTTGATCAACAATCCCTGCCCCCCCCCCCCCCCCCCCCCCCCCATGCATACGATCTTTCCTTACTATTAACAGCCATGCATACGATCTTTCCTTATTATTAACAGTCATACATACGAAGTTTCATTTTGTCAATTATTAATACTCCCACCATTCCTTAATATAAGGTGTATAGTTTTCTTGCACGAATATTGATGCATAGGCTAAAAGGTATGAAACTAGAGGAAAAATAGAGAAATCTTAGCATCATGTCTCTCCTAATCGGATTGACTCCTAATTAAGTTGCGTAAAAATATCCAACAATCCCGCCATACACCTTATATTCTGAAAAAAATTCACAAAAAACTATACACCTTATATCAAGGAACGGTGGGAGTATAAGAAATTAAGTACTCTCTTTGATCGGAAATAAGTGTCGGTTGATTTAGTATAAACTTTATACTAAGTTAATACAAAATCACCGACACTTATTTTTGATTGGAGAAAGTAACAAACATTCATAAAATTACACAAATATACATGTTCACTTCACACCTTGCGAAGCTAAATTAAACTAGGGTTGCTCAAGACAACCACAACTGGATTTGGTCATTACGCTTTGAAAAGTTACCTCTTAGCCCTACCCCGGTTGTCAAACAAGTAGTATAGTGTACAAGAACCTAATGGTTAATATCCCAAGCATAGGGGATGTCGTTCGTGAAGGGATGGGATGGGAAAGCTTATGGTGCCGAGACATCGTCAAATTGTATTCATACATTCCATAACACCCAATATGTAGTGATATCCATGTTAGATATAGGCATATATGTCAAACGACTAGAAACTTTTCTGTATTAGCTGATAAACATATATCCTCAAACTATAGGTTTTCAGACGCCGACTATGATGGCCTAGTCTGTAATAGTGAACTTTGGGCTCGAAATCTCCCTCATATGTCGTCGAGTTAATTACCAAGAATACGTGTGATCTTAGATGGGTGTTGAATATCAAAAGGAATGTGTGCATATCTCCCCACAAACAAAACGAGCGCCACGGCAATCAACTTAATTTGCGGGACACGACAATATCTTCTCGGAAATTTGCTTTCCTCCGTGGGGGATTGTCGTGGAGCTTTACGATCCTCTCAGCCTTGGGTGACATCTTCGGGTGAAGGCCTAGACCCTGTTGTGCAGGGTCAGACAACAGCGTCAATCCATGCTGCTTCCCCTCTTGAGGGCGTCATCTTGAAAATCGTGATTCACTATATGCTTTCCCGAGGCTGGACTTGCACGCCATCGTGGTTGGCAAGTAGCCAACCGGCAATGCAAGAGTTCTATATGGCAGCTTGTGTGGCAACGATGGTGTTGATGAGTGATGGTCTGGCCCCGACTGGACCTTGTTAGTCGACAACCTGCCCTGGCGTGTCCGAGTATAGTCGTGTTGGTGTTCTCTTGCTACGAAGTTGAAGCCACTATGATTTTCAATCGTTACATTTTAGGGGCGTACAATGACCTGCAAGGGGCGGTCCGATTGTGATGATCTTCTTTGGTGCAGGTCTTGCGCATCCCCCTCTATCCCCAGCTCATCATCAGAGTTGAAGCTGAATAGGCAGGCTTGAGCTTCACGATGTCGCTATGATGTGGTCTTCCTTGGTGGTCGTTTCTTTGGGGAAGTCGGAGTCACAGCAATGACATTGATGGGCAACCTTGACGAAGATGCTCACTTCGGTGGTGTGTGTGCAGCTTGTGTGGGTAGCCAGGTGGCTATGTGCCCTCGCCATGGACGTGTTCCATAACAGTTGGCGAGGGTGTTCGTACCAGTTTTCTGTCAGTTTCCCGCTAATAAACCGGCCAGCTCTCTTCTTCTTAATTAATGAAAATGGAAGTCTTTTATATCGTTTAAAAAAAGCAATAACCTACAAAATGTAGCTTTCAGATGGGTCTGAGATATCATGCCATGTTGAATCCTAAAGAATATCGAGAACATAAAAGTCTACTAGTATTTTGATTCTTGTAATATAGGGAAAATACACATAATTTTCTAAATGATTGAGTGTGCATGTCACATAAATGAAAAACAAATTTCTGCCATCTTGGGCTGGAGGTTGGGTAAGGCAAGCTTGTCGTCGTTGTATGAGTGCGTTGTCAGCCACAGAACGTTGTCTTAGGTGTATCGTGTGTTGTAGCCATTTCTTGGCATTCTTCTTTAAGCTTAAGTCAAAGGTGCGTTGTGGGTTTTTGAAAAATAATCCATAAACAAACTCAGTAATAATCTTACTTTCAAAACATGTTCAAAATGGACCACATCGAAAGTTAATAAGACGAACAAACTCTACACGAGATAGAAAAAAGTAGTCCCCTGATCCATATTATTTGTCTCTAAAATAGATGTATCTAGACCACGCGGCCATAGCCATTACCTCAGCTCCGCCGCTTTATCTATCGCAACTCTTAGTCATTCATTTTAGCAACAAGTAATATGGGTTAAGGAAGTATACAATCCATGTGAACCAAGTAGGCCCAACCAAATGTCTTGGTTTTGAGAGACCGAGATTACTGCATGATTTTCGTCGCGACTGAAAACAGTTTTTTCCTGATCCACGTGACCGTACAGCCAGTAGACGTAGGCTGCCGTTTCATAGTACTATTGGCTGCCGCTGCATGCTGCGGCGGTGTCGATGGAGCGGCCAGGCCAGGCGAGAGGCCGCTGCTGTCCGTCCTTGCGTTGGCTGCGAATGTGAAACATATGACTGCTCCGCTGAGATAGAGAGCAGGCGTGTCTGGCGGGCAGGGAACAGCCCAAATCCGCAGATGTGCTGCTTGCTCCCTCCCTCCCTAGTCCCTACTGCGGTAATTTAGCCAACCTGGTGGAGTAACTACATTTTCAGGTCACTGGCTTGGAGGTGGTCCAGGACTATCAGGCCGTACGGATTTCGTAATTTCAAACATAAATCCAAAATTCTGTCTATATCTTCAGAAACTTTGTGTGAGATGGGGCATATTCTGTGAACTAGACCCAACAGGTGTACTAATGGACTAAGAAATGTGAGTCATCAGATGGGGAATCGAGTATCAGGATTGAAGCAGGCGGGCGCCGCGTAAAGCAGGTGGAAAACTTACACGAAGGCCCTCCTTTTCCTGCAGATTCTTGAAAAACCTCAGCCCGTCCTGCAGTCCTAATCTCTAGTTCCTGACATGAGATCGAACTGTGGCACCGCCCTCGTCTCCAACGGTGACAGCTGCCCAGCATCTCCACCCATATTGAGGCAAATCGTGGCTGAGGCGAGTGTAATGGGGCTGTAACGGCGGCTGCCAGTGCTCGTTTTTCTGTCCTCGTATTGTCAACTGCTAGCTCATATACTTCTAACTTTCCTGAGATCCTGTTTGGCAATAAAACTTCTCTAAGATCTGGCAAAAAAATTCTATCAAATTTCAGATACACGTGCCGATGGCCGTGGTCAAACGGAAACAAGAATCATTACATGACGTTCCTTGCCAAGCCAAGAGAGGAAAAACCAAATCGTGATTGAGGATAGGTAAAATCAAATCGTGATTGCAGCCATCCAAAAAAATCGTGAATTGCAAAATTGTTTAAAATCGCAATGAGAGGACCAGAGATAAGATCCGCATCAGATTTTCAGAATCGATATGGAAAAGAGGTTGCGGCAGCGTCGTCTGGCCGCCGGTACTGTCGCCAATGGGAGGACCAGGTCTTGCTACCTCCGTGTGGGGATTCTGGCTGTGAAGAAGAACAAGGATAAGGGGGTTTTCGTAAAGTTAGTGGGTCGATCCTTCCGCCTCAATCTGGATACTTGGTACAGAATCGGACGACCAGCAGGCTGCTTAGTCCATTAGTACACCCGTTGGGTCTAGTACACAGCATATGCGGTTTTTTTCTTTGCCAAATCTAACTTTCTGACCAAACTGTTTTGGAATTTAACACCTGCGATGTGCATTATTTTGGCTCTGTCTCTTGCTGCCGGCAAAATAATTTCGTCGGGGTGTCAGATGGAGATTAGTTTTGTCAAAGAAATAGACTGGGCAAAACAAAAACATAACATATAGCGTTCCCCTACCCCTTTGCCTCGGGCGATTAAGGTTTCTACGTCTCCCATCAGCGCCGCCGGGGATCTGCTCCGCTCATGTGGTCTTTGGGCCATAGAGGCAGGGTGGATATCGGCCCTCGTCGGCAGGAGAGCTACGTTTTTCTGTTTTTACATCCAAGTTTGGTGGGGTGGCACTCAGGTGGTGGCTACGACGTCTTCTTCTTCTTCAGTAAAGTCTCTTCGGCTTCAGTCCCATCTCGGTGGCAATGCTGAGAAGTTTGTGGGAGTGGTGTGGTCATCAAGAATTTCTTTTGGCTGTGGGGATCTTCGGATCATCAATGATATTCATCGGCAGTTCATCGTTCTTCTTCGTCTCTGCGACGGATGTGGCCTTCTAGGCCCGTTCGGCGACTTTTCGTCCACAACTAACAACATCAGGCCGGCTCTGAGAGGAGCGGCAGCGGCGGCGCACCGTCGACACGGTCTGGAGGTTGAAGATGAAGAGAATCTCAAGAACTTATATGTAATTTTCATTTTTGTTGAGGTGTTTTGTGTTGTTCGCTATTTCTTTTAATGCCAAACTCCTATTCGCACAAAAAAAACCCAGAATAACAGGGCAACATCCGGACAAAGACTAGAGTTTGGTACGGGCGTACGCGGCATTTTGTCCACCGGCCAAACTTACACAAGAAATCTCGATTTCAATGTCATTTCGTCTTGGGTCCTCTTTGTACCAAGGGAGTTGTGAAGCAGAAATAGATGTTTGCATTACAAAGAATGTACAATATGATAATGGCGCTTAAAAGAAATTCCATATGTTGTATGTACACTATATCGATTCGTACGGCAATGAGGAAATATTACTTAGGGTTTCAGTATTACTACCTCCGTACCATATTATAAACATTTTGGGAGGCCAAAATATCCTTTTTAAACATCTTATATTTGGAGCGGAGAGAGTAACATATATCCTTCAACAATGGTTTTAGAAGATTATTATCGATAAAAGTACTTCTTGTCTAAATACAATGATGCCATTTATACAAGCTCAATTCATACGAAATGCTCCCTCTATTCTCTATTAGTTGTTGATGAAATGAGTGAACATACACATAAAACATATGCACATATTCACGTGAATCACTGATAACTTATATCAAACATAAAGAGTACATTCTTTGAAGAACCAAAATATTGTTTGTTTCCACAAAACTCCCTACATTTAGTTTTTCCTACAAGCAAGGCATCCTCCAATAGACACAAGCGCAATCTTTTGGACTATACTAGCAACAAGTCCGTGCTTTGCTACGAAAAATCACATCCCATGTGTATAAATAATTTTAAAAGAGTCTTGCTGTCATAAAATAGTTGTGCAGTTTTGGAAAAAATATATTGAGCACGAGTATATTAGTTTTCAGAAACTGTTGATCCTATGTATGATTATAATGCATTTTGTTCATTGATATTTTTTGCATGATTAGTGGACCCATATTTATGGATGATTATAGTTGTTTATTTAAGCTCTTGGTGGCCCCACATGCTAGATGGTTCTATGACCCCACATGCTAGATGGTTCTACGGCTCCACATGCTAGATGATTCTATGGCCCCACATGCTAGATGGTTCTATGGCCCCACATGATAGATAATTGTAGTAATTTATTTAAAACTTTGGTAGGTGTTGATTCCACATATATTATATAATATTATTGAAAGAGTGAACTCACCACCAACTCCAAATGTTATAAGTAGGAAAAATACGTTAGTGTCTAGGCAGGGGTGGATCTACCACCCCTCCGGCCCGAGCGGCCTAGGCTTTGTCAGCACGCGTCATGTTCCGTTATATAACTATGTACAATGATTTTATCTAAAATAATAGTGTCTTAAACATGTTTTCTCGGGCTTCTGAAAGTTTCTTGCTTTGTCACTATTTCTAGGAGAGTATTCTCCTCGCTAGCCACGTCCGAGCGATGCGTACCCCTAGCCAAAGGTATCAACGACTTTGGTTGCATGTGTTCTACGTGACCAGACGCCGTTATCAATTTCCATTTATGCCACGAGTATTTCACCCCTTAATATTTCTTTCATGATGGTTTAGTCAGGGGCGGAGCTAGGCTAAGATCGACGATGGTGCACTTGAACACACATGACCTTTTGACTAAGGTGGTGTACAAGCTAGTTTTTGAGCTGGTTCAAAGAGATAAACTATTTGTACCCCGGTGCATGTGCACCACCGTAGCTCTACCTAGCTACGCCCCTGGATTTAGTTGGTAATAAACGGGACGAATAGTTACATTTATGCCAACAACTTATCGATGTTCATCTCTCTAGCAACCCAGACAAAGTTTTTTTGAAAAATCCCACCATCAGGGGTATTTACAGTTAAGTCTATGTACTTGGCCTTATGAACAGTCATACGAGATTCCTACATAAATACCTATGGAGGATTAAAAAACCTCTTGAAGATTAAAAAATTTGTGTGGTTTCTAAATAATAAAGTTTTGTTAATAAAAGATAATCTTGCAAAACAGAAATAGAGGGGCTGTCAAAAGTGTCATTTATGCGGCTCAATGGAGAGTGTAGAACACTTATTTCTATCATGTCTGCACAAATTATTTGGCAAATTATTTATTTCATGTATAACATGCCTCCTCCAACTAACATTACCAGTATGTTCGGTAACTGGTTGAATTTATTTCATAAGAACGATATAGCTAGAATACATATTTGGTGTATCGGCTTTATGTTGATCAATTTGGAACTATAGAAATAAAATTATTTTTGACAAGTAAATGTTACTATTTTTGCAGGTTTTTGACTGGCTACTCACTTGATAGAGCAATGGTCCCTACTTCTCTTCCGGAGGATCAGCTGGAGCATATGGTTATTGGTTGCAATCGACTGCTGAACGAGACTTCTATTTTCAGGGATGGTGGCATATTAATAGACTAGAAAATGGATAGCTTCTTGGTTGCTTCTCATTTTCCGATGATTGATACATGTCTCAAACCTTTTTAATCCATGATTCTAATATTTTAAATGCTCTGAATACTATCAAATTTGAAATAAAGATGGTCGTGTGCATCTATCAATGCAGAAACTGGGGCTAAGCTCCCATTCGGATTTTTTTTTATTTACCATACACGTAACTTATGGTGAAATATATGGTATTCTTAAGTTCTGCGTATTTTCCTTCCCCGACTTCCTATCAACACGTAACTTAGGGCTTTTTTTGGTTCATGGGATAGCAGAAAGTGTAGAAGCAGAAATTCCGTGCAATCGGGACGTCATGTCTACTTGAATTTTATGGGAACTGAGATTCTCTTTAATTGTGGTGAAAGGGATTTTTAATGTGGCTTATGAAGGGTTTCGCAGCATAGTAAATCAAAAAATTTCCTACGGATGCGAACAAGAAAGCCAAGATCTAATCTAGGAGATGTAATCAACGAGAGAGGTAGATGAGATCTTCATACCCTTGAAGATATCGCACAGCGGTAACGTTCAAGAGAACGTGGTTGACGTAGTCGTACTCGCCGTCTCCTCCTCGCGATCCGATCCGATCCTACGCCGCAAGTGGCGGCGCCTCCGAGAGTTGCACACGTGCGGTGCAGCGACGTCTCCACCTTCCTTGGTCCAGCAAGTATGGTGGAGAGATAGATTGGATCAGCAGCACGACGGCGTGGTGCTTATGGTGGAGAGTTTCTGCGGCAGGGCTTCGCCTACGCGCAGTCGCGAGAGAGAGAGGGAGGGCAGCAGGGGCGGCTAGGGTTTGGGTCTTAGGGTGAGGGAGGGCTACGCCCCTGCCCCCCCTTATATGGGGGGCTGGGCGGCCAGCTTGGTCCCTCCTCCAATCCCTAGCCGACTTGGATAAGGAAGAGTGGGGGGCAAGTTTCCCCCCCTTCCTTATTTGAAGATTCCTTTAGGGTTTCCCCTTGGGCTTGGCCGGCTGGGCCTTAGGGGCCTTGTGCACCTGGCCCAAGGCGGCCAGGGCACTTCCCCTTAGGCCCACGCAGGCCTCCGTCAAGTGGGCCCACGTTGGTCCCACTCTGGAACCTTCTAGAACCTTCCGGTACAATACCGATAAACTCCGAAACCTTTCCGGAATCCAAAAACTGCTTTCCTTTATATGAATCTTATTCTCCGGACCATTCCGGAACCTCTCGTGACGTCCTGGATCTCATCCGAGACTCCGAACTAAAACTCATAAACCAATTATCCATTCTATCCTAGCGTCGATGCACGTTAAGTGTGTGACCCTACGGGTTCGAGAATATGCAGACATGATCTTCTATCAATAATCAATAGCGGGATCTGGAAACCCATATTGACTCCCACATATTCATCGATGATCATATCGGATGAACCACGATGTCAGGATTCAATTAATCCCGTATATGTATTCCCTTCGTCACACGATATTTTACTCGCCCGAGATTTGATCGTCGGTATCGCCATACCTAGTTCAATCTCGTTCACAGCAAGTACTTTACTCGTTCCGTAATCCGATATCACTTCGTGATTAACTCCTTAACCACATGCTTGCAAGCGGTGTTGATATCGATTACCGAGTGGGCCCGAAGTATATCTCTCCGACTTGGGAGGGACAAATTCCATCTCGATACATACAACCCAACAAATACTTTCCGATCACCTGAGAGACACCTTTATTATCACCCTCACATAGGATGACGTTTGATGACCTCAAAGCTTTCTTCCGATACTAGGGAGTTGTATTATCTCATGGTCTAAGGAATACAATACATGACATAAGAAAAGCTTCGCAAAGATGAACACGATGACACGATCTAATTGCTCTGCTTTATTTGGGTCTGTCCATCACATCATTCTCCTAATGATATGATCTCATTATTAATTGACAACTCATGTCTATGGTTAGGAAACCTTAACCATCATTAATCAATGAGCTAGTCTAGTAGAGGCGTACTAGGGACACGGTGTTGTTCATAAACCACACAAGTATTAATGTTTCCGCTTAATACAATTATAGCATGGAGTATAAACATTATCATGAACAAGAAATATGATAATAACAATATTATTATTGCCTCTAGGGCATATTTCCTTCAGCTTAACCTCATGCTATTTTCCTTTAAAGTTTACACCATAAGATTTCTATGAAATTATTTCCTATGTGATATGATCCTATGAATCAACTGGTCACTAAGGACATTTTCCATAGGATTTGAATCCTGCAAAAATTCTTTAAAACCCCATAAATCAAAATAGCCATGGTAAAAGTACACAATCATGTTATGTGGTTTTCTCCATCGAAAGAGGACCTCCTCGGTGTGGACCACGAAAGTGTACTGTAAATGCCAACACTACTTTGGTCATGTATATCCACCGTAGGCGAATGGCTTGTTCTCTTCTCCCCTGCGACGCATGCTTAATTAGCGCGAGTCCCGAGGTCGAACAGGCCAGGCATGGCTCA
Source organism: Dactylis glomerata (assembly GCA_007115705.1). Taxonomy (NCBI): domain Eukaryota; kingdom Viridiplantae; phylum Streptophyta; class Magnoliopsida; order Poales; family Poaceae; genus Dactylis; species Dactylis glomerata. The sequence goes on along the minus strand of QXEO01000834.1, from coordinate 3,311,722 downwards.
TGGCTGCGTCGGAATCCGAGCTCCACGCGTGATGACGCAGGTCGCACTGCTGCCTCGCACGGATGAGAGAGACGGTGAAAACTGTAAAGAGGTGGCGGTGAAAAGCCGAAATGGGAGGGCGGGTGTCCCCTCCCAGCCCGGAGACATGTCTGCTGCCCATGTCCCCTCCGAAATCATTTTCTAGCATTCTCACCCGTCTCGAGCTCGCTAAAATTTTGGACCTTCTCTGAGTTAAACAATGGCCGTATGTGTGAATATCGTGGAGTAGTACCTTCAAGCTCAGTAATAAATCTTTTCGCAAAAAAAAAGCTCAGTAATAAATCTTACTTGCAATTTTTGCGCGTACTGGTTCTCTTCCCTTTACAAACCATCACATACCCTATTTTCTTAAACATCTTAAATTTGCAGACCAGGAAAATATATGTACAGTCTATAGTGTGAAGTTTATTTGTTTCGAGGGGATCAATATAATTTATCGTTTCAATTGGTCAGTCTCACTTGTCACTACCACGAGGCGGGGATCAACGCCATAATAATTTGTGATGATAAAGAGGCAGATGATGTGAGAAGTTCGACGTTGACAAAAGCTACGAAATTAGCACACACATTAGCATGTTCTGGAAACGTCATTGGAGAAAAACTTTAGCACGATATGCTAACTCTAGGATTGCTGCTTATCACAGAAAAATATGCAATAACATATGTGAGGTAGAAACTGATCAAACCTGAGTGATTGAACTTAGAACACGTCAAGCGTGCTTCCGAATCATAGATACTCTCTTTTTTCGAAATGAGGGGGGCAGCCGCGCCCTTTGTATCAATTGATTCATATGGCCTTTATTTTAAAACATAGATACTCTTGGCAGTTTTCCTCAAAAGTCCAGCAATACCAGCATACACGGCCACCAGATTTTTATGTGGAAATTTCCCCAAAGAGCGTTGGAAATCGCGAGCCGAATGAGACCATCAAGATATTTTCCACTACTATCAAATGCCAAATAAAATTTGATTAATTCTTGTCTAGGTAGCACTTGATGTTCTCATACATCAAGATTTCTCCATACTGTATAGAAAAAAAATCAAGATTTGAAGCTACAAGACCTAGTGTTGGAGCAAACTCGCCAAGATTTCTCCATGTTGGATAGCAAAAATAAGATTTGAAGTTACAAAAGATAATGACTGGGACAATCTTATTAGGAGACAAATTGGTGGATTTGAACTCTTGGGTGGAGCTTCTTTTGATCGACGGCAAGCTTCTCTTTTCAATCTTCCCCTCACTACCTTTTTTCACGTACTGTTGAATGGGTAGCTAAATATCTCTCATGTGTAAACTCCAAAGTGCCTTAGGTCATAACCCTAACATGTGGTGGACTCTTGTACATGTTTAGGCTTCCAAATACTCTTCTCGTGGTCCAATGAGGATGATAAAAGACTCATTTTATACCGCTTATGGATTTTGTAATAAATATTTATCTATACTAATGGATTGTGCAAATTTTACTCTGTGTGTGTGTGAAAAAAGCGATATGACTCCAGATGTTTGTGCACCAGGTGTTTTATGAACCATGAAGTCATCACATCACAGTTCAAATGTTCAAAAATTGTGATTTTTATTGTATCTTCGTGATAAGATGACAAATTTGCAAAACTTCCACTACTGATTTTTTTCTCCACATTAAATATATTGTAAAGGTCAATTATTATTCCTAAAGAGGCACTTAGGCCTTTCACAATGGGTGTATCTTAGCACGGTATCATAGGTAAAATGGTGATGTGGCACCCTAATTAATGATGAAAGAGAGTGGTGTTGTATCTTAGCTAAGCTACAACCCTTGCACGGTATCATAGATAAAAATACATGGCTAGCCCAATCACATACATGCATGTACCCAAAACCAATTAATGTAGATACAACACTTAAGAAACAATGCATTGTGATAGTTGTCTCTTAAAATAAACTATTACCTAGGATATCGCGTTAAGATACAATGCATTGTGAAAGGCCTTAACCCAGTCATGATTAAAAAGTTTTTCAAAAAGATACATTTGGTGCCTTTTTTGGACCTATAACCTCCAACCATGCATACCATTAATTTCCATGCATGAGTGTAGGGTTATCCCTATTGCCCTGTGCCCTGTATGGTTAACCAACCGGCTACTGTTATACGAACCTATGTACCCCGGCCCATAAAATACACGTGTTTTGTCAATCTACCACTGTTATGGCCGTCTTTGCATTACACGCGCAAAAGCGGCGGTTGCTGTGGATGTACGAATACGCGCAAGCTAGCAGCTGGTAGTACTACGTGCCAGTTGGATAAGTTAGTTGCGTGTGATTCCCTAATTTGGACATCCCAACTAATAGGATGATTAGCTAACTGCAAGATCGTGTCCAGCTAGCATCCTATACCAGTGTTGCACCTTGTCTCTCTCCGAACCTAATGAACAGAATTCTGCTCCCACAGATAAATTAATTACCTATACGTACATGTTGGGCCGGTTAATCCTCTCGAGTTTCTGTATGATTTCCGTGGAACTTATATATACATTTGTTCCACAGGTTTTCAAGCAACAATGCCACACTTATGGGCTGGTTTTTACATAATCTGAGTTACGTGGAGGAGGATTATAGAGGAAGGATTTGAGCTCCTGAAAACACGGGAGGGAAAATAGCAGCGAGCTTTAGCCTCTAGCATTTGGGAGCGACGGTTCATCGTGCATGACTAAAAAAATAAAAATAAAATTAAAAATCTAATTTCATTATCAAGAATCTTTGCACATTAAAACTTCAGAATGATATATCACAAGAACAAGGTAAATAACAAGACTAAGAACACAACAGGTAAAACACTTAAGGTACGAAGGCTATCACAAGATAAAAGCACAAGGAGATGCCGCTGGCACGCCCGACCAGCGACCAGCGGCAACGTACAACACCGAGGGTAAGAGGGGTGGATCGTGCTCTAGGGTTAGGGTTTAGGTTAGATCGGGCCATCTAATACTTTAGGTGCATGGTCATACTGATTTAGCGACGCCCAATCAGTCAGCTCCCCCTTTCTTATGTATCTGCTAAAAAAAGAGCGTTATGTATGTTTTTGGTGCACCACGATTAGTATAATTAGGTTACTTACAGTACCATGCTACCGTTTGCAGGGATAATTTAGTCGTAGTGCCATCGACCACTGTGTATAAAAATGTTGAGTCGAAGACTTCGGTGCTCTTCCTCCCCTCCTTTCTTGGGTGATGCTGCACGGGGAGTGAATATCCCTGAAAATTCCATGTGGGGGAGTTAGTAACTTAGAATATCCTACTAGCTTGTTCTTTCTAGCTTAGACTGTTAGACAGGAGTAAAAAATCATTAGTCGTAGCTGTCACTAGCTCTATTACTCCGTATTATTAATTAAGGTGCCGTCTATGGGATGACGTCCAAGCTGGCTTGTTTAGCAGGACTAGCTAGATATGTGTGGCCGGTTGACTCAAACATACTTCTATAGCAAATAGCAAGTTTCTGAGATTTTCTTGGGAAACTCCTTCAATGGAAATTCAATAATATGTATAACATGTGACAAATATTCGGTTGACTCGGACATACGTCCAAGGTGTTTATAACACACAAAAACACGAGTCAATATATCAAAACAACCAACATCTAAAAAGGTAAACAATTTTCCAACTTTAAACCTAATTCACATATTGAGAAACAAAACAGATGTATTTAACAACGAATAGTACTACCCATAATGTAACTGAAACACAACTTTAATTGGGCCAGTACTTATGGCAGGATTTATCTTTTTTGTTTCCCAATGTATGAATTGGATTTCAAGTTGAAATTTCTCGCGATGGTAGGCCGTCGTAACTTGATAGCATGGTAGTACCCCAGGTCACCTATTGTTTTATCCGAGTGCATATGATGCAAGTTCTATCCTACGGATCTTTAAACTTATTCGATTAGGTTTCCACCGCTAGTTTTGCCGTCAACACATAGTATACGACTCATCCTTCTGCCCCATTTTTTCCCGTTCCCTCCCAATTGTTATGCAGCGAACTTTGTATTTCTTGCGTTATTTATACACTTCTACTCATATACTCACAAAGATCTTTTGCATGCACCAGTAGTGTATTTCAGCAAGACCTACTTTTTATTTCCTTGTCGATTTGTGACAAGATGTAATGATATTAAACATGAGATTCATCATCATATCATCGAAAGAAACAGAGAATACAAAAAAATGTTCAAATTGACAACTATAATAGATGATTTGAGCCTTATTTGGCCTTTTGGTATCATTTCGAGGTCGCTTACTTACACATTTTAGGAAAACAATCTTAATGCTATTTTTTAGAATATATTGTTATTTGCAACATATGGTGTGCGTCGTTCCTCCTCGGACCCCTCATTTGCGAATCCTAGCTTTACCGTAGAAATATGTATGTTCCTAAAATAAAACCACAAATTAATGCTCCCTCATTCGAGAAATGTAATTTATATTTGTTTTGGGCAAAGTCAAACTCTAACAAAACTTATTTCTTACGGTTTTGCTATTTCTCAGTAGACTGAGAAATAGCTTATGGCTCAGTAGAATTCTAGACCATTAGATTTGTATCGTGATTCGTGCAATTGGGTTGCAAGTTGAGTTGCAACTGAGATTTTTTCAGTTGCAAGTGATGTTGCAACTAGGAACAATACATCCGGACTGTTGAATTGCTTCGTGATTCGTGCTAATAGTGAGTTGCAATATAAGTTGCAACTGATATATGATGACATTATTCTACTGAGGCATAAGCTATTGCTCAGTAGACTGAGTCCTAGACACACCCTATTTCTTAATTTTACCATCAAAATGTCTTTTTAACTTTTTACTAGACTGTCTCTCATAGTGATTGCCTTGAAAAAAAAAATCTCTTCTTCAAATAGGAAGGGGTGCTACTTTCGTTGTCTTAAAAGTAGGAATCTTATTTTTGAGAAAAAAGAAATAGTTTCTGACACGCTAGAAAAGGACGAAATGGCTCCCGGAAAGACGCAGCCGAGCGAGCTCGGAGGTCCACTGCGCTTTCTCTCTGCTCCGAAACAGGAGAGAGAGAGAGAGAGAGAGCGCGCAGAAGCGTCTGGTTTTTAACTCCCGTCCCGACAGGCAGCAGCACACACGACGCACCAACCAGCGACAGCAAACCAAGAAAGCCCAGAGCTCAGCTCAGCTCACAACTCCCACCCCTCCCCCTCTCTCTCTCTAGCTCCTCTCTCTCTCTAGGACTAGACTGGGGTGTCTTTGGACACCGTGCAGCAGCTGCTGCTTCTCGTCTAGCTTGTCGGGACGGAGGCGCCGCCGCCCGCGCGCAGCTAGCTAGCGCCCGCCGCCGCCGGGGCACGGCAGCGTTGCGCAAGAACCCGGCACTCGGCCAGCCGGTGACCGGGGTCCATCCGGCAAACAAGAAAGACTCGCCGCCGCGCGTGCTCCTCCGTCATGCGCGGGAGCCACTGAAGCTATATCGACGAAACAGGCTTGTGCCCCGCTATATTAATATAGCAACGAACCGATACAAGATACAAGATTGATACCACCGCTGGGGCAAACAGCACAACAAAGCCCAAAAGAAACAAAAGAAGAGAAGAAAAGATTGATACCACCGCCGGGAGCCACTGAAGCTATAGCTTCGGGGTGAAGAGGCAACCACCATGGCGCAGTCGCCGGCGAGCTCCGCGGCCGCCGTCCCGTGCGAAGGTACTTCTTTCATACTTCCGCGCATTTCCGGTCTCCGTCCGTCACCGGCGGAAGTACAGCTAGAATCTTTTTCCGGCGAACGGTCGCTGACGACACAGCGGTGGGTGCGCGCAGGGGAGCGGAAGGCGCCGGCGATCAACGGGGAGCTCTGGCACGCATGCGCGGGCCCGCTGGTGTCGCTGCCGCCGGTGGGCAGCCTCGTCGTCTACTTCCCCCAGGGCCACAGCGAGCAGGTGAGTGTTCGTACACTGCCATTTCTACAGTCTTCTATGCTCCTCATGGTTCTAATCTTGAATGACAATCTTCTTCCATTTTTTGTGATTCTAAAGATTGATTCCCTGCTCTATCAAAATAATTAGAGTAAACTTTTTTATATTAATCTTTGATTTGATCTACCATGGGAGGATTTCTTGAAGCTCAAGAGGGTTCCTAGCATGGCCTTCCAAAGAACCAAAAGTTGCTATCATGGATAGATTGCATTTTCCAGTAGTTGTGATTGGATTATATACTTCCTTGCTAAGTGCTCTCTCAAGCCAGTAATCTTGGGTCATTACCGAAGTGGTTGGGGATTTTGGGCCTACTTCCTTTCTTTCTGCTGATTTTTGGTGTGTTGTGTGTAGTGCTGTATTCTTGTTATCAAATTTGGTATCCAACAAGCATCTCTATAGCTTTGTTATTTCCTTTTGCATTTATGGTCCTGATTTCTGTTGCACCTTCCATGGATTTTGCACTTAAAACAGATTTTCTATGAGAAAGATTCTCAAATAATATGATATCGTGTCCTTAACCGATTTTGAAAGGATCATTTCTTAATCCAAAAACCGAGTTCTATGAAAAAAATCCAAAAATCGAAGGAAATAGAATTATTAATTTTTTATGTACGTGGGGCAGGTTGTGTTGCCCATGATGATGTGTGGGAGGAACGCTTTATCACTGTACTTATGCAGAGTTTATCTAAAAGAGTTCACTCATGAACTTAGCACTTTCTGGATTGCAGAATACTTTTCACTTCATATTTTAGGGAAAACTGCAGAAAGTTGGCATATAAAGGGGAGCATGTTGGAATGCTTGTACTTCCTTAATCAGTCCATGAAATAATTCTTGTTGTTCAATGTAAAGTTAGCAGTGTATGATGAGTAGCCTGACAGCGTACGTGTACAAAAAGCAGCTGGGTCTATTTTGGGAAAACCAGCTGCCTGAAATTTTCTGTCTATTGCTTCATAAATTTAAATATTATTGTTTTATATGGATTAAAATGTTGTATTCCATCTTTGTTTAATAATCATATTTTTTTATCTTCAAACAGAAGAGGAACTTTTCTTGGACTTAGTATGTTTTCTGATTCAGGTTGCAGCTTCTATGCAAAAGGATGTGGAAACACACGTACCAAGCTACCCAAATCTTCCTTCAAAGTTGATATGTCTTCTACACAGCGTTACTTTGCAAGTAATCTTCAGCTCGTCCCCATATTGCCCGACACAGTTGCGATCACAGTTTCTGAAAGATTTTCTCTTATTCCTCAGGCAGACCCAGATACTGATGAGGTGTATGCACAGATGACTCTTCAGCCAGTAAATACTGTAAGCATCTAAAAGTTTGTGGGTTTCCCCCAAAAGTTCTATGTATGTCCCAATGCCCTAATCCCTGTCTTGCTTTGTGTTATCAGTATGCAAAAGAGGCATTGCAGCTGTCAGAGCTTGCACTAAGACAAGCGAGGCCACAGATGGAGTTCTTCTGTAAGACGCTCACCGCAAGTGACACAAGCACACATGGAGGCTTCTCTGTGCCTCGCCGTGCCGCGGAGAAGATATTCCCTGCCCTGGTAAGGAGGCATCAGGTTTCCAAGTTCTTCTCCACAAGAAAATTTGTATACCATTTTTCAACGTACCATTTTGATTTTGTTACTTTGTGTTGTAGGACTTCTCTTTGCAACCTCCATGTCAAGAAATTCAAGCAAGAGATATACATGACAACGTGTGGACATTCCGTCATATATTTCGAGGTATGGAAGATGTTGTACAATTGAGTAGAGCTGTCTTCTGCTGCAATGATTGAGAGAATTACGAGTTTGGCTAATATTATCGCGCTTTGCAATATCAGGTCAGCCCAAGAGACATTTACTTACAACTGGTTGGAGCCTCTTTGTGAGTGGCAAGAAGCTATTTGCTGGTGATTCTGTCATATTTGTTAGGTAAATTTCCGTGCTTCCTCCATCTTGTGAAAGCTAATCCGTTGTTCCTAGAATTTTAAACTTCAGCTGCAGATAATTTGCAATAAAGAACAGAACTGGAAAAGTAAATGCCACAGTTTGTTTTGATTGACCTTCCAGGGATGAAAAGCATCAACTTCTACTGGGAATCAGGCGTGCTAACCGACAACCCACAAACATATCGTCTTCGGTACTTTCGAGCGACAGTATGCACATAGGGGTCCTTGCTGCAGCTGCACATGCCTCTGCCAACACCAGCCCATTTACTATATTTTATAACCCTAGGTGAGTCTCTAAATCTATGGTTTGGTTTCAATAATCCTGCAACCACCTAGTAGCTTCTATGTCAATTCAGTACTAGTTCCCAAACTTATGTTTTGAACTATGGACTTTCAGGGCTAGTCCTACTGAATTTGTTATCCCATTCGCCAAATACCAGAAGGCAATGTATAGTAATCAGATCTCTTTAGGGATGCGCTTCCGCATGATGTGCGAGACCGAGGAGTTAGGAACAAGACGGTATGTGAAATTACCCACACAAACTATTATCTTTTAAGTTTCAAGTTTGGTGAAAGTCATGCCTTTTGTTTTCCATTTTCAAACATAAACGCTGTTATTCATTGGTATGTTATGAATAGTACATCAGTAGCTAAATCATGTAATATTTTATAGGTACATGGGTACGATAACTGGAATAAGTGATCTAGATCCAGTGAGATGGAAAAATTCCCAGTGGCGCAGCTTACAGGTTGGATTTGCGAACACCGTCTAAATTTCAGCTCTTGCACTGTGCTACTCTTGGCCAATTTTCCTTTCTGATTCACTGATTTGATGGTCCATGATAGGTTGGGTGGGATGAGTCGGCAGCAGGGGAAAGGAGGAACAGAGTTTCAATCTGGGAGATTGAACCACTTGCTGCTCCTTTTTTCATATGCCCACAGCCATATTTTGGTATGAAGCGCCCTAGACAATTAGGTATGTCACGTAAAGATCTTAATTCAAATGTATGGACTACCTTGGTGGAATGGTGGTTGACTGCTTCTGATACCTTTTATCTTCTTTGCTGGAACAGAATATACTAGTCTTTGTATATTAAACAAAGCACTTTTTGGCAACTTATCAAACGAAGCATATGAACATGGACTTTACCATAGTTGTATGTGTCATACAGATAATTTGACTGCATATCTTAACACGCTATTAGCCACAGAGATCAGAATTGCACCAGAACTAATCTAGTCATTGTCTTTCTAACAGTAGATTGAACTAAAATGTGTCCGTTAAAATCGATGTTACTGTAAGAATTACCATACTGTTTCTGATGATTTTCATGCTTTGTGCTCTTCTAAATTCGAATTAACAGATGACGAGTCATCCGAGATGGAAAATCTTTTGAAGAGAGCAATGCCTTGGCTTGGTGAAGAGGTATGCATAAAGGACGCTCAAACCCAGACTGCTACAATACCTGGCCTGAGCTTGGTTCAGTGGATGAACATGAACCGGCAGCAGAGCTCCTCATTAGCTAGCACTGCCATGCAGTCCGAGTACCTGCGATCTGCAAGTAACCCTGCAATGCAAAACATTGGTGCTGCCGATATTGCAAGGCAGTTATACATGCAGAACCATCTCCTTCAACAGAATAACATACAGTTTAATCCTCCCAATCTCCATCAGCAAATGAAACCTATCAATGATTTGTCAAAGCCATCACTTCCACTGAATCAACTTGGTGCCATCAGGAATCATCAAGATCAGAAGCAAGATCAACAGAGACAACATCAGTCCAGTAACCAAGTAATTCCCCTTAGCCAAGCTCAAACTAATATTGTCCAGGCTCAAGTAATTCTCCAGAATCAGATGCAGCAGCAGCCACAACAAAAACAACCACCACCATCTCCAACTCAAAACCAGCAAGGGGCCAGTGGCCAGCAGCTGCCTCAGTCTCATCAACTGCAGGACCATAATTTGCAACAGCAACAGCTTTTACTTCAGCAACAATTACATCAGCAGCAGCAGCTAAATAAGTTGCCTGGGCAGCTAGTTAATCTGGCAAGTCAACCAACACAATTGTCTGAAGAACTCCACTTTCAGCTGTTACAGAAACTACAGCAGCAGTCATTGATGTCACAATCCACAGTTACACTATCACGATTACCACTAATCCAAGAGCAGCAAAAATTTCTTGTAGACTTGCAACAGCAGTTGTCGAACCCGCATTCACTTGCGCAGCAACAAGTAATGCCTCAACAGAACTGCAGAACTTCTTCAATGCAGACAACCCAGCTTCCATCGCCCATGCAGCAAGAGCAACAGGAGAAGCCTTTGCAGACACAAGTATCACCTACATATGTGCAAGAAACTGCATTTCCACATATCTCATCGACCAGTGTGATGTCAAAAAATGGAAACACTATGACAGTTCTGGGTGCTACACGATCTGCACTTACTGAAGAAATACCTTCTTGCTCGACATCCCCGTCGACAGCTAACGGCAACCATCTTGTGCCGCCAACAATTGGCAGGAATGAGCATTGCAAGATCAGCTCAGGGAAGGTGCCACAGTCAACTGCCCAGATGTCGATTCTGACCTCCATTGAAGCTGCAACAGCAACTCCAGTAACGACCAAGGAATCATCGAAGCCTAATAGTGTCAAGCCAAGTGTGATCACCTCCAAATTACCAAATGTTGTGTCTGGCCTTCAAAATTTTATGAACAATGCACTGCCAACAGACAACCTGGAAACTGCTTCGTCAGCAACTTCATTATGGCCTTCACAAACAGATGGACTTCTGCATCAAGGTTTCGCCACTTCTAACTTCAGTCAGCACCAGATGTTCAAAGATGAACTTCCTGATGTAGAAATTCAAGTTGTGGATCCAAGTAACAGTGGCCTGTTTGGGATGAACAATGATGGTCCGTTAGGATTCCCTATGGAAACAGAAGGCTTGTTGGAAAATGCGCTTGATCCTGTGAAGTATCGGAATCATTTCTCAACAGATGATGTCCGTCAAGAGATATCGACCTCCATGGTTTCACAATCATTTGGTCAGTCGGATATGGCTTTTAATTCCATTGATTCTGCAATCAATGATGGTGCCTTATTGAACAGAAATTCTTGGCCCCCTGCCCCTCCACCCCAGAGGATGCGCACATTCACTAAGGTTTTACCTTTTCTATTACATGTTTATCCTATAGAGTATCAACATTATGATTTTTAAGCAGTGTATGTTTTGTGGTGCCAATACTACCAAATGTTAAAATGCACAGGATTACTGAAAAATAAAGGGGCACTTCTGACCAAGGCTGCACCGTAGTCAAAACAATGGAGTAGACACCACACAGTATTGATCTACAATGAAGCAGCTAGATATCAAATAGTCATTGTAATTGCCTGCATGAAAATGAATGCACCAACGAAATTATAATTTAGCATCAGATATAGTCTTACGGAACAAGTTAACTTATTGGCATGAAATAGTTTTTTTGGAACAATGGTTGATGTTTCAGATAAGAACTGATTGCATGAGATATACTCCCTCCGTTTCAAAATACAAGATGTTTTAGCTTTGTGAAGCAAATGTATCTAGACATCTTTTAGTGCGTAAATTCACTCGCATATGCACACTAAAATGTGTCTAGATACATTTGCTTCACAAACCTAAAACATCTTATATTTTGAAACGGAGGGAGTATGTCACAAGACTAGTTGTATGCATTTTGGATGAGATGGTCACATATCGGCACATATAGCTTTAAAAGCTTTTAAAGGCAAGACTGTTGGAAACTGGGGCCTTGTCTGGCCATGCTTATTATGGAGCCATAATCTCTTGAGAACATGCTTTGTTTGTTGTATACTTCCTCCCTTTTGTATCTTAGCTTTATCTATGTCTTGTAGGTGTACAAACGTGGAGCTGTAGGCCGGTCTATTGACATCGGTAGGTTCTCTGGATATGGAGAACTAAATCAAGCTTTGGCCCGCATGTTTGGTATAGAGGGGCAACTTGAAGACCGACAGAGAATAGGCTGGAAGTTAGTCTACACAGATCATGAAGACGACGTCCTGCTTCTCGGCGATGACCCATGGGAGTAAGTCCATCTATCTTTCTACCTGTGCAGCTGTGCTTATGTGAATCTAAACTTCCCGGTCACAAATATGACCCAAGCAAATACAGTTTGTGGAAAGGATAAATGTAAAGATGTTTAGGAACATGAAAATAGTGTCAGCCCAACCCAGGGTGCTGATATAATTGAACCACACACATGTGAAGAAAAAACTGGAAAACAATGTGTTTGGTATCAGTGTCCACTTTTCACATGTCCAAGTTTGTGTTAGTGCATATAGATAATAACATGAATGGAATATTCTATTGATTGGTTTCCCTGATTCTTTTTTTATGTGACTGATGCAGGGAGTTTGTGAACTGCGTGAAGTGCATTAGGATCCTGTCCCCTCAAGAAGTCCAAAAGATGAGTTTGGATGGTGATTTGGGGAGCAATGTCCTTCCCAACCAGGCTTGCAGCAGCTCAGAAGGTGGGAACGCTTGGAAGCCTCGTTATGACCAGAACTCCGGAAACCCTTCCATCGGCCCCTTTGACCAATTCGAATGACCTGATTTGGAGGTGCATTCACATAGTTGCCACTAGAAATTGTAGATGTGTCAGCTTATAGCTGTGAGGGGAAATGCTCCTCAGATTAGTTTTTCTTTTGGATATACATGTAGGTTTTTAGCAGTTGAAACTAGTAGGGATGAGAAGTGAGAACTGATACTTGCCTAGAGTTGTTGAGACTCGAGACCTAGTGTTAGGCAAATCTGAAGATAGTGTGTTCATTCGTACTGAAGTACTGCTGGGGTTGTAACCCTTGCTGCAAGATTGCCAGTCCCCAAATAGAAATTGCTTCTGCTTGTACGAAAAAAAATATAAAGCTGCGATAACAAATTTCCATGCAGCTCTGCTGTTTCTTCCTATCAAACTGCTAAAATGTTCTCTACATATTACATTTCTTTTTTAAAAAGAAAAGTTGGTTCGTAATCCCTTGTACCCTTTCATGTCATAGTAGAAATGTGATGGGTTTTGCTATTTATTGCCATGATAACCCTAACACATGTTTTAGAATGTAAGACTTTCCCTACATCTTTGTTTGGTTGAATTCCATGACAGAAGGTTTCAACAGATCTTGGGTCAAGAGAAGAGGGGTGAAGGGTGACTGGAAGGTATACAGTAGGCAAAACTATCATGACAGTGCATGGCATAAACAGGCAAAAAGAAGGATTCACACAACTTATGCCAATCAAATTAAAGTTTAATTCATTTAACTTTCAAGGGGCTGAATCAGCATTGATTGATCCAATAAACAGAGAAAAAGCTTACCACGTTTATGAGCACATATGAAAACACTATGATATTTTTTTGGCTGAGTTAATGGAGAGCAAATAAAAATATTATTTACAATTCAGATTAGAGCTAGTTGAACAAAGAAAATACAATACATCGGTGAATTAACCCTTCTGGGACAACGACTGGCACTTCAATCATCTCTTTGATTCGAGCTGTTCCAGTTCCTCCTTGAAACCATGTGACATTGTGAGATAATCCTTCAAATGCACTTTCTTCCATTCCTGCAGGTACATCAAAAGGTATCTCGCAGCGAATTAATTTTAAAATATAAAAATAAAAGGCAAGTGCTTGAATGGATACTACAAAAACGTGCCCAGAAAGCCGAAGATAGAACAGAACATTGCCAAAGAGCAAACCGGCAGACTACATTGCAGTTCACCATGGAGTAGTGGTATCAGTAAGTTTGCCCTATGATAACTAGCACAAAAAAGCAACGGTACCAACACTTCCTATCAGGCAAGAGTTTACAAGTTGTATGTCCTTTTGGAATTATTATCACAAACTTGCCATGTTTTGCATATTTAGAACTTCATGAACTTCAAGCATGTGCATTTCTTAAAACTAGTTAATTGGTCATGTTATTCTTCTGCAACAGAAATTCTGATAAGAAAAATGTGTTATGTTGATTAAGCGAATGGAGACTGTTCAACAAGAAGTAGCATCAGAACTGGAATGTTGCAAGTGATGAGTTCCATAGTGGCAGTGCTCGCTTGCCTTTCATTCAATACCAGAACGCTTAAGACGAGCATGAAGGAAAAATACTCACATCAAAATCCCAATCACCATAGAGGTCAGGATCGTCTACATTCCCCCATATGTATGCAAGGGCAAGAACTGTTTCTGATGAATCCTGCAAATGCAAACAAAACTGAGTGAAAACAGGAACTAAGCTATCTGTGTCCTAGAAGGTAAAATTAATACTCCCTCCGACCCGTATTACTTGTCGCTGAAATGGATGTATCTAGACACTAAATTTAACTAGATACATCAATATTAGCGACAAGTAATATGGGTCAGAGGGAGTAAAAAAAGGACCCGACTAGGGTTTGGGTGACCAAGAACTAACATAGCACTCAGTCGACGTCACCACCCATCCTCCCATAGCTAGTGCGCTTCCGCGTAGCCTCGCTGCCCCGCCGTGTCCTAAGCTCTTCCTCCCCTTGTCCAGCGCCGCCCCCGGCCATCCCTCTAAGTATGGCGAGTGGCCGCATCCTCTCTGCCCACCAGTACATCGCGAGGATCTTGGCACATGATCTAACTGAGGAGGGGTCGACCGAGTGCTAATCTAGTTCTTGGTCAACAGAGAACTAGCGAAAGCGGAAAAAAAATTGATAAACCAAAACAGTTCTACAGAAGTACTATCTATGTCCTAGAAGATACAAATAAAAAACATGCATGTTTTCCTTCAAACAAAGGGTTCAGTCATGAAAAAAAGCATCTGATTTTCTGTAAACATTTCATTGAGTTTTGCAGTTCAACGTCCACCTGGGCACCCAGCTACTACCCGACTGGAGACCTTCGGTGGTGCGAGTAATTTATATTACAAGAGGGGAGTCTGAGTTGAATGGCTTACAGTCAGCGAGATGCCAACAGTTTCCCTCACATACTCCTCATCTTCGAATATATCCAGCACATCGAGCTCCCCGTCGGTGATCCCCTTGAAAACCTGCAGCACGGACAGAGGAGCAGATTGGCATCTGCTCTGCACTTGTACATTTACATACTGATCGACAGTAACAGGAGCTCGCCGGGCTCCATTCCCGCCATCGTTTGCGTCTTCATTTTTGCGTTTGCTAAACCGAGAAACATGGCAAGAACTCGTTTTGCATACCTTTCCTGAGACTTGGCTGCCGCCGACGGGCAGAATCGCCGGGTAGACGCGACCCTTGATGCTGAACCTCTGGCTGCAAGAAAGGGCAACACCGGAGTTGAGTCGGCGTCAGCAAAATAGAACAACGAGAGCGATGGGGGACGCAGCAGAGGGGGAGGAAGTCCACAGGGTGAAGACCGGGGGGAGCGGGAGGCGCAGCCGCGCAGGCACGTACTGGTTGGGGAGGAGCGCGGGAGAGGACGGCGGGACGCGGCCGAGGAGGACGCGCACGACCTCCTCCGACATAAGGGTGCCATAGACGAACACGCTGTGGGCCGCTGCCGCAGCGGCGGCGGCGGATGCCGGCGGAGGAGGCGACGCCATGGGGGAGAGCGGGAGTGGGGGAGTAATCGCCGGTACAAGGATATGACCGGTGGGTCAACAATTACTCCCTTCGTTGAACAACTTTTTTTTAAAAAAAAAATCGTCATGTATTTAATAGTAGTATTGATTTTGTATTATGTATGTTAACGATTTTAAAAAGAATTACTCCCTCTGACTCATATTACCTTACACAAATACGGATGTATCTAAACACATTTTAGATACATCCATATTTATGAAAGATAATATGGATCGGAGGGAGTAGTTAAATTTTATATTGTTTAACTTTTTAGAAAAAAAATATTTAGGTAGTAGTGGCATATCCATGTTAAGAAAAAAGTCATACTGTAAAGAGTTGAGATGTCATTGCAATTAATGATGAAAAAATCATGTAACATAGCACGTGGAACTACAAAAAATAATGTCAAATACGATCTTAATATTATTTTGCATTAAAAATTCATAATTGAATATATCATATATGACAAGGCTATGATGTATATGACAAGGCTATGATGCTACTACATAATATCGTTGTAAACTAGAATGATATGCATGATACTCATATGACACTTTTTTTGGATAGGTGGGAGAGGATAAATTACAAGGTAATAGTAAACAAGCAGGACCGGATGTTCTGGACGGTAGTACTGCTCCCATGGGTACAACTTCTGCTATCTTAGGGAGGTAGTTTTGGTCGACATAGGGTAGAAGTTCAGCCTTTCCGAGGAGGCAATACTGGTCCATGCAGGGGCGGTGATATCGGCCGGTGGTGGACGGTAGTGTCGGTTTCTTACCGGGCCTACTGTCGGTCTTGGGTTGAGGGTGTATTGCATGGTCTATTAGGGGGTCCGACAATGGATCTAGTACAAGGGCGGTAGCGCCGACCTGGTAGCTGAGGCCTGAGGGGTAGTACCGGCCATTGGGGGTCGGTAGTACCGGTTCTGAAGCTTCATGTTTCTTTTTTTTTTCTTCTCTTCCAAGCGTGCGCTTTGTCGGGCTTGAGTCCTCGAACTTCCCCGATATCCTCTCATGCTCCCGTGCTCCTCGTCACCAACCTAGAATATTCATGGGATGGAGTATGAAGTACTATATCATTCAACAAGGTAGGATTTGGACTTGTATAAAGGAGATAATTCACCTTTGAGGTCCATGACGACTTTGCATAAGTGATGGTGCTTGACAAGGTACATGATGTGGTGATGACCGTAGGTCGGGCAACATCACGGTCATTCCCAAAGAGAGTACACGTCATCATGTCTTGCTACAAGCGTCTGAAGGTCGTTTGGCGTGCATCTTATTTTGTACATCGAAACTTTTTCTTGAGTACATGCGTCAAAATGTGCGTCTAGCGGTTAACTCTTTAACCAAATGGCAAAATCTTAATATAGAAATAACAAACCATGTGCTCTAAATAGGACATAGTGTTCTGGATTTAAGAAGTATTTCCTAAACTCCTTCTTATAAGATGTGCTAGTTTTTTGAGGAGTCAAACTTTACTATCTTCAACTAATATTTTAGAAAAATATCAACATTTAAAATACTAAATTAATTATATATATTGTTTTTTATAATGGATCTTATTATACTAATTTGGTATTGTAATGGTAACAATATTATCTGAAAACTTTGGAAAACTAATACAAGAAAATGATTGAGTACAATTAAGTGAGCCAGTAGTAGTGGACAAGAGCAAAATGAGGAACACGCTATGCTATGTTAGCTACTCAGTTAATTGTGCTAATTAATCATTACTTTGGTTCTCTACTGATCGTGCTAACTAATCAATTTGTAATCCAAGAAAGTATCATGTATGCATTAATCGATAATGCGCCGACCATTTTTCGTTCTCCAGGCCGGCATGCGAAAGCAGAGGATCTCTAGGTTCAACATGACAACAAGCATTATCTACTCCCTGGTGGAATGGTCGACGGACGTTGCTTCTAAGTTCTAAGCTCTGCAACAGAGACATCGGAGAAGGACCAGATCAATTTTCTTTCTTTTGAGGTCCTTTTGCAAAGTGTGAGGACCATGGTGTAATTTGTGTAATGCTTAGGGTCATATATGTAAATTTATACCCACTGCAAAGAATGGAGCTTCTGGGTCCTATAGACCCTTCGTTTGTTAAAAAATGCCAAATATATGGGATCAACTAGAGACAAAAGATGAGGAGATATTACCGGAGAGAATTCCTTATTTGACATCGTCTTCAAATTAGCTTCCCTATTCGACTCTACTAAATTTTTTCTTCCCAATTTGACACATAAACTTCATTTTCTTCCTAAAATGACGCTTTAGTTTATTTTTAGCACTTACAGTGTTAAATAGTATTATGAAAAGACTCTTATACCCCTTGTGTGAAACCCACTTATTTCTCTCCTTTTTAATCCCCTCCTCTTATCTTCTTCCTCCCTGGCTCCATAGCCCCCAGCACCCCACCGAACCAGCCATCGCCCGCCCGCCCACGCGCTGCTGCGCTGGCAGCCGCCCGCCTAACCGCCCCTCCCTCCGCCGCCGCTTCAGCGCCAGGCCGCCCGCCCATCTCCGGCAGCCGTGCCATGGTGGTGTTCATGCGAATTAAATTTTCAGGGGTGGTTCCTCATCTCTAGTTCGATCCGTTATGAAGGGGTGTTGTGGTCCAAAAAAAAATTGACGGAAGGACCTAACACCACTAACAGCAGGAAAAGAAAAATTGACGGAAGGACCTAACTGAAAGGACATTTGTCCCTTTCTACTTTTTTGATTTACAATGACATGACTATGTTGTGTGTGAACTGATATTTAAAATGTATGCATTCAGGTTATGTTCACAGGTGAAGGGGTTTGCATGCTTAAAAAGAAAGAGGGTGGAATCGCCTGTCAAAAGAGGGCCAGGTCGGTCTCGCCGGACCTGGCGCCGGACCTTCCGGCGGCAGACCGGACTGGCCCGGCGGGGCCGCCGGACTGGTAGTCTGTTTCGGTTTTCGGCGGGCCGCCGGATCCGCCCGGTCCACCGCCGGACTCCCGGTGAGGTGCCCGGTCCCGCCGGGCTTACCGCCGGGCCGTCCGGCCCAGAGGCCGGCGGCACCGAACTTATCGCCGGGATTGCTGCTGAGTGCTCCCTCAACGGCCAGATTTCCACCTACCTATAAATACCCCTTCTCCTAGCTGGGGTAGGGTTAGATCTTCACCAACCATTGTTCATCCTTGAAGCTCTCACCTACCCCCATTGGAAAAACACCAAATTCCATAGATCTCCCCTTCTAGCCAACCAAAGCTCTTGATCTTTGGAGGATTGAAGGAGGAGGCACCGATCTACATCTTCACCGAAGGAATTTCATTTCCACCTCCATTTGCTTGGAGGATTTGCACCTTGGGGTTCTTGTGACCCTAGGTGTTGTAATTGGTTGATTGACTTGTCTTTGTGGTGATTCTTGCCTCCGTGGCTTTCTTGGGAGCCTCCAATTGAGTTGTGGAGTTGTGCCCCAAGCTCCGTGTAAGGGATTCGTGGTTCCCCCAATACCACCGCTTAGTGGAAACGAGCTAGCCTCCGTGGATTGCTCACCGGAGAACAAGGTGAGCCTTTGTGGCGTTGGTCGACTCCGTGTCACCACACCTCTCCAACGTAGACGTACTTCCCCTCAAAAGGAAGGAACTACGGGAATACATCCTTGTGTCTCCGGTCTCCACTCTTCGGTTATTTCTTTCCCTTACTTGTATCTTGCTAGTTACTTGTTTACTTGCATGCTTGCCACTTATAGGAAATTCACCTAGTTGCACATCTAGTGAATTTACTTTGTGTCAAGCCTTAAATTTGAAAAAGATTAAAAATTGACTTAGCGCCTATTCACCCCCCTTCTAGTCGCCCGTACCGATCCTTTCAATTGGTATCAGAGCCTAGTGCTCTTTGATTGGGCTTAACCGCCTAAGAGGTTATGGGCGATGAGGAACCCGCCACTAAGGGGGATCTAAATAATATAATGGCACGTATGGATGCTATGATGGCTGCCATGGAAAGCCAAAAATCTCAACTTGACGCCCTCGTGAGTGGAACGTCTAGTACCACTCCACCGACCCCGGTTGATTCCTCGGGTAAGCTCGACTTAAACGAGGATGATCCGGATGAGGATGGGGATGAGGGCGGAAAGGAACCCCCTAAGGTAGATGACACACCCAAGAAAGATGACACCTCTCGGGGACATAGCACGGAAATTCCACCTCCTATGAGCTATGTCTCCGGAAGACATCTTCAAATGCCACACCTTGCTTCTTGCGGCCCACCGCCACCACTTGATGCTTCTAGCTTTGCCAATTGGCAAGATAACATGCGCTCTCACATAAACTTTGTGTCTATTGAGCTTTGGAGGATCATTGAGCAGGGTTTCCATCCAACTTCCAAGGATTTGACCAACTTGCTACCTTGGGAGCAAATCGACAAGCAACTCAATGCCTCCGCCTTGCATCTCATTCACATGTCTCTTACCGAGAAGGACAAGGCCTTTGTTCGCAACATCACCTCCGCCAAAGAAGCTTGGGATATTCTCACCAACCTCTTCATTGGGAATGAGAGCATTCAAGAATCCAAGTTTGATGAAGCCTCCAATGAAGCGGACAACTTTGCCATGCTTGATGGTGAAACTCCCGAAGAACTCCATAGGCGTCTCTCGTCACTCCAAGTGAAGCTAACGGATCTTGGCTCCACCCAATGTGATTGGAGATGGATGAAGAGGAAGTACATTCAAGCTCTCTTGCCCTTCCATAGGGAAACCGTGAACTCCATCAAGGGAAATGCAAATTTCCGGACGATGTCCGCTCATGACATTTTGCAAGAGATAATGGCAAGGAAGATCTCCGAGAAGAATGCGGATGATGCTCTAGCTCGTGCACGTGGTGTGCGTACTCCCAACCTTGCTTTGAAGGCCAAAGTCACCTATCATGAAGAAGAAAGCTTGTTGGAAGAGGAAGAAGTAATGGGTGGAAGCCCCGAGGATATGAAGTATGCTCATGCCGAGCACATGGCACTTGCTCAAAGGGCATTCATGAAGAAGTGGAAGTCATCTAGCCCCTCGAAGCCAAAGGCCACAAGTAGAGTGAGGACTTGCTACAATTGTGGTAACACTAACCACTTCATTGCCGAGTGCCCATATGAAAGAGTTGAAGATCACAATGGAAGGCTTGTCCGCAAGGAAATGAAGTCCAAGTCATACCCAAGAAACTCCGACAAGAAGAGAGTCCTTCCAACTCACGCTTTGATAACTCAAGAAGAGTACCTCTCCGAGGATGATGCAAGTGATCATGAGTAAGTAGGAAGGGCCGCCATCGCCATTGCCCATCCTAACCCCTCATCATCCCTATTCGCTTCCGCAAATGAATCAAAGCGCTCCAACCACAATGCGACTTGTCTCATGGCTCACGCTACAAAGGTATCACCGCCTCTCACACCCATCATACCTAAAAGCTTATCTTTGATGGATTGTGTTGAACAAGTTGGTGAAAATGATGATCTAAATGAAATGGACAT
Source organism: Dactylis glomerata (assembly GCA_007115705.1). Lineage (NCBI taxonomy): Eukaryota > Viridiplantae > Streptophyta > Magnoliopsida > Poales > Poaceae > Dactylis > Dactylis glomerata. Next base: position 3,290,698 of record QXEO01000834.1, on the reverse strand, counting down.
GTTTATGTCAACCTTGCATGGGGAGATCAAAGCTCGCTTTGAGATCCTCCTAGATCAACTTAATGAAGCCATCCAAGTAAATGATAAAAATGATGATCGCATTTTTGAACTTGAGGGGCATGCTCGTGACTATGCCGATGAAATTGCTTCTCTTACTCAATCTCTTGAGGAAGAGCAAGACATAAGGATGTCACTTGAGACATCCATGTTGGGTCTTGAAGAATCTCACAATTTGGATATAGTCAAACTTAAAAGTGATCGTGATATTGCTCAATCCGTTGCTAATGAACTTAGGTTGCAAAATGAGAAACTAAATCTTATAATTGCTAATGAAGCAACCAAGTCTCTTTCTAGCACTTTTGTTGCAAGTTCTTGCTCAACTAACCCCCCTTGCGAGAAAGCTCCCCTAAAGGGAAACGAGATGCTTGATGAGCTTTTGAATGCTCAAAAGCAACATGGTGACAATACGGGACTTGGATTTACATCTAAGTCCAAGAAGAACAAGAAGAACAAGAACAAGAAGAAGAAGAATGTCCCCGCGCCTCCTCCCTCATTAAAGAAGCATGTTTCTAGTGAAATATGCTATGATGAGAATGGTAATGTATTTGAGGAGGAGGTGAGGGAAGTTATTGGGAATGGCAAAAAGGCTATGCCCAACCATAATAACTTTGCGGGAAAATATAATCCTTCCTATGTTCTTTGCCGTGCACAAGATGGACATGTTTATGCTAAATTTGTTGGTTCATCAAATGAATATGTTGCATGGTCTATTTGGGTTCCAAAGACCCTTGTCACTAACAAGAAAGGACCCATTGAGAAATGGGGACCTAAAGTCAAGACTTGATCTCTTGTAGGGCTTTACTTCCGGTGGTGGTCAATGGATAATTGATAGTGGTGCTACCAATCATATGACCGGGAGCAAAGAAATGGTGAAGGAGCTTCGCACCGGTTCATCCCATGCGGGCTACGTCACCTATGGGGATTCTTCTAGATCAAAGGTATTGGGTCTCGGCAAGGTTGTTGTCTCTCACAATGTTACCGTGGAAGATGTCATGCTTGTTGAGTCCCTCTCATATAATCTTCTTTCCGTTGCTCAACTTGCTAATATGGGCTTTGCAACTTTCTTTGATGTTGGGATTGTAGTTCTTTTGTGGAGCAAGTCTCTTAATGTAGCTCATGTAGGGCATGTCGAAAATGGCTTATATGTGATCGACTTCTCAAAGGAGTTCACTAAAGCCGCGACATGCCTCATGGCTAAAGTTGATGTGGGATGGCTTTGGCATCGCCGGCTAGGCCACGTCAATATGAGAACTTTGCAAAGTCTCCACAAAGGCAACCACATCCTAGGACTAACCGATCTAACCTTTTCAAAAGATCGTGTGTGTAGAGCTTGCATTGAAGGAAAGATGCATGAACTTCCTCATCCTAGCAAGACCATTATTTCATCTAAGAGGGTCCTAGAGCTCCTTCACATGGATCTCTTCGGCCCTCCCTCTTATGAAAGTCTTGGAGGAAAGAAGTATTGCTTGGTGATTGTCGATGACTATTCAAGATACACTTGGGTCTTTTTCTTGTCTCACAAGAGCGAGACTCAACAAACCGTCAAAGACTTCACAAATGAAGTGCAACGCCAATATGGTCAAGACATATTGATGATCCGAAGTGACAATGGCTCCGAGTTCAAGAACTACACCTTGAATGATTTTCTCAGTGAGGAGGGGATCCGTCATCAATACTCATCTCCCTATACTCCTCAACAAAATGGTGTAGCCGAGCGAAAGAACCGGACTCTTATTGATATGGCTAGGACAATGTTAGCAGAATTCAAGTCTCCGTATAACTTTTGGGCCGAAGCCATTAATACCGCATGTCATGCATCAAACCGGTTATATCTCCGCAAGGGCTTGAACAAGACTCCTTATGAGATCCTCATTGGTAAGAAGCCTAATATCAAGTACTTCCGGGTATTCGGTTGTAAGTGCTTCTATCTTAAGAAAGGTGTCCATTTGTCCAAATTTGATTCAAAAGCTCTTGAGGGTACCTTTGTTGGCTATGCCGCCGAATCTCACGCCTTTAGAATCTTTGACAAACTCTCCGCTCGAGTTGTTGAAGTTTCTAACGTGAGATTCGACGAGAATGACGGCTCCCGTGTGGAGCAACGTGGTGTTTTTGATATAGGTGACGAAATACCTCCTCTTGCCATAAGAAGAATGGGTGTGGGACATCTCATACCCGTTGAGGGACACCTTTTGGCGGAAGGAGAAGGACTATGCTCTACTCAAGTGGAGCCTTCACCCTCTCAAACTCATCAAGCTCCACAAGGTCCCTTTGATGCTAGCCAAAGACAAACTCAAGCCCCTCAACCATGTGAGCATGATCAAGATCAAGACCATGAGCATGATGGTGATTATTCACCAAGTGGTGATCAAGATCAAGTTCAAGACATTGAGCAAGCTCAATATGATGAGCATGCTCGGTTTGGAGGTCAAGGCGAGGACCAAAACCGTGGTGATGATCAAGTGGCTTCTCAAGAATCTCTTGAAGAAGCTCAAGCTCGCCGTGCCATGAAGATAGCAACAACTCTCCAAAGAGGTAGCCACACCTTGGAGAATGTGATTGGAAGTGTAAGGAAAGGGGTGTCCACAAGGAGGCAATTGGCAAACTTTAGTAACCACCATGCCTATATCTCTTGTGTGGAACCTCAAAAGGTGTTTGAAGCGCTTGAAGACCCGGATTGGGTAGAAGCCATGCATGAAGAACTCAATAACTTCGAGCGCAACAAAGTTTGGTCATTAGTGGAGAAGCCCAAGGATTGCCGCAATGTCATTGGAACCAAGTGGATCTTCAAGAACAAGCAAGATGCAAATAGAATTGTTGTGAGGAACAAGGCTCGTTTGGTTGCTCAAGGATACTCTCAAATTGAAGGCATTGACTATGGAGAGACCTTTGCACCCGTGGCTCGCCTTGAGTCCATCCGTATCCTTCTTGCTTATGCATCACATCATAATTTTAAGTTGCAACAAATGGATGTGAAGAGTGCTTTCTTAAATGGTCCTTTGCATGAGTTAGTGTTTGTAAAGCAACCCCCGGGTTTTGAGGATCCTAACTTTCCAAACCATGTCTACAAGCTCGATAAGGCACTCTATGGCCTTAAACAAGCCCCACGTGCGTGGTACGAGCATCTTAGAGAGCTTCTTGTAGACCCTGGGTTTGAGATAGGCCTCATTGATCCCACTCTTTTTACTAAGAAAGTAAACGGGGAGCTTTTCATATGCCAACTTTATGTAGATGATATCATTTTTGGTTCTTCTAACAAATCTTTCAATGATGAATTTGCAAGACTAATGACAGATAAATTTGAGATGTCTATGATGGGGGAGTTGAAATTCTTTCTTGGCTTTGAGATAAAGCAATTGAAGGGTGGCACCTTCATCAATCAAGCCAAGTACACCCAAGACATGCTCAAAAAGTTCAAGATGGACACCGGAGTGAAGGGAGCCAAGACTCCCATGCCTACAAAGGTTACTCTTGATCTCGATCCTAATGGTAAAGAAGTGGATCAAAAACTTTATCGCTCTATGATTGGGTCTTTGCTCTATCTTTGTGCATCTAGACCGGATATCATGCTTAGTGTGGGAATGTGTGCACGATATCAAGCCGCCCCTAAGGAAAGCCATTTAATGGCGGTCAAAAGAGTCTTTCGATATTTGATTGATACCCCAACTTTCGGCCTTTGGTACCCGAAGGGAGCAAGCTTTGAGCTTGTAGGGTACTCGGACTCGGATTGGGCGGGAGACAAAGTGGATAGGAAGTCAACTTCCAAGGCTTGCCAATTTCTTGGTAGGTCTTTGGTTAGTTGGTCTTCTAAGAAGCAAAATTGTGTGTCTCTCTCCACCGCCGAAGCCGAGTATGTGGCGGCCGCGAGTTGTTGTGCTCAACTTCTTTGGATGAGGCAAACCATGGAGGATTATGGTATTCACTTCGACAAGGTGCCACTCTTATGTGACAATGAGAGTGCCATCAAGATCGCTCATAATCCGGTTCAACACAACAAGACCAAGCACATCGAGATCCGCCACCACTTTATCCGTGACCATGTCAACCGAGGTGAGATTAACCTATCTTATGTAGGTACACAAGACCAACTCGCCGACATTTTCACGAAGCCTCTTGATGAAGCAAGATTCCGAGAGTTGAGGCATGAATTGAATATCGTAGACTCTTGCAATGTGGCTTGATCGTGTGCACTCATTCCCATTTTATAGTGTGATGTTCTAGTCTAGATGCGCATAGTTGAGGATAGTCATCGTGTCAACTAATGGCACGATGCATACTCAAGTGTGCGACATCATAAGATCACTAATGTCATTTGAGCCCAAGCATGTCTCTTCGCGGTGTCACGACATTGGTGATCACACATAGGGGGAGAAATCCCCCACCAATGCATGTCTTCAAATCTCGTGGTTTGTTGTTGCTCTTCTTTGGAAGGCATGCAATCTGAAGTTGATTTTCTTGCAAATAAGTTTGATGGCTGTTGTTTTCTTCCGCACACCATGTTTTTCTTGTTGATACATGTCACATTTCGACAATTGTCAAAACTTCTCTAGTCCAAAGTTGTTTCGGCGGCCTGCCCGGCGGTCGCCGGACCTGGCGCTGGACTGCCCGGCGGCCCACCGGGCTATCTCGGCGGACCCGCCGAACTGGCATTCAGTATACCAGTTCGGCGAGCTCGCCGGAATGGCCCGGCGGCCCGCCGGACCGCCCGGCGAACGGCCCGGTCCCGCCGGACTTACCGCCGGACTGGCGGCCTATATAAAATTCATGGGGAGGGTTCCCTGGGCAGTTTTCTCCCACTTTCCTCCCTCCCCACGCCCACCCCCAATTCCATGGCCGCCGCCCCATCAAGCTTCTCCTCCCCCTAGCCTCTCCACCCACCCAATCCCTTCCAAATTTAGATCGGGTGTAGATCGGGGTGTTTTGAAGCTTTTCCCCGAAGATCTTCGCGTTTCGTCAACCGCATTGGGAGATCGGGACTCGTCCTCATCTTCTTGTGCACCATGTCTTCGGGTAACTCCCTTGTTTCAATCTCCTTCCTCTAGCCCTTGCCTCACACTCGTTTTGTTCATGCTCTTGTATGAGTAGATCTAGTGTGTATCTAGGGTTAGATTCATCTTTGTCTAGGGATAGATCCTTTAGGGTTTCGTTCTTTGTTGGGCTAGTGTGTGTTCCTTGGCATCCTTGTATACTTAAGGTTGGTAGAAACAAGTTTTATTTGAGTCATGATGGAAGAAGATTGGAAAGAGTGCGTTCGGCGAGTTTTCCGGCGGCCACCGAACCTGGCGCCGGACCGCCCGGTGGCCGGCCGGACCAACTCGGCGGACCCGCCGAACCGGTGTTCTGAATGCCAGTTCGGTGGTGTCGCCGGAATGGCCCGGCGGCCCGCCGGACCGTCCGGCCTACGGCCCGGTCCCGCCGGACCTGGCGCCGGACCGCCCGGCGGCCGGCCGGACCAACTCGGCGGACCCGCCGAACCGGTGTTCTGAATGCCAGTTCGGTGGTGTCGCCGGAATGGCCCGGCGGCCCGCCGGACCGTGCGGCCTACGACCCGGTCCCGCCGGACCTGGCGCCGAACCACTCTGTCAAATCGTCTTTCCATCTTGCACTTGTTTCTTCCAACTTTGAGTTTCCTTTTCCGTGACATGTATCTTTATCTGGTGTTGCTTTGTTTTGCTTGCGTTTTTCAGACTCGTATTCGACTGAGGACAGTGACTACCGGATTGCGAATGCCGAAGATCTCCGCACCTTTGAGGCCAAGAAGAGAAAGCTAGATGAGACTGAGGGACACTCTTTGCGCCGCACCCGTCAGTCAGGGAAGTCTGCAGCAGGTGGTAGCAGTTCAGCAGCGGCTGGGGCACACATGAGGACCAAGACTGTTCATGCTCGTGGGCCTCCTCCTTCCCAGAGGGGAAAGGGGGCTCGTGGGCCCGTGGACGTGGAGCAGGAGCAGGAGATCGCAGAGAACTTGGGTACAGCCCATATCGACATTTGGCGTAAACTGCGCCGTGTGAACCCGTACCGCTTTCATGAGAGGCAGTACACTGGCAGTGACAAGAGGTTCTGGACTGATTCTCAGCGAGCTATGTGGAATGATTACTATGATGCAGATGAGCACATGAAGAGTGGATTCTATGTGGTGCCAAAATCTCTCAATGTCGAGCACTTTCAGCACTATGCCTCCAAGGACTTCCGCCACATCAATGAGGCTCTTCTGAAGATGGATATTCTTGACCTTGTCACCCTCTTCGAGCCTATTCAGCCTTTGGTGGTTCGTCAGTTCTGCTGCACTATGTTCTTTCATGATGACCCTCAGGAGTCCTTCTCTTGGATGACTGGCCAGGATGTAATCACTGCCACGTTTGCTGATTTCTGTGATGCTTTGGGCTATGGTGATGGTAGGGCTGCAGGTTTCAAGATTCACTCCGAGACCCCCTTTTTGGTGGAGAAGATCTCTCGCATTTGCTATCCAGATAAGCCATCCCTCCCAGCTCCTGCCATTTCAGGGATGTACTACTACTACAATGCTCTTGCCAAGCTCTTCCGTCAGAATCTGATTAGTAAGGCTGGAGATGATGCTAGTGTCAGGGGCTACCACAGGAATTTGCTGTTCTATTGCCAGCCCGACAAGCTTCGGAAGATAGATGGTTGTGACTTCATTTTTCAGGAGATGAAGAGATCTACTCTCAAGCGCATGACCCCCAACTACTGTCAGTATATTCAGCGTTTGATCAACAGGCAGCCCCGGACTCCGACTTCTCAGGTGCGTGGACAGTTTGTGGACATGGAGACTTTCTCAGTGGGTTTCCAGGGTGGCTTTGAAGAGGCTCCCACTTTGCTCCGTACCAGGTCTAGAGGTCCCACCATGGATGCTCCTGATCCTCACCGTCCCTCTGGTTCTGGTACTAGTCACCATCATCGCCATCGCCACCCTAGGCCCTCTCGCAAGAAGGGTGTTGCTGCATTCTTCAAGAACTTGTGGGAGATGTGTCGCAGCTCTTATGATGTGGCTCATAGGAGCTTGGAGATGAGTCAGGAGACCCGGAAGAGGCAGAATGAGTTCTTGGCTGCTAGGGGTGCTGCTGTTCCTCCCATTGGGAACGAGTTGAACCCGGTCCCTTATGTCAACTATGTCATGCCGCCTCTTGATGATGACATGTTTGCTGGTATTGAAGACTTTGAAGACTTTGAGCCACCCTCTGAGCCAGAAGAAGCTGATGAAGGAGAAGGTGCTCATGGAGAGGATGATCCGGAGGCTTCTCCTGTCCCCAGTGATGATTTTTGAGCGCTAGCATCTCCTACACTCTTTTCCCTTTTTGGTGTTTCGATGCCAAAGGGGGAGAAGCGTGTAGAGTCTCTAGGAATAACGTCGCACGACACAAGCCTCGCTTTCATTTGCCTTGGTTCTTAAGTGGCTTGTGTCCTTTTGCGTTTTATTTGCCGTTTTTATCTCTCACACTTCGTGGAACCCTATCGTGTGTGGACAAGTGTGTACTTTAATTATGCTCTATGCACTCTATGTTTATGTTTGGATATGTCTATGCTTGCTATATCATTATCTATCCATGATATTATCTTGTCCATGCTATGCTTGGTTCCTATTGATGGTGGGGGAGCTCCCTATAATCTAATTTTTGCACTTTGCATTCCAAAAGCAAATTCTACCATGTGCATATGTTATGGGGGAGCACTCTCACTTTTCAATAGATATCTTACTTTGGTTCTCCTATGAGACTCTAACATAGTTTGTCATCGTAAATCAAAAAGGGGGAGATTGAAAGGACATTTGTCCCTTTCTACTTTTTTGATTTACAATGACATGACTATGTTGTGTGTGAACTGATATTTAAAATGTATGCATTCAGGTTATGTTCACAGGTGAAGGGGTTTGCATGCTTAAAAAGAAAGAGGGTGGAATCGCCTGTCAAAAGAGGGCCAGGTCGGTCTCGCCGGACCTAGCGCCGGACCTTCCGGTGGCAGACCGGACTGGCCCGGCGGGGCCGCCGGACTGGTAGTCTGTTTCGGTTTTCGGCGGGCCGCCGGATCCGCCCGGTCAACCGCCGGACTCCCGGCGAGGTGCCCGGTCCCGTCGGGCTTACCGCCGGGCCGTCCGGCCCAGAGGCCGGCGACGCCGGACTTATCGCCGGGATTGCTGCTGAGTGCTCCCTCAACGGCCAGATTTCCACCTACCTATAAATACCCCTTCTCCTAGCTGGGGTAGGGTTAGATCTTCACCAACCATTGTTCATCCTTGAAACTCTCACCTACCCCCATTGGAAAAACACCAAATTCCATAGATCTCCCCTTCTAGCCAACCAAAGCTCTTGATCTTTGGAGGATTGAAGGAGGAGGCACCGATCTACATCTTCACCGAAGGAATTTCATTTCCACCTCCATTTGCTTGGAGGATTTGCACCTTGGGGTTCTTGTGACCCTAGGTGTTGTAATTGGTTGATTGACTTGTCTTTGTGGTGATTCTTTCCTCCGTGGCTTTCTTGGGAGCCTCCAATTGAGTTGTGGAGTTGTGCCCCAAGCTCCGTGTAAGGGATTCGTGGTTCCCCCAATACCACCGCTTAGTGGAAACGAGCTAGCCTCCGTGGCTTGCTCACCGAAGAACAAGGTGAGCCTTTATGGCGTTGGTCGACTCCGTGTCACCACACCTCTCCAACGTAGACGTACTTCCCCTCAAAAGGAAGGAACTACGGGAATACATCCTTGTGTCTCCGGTCTCCACTCTTCGGTGATTTCTTTCCCTTACTTGTATCTTGCTAGTTACTTGTTTACTTGCATGCTTGCCACTTATAGGAAATTCACCTAGTTGCACATCTAGTGAATTTACTTTGTGTCAAGCCTTAAATTTGAAAAAGATTAAAAATTGACTTAGCGCCTATTCACCCCCCTTCTAGTCGCCCGTACCGATCCTTTCACTAACGCCACTAACGGCAGTGTCGTTTCAGGAAGAAAATAAAGTTTAGGTGTCAAATCGGGAAGAAAAAATTTAACAGGGTCAAATAGGGAAGCCGATTTTAAGACGGTGCCAAACAATGGGATCGACAAACCTAACAGAGCAAACTTGCATGCAAACTCGTATCGAGATTAAAAAAACTAATTTGCCCTATAAAAAGAATGAATTGAGTACAACTACTCCTTTGCTAACGAATAAGTGTACTTCTACTTGTTGTCCTAAATTAAAACTTTTCAAATTTGTCCTATAATTTCAAATTAGTTTATTATAAAACTGCATTTTAAGACACATCTAGTTATATTATTTTGTATCACAAGTGTGACCACATTTTCTCATAAAATTCGTTTTTTTTGAAGAATAACTTAAGACACATGTTAGAAGTGCACATATTCGTGAATGGAGAGAGAGTAAATGAGCCTATAATATCCGACAAAAGCAGAATGGATGGAAAGAGACACGATGAGAGCGAGAGATCACCTGCTACGATGTGTTAGTTAGTTTGCTTGCTCGTTGTGACTAGTAAATATGCACGTGCAACGCACGTCTATGTAATCACTCATTAATACATAATTTAGCTAGCATGTGAGGCCCTATCTTCCCCTTTCAAGAATCTCAAGCCTCTTGCTCCATGATGCTCATAGCTAGAGTGTATCTTTGGGTCTCTCACTTGCTCCGTGATGCTCAGTGAGTCTTACTATCCGTCATGCCAGCCCCCCACCCACGCAATCATGGCTGTAACATCGGCGCCAACCACCATTGCTAAACCAAATGGTCATGCACATGTAGTTCATGCTTGTCCGCACACACCATCACCATAAAGTTGTTATGTGAGTCTCTCACTGGCTTCTTCCCCCCTCACCTTGCAAATCCCTACAACTCTAGCATGGATGCGCTCGGGCAGAAGTTGAGGGTTCAAGACTATTGGGTGGCACAATGCAACCTACCCCATGCCAAATGGAAAACTCAAATGACCGAAGGCTAAATATCCCATTTTCATGATATCTTGATTGACAAGGGTATAGCTAATAGAGCCCGTTAGTTGAGTACCCCTGAGGCCCGTTGTGCTAGGCCCAATTGTAATGATAGTCGAATACGAGTTATTACCGTATGTCGATATTTGTAATCTGTATCGGACCCTACCCGATCCTCGAGACCTGGCCACCTATATATAGGGGCCAGGAGGGGACGGTGTAGGGCAGATTGAAAGCAAGCCAGGTCGAACACCCAAGTTTACTTTCGATACACATCTATTTCGACTAACTTTACCTTCGAGTTCATCCGACGCCCTATCTCCCCGATCCTAAGTCCTTCATCTAGGACATTTGTCGAGTTAACCCTCATCAATTGACGCCGACCGTGGGGACTTTGGGCGTTGGAATCATGAATTCGACGGCTTTTTCGCTTTTAGCCAACAGCAGTTCAGAAGTCGACGGAAGTCAAGAAGTAGAACTAACCATTGGAAGTTTGAGCATCTACATCGGGCCGTCGGGTTCATCTCGCCTTTCGGATCCGACGAAACAAGATCCGTCGGCAAACGAGTCTGAAGCAACAGCGATAATGGAGTATTCCGACGGCTCATCCAGCGAGGTAAACTCGCCGGTCAGCCTAGAAGAAGTGCAAATAGGGAAAATTGCAGAAGACAACAAAGCAAAGGATAACTTCAATGCAGAAATCCAACTCGACGATCTCATGATCTGCCTCAAAGACATCTCAGACAACTCAACAGATACATGGAAGACAGGGTTAGAGCTTTCTGAAGATGGCGACTCGATCTTCTCAAGCTTTAATAGCAACATCGGCAAGCAATGCCAGGTACTCGCCATTGTGGGCGACAACTCAGAAGAATTCGATGAAAATAACAACCCAGTGATAAACCCAGCGAACATCGACAGAGGAGCAAATCACTTAGCAGAAGGACAAACAGTGGAATCCCTCGCAGCCAGGGAAAAAATTTGACTATCAGTCGACGAGTGGAAAATAATAAGAGAAGCCGTAGAACACGGCACACCAATACCATCCAATTCCAGCAAAGACATGCTTTTTGGGTATCATTACGCCCTAAGGCAGCAAGCAAAGCAGTTAGCAAAGGAAAAGTCAGAGATACAAAGAAGGAAAAATTCAGCCATTGCAGCTAGCGAAGCTGCTCGAAAAGCACGAAGCGACGCATCATACAGCAACGCAAGGAAAAATCGTCGACATGGCTCAAGGTATGACAACCTCGAGTACTCCGACAGGCAAAGTATCTCGAAAAACCTCGACTCGTCCTTCCTATCGGTCGACGAACAGGGAAATATCCTACCAAAAACACCTGAAGCAGCATTAGTAGCAGCGCAGGCATATCTGCTCACAACTCGACCAAGTCCAGGAGATCCTAGGGAGCATATGCATAGAGCAGCATTGAACGGACTCAACATGGTAGGCCATAAGCTATCAGCAAAAGGAGAAGAAGCACACCATCACAAGGAAGCACACAAAGCAAGGTCACCTCGCCGTCACAATAGTCCTCGGCATAGAAGCAGTAAACACCGATCTCGATCGCCATCACCAAAACAGCACGGTGGAACTCGAAAATCGCGATCCCGAAATGAAAGGCGCGACTATGAAGACGACGAAAAAGAGATGGGGGCATCATGCTTTACCCGAAGGGTTCGCATCACTCCGGTGCCTAAGGGATTCAAGCTACCTCATGATCAGCAAAAATATGACGGATCGCAGGAACCACAATCATGGCTTGCAGATTACTTGCAAGCAGTTCAAATACTAGGAGGAACCAAAGAAACAGCAATGCAAAGTTTGCAACTACACCTCACCGGCGCAGCAAGGTCATGGTTGAGCAAATTAGAGAAAGAATCCATTGGAAGTTGGGAAGACCTCACAAAGCAATTCACAAGCAACTTCAGGTCGACATACAAACGACCAGCATCAATAGAAGAAGTCAAGGCATGCATGCAGCAACGCGACGAAACACTACGGGCATACATCCAAAGATGGAGCCTCATCAAAAATTCAGCAGTCGAAGTTTCAGATGAAAGAGCAATAGACGCATTCATCATTGGACTAAGGCGAAGAGACCTAGTCGAAGAGATGGGTAGAATCAAGCCAAAAACGGTGTCAGATCTCATGGACACAGCAAACAGATTTGCAGATGGAGAAGATGCGTGCAACAACAAACGGACACGATCTCCAGAGGACGACAGAAGAAACAGATATGGAAGCCAAAGGAGACGATCCCGAAACTACGATACCTACGGCTCTCATAGCCAAGTCGCCGCAGGATATAAAGACAACAGTTATCAAGGAAACGATCGCAGAAGCTCGGGATATCGCAGCTACGGAAGAGAGGACTACAAGAAGTTCCCACCAAGAGAATCCAGAGAGTACAACCCATCACCAGAAGATATGCTCAACGGACCTTGTCATATACACTCAGCGTTCGTCGACGGAAAGCGAGTATCAAGGCACGCAATGAAAGACTGCACAACATTCTTAAAGCTACAAGAAGCAGCAATCAACAAACAAACTGAAGCAAGGCGACAAGGATTCGAAGGGAGTAACAATCCTCCGACAAGCCAACAAGGAAACAACGGAGCCCCTAAAGGGCAAGATCAGCAAAACAAGGGACACGACGACGACGACGAAGGGTATGTCCCATCAAAAGGACACATCACAGCAATGATACAACCTGTGCCCAAGTCGAACAAAGAAGAAAAGAGTATAACTCGACAAGTTAATCTAGCAGTCCTGTCACCTCCAGCTACAACAGAATATCTGCATTGGTCAGAGCAACCAATTGAGTTCAATAGAGAAGATCACCCTATAACAGTACCTCGGCCGGGAAACGCGCCTTTGGTACTCAAAGCTCAAATCGGCGCGTATGATGTCGACAGAATATGCATGGATGCAGGGAGTGGAATTAACTTGATATACGCGAAAACACTCCGAGCAATGCATATATCACTAGAGTTTCTGAAGCCAACAGACTGTTCCTTCCATGGAATCGTACCAGGAAGTGCCAATTACCCGCTGGGTCGAATAGCACTCAATGTTTGCTTCGGCAACCGACAAAATTATAGAAGAGAAAAGCTGGACTTCGAAGTCATGGATTGGCCATCACAGTATCACGCGATCCTCGGACGACCCGCGTTTTCGCGATTCATGGCAGTACCTCACTATACATATTTGGTACTTAAAATGCCAGGACCAAGAGGGATAATTACAGTCAAGGGAAGTTTTGAAGTCTTAGATCTTTGCGACAGGGAGTTCCACAAGATGGCGCAAAACTTTGGCATGATAGCCAACTATGCAGAAAAGGTGAAAAGCACGACTACAGAAGGCATCAAGCTACTCGAGGGACGCGTCGCGGAGCCCGAGGCAAAGAAACCACGAGTAGGAACACCAGGGGAAAGCAAAAGCGCAGGAGAAGAAGGGAAAACTGCGACGTCACAGATATAGAGAAGAGCAGGACACAATGGCTAAAAAAGCCACGAGTTATACCAGGGACAATGCCCTCTAGATCCAGAACACAGGTCATAGGCCGGATCTCTTGGGTCACCCCATATATCTTATATTACAAGTATAAACAAAGATAAATCGTTCCTCATATTCGAGTTTACGAGTCCTTTTTTTTCAAAGGAAAAATGCGGCAAACGCACGACTTACACAAACAACGCTTTGAGAATAAACTTTTCGACACAATAGTCGCAAAAGAAGACACTCTCGCGTTCCATATATACAAAACATCACAACAACGGGTTGTCAGAGTCATCTACGCCTAAAGGGTCCAAATAATGGTACTCGCGAAAAAACGCAGCGTCCGCTTCCAGAAGCCTAGCTACGAGTCTTCGAGCAGGCTGCAGCGTGTTCTCCATATGAACTCGAAGGCTAGCTCCACCTGGAGCCAAACTCAGGGACATAGTGCTGTAATTCAACCTCGGGTGCCACTTGCGTATCCACCCGAGAGCGAAATTGGCACTTGCCACTAAGTTCAGCTCTATCAACCTATGAATACGATGACTTGATCTGAAAATATCAAGAAGAAGTGGGAAAGTTGCAGGCAAAGGATTACGAGGAAGCATGATGGAGTGCATAGTTGTGAGAGCTCGTCGGCAACCATCAACTGACTCGCCAATGTGCTGGGCACGGTCTTGGAGCAGCACAATAGCGCTTCGGCGTCGAGGATCAGACCATAAAGTCTCGTAACCAGTCGACATCTTCTCCAAAGCAGCGTTTCGCTCAGCAACTCGACGTTCTTCAGCAGCAAAATCCAAACAAGTACCTACAACAGCAAATATATCACAAAAGCAGCAATGCGCAAGCAGCCAAAGAAGGAGTCGAAAGGAAACTCACATCGCAACAACTCGCAAGCAGACTCGACAATGCCAAGAATGAAAGACTCGCACTCTTCATTATGAACAACCTTCGCGGTCAAGCTGGAAAACTTTTCTTCAAGAGAAGAGATTTTCTTCATATAGCCACTGGCTTGGCTAGCCTTTTTAATAGCCATCTGCGCTTGGCATTTAGCCAAGGATAGGCGAGTTTCAAGATCGAAAATCCTGGAAGAGTATTCCAAGCACTGACTGCATCGACTAGTAGTCGAAGAAATCTGGGGATCGAACCCACAAGCAGAAGAAGGAGCAGGACCATGAGTCGAAGGATCATGAACGCGCATCGACTACAATAAGAAAAGAAAGGAGATACAATTTCAGAAAGGCAGCACAGTATTTCATACGAAGAGAATATATTTACATAAGAGCACAACCCCATGGCTACAAGTTCTCGGGTTGCATTTAACTAAAATCTTTACATTCAAAAGGAGAACACTAAAAAAGAAGCTACAAGGAAGCTGAGTCTACGCCACCTCATCATTCTGCTCCATGGTAGAAGGGGGCGCAGCAGCTTCCTCGCTGGAAGTCGACGGCGGCACCGGACCCTTGGCCGCTGGAGGGGGCGCAGCAGGCACCGCAGAGGCTGCCGAAGGAGAGATCGTGGTCAACAATGCAGGCGCCAGCTTCTTCGCCTTCTCGAAAAACACCTTCATCTCGTCACGAGTGTGGCCGTGAGGGGAGCTAACCTTCTCCCAGTCAAAATCTGTACCATGCGCGAGAGAAAGTGCAATAGCACCCTCGGCGCCGCGCTTGATGGACAGTCCTTTCAGATGGAGAGTAGGGTCTTCAGTAGTGTCGAAGGACTTAGCGAGTTTAGCCAAGCTGTCCTTCGGAACTGTCACCCTTTTCTTTGGCCACAAACCAGTGAACAGCCGTGATAGAACGCGGTTAACCAACTCAAAAGTTTCTTGGATAGATATCCAGTTTTCTTCGAGTAGGTTAACCGCATCCATCAGGGGATCATCATCTGTTGGCAAAGCCGACGAAGACACCCCGGTAAATTCTGCAGAAGTAGAAAAGAAAAGGAAAAAGGAGACAAGTGACAACAGGTACATGAGCGCAACAGAAGTCGAAAATACAAAGACAAGCCGAAGATCTTACTTTCAGCGGCAGAAGATATGGTGTGAAGACGCTCCGCCACGGCTTGCTCTCGTTGAGCATGCTCCTTGTTGGCATCAGCTAACGCTTTCTCAGCTTTCTTCGCCTTGGCAATCGCAGATTTCTGCGACTTCTCAGCAATTGCCTTAGCAGCGGTCGCAGCGTCGTAAGCTTTCTGCGAAGCTTTGAGCTCCGCTTCCAGCGATGCAATGCGGGCATTGGCTGTTGCTAAGGTAGCTACAAACAAAGGCAAAAGGGAGTCAGACAAATAGCATAAGACAGAGCACAAAGGAAAAGTAATGACTGAACATCAAAAGTGCACCTTCGGAAGCTTTTGCAACCTTTAGGTAACCCGCACATTCAGTGCCCAAGTCGATGAATCTCTTTACTAGAGCCTGAAGAAAAGAGCATGTCAGAGAAGGAGTGAATAAAAGGAAAGCAAGCGAAGATGAGTTACTCACATCATCAGAAGAAACCATCGATACATGGGCCTCCAGAGAAACGTCGGCTTCATTGGCCTTCTTTGCACGTTTTTGGTTTCGGGCTTTAGTTTGCGAAATCTTCTTTACGGAGGCCCTGGTAATCCTCGGAGCAACATCCAGCTCAGCCGGCTCATCAGGGGCCACAGGTGAAGCAGCTGCAGCATGCGTCGACGGCTCCTCATCATCACTACGTGACAAGAGCAAGTTATGGAAGCAAGACAAGGAAAATTGAAAGATATGATTACAATACTTACGATGCTAGCATGTCAAAGTATTCGGGATCTTCCACAATAACGGGGGCTTTGCCAGCCGCCGCCGAACTCGATGAAGCAATTTCGTCGACACGTTTCCGTTTTTTGTCGACACCAACATCTTCAGCAATAGCAGGAGGAGAAGACGTCGACGAGCTAGTCTCATCTTCTGATTCTTCGACATCATCTCCGTCCTGACTTTCGTCAGCCTCAGGGGCTTCAGATGCAGAAGATGCTAGATCAGCAGGAAGGGGCCCTGCCTCCGGAAGAGGAGGACGAGAAACAATAAATTCGTGGCCCTGCATATTAATAAATCAGTAGAGTGCAGAGGCAAAGAATAATGCAAGTCGAAATTAAGAAAAGTTTGGCAAAAAGTTCGGGGGCTTCGGGATCCGTTCAGTACTGGGGAACTTGATAGAGTCCTGGGCGGCGATGAGGCCGTCCGCCGTGGCCTTCTCCACCTCCTTCTTGGTGATGGTGGAGCGAACCCAGTTGGTGGCAGAGGACTTGGCCATATCGTTCTTGGTGGCCAGATGCTTCACGCGCATTCAGCACAAAAGTGCGCTTGGGGGCTCCGCAAGAGAAGAAGAGGCAGAGGAGATCGGCAATGGAGGCGGCGGAGGTAACGAGCTGGTAAACAGTACGATTCCCCACTATGCCATATATATATCTTCTGGGAGAAGGATCGTGGGTTGAGACGTGGCGCAAAGATCGGAAACGGCAGCCCACCAACGGTCAAAAATCGTGCAGCCCGTTAAACGGTCATAAAATCGCGGAAGTTACAGTGTTACCCATAAAACGGTTCGCACTGATGAAGAGCTACGTCATCATTGACACGATAAAGTAAATATATAAAGGTAAAAGGATGGCGCCAACAAATGCTGAATTTATGGAAAGGATAATCTATGAAGGATCTTTGGTTATAGCCTTGGGGGCTGTTACTTTCAAAACAGTCGAATACAACTCTTCATTAAAATGGTGGACTAATATTCGACGACAAGGTGTTCTTGAAAGTATCTCGAGTTGAAGAACTTCGAAGTTGAAATGTTTCAAGTTGAAGTATGATGAGCTACAATATGTCTTGAGCCTATACTCGAAAAAATCCTTTTTTCGACTATAGCCTCGGGGGCTACTCCCATCGGGAGCGCTGAGCGCGCACCCGACGATATTCATTGGTAAAGCATTGGAGATTGGAGAAGCGTTACTCCCATCGGGAGCGAGTTTTATGGTTGTAGAAACCCGAATAATTTCAGTCAAAATTTGACTGCGACATAAGATTCTCGAGTTGCGTTATCGCAACGAAACTCGAATGCCGTGACTTGTCACAAAGGTAAGACCCCGGGATCCGTCCTGTGTGGCCTGGTATACGCACATGGATGCGCTCTGCTGGTATGTATCCGTGTCTACGACGTGAAGAAAATCCTGGTGGACGCACTGGGTACCCTGAGAACCACTGGGATTCATTCTTTATAAGTCCTAAATGCGGCAAAAGAATGGATTTGACCGGTATCCCGAATTCAAGTCCAAGGGGATTGAATTTGAAGTAGGTGGCAAGTATCTGTTCCGGCAGTTAACTGACCTCTTGATCCGTCAGAGTTGTCAGGCTTGATCATCAAGACCCCTTGCGAGCAGATTATTATCATGAAGTATAAGTCGAAAGACCAAGTCGAAGATTTGAAGATATGAAGAAATTGATCAAGTCGAAGATTTGAAGATTAGAGATTCAACCTGAATCCACAATTCTGGTAGAATCTCAGGGGCTACTAACAAGGGTATAGCTAATAGAGCCCGTTAGTTGAGTACCCCTGAGGCCCATTGTGCTAGGCCCAATTGTAATGATAGTCGAATACGAGTTATTACCGTATGTCGATATTTGTAATCTGTATCGGACCCTACCCGATCCTCGAGACCTGGCCACCTATATATAGGGGCCAGGAGGGGACGGTGTAGGGCAGATTGAAAGCAAGCCAGGTCGAACACCCAAGTTTACTTTTGATACACATCTATTTCGACTAACTTTACCTTCGAGTTCATCCGACGCCCTATCTCCCCGATCCTAAGTCCTTCATCTAGGACATTTGTCGAGTTAACCCTCGTCATTGATAAAATAATCTATATTCGTTTTATGACATTGACATACAACACAAATTTGCTGGTTCCTCTTGATATACTTTGTGACATCTGTCAACAAATGTGAAATCATAAAAAATTGTTGTGATTCCACCAGCAATATCACCAAAAGGGATTATTCAATCATTTGTTTCCTGTGTTTAGTTCCTAGCACTACTTAAACATGACAAACCAAATAAATACATTGTGCCAAAAATAAAAACTGTTGACTTTTCATATGTTACTTAGTATACGATTCGTGAATCCACATAGACTCTTGAATCCACATTGAATCCATATAGATAGAGGTAAAATGCTTATAAGCAAGAACTGCACATGGCATTACAATGCAATTCCAATACAAAATATCCCTTTGTCCAGAATAAGTAGTCTTGACAAACCACAAGCATTTCTTGGAATCCCTGATGCCTTCCTCCATTATACATGTGGTAAAAACTGTCTTGTTTCCAATAGTGATATTACCAGGCGGAGCTTATTCTAACATCCACGGATCCACCTACAAATGTTAAATTTTTTTCCTAGCACGACACATGAGGACAATGAAATGCAACTTGCCTGGTAGTTCTTTCTTCCATTGAACTGACTATTAAGTAGGAGCATATATTTCTTAAATTTAGAAACATGTTACGATAGTAAAATAGAAGTTGCTCTTGCTAATGGAGCGCATCTGCAAGAAATTATGACAGATCATGGATTAGTACCTTAGTTCCATATGAACTAAATATGAGCTTAGTTCCATATGAACTAAATATGAGCTTAGTTCCATATGACACGCATGGCTAATCTCTCATTAGCTCATCATCCAGTAATGAATATCCACAAAGAGATCGTCTATATTAGCAATATCGTGACAAATATTACGATGCACAAACTGCTCTGAATTGCTATCAGTATCCATCCAGGGTACATCATTGTAGAGAAGGTTTCTCGAAGCTGTCAAAACACCAAAGGAATCTGGAATCACCAGCGAATTCAGTAAAGCATCAGCTCCTTCACTGTCAGGATAAAAATTCAGAAATGCTTTGAAAACACTGAACAAAACTTAGTTGCTCTGAAGACAATTGCTCTTATTTGGCATTACTAAGGATGGCAATGGGCAGGGTATGGGCAGGGTAGAGCAATACCATACCCATACCCGTATAGTTGATGGGTATCAAATTCTACCTATACCCGTACCCATGGGTATAAAACTTTACCCGTGCCCATACCCGGTGGGTACCCGTACCCGTTGGGTACCCAATGGGTAGATCAAATAGTACACAAGTTACTCACTATTTTACTTTTATCGATAGTACATTGGAGGCAAAAACACGGGATTTCGATCTCCTTAATTTGTTGAGACATGTGGATTACGAACAATGCTTAATTACTGGAGTAATTCGAGTGTGGGATGCCTAACTCTTTAATTAGACCGCTATCAACCAGCGGTACTGGGTTACTCTGAATCTACATGTTAGTATAAATGGGTAGGGTATGGGTATACCCGTGGGTAGAAAGCTATACCCGTGCCCTACCCATAACTTAATGGATAGGGTATGGGTACTACCCATGGGTATAAAACTGTGCCCATACCCTACCCATATGGGTATGGTACCCGCGGGTACCCGTACCCGTGGGTAAAATTGCCATCCTTAGGCATTACCTTGTAAGCCACGAAGAACTATTCCATCAAATGTCTGCCTCACACCCAGCTTGAAGAGTAAAATTATATATTCCTAGAGTTCGAACGGGAACTGCATCTGGAGGCAGAAACCTGTCCCCTACGTCAGAGTTAGATGAAAATATATTAGAATTTGTATATTAATAATAAGGTGCACATTATGGAAAAAATAATAATAATAAGGTGCATGAACTGCTGCACCTATAGAGTGCACATGGACAGTTCTTATTCAGAATTCGTGCTACATGGAAGCAATTAAGCATTTTTTAATCTGTAGTAGTACACGAAAAAAATGTATGCTTTGTCTAATGATCACACGATGAAATCAATTAGATTCGAGTGTAAAATAAGACCGACCACACGTACCTGCAAGATCTTGTACCCAGCTAAGAGGCATGAAACGGCAAGGTGCCTGTACCCAGCGGCTGAGACCTTCTGGCGGCGTGCAACGTCGGGGCCGTGATGGAGGTCCTGCAGAGGTCATCGAAGATGGGAAGTCGTCTCTGAAGTTGAAGGGCTTGGGGGCCCGAATCTGGTCCTGCTGAGTCTCGGGCCGTCGGGCATGAGGGGGCAGACGAAGGAGATGTAGTCATCAGCGCGGAAGCGGCAGAGGTCGTGCTCGCCGGCTGGGTGCGGCCTGAGAGCATGTATAACAGACCCCCTAAAAGGCCCAATCCCGTAAAATAACCGTCGATATACGGGGTAGAGCTCTACCCGGCCGTCTAGCAGACCCTGTAAATCAGCCCCTCGTATCGAATTTTTTTAGTTTTGGCTACGGGGCGGCTCTTCGACCCCAACTTGTGCGGGGTGGGAAGGGGAATAGAGGGCCAAACCACCATTCTCCCCTCCACTGAGCGCGAAGGGTTTCAGCGAAACCCAACCGCCGCCGCCGCCACCCGATCTCCTCCGCCCCGCCCTTCCCGGCAATGACGCGGCCGGATCTCGCTGCCATGGATCCCCCGCAAGGCCCGCCGACCGCCGGCGGTGCACCACCTTCGCCCGCGGTGGTTGATGTCCCCGTCGGAGGTCCGCCAAACGCCGGCGACGTGTTGGCCATGATCTCCGCCACCATCCCGTTGAAGAGGAAGAGGATCCCGAAGCAGTTCTTTGAAGCCCCTGCGGCGGCCGCAGCTCCGCCGGCTGTGACTGCTGCTGCTTCCAAGAAGGGGGGCAGGACGAAGACGAAGGCGGCCGGGCCGAGGGGTGCCCCGCCGAGCAAGGTGAAGACAAAGGCAGTCAGCCGCATCGACCTCACGCCTCTACCGCCCTCCAAGGCCACGGCCCCTCCTCCCTCCGTTCCGTCCGCGGCGACGCCCGCGCCGCCGCCACCCTCCATGGACGTAGACAAGGTGTTCGATGTTGAGTCCACAACATCGTACATGGACATGCTCAATGATTCTGTTTTACGGGGTGGGGATACGGGGTCTGCTAGCTCGGACGAGTTTTCGGCCGGTGGAAAGTGAATACAGGGTCCTCTACTCGCGTTTTACGGGGCAGAAAATAGGGGATCTGTTATACATGCCCTGAGGACCTACATCTGGTCGAGGAGACCGTACTGCGCCAGCAGGGAGTGCTTTGTGCGGCTTCATCGGGTGCCCTGGCCGGCTCCACTACCAGTTGCAGTAGTTGCTCACCTCCGGATCGTAGAATTGCGCGGAAGGTCTGTCGAGAGAACGCGGTGGGCGCCGATGGCGACGTGATGCAACGTGCTAGCGAGGATGCCAGCTTCGATTTCGTCCATGATTTACGCATACGCGGGCGTGGAGGTTTTCGTCTGCTCTCCGCCTAGAAAATTGCTAATTGCAGAATTAACGTTGATTAGTTACATCCTTGCTGTTAGTTTTGACAACTGGATCTGATCCGGCGGTTGAAATTGATTTGTGTACGATTACGGGGTGTACTTAAGAAAGTTTATGTTTGCTTGTTTAATAATAGTAGAGATAATTAATCAGTTTTTTGACTCTGTCGTGTTGATCGTGCTAACTAGTAACTTGTATCCTCTCGAACAAATCAATTCTTAATCTAATTAAGAAGAGTATCATGTATGCAACGATCCATGCCCAATATACTGGATCAACAAGAGACAGAAGAAAAAGGGAGATTTTTGGGGTGGACGAACAGAACATAGCACACTTGTATACAGCTCTGCAATCGAGTCGATCATTGACTTAATTGTATATATAGTTCAATTTTACCCCGATCGTGATCAAAGTAAGTATATATCGGAAGATACAGTATGAAGGATTAGCTACAGTTTGCTGGTTGGAGCCGGAGCTGCAGGCCCAGCGTCAGTGGCGTACTTCTTGAGGGCGTCGCCGGCGTGGTGGAGGTTCTCCGGCACGGGCAGGTTGCAGAGCAGCGTCACCTTCGACTCGGCGATCTGCGTCTTCTTCTCCGGCGACTGCGGGTCCACCTTCCACAGCTTCACCTCCCACACCTTCAGAATCATTCCACCGATCGATCAGTTCCATATTCATGTCATCTTGCAGAGCTCAATAATCCAACACATACAAGTCTGGAGGAGTACCTGCGTGGTGCGGCCGATGTGTACGGGGACAGCGCGCGCGTGCACGAGGTCCCCGACGGCGGCGCTGCGGAAGTGGTTGATGCTGAGGTGCACCCCGGCGACGCGGGTGTAGCCGGACGCCATGTGGGCGCCCATGCTGGCCAGGCCCTCGGACACCAGAGCCGACACGCCGCCGTGGAGCACCCGGAAGGGCTGGCAGCAGCGCGCCGTGACGGGGAGCCGGCCGGTGAACAGCGACGGGGACACGGTGTCCAGCTCGAACCCAATCGCGTGCAGCACCGGGTCCAGCGCCGCCGTGTCCGGCTTCGCCATGCCTGCCTGCTGACGAATTAAGCTTCTTCTCCTCTTCTTCCTTGGATTGGATGGACGAATGATCGATGGAGGTTGTTGGCAATGGCAGGGGTAGCTAGCTCGATAGAACTAAGAAGCAGCCACGCAGCCAGCCAGAGACGGCAATAATAGAACCAGGACGGTAGGGTCTGCCGGTCTGGTAGTTGGACCATCATCGTGACATCGTCTATCCATCCATCTCCTAGTTTAAACAAACGTGTCCTAATCATCGAATTTGCGAGTTATTATTGCCTTTTTGTTATTATGTACTTAGTGGGTGTGGGGGGCTGGCTACTAGCTCCATCGACCAACCAGGCACTACTTTCCTAGCTAGGACACACAGTACAAACTGAAGTTTCGTTTCCATTATGTCAAAGAGTGTACTTTTCAAGTTTGTTGGGAAGTCAAAGTTTTTTAAGTGATCGTGTTTACATAAATGGGCATAAATATTTATGTCACCAAATCAGTAGTATCATTATATTTATGATGAATTATATTTCCATTATATAGCTATTTTCTTTTATAAATATTATTGTACGTATCTTCATGTAAACTTAATTAAAATTAAATTTGAAATAGTTTGACTCTCTGAAAAAGTTATAAGTACACTGTTTTATAGATGAAGAAAGTATCACGTATGTTTACTGCACAAGATTAGTAACATAGCCGGATAATAATCCATTTTTAGTTCGTTCAGCATATATCTCTCTGATAGATAGGTTGACAGTGATTAGTTTAAGTAGACACGACATACATGCTGCCATTTCGTGGAAGATTCTTCAAGAGAGGCAATCTACACGACACCGGCGGCTAAGTCACTGACAGATGGATCTTATCTCCAACTCTGTACTCTATCCACCTTTTGCATGTGGTCCCAGCAATTCTAATAATCGATTTGTTTGCCTAACACTAGCGCACGCACACGCACGGCTCAAGTCATGCATCTCGTCACTGTCGACTGCTAAACGTGGGCTCGGCGACTACGGGCTGATACAAGATGTTGCATTTCAAACTGAGCCCACCAGCCCACCAAAGGACCAGCACTTTTCCAAGTGTTTGACGGATACTTCCTCAGATTGAAAAAGAGTGTTGATGACAACAAATTTTATATTAAAATATACTTTATTATTTGGCGCTTTTTTCGATCTGTGGGCGTACTTTCAAGTTGTGAAGAATGACGTTGGATGGGGGTAGAGCCCATCGGCATTCTAATTAAGAGAGTGGTATGTAACAGAAATGCGGGTTGGGAAGTATCTGGGATCATTCAAACAAAAGAAGAAGATAAATTCAAAGCTTTCGTTAAAAAGAACTTCTAGACTATGTTGATGTATAGTGCCGCTCACTCCTACTAGCTAAACATGTGTGTGTTGCTACGAGAAGCAAAACCACATCTGCATGTCGCTTCCAAACCAAAAGGTGTGTAGAGACATTCCGAGACGTTGTCCTTGCAAAAGAACATGGAAAATGTGATGCGCATGGGATCTTCACGACAAACTTGGAGTTTTATTGTCTTCGAAATGATCTTTCAATGTGTCTCTTGTTTCCAAACTTTACCGATTGCTTCTTTCCTTTCTAAAAAAATCATATCACATCTTTCTATTTCTCCTTGCAGTCCAAGAGGAAACTTTATTCATTTTCGTATGAGATGTTAGACTATTATGTCACGTATCGTGACATAACTCCTGGTCCCCTAAATCGAGGAGAATCGATGTTATTGTGATCTACCATTTATGGTTAGGATTAGGTAGGATCTCATGTAACGACCTATATAATTAACACGTAACTGAAAGACATGATGTTGTCAATTCATTCCCTCACTTTCGTGGCATCATATTGTGATTGATCCTCATCGCTTTCGTAACCCCCTCTCCTTTCCTCACTTTCATGGGATACGCACTAGCGAAGCTTAGTGCATTTCAGGGGGCACCCTCCCCCCGCGCCCTCAAGCAACTTTTGGCAAGATCCGCCACTAGGGAGACAAAGGTTTTCGTTTGCATGAAGGGGTGCACGAGAGAAGGTTGGATGAGTGTCGGTTACATATGATAATGGTGTGTACTAAGTTATGGAGATCGTATGGAGAGAAGGAAAATGGGCACTAGTGGGGATAGGGCCTCCAGTCCCGGCCCGTAAGGGCCTTTAGTCCCGGTTTGCAAACCGGGACCCCAGCCGCGGGACTAAAGGCTAAACCTTTAGTCCCGGCCCGGTTACCAGCCGGGACTGGAGGGTGTCCACGTGGGCGGCTTCGAGTGCATCCAGGGCCAGGACCTTTAGTCCCGGTTTGTAACACAGACCGGGACTAAAGGGCATCTGCAGAATTTTTTTTTTGCTTTAGGGTTTTAGGGTTTAGTGGTTTTAGGGTTTTAGGTGTTCGGGGGATTAACGTGATGCCTCGTTTGGTGCCTTGCTTAGTGTTCGGGAATTAGTTTATGCATATATATAAGATTAACTTATCTTACAAGCGAGCATATATATACAATTACATGGTGATCAGAATTATCGGGACTAGAGCCCGTCTATTCGATTACATGGACCAACATCAGTAATGGCCCCTAGCTACACTAAATCGTCCTTTGTCGTCTATAGCTTCTATCCTCAGAAAGGTCGCTAGCTCCTCTGCAACAGCAATCGCGCGTTGCTCTGGTAAGTACTTCTCCCGCATGGTCGTGTACTATATAAGAAGAGGAGATGAATATGAATATCAATCATGATAACAAAGAATGACGGGTAAAAATAGAGGTGTGAATGTTTATTGCTTACATCGTATCTGTAATCCTTGTGCTCAGAGGTAAACGTGCGAATGGTCTCACAAACATAGTATCCACATAGATGCGTCCCCCGTGGCTGCTGGTCGCACTTTACGAGAATAGAATATATATAATCAAAATAATAATCTGGCATCACAAATGTATTGAAAATAGAAGTATATCATACTACTACTTACCTGAGCCGCTCTAAAGGTCAGCTTCTCATGCTGGATACCGGCAGTCACGCACTTGAACCGCTTCCAAACCCTGCCCGACAAGGAAAATGATTTGCTAAGTTTTTCATTAATTGATATATCAGAAAATCATCGAAAGAGACCGATAGAGCGCAAGAATGATTGAAATTACCCTTGGAGCATGTCCTGCAGGCTTTGGAACTGTTCCAAGGGTCTCGATAATGGGTCGAAGGCATCAACTCTTCCCTTATCAATTTGAATGTCCAATAGAATCCAGTGGTAGCTGCACATGTATATATATATGTGTCAGTAACTTATCAATTACACTCATAAGTGAATGGACACAAAAGAGTAAGACCCTCACTTGAAGTTGTATGGAAACAGTATGTGGTCACAGCAATTTTGATCTGTTAGAAACCTTAGAAAGTTTTCCTCCGTCTCCTTGGGTTTATCAGTTAGCGTCGCTATATGTATTTTATATGGGTCAATAAACCCAATATTTAGGATGTTCCTACTTTTACATTCCAGAATCTTCATTCTGCATAATAGAGTACAAGTCAGAACGGAGCAAGTTATATGTAGAAAATGAATTGAAATAACTGAACAAGTTATATGTAGACAATAAATTGAAATAACTGAACAAGTTATATGTAGACAACGAATTGAAAAACTTACAGACAATAGCAACTCATAAGCGATTTGTCGAGGGCGTCGGCATTGTACATCTGGAAGAGTTCATCAAAGTCGATATGGATGTCTTCGGGATGGCCGTAGTACTCCCGTGGGACACGCGCCACGATCATCGTTCTCCCATTCTTTGATTCACTTAAGTACCATGTATGCAAGAAACGCATATTTGTTGGGAGATCATCAAACTTATCTTTGCTGACCAAAGGCGCTCCCATGACAAACTGTGGCTTAGGGGCTACCACAGCCTTGGGTAACCTGTCGTCTTGGGAAGCCAAAACGTCTTCAACCGGGATACCCCATTCTTCCGCCCACTTCTTTGCTAATTCCAAATCTTGCCCCTGCACCAGAGAGGAAACATTCTCGGGTAACACCCTGAGGGGTGGGATCGACTGTTTGGCCTGTTGTCCAAGCTGAGGAACGTCTGATCTTTTTTTGCTTGTAGTTGAACTTGATTTGCTCCCACTTGCACTTGCACGTGACTTGCTCTTTTTCCCTTCCTTCTGCAATGTGCGTGTATAGTCGTCAGGCTTATGGTGTAAGTCATACTGTGATGGAAGGGTCGTGAAGTATTTTGCATATGCTATTTGCTTCTCGGTGTATTCCGGGCGGGGCTCGGGTTCCTTCTTTTTCATCTGCGCATCATAATGTTCCTTTGCTATCCTGGCGTTTTCCTCGTCGGTACGATCATAAGGTCTGATAGGAAGATTAGCATGAGGTACCTTTGGGAGGGGCGACAGTTTGCGCTTTAGGGAGCTCCGTCGCTTAGAACTCATCGACGGAGCATTCTTGCTGGCACGCTTCCGCTTAGTATCCTTAGCGGGCGGCGGCGGAGACGGCCGACCCAAGTCCGGCGGCGGTGATCGAGATGGACTCGTGTTGTGGTGGCCGTCGTCATGTGGAGGGCTTGGAGTTGATGGAGGTGTAGGTGACCTGCGACGACTCAGAGGCGGTGTTGTCCGTGGGGCCGAGCCTGGAAGCTTGATGTAGTTCTTGTCCCATAGGATGACTCCACCCAGTACTTCTCCGAGTGTCCTCTCATCTTCGGGTCCAGCTATGTCGAGCTCCATATCATGAAACCCCGCCATGATTTCATCCACCCCGACTTTAGCAAAGCCAGCTGGAATCTCACGGCCATGCCAGCGTGCATCAGGGCCAGAAGGTAAAGCTTGTCCGACGGCCACCTTCATGGATATGTTCTTGAATTTCTGATGGAGTTCACATGATGTTGACTCCTTGATTCCATCCACGGGGTAGCCGGGACCGCCCTCTATCATTCTTCGTGCATCGTCGGGCGGGGCCTCAGATTCAGCCACGCTGCTTTTCCGCTTAGATGGGGCGCCGGTAATATCGAGTGCAGGATCTTCCTGGCGCGCTACTCCTCTAAGCTCGTCAATCTGCTTCTGTTGCTCGTTAAGCCTGGCAAGCAACTGGTTGAACTTGTCATTCTCCTCATCCTGCTGTCGCTTCTTTGCTCTCGCTCGGCTTCTGTAAGTGTCTTGGTCTCTGGCAAACCCAAGCCACCACGGGTAAGAAGGACCGAAGCCTCGCGTTTGTCCTCCATGTTTGTCATTGCCGAGGACCAGTGTGAGCAAATCTTTCTCTCTATCTGCAGTGAACTGTCTTTTTCCCTCTTTAATTTCTTTCACTATCTTTTTCCAATTCTCCCTGGGTATCCTAAGACCGTCACTGCAGATAAGGTCCCCTGTTTCTTCGTCGTACGAACCACCATGCGCAAGGAACCAATTCCTTGCTCTTAATTCCCACTCATCACGGATGGGTTCAGGTATGATGCCTTTAGCTAGCAAATCTTGCTCTTTCTTATCCCACTTTGGGATGGCAGTCTCATAGCCCCCTGGCCCCAGCGTGTGGTGATATTTCTTCTTGTCGGCATTTTTCTTGTTCTTTTCTGATAATGCCTTGGTATCTTCTGACTGCTTGTACTCCTGAAATGCCTTCCAGTGATTCGCCTGCTTGGCTAGATACCCCTCGAATACTGGCACTTTCTGTGTCTTCTTATAGTCTTTCCATAGCTTCTTCTTCCAGCTACGGAACAGTTCGGCCATCTTCTTTAGAGTCCACTGCTTGACTTTGGCCCTCAGTTTATTTGCGGCGTCTTCATTCTCACATTCTGGCAGGTTGAAATGTGACATGATATCATTCCAAAGATTATCTTTGTACCTTTCGGCGACATAGTCACTATCGGCTGCCCCTTTTCGCTTGTTCCACTCCCGAACGCTGATCGGGACGTGATCCCTAACGAGAACTCCGCATTGCTTCTTGAATGTGTCAGCAGCATTCTTAGGAAGCTTTGGTTCGCCCGTAGGCAATATCACCTCAAAGGTGTAATGCGTCCGTGCGTCCAACTTTTTAGTCGGGCCTCGTTTCGTAGCTTTGCTCGATGTGGAGGCCTAAGAGGGAGAAACATTCGTCAAATGAATGTATATGTATACAATATAGAGCTATCTCCAATATTTTTCACATATTACAAGTGATTGTCGAACTTCATATGTATACCTCGCCGGACTTTATTATTTCTCCACCGGCTTCTCCATCAGTGGAGCTATCACCTTCTCCGTCATTGGAGCTATCTCCTGCCCCATCGGCTTCATCTTCGTGTCAGTCGACCTCCATTCCATCTCCGGAGGGGTTTAGATATGACGACGGAGATTCAGCAGGTTCAACGTCGGGGGGCTTTGATTATATCTTCGGAAGGAGTTCTCCTCGTCGGGGCCGGCGAGGGGGAGCCAGAGGGCGGCAAAAAACGACATTTGATTAACTAAAATAACTAACTAAATAATATTCTATTTGCAAATAAATTCTAACTAAAATATTCTAAATAAATAATTCTATTTCTATTTGCAAATAAATTCTAACTAAATATATCTAACTAATTCTAATAAATAAACAAATTCTATATAACTCTATATATTCTATATCTATATCTAAAAAACTAAATTCTATATCTAAATATAACTAACTCTATATATTCTATTCATATCTAAATAAACTAAATTCTATCTCTATATCTAACTCTATATATTCTATATCTAAATAAACTAAATTCTATATCTAACTCTATATATTCTATATCTATATCTAAATAAACTAAATTCTATATCTAAATAAACTAAATTCTATATCTAAATAAACTAAATTCTATATTCTAAATATTCTAACACTAATTAACTAATTAACCCTAACCCTAACACTAATTAACTAATTAACCCTAACCCTAACACTAATTAACACTAATTAATAAATTAAAGTTTTTGCAAAAAAACCTTGCAGGTGAAGGGCGGCACTGCGGCCTCTGGACGGCTGGTGGCGCGGTGGCTGCGGTGGCTGCGAACGGCGGCGCGGTGGCTGCGAACGGCGGCGCGGTGTGGCTGCAGGCGGTGGCGCGGTGGCGCAGCGCGGTGGCGCGGTGGCGCGGGGGCGCGGCGGCGCGGGGGCGCGGTGGCTGGCGGCGCACTGAACGGCGGCGAGACGGCGGCGAGCGCGGCAGCCTGGCGGCGTCGAACTAACTCCTCGCGCGCGAAAACTGCAAAGTGTTGGGCGGCGGGGAAGAAGGCGAATGTTTTATACCCCGGGACCTTTAGTCCCGGGCGGTGGCTCAGGCCGGGACTAAAGGGGGGACTTTAGTCCCGGTTTGAGCCACCGCCCGGGACTAAAGGCCTCGGGTGGGGGTTTCAGCACAGGGGCCTTTAGTCCCGGTCTGTGTCACGGACCGGGACTAAAGGCCTATTTTCTGTTTTTTGTTTTATTTGTTTTATAAATAGTTATCTGTTTGCATATTTGAGAATTTGATAAAACTTTGAAAATGAAAAGTGTTTGAAATTGAATAAATAATTCAAAACTATTTTCTATTTTCAAAATTAATTATTTTAACTATCCTAAGTATTAACTATTTTGCCATTTTCAATTAAAAACTATGTTTATTAATATTCTTTTTGCATATTTGAGAATTTGACAAAACTATAAAAATAAAAAGTGTTTGAAATTGAATAAATAATTCAAAACTATTTTCTATTTTCAAAATTAATTATTTTAACTATCCTAAGTATTAACTATTTTGCCATTTTCAATTAAAAACTATGTTTATTAATATTCTTTTTGCATATTTGAGAATTTGACAAAACTATAAAAATGAAAAGTGTTTGAAATTGAATAAATAATTCAAAACTATTTTCTATTTTCAAAATTAATTATTTTAACTATCCTAAGTATTAACTATTTTGCCATTTTCAATTAAAAACTATATTGATTAATATTCTTTATGTATATTTTAGAATCTGATAAAACTATGAATATGAAAAGTGTTTAAAATTGAATAAGTAATTCAAAACAATTTTCTATGTGGAGGCTGTGGGTACAAGAACTGCGAGGCAAAGAAATTAGGACTGGGTATAGCGGCGGCAGGGGTAGGGGAGAGGTAGTAGCCTGTCGGGAGGAGTGCCATGGAGAATCTTCATCATGCATTACATAAAAGATTTAATACATTATTACATTATTGCACCAACAATCCTATCTATTATTTCTGTTTTCTTCTGGGTCGTAGCCATGGAGAATCTTCATCATTCAGTAGGATGCTTGGGTCAGTCTTCACTTTGAAGGGCGGAATTTCATGAAACTTATTATAATCTACTGACATGTCTGTCTTGTCATCTACTCCCACGATGTTTCTTTTCCCTGAAAGAACTATGTGGCGCTTTGGCTCATCGGACGATGTCTTCTTTTGCTGATTTCATTTTCTCGTTTTTGTAGACATGTCCTTCACATAGAAAACCTGAGCGACATCGTTGGCTAGGACGAATGGTTCGTCCATGTACGCAAGATTGTTGAGATCCACTATTGTCATGCCGTACTTTTGGTCTACAACTACCCCGCCTCCTGTCAGCTTCACCCATTTGCACCGAAACAAAGGGATCTTAAAAGTAGGTCCATAGTCAAGTTCCCATATCTCCTCTATGTACCCGTAATATGTTTCCAAACAGT
This sequence comes from Dactylis glomerata, assembly GCA_007115705.1. Classification (NCBI taxonomy): domain Eukaryota; kingdom Viridiplantae; phylum Streptophyta; class Magnoliopsida; order Poales; family Poaceae; genus Dactylis; species Dactylis glomerata. The sequence goes on along the minus strand of QXEO01000834.1, from coordinate 3,259,194 downwards.
GCCCATTCTCGTCTATTGCATCAAAGCGGACACCACTGTTTTGGTTGGTGCACTTTTTATCTTGGGCAATCATGTAAAATGTATTCTCATTTATCTCGTACCCTTGGAAAGTACATATAGTCGAAGATGGTGGCCTGGCCAAATAGTACAGCTGATCTCCAACGGTGTCGTCATTCATGAGATGTGTCTGCAACCAACTACCGAAAGTCTTCTCGTGTTCCCCTTTAATCCAAGAGTCAGTCTTCCCCGGGTTTTCGGAGCGTAGAATATTCTTGTGTCTCACGATATACGGAGCCACCACGGTGGAATTGTGTAGAACTGTGTAGTGTGCTTGAGAGAAAGAATGCCCGTCCATACATACTTTTACTTTCCTTCCTAGTGTGCCTTTTCCTGTCAGCCTACCCTTATACCGAGATTCAGGAACACCAATCGGCTTAAGGTCAGGAAGAAAGTCCACACAAAACTCAATGACCTCCTCTGTTCCATAGCCCTTGGAGATGCTTCCTTCTGGCCTAGCACGGTTACGAACATATTTCTTTAAGACTCCCATGAACCTCTCGAAGGGGAACATATTGTGTAGAAACACAGGACCGAGAATTCTAATCTCTTCGACTAGGTGAACTAGGAGGTGTGTCATTATATTGAAGAAGGATGGCGGGAACAACAACTCAAAGCTGACCAGACATTGGACCACATCAATCTGTAACCCTGATAGACTTTCTCGATCGATTACCTTCTGAGAAATTGCATTGAGGAATGCACATACCTTCACAATTGCCAGGCGAACATTTTCCGGTAGAATTTCCCTCAATACAACCGGAAGCAATTGCGTCATAAGCACGTGGCAATCATGAGACTTTAGGTTTTGGAATTTTTTGTCTTTCATATTTACGATTCCCTTTATATTCGACGAGAATCCAGTCGGGACCTTGATACTGAAAAGGACTTCAAAGAAGATTTCCTTCTCTTCCTTAGTAAGAGCGTAGCTGGCACGCCCTTGAAACTGCCCTGGATGCATGCCATCTCTTCCTTTATGACGTTCCTGGTCCTCCCGTGCTTCCGGTGTATCTTTTGACTTCCCATACAAGCCCAGGAAACCTAGAATATTCACGCAGAGATTCTTCGTCAGGTGCATCACGTCGATTGCGGAGCGGACCTCATGGACTTCCCAATAGGGTAGCTCCCAAAATATAGATTTCTTCTTCCACATGGGTACGCGCTTATCAGGGCCGTTAGGAACAGGTTGGCTGCCAGGACCCTTTCCAAAGATTACTTTTAAATCTTTGACCATATCAAATACTTCAGCACCAGTACGGATGACAGGCTACCCCCGGGGTTCTGCCTTGCCATTGAAATGCTTTCCTTCTTTCTTTAAGGGATGCTTGGGCAGAAGAAAACGACGATTGTACGGGTACACATTCTTCCTACATTTGTCCAGATATATACCTTCTGTCTGATTCAAACAGTGTGTGCATGCATTGTATCCCTTGTTTGACTGTCCTGAAATGTTACTAAGAGCAGGCCAATCATTGATGGTTACGAAAAGCAACGCTCGAAGGTCAAATTCCTCTTGTTTGTGCTCGTCCCACACACGTACACCTGGTTCGGCCCACAGCTATAAAAGTTCATCAACTAATGGCCTTAGGTACACATCAATGTCGTTGCCGGGTTGCTTTGGACCTTGGATAAGCACTGGCATCATAATGAACTTCCGCTTCATGCACAACCAAGGAGGAAGGTTGTAGATACATAGAGTAACGGGCCAGGTGCTGTGACTGCAACTCTGCTCCCCAAAAGGATTCATGCCATCTGTACTCAGACCAAACCATAAGTTCCTTGCGTCACCTGCAAATCTTGGGAACTCTCTCTCGATTTTTCTCCACTGCCGACCATCAGCGGGGTGCCTCAACTTATCATCTTTCATTCGATCTTCCATGTGCCATCGCAACAACTTCGCATGATCTTTATTTCTGAACAGACGTTTCAACCGTGGTATTATAGGAGCATACCACATCACCTTGGCAGGAACCCTCTTCCTGGGTGGCTCGCCCTCAATCTCACCAGGGTCATCTTTTCTAATCTTATACCGCAATGCAGTGCATACCGGGCATTTATCCATATTCTCATACTTCTCACCGCGGTATAGGATGCAGTCATTAGGGCATGCATGTATCTTCTGCACGTCTAATCCTAGAGGGCAGACAAGCTTCTTTGCTTCGTACGTGCTGGCGGGCAATTCATTCTTTCTTGGAAGCATCTTCTTCATCAGTACCAGCAACTTTTCGAATGAAGAGTCAGTCACACCGGTCTCTGCCTTCCACTTCAGCAATTCCAGTGTGCTACCCAGCTTCTTCTGGCCATCTTCACAAGTTGGGTACAACAATTTGTTGTGGTCCTGTAACATCTGCTCGAACTGCAACCTCTCCTTTTCTGTGTCGCAGCCTCGCCGTGCTTCAGAAATGACCCGGCCAAGATCATCAGCGGGCTCATCTGGTTCCCGTTCTGCACCCTGATCTTCTTCTTCATTGTCTTCCATTGCGGTATCAGCATACTCAGGGAACATAGATCGGTAGTTGTCATCATCGTTCTCTTCTTCATCGTCGTCTTCCATCATAACCCCTCTTTCTCCGTGCTTGGTCCAAACATTATAGCCCGACATAAAACCGGACCGAAGCAGGTGGCTCTGAATGACTCTTGAGGAAGTGTAATCCTTCTCATTCCGACATTCAACACATGGACAAAACATATAGCCACCACCATGCTTGTTCGCATCGGCCGCATCTCGAAAAGAATGCACGCCTTCTCTGTAAGCGGCTGTGCGTCGATCACCGTACATCCATGGATGGCTCATCTGTGTCATACGACAGTATATCAAACACAATCACGATCCTAAAAATTAGTACCGCACGGTCTAAACGAGAAAATATAGTTGCTAACCTTTTAGAATAAGTGGAAATAAAGAGGAAGAGGTTTAAACGTGGCTCGGGCATCTCATATCGTAGTTGTGTTCGGTGAACTGAAGCGGCATTGCTCTAATACACATTTCAACAAACACCTCTAGTGCATCCAAGAAAAAAGGAGAGCTAGCACACACCCACACTCATCCATCCAAGAAAAATGCAAGGAAGAGTGGAGAGAGGGGCTGTGGCCAATATATATAGGCAGATGACTTTAGTCCCGGTTTGAGACACAAACCGGGACTAAATGGGGCGCACATGCGGGCTGCTCAGCGCATAGCCCTTTAGTCCCGGTTTGTGTCTCAAACCAGGACTAAAGGCTCGTTACGGGCCGGGACCAAAGCCTCCGGGCGTCTAGGCCATTTTGGGGCGACGTGGCCGGGCCTTTAGTCCCGGCCTAGATGGAGGCCGGGACTAAAGGGTCTAGGCCAAAGGCCCGTTTTCCACTAGTGGGGATGAATGAATGTGATCACCAATCCAATTTAAATATCTCATAATTTTCCATTGAAATTTAGCAGAAAATTCTCAAAAGAGAGGATCGAACAAACACTAAAATAGAAAAGTGCGGGCTGGGCAAACGTGATTATAATGCCGAGTGGAATGCCAAATATGGCCATAATCTGTTAGTCCCTACAGATAGGTACATCTTAAAGAGGATGATAAAATGTTTCCTCCATCCTAGAATGTAACACATGTTTTACTTCGTTAAGGCAAAAGTTAAATTATTATTGTATTTAATTTTTTATATTTGATAAAAAGAGACATTCATAATTAAATAGCTGTAATTCGAATTCATCGACAATGTTTAATGTGATGCACATTACAAATTAATAGGATTACTATTTAATCAAAGTATTTCTTAACTTTATAGTATCTGCCTCTTAAATATGGGCAGAAGTAGTATTTCTTAATGGACACATGAATCGACCCCCTCCTAGTAGAGAACAAATGAGACTACTTGGTTCTGGAGCATCATCCCATGTAGAAGCAGAAACATGTTTTGTTAAGCATTTCATGCGTGGCTCGAAAATTTTAATGTACATGTTCCATACTAGACAATACTTTCGACAAGGTGACGTTGTGGGACCGATTCCACCCATTGTTCACTAGTGGAAAAAGAGGCTTCTATCCGCCACCTTTAGTCCCCAAACTATTTGGGCCGGGACTAAAGGGGGCATTAGTCCCGGTTCGTGCTGCTGGGGCACGGCCACGACCTAGTCCCGGTTCGTAATGGACCTTTAGTCCCGGTCCGTGTTAACGACCGGGACTAAAGGGGTGGCGGGCAGGAACCCCACGGGCGGCGGCCTTTAGTCCCGGCCCATGTTAACGACCGGGACTAAAGGGCGACCTTTAATCTCGGCCTTTAACACGGACCGGGACTAAAGGCCGTCGCCTACAAAATCGAGCTTCTCTTCCCCCGAGCCTGCCAGTACACTAATGGTGGTCGGAAGCTAGGATTGAGTGGGGAGGTCATGCCCGATTTTTTTATCAAAATTATCCAAGATTTTGAGTTATTTCATCTATCTAATTGGTTCAAAAGGTTAGCAACTTTACTCTCTCATCTTTAATTGCTAATTTAGCTCATATAATGCTCTAGATGTGGTGAGATTTGTGGCTATAATTTGGGAGTAATTATGGGAGTTTATTTGATTTATATAGCATTTGAGTTTAAATTAATTCCTTAGTTTGCACATGTGTAGAGGTGGTGTACTTGTATGTTGACCAAAATGAGTATGAAGTAGAAATTTGTCATGCACATATATAGCTCTTTTTATGCTCAAAAAATAGAGGGATTTGTGGAGTAATTAATGTTAGAAAGTAATGTGGGAGTAATTGTGAGCTTATGTGATTTACAATAATAATTTTTGAGTAGGATTTATTTGCAATAATAACTTGTAAGTATGAGGCATTTTCTTGATTGATTTCCATGCACATATATAGCTCTTTTTATGCTCAAGAAAATAGAGGGATTTGTGGAGTAACGTTAGAGAGTAATGTGGGAGTATATATGATTTATATGCAATGTGAGTTTATTCCTTGTATTAATTTGGTTTATTATATACTTACATAATAATGCAGATGAACCGGCAATGGATGTACGGTAGCCGAGTCTCAAGCGAGTTCATTAAGGGCTTGCAGGATTTCCTCCGTGTGGCTGATGCGAATAAGCGGAATGGTTTTGTTGTCTGTCCATGTAGTGTGTGTAAGAATCTAAAGAATTACTCTTCATCAAGAACCCTTCACGTGCACCTGCTTCAGCACGGTTTCATGCCCAGCTACAATTGTTGGACCAAGCTCGGAGAAAGAGGTGTTACAATGGAAGACAATGAAGAAGAGGATGATGACAACTATCCTGGATTCCCTGAATATGGTGATACTTTCATGGAAGAAGCTGAAGGGGGAGCTGAAGGGGGAGCTGAAGGGGAAGCTGAAGGAGAGACACATGATGAGCCCCCTGATGATCTCGGTCGGACCATTGCTGATGCACGAAGAGAATGCGAAACTAATAAGGAGAGGGAGAAGTTGGATCGCATGTTAGAGGATCACAAAAAGTCCTTATACCCAAACTGCCAAAATGGTCTGAAAAAGCTGGGCAGCACACTTGAATTGCTGAAATGGAAGGCAGAGGAAGGTCTATCTGACTCAGGATTTGAAAAGTTGCTGAAAATGATGAGGAATATGCTTCCAAAGGATAACGAATTGCCCACCAGTACGTACGAAGCCAAGAAGATTGTCTGCCCTCTAGGTTTAGAGGTTCAGAAGATACATGCATGTCCTAATGACTGCATCCTCTATCGTGGTGACTATGAGAATTTGACTGAATGCCCGATATGCTCTGCATTGCGGTATAAGATCAGAGGAGATGACTCTGGTGATGTTGAGGGCGAGCCCCCCAGGAAGAGGGTTCCTGCCAAGGTGATGTGGTATGCTCCTATAGTACCCCGGTTGAAACGTTTATTTTGGTGCAAAGAGCATGCCAAGTTATTGCGATGGCACAAAGAGGACCGTTTGTCAGACGGGATATTGAGACACCCCGCTGATGGGTCTCAATGGAGAAAGATCGACAATAAGTTTAAAGATTTTGCAGGTGACGCAAGGAACATACGGTTTGGTCTAAGTACAGATGGCTTCAATCCTTTTGGGGAGCAGAGCTCCAGTCATAGCACTTGGCCCGTGACTCTATGCATCTATAACCTTTCTCCTTGGTTGTGCATGAAGCGGAAGTTCATTATGATGCCAGTGCTCATCCAAGGTCCGAAGCAACTCGGCAACGATATTGATGTGTACCTAAGGCTATTAGTTGATGAACTTTTACAGCTGTGGTCCAAACCAGGTATACGTGTGTGGGATGAGCACAAACAAGAGGAATTTGACTTACGAGCGTTGCTGTTCGTTACCATCAATGATTGGTCTGCTCTTAGTAACATTTTAGGACAGACAAACAAGGGATACAAGGCATGCATGCATTGTTTACAAGAGACTAAAAGTATATATTTAGCTAATTGTAAGAAGAATGTGTACATATCGCATCGTCAATTTCTTAGCAAAATTCATACCGTAAGAAAAAAAGGCAAGCATTTCAACGGTAAGGCAGATCACCGGGACAAGCCTAAGGAACATACTGGTGCTGATGTATTCGATATGGTCAAAGATATAGAAGTAATCTTTGGAAAGGGTCCCGGCGGACAATCTGTTCCACATGACGCAGACGGACACACACCCATGTGGAAGAAGAAATCTATATTTTGGGAGCTTGAGTATTGGAAATTCCTAGAAGTCCGCTCTGCAATCGACGTGATGCATGTGACGAAGAATCTTTGTGTAAACCTGCTAGGCTTCTTGGGTGTGTATGGGAAGACAAAAGATACAAAGGAAGCTCGACAGGACCTGCAACGTGTGAAAGACCCAGAAGACCGATATCCAGAACTGTTTCAAGGTCGCGCCAGCTACGCTCTTACTAAAGAAGAGAAGATCACCTTTTTTGAATGCCTGAACAGTATCAAGGTCTCGGCTGGATTCTCATCAAATATAAAGGGAATAATAAATATGGCAGAGAAAAAGTTCCAGAACATAAAGTCTCATGACTGCCACGTGATTATGACGCAATTGCTTCCAGTTGCATTGAGGGGGCTTCTACCGGAAAATGTTCGACTAGCAATTGTGAAGCTATGTGCATTCCTCAATGCAATATCTCAGAAGGTAATCAATCCAGAAGATCTACCACGGTTACACAATGATGTGGCCCAATGTCTTGTCAGCTTCGAGCTGGTGTTCCCACCATCGTTCTTCAATATTATGACGCACCTCCTGGTTCACCTAGTCAAAGAGATTTCTATTCTCGGCCCTGTATTTCTACACAATATGTTCCCCTTTGAGAGGTTCATGGGAGTCTTAAAGAAATATGTTCGCAACCGTGCTAGGCTAGAAGGAAGCATCGTCAAGGGATATGGAATAGAGGAGGTCATTGAGTTTTGTGCTGACTTTGTTCCCGACCTTAAGCCGATTGGTCTTCCTCAATCACGTCATGAGGGGAGACTTAGTGGAAAAGGCACGATCGGAAAGAAACCAATGATATGTAGGGATGGTCATTCGTTGACTCAAGCACACTACACAATTCTACAAAATTCCCTCTTGGTGGCTCCGTACAGTGAGGAATAGAAGAATATTGTACGCCAAGCAAACCCAGGGCAGCCTGAGTCCTTTGTTTTACAGCTCCACATGGCGACTTTCGGCGTTTGGTTGCAAAGACATCTTATGAATGACACTGTTGTTGAAGAGCAGCTGTACTTGCTGGCCAAATTACCATCTTCGACTATATTGACTTTCCAAGGGTACGAGATAAATGCGAATACATTTTACACGGTCACCCAAGATAAAAAAAAAGCACCAACCAAAACAGTGGTGTCCGCTTTGATGCAGTAACCGGCAAAGGGCAAACGGACACATATTATGGTTACATAGAGGAGATATGGGAGCTTGATTATGGACCTAACTTTAAGGTTCCTTTGTTTCGGTGCAAATGGGTGAAGATGACAGGAGGCGGGGTAAAGTTGGACGAGCAGTACGGAATGACAACGGTGGATCTCAACAATCTAGAGTACCTTGATGAACCATTCGTCCTAGCCAAAGATGTAGCTCAGGTTTTCTATGTGAAGGACATGACTAGCAAACCAAGAAAAAGAACCAAAGCGAATACATCATGTGATGAACCAAAGCGCCACATAGTTCTTTCAGGGAAAAGAACCATCGTGGGAGTGGAGGACAAGACAGACATGTCACAAGATTATAATCAGTTTGGTAAAATTCCGCCCTTCAGAGTGAACACTGACACAAGCCTCAAGTTAAATGATGAAGATTCTCCATGGTTACGCCACAATCGTAAGCAAGGGACACTAGTGAAGAAATGATGTGTAATCATGTATTAAACATTTTATGTAATGTATTGTTCTAATCATGTATTGTTCTAATCATGTATTAAACATTTTATGTAATGTATTGTTCTAATCATGTATCACAATAACACTCACGAGAGGCGGGGAAATGATTGAACTGGAATTAAAGTACATGGTCAGATTAAGTCACAATCGGTTGAACTTGTTTTCGAATGTTGGAGTGATTCAGTCATAGTCGTGCCTAGCCCTATAAACGTCGCCACTGTAGTCGTCGTAGTCGCCGACATCGTCGTCGCTGGCATCGGGGTCGCGGTAGTCGAACCTCGGTGGGTGAGCACGCGTGGGCTGAGACTGAGGGTAGCGCAGGCGGGGGCCACGGTAGGCCATGACGCTCTGGAGAGTTCGGCCGTGCCACCACAGCCGACGGCCGGCCTCGTTGAAGTTCGAACAAGGCGGGCCATCCTCCTCGTGCCTGGCAAGCGCACTCTCACGCCGATTGATGAAGAAGGCGTCCCAAGTCAGGCTATAGTCGGGGTGCCATTGGGGATTCCTTCGCTGCTCTGGCGTGAGCTCGAAGTAGTAGTGGTTCGTGATGGCCATCTGGCGCGCCACACCTAGAGGGACAGGAGGGACCGGTACGCCTCCGACGCTCAGCATCCAGCCGGTGGAGACGCGGTAGCCCGGCGGGCAGGGGTAGTTTGAGGCGCAAAGCGCCTCCGCCTCCTGGGGGGTTAGAGATACGATGAAAGCCATGGAAGAGAGTGATGAGGTTTGCAGATATGAGTCTAGATGTGATATGTAAATGGAGGCCAAGCCTACATATATATAGTGAAAAATGGCGGGAAGACGGAGGTGGGAAGCGGTGGAAAGCGCAGGAAGAAAATAGGCGGGAACGCAGTGGCGCGGGAAACCATCTAACCTTTAGTCCCGGCTGGTGGGTACAACCGGGATAAGGACGTGTGGGTAACATTTAGTCCCGGCTGGTGGGTGCAACCGAGACTAAAGCTGTCGGCAGGATAAGGACGTGTGGGTAACCTTTAGTCCCGGCTGGTGGGTGCAACCGAGACTAAAGCTGTCGGCAGGATAAGGACGCATGGGTGGATGCACTGCTCGATGAGATAAAGCATGTAGCACACGACGCCCCTGTCGGAGGAACAAGACAAAGTAGAAGCGGCGCCGTGCCTATAAAAGGAGCATCGATACGCCATGGCAAGCAGCTCAACAAGCCAACCTAGAAGGCAGGGAGAGTTTCATCCCCATGGATGGAGGAAAGGGTTGGGAAATCTCCCGTGGTGGAGCTTCTCGAAGATGTCGTTGGTTCTCACGCCCTACGGCATCTTCGGAAGCTCCGCCTCGGAAAAATTTCCCTGCAAGCCCGTGAAAGACTCCATATCCTCTACAGTGTTGGGTAAAGGGTTGGGAAATCTACCGTGGTGGAGCTTCTCGAAGATGTCATTGGTGCTCATGCCCTACGGCATCTTCGGAAGCTCCGCCTCGGAAAAATTTCCCTGCAAGCCCGTGAAAGACTCCATCTCCTCTAACAGTGTTGGGTAAAGGGTTGGGAAATCTCAAACTTATTTTAATCTTCTGGTTTTGAAAATAGAAAATGGTTTTGAATTAGTTACTCAATTTCAAACAATTTAGATTTGTAAATCTTTAGATATGAATTTTCAAAGTTTCTATAAGCATATTTGGAGTATTTTAATTATGTAAAATGATTGGATTGTCATACAAATATGGGAACAGTGGCATTTGATAGATATTTAAATTTGTGATTTGTAGGATTTTGAATCACTCAATTTGCAGTTGTAGATTTCTCAGAAATTCAATTCGAATATTCAGTCAAGCTAAATTGCAATTTGTTAAGTTTATTCAAAACACCCTTTAGTCCCGGTTGATGAAACGGCCCGGGACTAAAGGTCCCTGCGCGCGCAATCTTTGGAAACCGCCCAAAATGGGCCTTTAGTCCCGGGCCTTTTTAACATCCGGGACAAAAGGGTAACCTTTAGTCCCGGTTGGTAATACGAACCGATACTAAAGGGTCTTTAGTCCCGGATTGTATTACCAACCGGGACTAAAGGTCCCGGGCTATATAAACGCGCGCACCGCCCCTGCCTTCTCCATCCCCGATCCAGACGAAGAAGACGAAGGTCGTCATTTCGAGCAAGCTCCGGCGGAAGCGAGGTGCTGTCGCCGTCGCCCACGCCCGCACTGTCGCCGTTGCCACCGCGCCCGGCCACCTCCGCCGCCCGCACCTCCGCCGCCAGCACCTCCGCCGCCCACACGCACCGACGCCGCCTGCACCAGCGCCGACGCCCTCCGACGCCACCACCATCGCCGGCGCCCTCCGACGGCACACCATCGCTGGTGCACACTTCTCTCCGACGACGCCCCTGCACGCCGACGCTACCACCGCCGCCGACGCCCTCCGACGCCACTGCACACCACCGCCACCACCGCCGCCGGCGCGACGCCCCTACAGGTACGCCCTCCGACGCCCCCTGCAGAAAAAAAGTTAGAAGAAATGTTAGAAAAAAAGTTAGATGATTAGTTAGAAAAAATGTTAGATGAATTAGTTAGAAAAAATGATAGAAAAAATAGTTAGAAGAATTAGTTAGAAAAAATGTTAGATGAATTAGTTAGAAAGAATAGTTAGAAGAAAAAAAGGGGGCATTGGCCGGGCGCCGACGCGGTGAGGGGGTCTTCCCCCCCACCGCGTCGGCGCTCGGCCAACGCCCCCTTTTTTTTGGTTATTGATCAAATATGTGTACTAAAAGGGGGCGTTGGCCGGGCACCGACGCGGTGAGGGGGTCTTCCCCCCACCACGTCGGCGCTCGGCCAATGCCCCTTTTTTTCTGGTTATTGATCAAATATGTGTACTAAAAGGGGGCGTTGGTCGGGCGCCGACGCGGTGAGGGGGTCTTCCCCCCACCGCGTCGGCACCCGACCAACGCCCCCTTTTTTTTGGTTATTAATCAAATATGTGTACTAAAAGGGGGCGTTGGCTGGGCGCCGATGCGGTGAGGGGGTCTTCCCCCCACCGCGTCGGCGCTCGGCCAACGCCCCCTTTTTTTATTATTGATCAAATATGTGTCACTAAATTGTTTTAGCTGTCTTTAGAAGAGACATGTACGGTCAAAATGACCCACGCCACCCTGAAGAATTCTTATTTGGCATGATACGTGAGAATGTATATGTGCATCAAGAAGGTGCCGACCGAGAAGACCCCGGAGTAGCCGGCCGAGAAGGTGTCGGCCGAGAAGGTGCCGGAGAAGCTGAACTTGAAGAAGATATTTCGTCATTTCTTAACCCTTCCGGTGACGGAATGGAGATAGAAACATTTGACGATGAAGGGCAAACAAACACCGATGCCGAACGACAATTGCAAACAAACGCCGATGGCGAGGTATATAGATTTAGCTTTTGGTGATACGAAGGGAATATGCATATATGTATTAACGACTCTTTCTTTTTTCAGCCCTTCAGATCGAGCAAATCGTATTCTAAACGAGGTCCGAGCCAAAAGTTGAGTGCGAATCAGAAGCTGACCATCGATGTAGTATCTCCAGATGGCAAACCGTTGGAGCCAAAACATCACGCAACAAAATTTATAAATCAATGCGGAGTGATTGTTAGGGACATGATCCCGATCACGGTTCAAGGATGTCACTAGCCAAAGAAGGCACGTCTTGGAGCTACTTTTGTGAACAAAAGATCCAAGAAAGACCTTTGGAGGAAGCTCATGGAAAATTTCATTCTACCTCCAGAGTACTCCAAGAAGGATGATGATGGTAATGAAATTCCGGGTGGACGTGAAAGGAGAAGGAGAGTTAAACAGTACGCTCTCAAGAAGATGGCTGAAGCATTCCGAGGCTTCAAGAAAATGTTATATGTGAAGTATATCGCAAAAAAGAAAACTCCAATGTTCGAAGGAGCATACGAGAAGTTGAGACAATAGTGGCCTGAATTTGTGGCATTCAAGCCATCTGAGAGAGCCAAGGAAATGTCGGAAAAAAATAAGAAAAATGCTGATAAGAAGAAACATCACCATATTTTGGGACCAGGCGGCTACGTGAGAGCAGTGCCCAAGTGGGAAGCTATGGAGAATGAATTGAGGAATAGAGGAATCACTCCAGGTACAGAGAGATGGCCCGAAAGGGCCAAGCACTGGTGGTACGGACATGGAGGATCGTTAGACCCGACAACAGGGGAGTGTGTTCATCGGAAACAGACCTTTACTCCCACAGTAAAACTTGTTAAGGCAATGGAGGATGCTCAAGCGGGATTGATCCGTGTCGACTGAGAGAACGACGAGCTGACACATGCCCTCGGGAATGCAGAACACACCGGACGAACAAGAGGCAAAGGCGCCGGTGTTCCATGAAAGGAAGGGTTTTCTCAGCACGAAGATCCGTACGGTTACAAAAGCCGTAAGAGAAAGAAGGATCGGGAAGCAGATCGGATCGGCAAGGTAGAACGTGAATTAGCCGACATGAAGAGTATGATACATCAACTTAGCCAGGGAGGCAGATCTCGGCTGCAGGAAGATCCAGCATTGGATCTTAATAGTCAGCGGAGAAGCAGCGTGGCTTCCACGGAGGTCCCAGCTGATGAGCATGAAGCACCGGGGTCTCGCTATCCCGTGGATGATGTTAGGGAGATGACAAATTGTGAGCTACATCAGCCAATGAAGAACATGACCTTTAAGGTGGCGAGCGGCGACGCTTTACCTTGTCTACCTGAAGCACTCCACCATGGGAACCCGATACCGGCTGGCTATGCTCGTGTCTCGGTGCTTGACATAGTCAGCTCGTTCGAGGACCTAGAGCTTGATTTTGATACACCTGAAGGGGATCGGAGACTTGGAGATGTCAAGCGCCAAATCATTTTATGGCAAAAGAAATACATCAAGTTTCCAGGCTCAGCGCCAAGGCCACCGACTCCGAGGAATCTGTAACATCCCAGGATGTGAGGCTAGAAATAGAGAGAACACAGAAGTGTGCATTGCATTCATGCATAGAAAATCTGGGAAATTTTCGCGCTTTTAAATAAAACTTGTTAAAGTGATTGAAGCTTCTCTTCAGTTGATGGAACTAAAGTAGCTCATTGACTGAAGTGCGATAAACTTCAACATGACCTTGTTAACAACCTTGTTTTGGGTAAAGATAATAACAACACTCATAGGAGATGAATGTGAGGCAGGATTAATATGTTAACACATCATTTAGGACCTTATAACCAATTCTACCATGATCACCATGGTATTTCTTAAACCTAAATCATTGAAGCCATTCCTAGTTTAATGGAAGACAACACAAGTCTTACCTTGACTCTTAATCTACTTTATTTTCATATCTTGATTATCATAATCTTTCCCATCTAAATCTATTTATCTCCAGAACAAGGAGAGAGTCTATATCAAATCCAATATCATTCCTATCTCTTGAGATAGAACCATAGGGTATAATTCAGAAGCTTTTGAAGAGGGAAAGACTAACCTAGTACCAAGATGGTTAGAGGAGTTTACAATAGAGTTTAACTACTTAACTAATTAACCAGTACTTCTGGGAATTATATAATTCACTCTTAAACTTGTTACTAAAATTGGTAAACCACAAGGTCCAAAGTGCATAAAAGCCACCCATTCTTATTTAAATCATAACTTATTAACTATATGAGATATAATAAAACTAAGCTCATTTACATTACCTTAAATAGTTCAAACTATTTGAATAAAATTAGCTATGATCATTCTGAAACTCTTATGATCATGCCCTGGTAAAATCAAATCAAATCACTTAAAAATTTGAACATGACCTTTGCTAACTTTGGATATTTTGAGCACAACTTATAATAGGAACAAATAAGATATGACAATAGGCATAATTCACAATAATATGATCATTTCAAATATGAACTTTGGAAGATAAACTTCCAAACAATTAATACAACATCAATTGATAACAATTCAAGGGTGAATTACCAATATGTATAAGAATATGAATTCATTTAGCCACAAATCCATTTAGTGCCAAATGCCACTTGGCTATTCAAAATAAAGATTACTAGAGGATAATCATCATGCCACCTAGGATAGTTATCCACTTGAAAATATCTTCCTTTACTTGATCCCCAAGTAATGCCCATGCATGAGAGCTTGACAACAAGTAGCTTACTCATCAAATGAAAACAAGAGTCACCACTTGAGGTGTCAACTTGTGGTGAGCTTCAAAACACTATAAAAGGAACCCCTTGGCACTCATTTGACACCATGAAACCATGGTGGAGTAGACCAACGAATTTGGGCCATCTCATACATTAGGTAGGAGCAAGAAACACCACCATCACACCAAGCAACACCACCATCACACCAGCAACATCACCACACAGTCCACCCTGCGCATGTGTTGAGCAATAGGGCATGATTCACCACCACCAGCACAACCACAAGAACCAAACTAGCAAGACCAAGAATAAATGGTTACTTAGTTCAATTAGGAATTAGGTCAAGCAGCTAGGAGGTGCAGGCATGCCACAAGATGCAGGTTTATCAGAATTCCCGAAGAACAAGCTTCACAAGACCACCAGGTTGATCTAGTATGAGAGGAGAGAAGTGTAGTTATTGGGAAAAGGGAAGAACTCACCATAAGTAAGAGAAATATATGCCTCTGATCTGAAATCATCTACTAAGAACATATACCTGGTCCAGGGGCATATCACATACATCTAAATAATCATATGAGCACCAAGAACAAACAAGTAAATTTACTAGGAAGCAAATCAAACCCAGAAAATGTAGAGTAGCTATTCATATCATGCATATGTCTATACCAAGAAATTACTATCAACATATGCATAATATTCATACACCTACAGTTGCATAACAAAGGTTAGAACATTATCTTTAGCTGCCATTAGTTAGTGAATACACCAATAGTTAATTGTGTGAATGCTTATATAGCCTAGCATGCTAAGATAAATTAGTAAACCCTTTAAAACCTCACTTACACATTATTGAGATGCACCCTTGCACATAGCCAAATTAACTAGATGCCATGTCCTTTGCAAGAGCATGTGTGGAATTAAATTGCCAGAATACTAAATTAAGAAAAGCACCCCTTTCATTTAAATGAACACCTGCATGTATGTATCTCAACCAGTGAGTATCATAGGAGATTAACTAGATCATCTAGCACCAGACCACCAACCATGACCATATTATTTATCCAGTGATTCACTTGAACATGTTAATATGTGCATGAATCTTGATATCACATTAACAGCATCATGTTCATAGATACATATACCTAACTAGGAAATCCAATGCTAGAATTTATTTTAAATAATAGTTCTCCTTTCATTCAGATACAAACATAGTGTCTATACACTCTTAAGAAAATTATCCAAGCTCTTAGGAAAAATAAATGGAATAGTTAAAATCATCTCTACTAAGACTATTAATAAAATCCTAACCAATCTAATAGTAGCATGTGCTAATGCACCTACACATTATCTTAATACATCATATTATCCTATATAGAATACTTAGGGAATCTTATAAAAGGTCTCAAATCCCAAAGCCTGCAAAACAGATTTGAAATTAGATTTGAAATTCAAAACAGAAAATAGAGTAAAAAGAAAAGAAAAGAAATCAGAAAAAAATAGAGGAAACCAGCCAGTGGATCGAAGTCCACCAGCAAAGCCCAGTAGCCAGCCCACCGGGAGCCCATGCCACTTACCGTTTCGGTAGGTCTGACAGGCGGGACCCACCGAGTTGTCGTCCACCTCTCGATCCTGGAAGCAGCTCGTCGTCGAGCTCCTGCCGGTCGTCGACGCCAAGATCTGCGCCGCCGTCCTCCGAGGCCTATAAAGCGACATCCGCCGCCGCCAGAAACCCTAGGAGACCGCAGTCACCTCTGTCTCCCTTCTCTCGCCCACGCTCTCTCACAGGCCCGAAACCCTAACTCCGGCCAAGTCTTCTCGCCGGCGATTGAGCTCACCCGAAGGTCTACCGTGTGTCCTCGAAGCTCCGCCTCAACGCCTAGGACCTCCAGGAAGAAGGAATCGAGCCGGAGGGCCTTCAAGCACCGGATAGTTGTCGTTCCCTTTCCAGTAGAGTTCGCCGGAATCCATGAAGCCACGCTCATCTCCGGTCACAATCGACGTCTCCAAGCATCTCTTCAGTTGCAGGGTGAGCATACGAATCTCTGGAGCCTCTTAGATCATCCTAGAACCCTCTGTAGACCGTGATAGCTCGGTGGCCGGAGTGCACCGCCGCAGGACATCGTCACCGTCATCACTCCGGTGACCATTTGGTCCAAACACCGCCACCAGAGTGCTCCTGGTGTACTCCCCGTTCGATTTGACCTAGCCACCCGTCTGCAGGAGTCCCAGTTCGTCATCGCCGGTGACGATCACCTCGCCGGTGGTGAGTCCCCATAGTCAGTCAAGCATTTTGACCCGGTCAAGCCGATGTGGCTGCTGACTCAGCCCGACCCCACCTGTCAATGGCTAGGGTTAGAAATCGGTTCGGTATAAAAAGTATCTGGCAGTTATTTGAAATCCAGAAAATTGCTGAAACTTTGCAAATTCTTATCTAATTCATTTTAAATCAGAAAAATACAAATGATATACCAAAATGATCACAATAACATAACCTATCTATTTAGATTATAATCTTACATGCTTGTGTGAAATAATTTTGAACTAAATTTGAAAACTTGTTTAAGTAGTATTTGAATTTTGAATTCAAATCCAATTATAATAATTCAAACCAAGTTTTCAAATACCAAATAAAAATTTGAGTACTTCAATATTGTTATTCCAGTTAATATTTTGTTATTACTAAATCTTAATCCTAAAACTTTACTATTAGAATTTTAATTCCTGAAATGATTTTTCTAAAACAAATTTAATGTAGTAAAATTTGGGAAAAAATCATAAACTTGGATCAGAATTATTTCTTAACTCTAATATTGTTATTTCAACTATTATTTTAGTAGAAGTTAAATTTAAAACTTCTAGGTCAATTTTAAATCATTAAAATTTGACTCAAATCCTAAAACTATTTTCTTAAATAATAAGAAATTAGGATAACTCTTAAAAAGGCATAAACTTGAGTTTAGACTCTATTTTCAACTATAATCTATTGATTAACAATTGTTTCATAACTGCTAACTCAATTTTAAGAATCATTTAAAATTGTGATTCTAACCCTACTAGCTAATAATAAAGGAACTTGTGTTTTATTAATCACTTCAACCTTCTTATAAAGTAAATAACCACTAAAAGGTAGTTTTGTACTACATGTCCATTATAAAATATGTTCTTCAAAAGTTATTCTTTTAAGAACATATCAAGTAAGCATTTCACCAAACCATATGCTTTCTGATGACAATTGCCTGGTTAAGTTAAGATTATTGTCAACCCTAGAACTACTTAGATATTACTATGTGTATACTTTACTTTGACTGTGCATATCCATGATCAACCAATTGTTTGCTAATTATAAGATGCAACTTAAAAGTATTACCTTCATGTCTTCACCATCAACCATCATTCTCTTGTAGCAAGGAATGATTATAACACCCTAGAACAATAGCTCTTGTTAAAGTCTTATTCTTTTAATGTCACCGGATAGTGATCTAACCTAAAATACTTAACAACCATGCTTTGGTGTGATTTAAAAGTGCAACACATCATAAATAAATCACCATAATTCAATGGTAACAAATCATCGGGGTTAGGGTACGCTTAAAGTAAAGCATATCATATCTTATGCATATCATGCTGCAGATTTCTAACATCATCCCTACCGGATGATGATTGCTATTTCAGAATTGGGATTTCTATCGTATCGAAGACCCTGACTCGCATAATCTTGCAGTCAGAAAGGCAAGTTCACTCTTGCTCATATCTCTTGATTACTTTTAGCAAAGTACTTACAAATATACCGGTGGTATGATTATTACTGCATTGAAAAGCAAAAGGTTCTCTTTTCATAATTAACATGATTAGCTGGTTATCGACCCGAGTGGTGGTAACCTAGGATGGCTGGCAAATGGAACCATGGTAAGATTGTTGTGGTGGAGGTTCCATTTGTTCGGGAAAGTGAACCCTAGGACTTAACAACAAATGTCGTCAGTGATTCTTGCGCCGTAAATCACGGTCAACCATGAGATCTGGAATGGGACGGAGAAGTCAGCTGTATCTTTTCCCTCTCGCATGCCAACGGATCAGTTTGGGGGTTGTCTTGCCTAGGCTACTATAGTGTAAAGGGGGAAATGCATTTCCTGCCAGACTACCTATGGTATAGGGGGGGGACAATTCTTGCCAATTGATCTAGGATGGATTGTAAGGGTCATCCAGAATAGTCTACCCATATTGTATAGGAGCGGGCACCCGGGGTCTGAGCTCGTCTACCTATGGCGTCGTCCATAGTGTATAGGTGAGGACCAATGCGCCAATCAGTCTGCATATGGGTATAGGGGAAGATGGACTTACAAAAGGGTGGGTCTGCGGGGTCGCGGAGAAGAACAGTGATTGGCTTGGATCATCGACTAGGCCCCATACCAAGGAAGTATGGACGGGAGTGCGCGCCCGGTTGTGCAGCAAGGCTTTAATCTCTCATGGGTACAAGTGACCACCTCTGCAGAGTGTACAAAAAGTATCAAGATACTCCCTGTTCCGGGAAGGAGCTGCGAACGCGGCAGGAAAGGAGCCCATCGAAGCTCTAATCAACCTGTGAAGGCTGACGGACATAGTTTTTCTGAATAAAAGCAACCTCTTGAAGAAATGTTTATGAAAACTTGCATTGCCGAATGACCCTTGGTCTAAGGCTATAGATAGTGCATCAAACACCTTATCTCCTATATGAACTTGCTGGGTAACGCTCGTTACTCACCCCACTCCCTCGTAACCCTTGCTTAGATTGGAGGCAACACAAGGAGGCAACCTCGAGACACTGAAGATGAAGATGAAGCTTTCTACCAATGTCAGAATCATCAACGGAGTCAATAACTATACCAAGATTGGAGGAAAACTAGAATAGGAATAGAAGGGACCCAATTCCCTACTCCTAGAACCTAAGTAGTTAGAGTAGTTCTCTAGCTTCTGTAGTAAGCCAACTGCATTAGTGTAGCTCTAGCTTAGTCTTCAATGTATTATTCTCGTTTGTAGACGCCGGGACTAAACCTCTACCTGTTGAGGAGGTTCTGAAGATCTTCTGTATGATGAAATTTGTAATCCTATGCACCTACCTTGGACCTGCGATGTTTCTGTTGTACCACTCTGATCGATGTAATACTAGTGAGACGGTGTTTCATTGGTGTTATGTCAACGACTTGCATACTACACATGCAGTGGTATGCTGGGTCACCACAGCTGGTATCAGAGCAAACGCTTTGACCCTAGGATTAAAACCCTTTAATAGGAGACCTGTAGGTTTGGCAGTGACTATAGGAAGCCTTCTGATCTAAACCAATTCTTCTTATGACTTGAGATGGAGATTCAATAAAAGAATACTCCTGACACACTTGAGTCAAATTTCTTACCTGTCTTCTTAAGTGAAGCTAGATATCTTGTTCCATACCTAGTAGCTATGACATCAAGCCTTATACAAGGGATGGAAGTTGATCATAATTGGTATACAATACATGGTAGTCCAAAGAGAGGATACAACCGGAATGGGAACTATCCTATTGGAAGATGTATACCAAGGTCGTTGTGTAAACTTGAGTCATCTGAAACTGTAGTAGGATGATGTTAAGTGGGGAAGTGAAGCTATATTAGATAGTAGGACCCCAAGGTTAAGTCATGTATGTGGATGCTCAAGAATTCCATATACAAGTAAGAAGTACCCACGGTGTAAAAGCTTGGAGCATGTTAGATTCACTTGAGAATCCCTACATGCCGGAGTAGAGCTCTACAGTAAACCAACAATTCCTTGCTGAGGAAGAAGATGTTCAAAAAGAAAGATGAATGAATTGTTCCAAACCATGGTAACTAGGTCAAGTGTACCACAACCATAGTCTTTAATTCGAGGAGATTTATCAAAGAACAACAGAGAACCCCATGAAAGTCATGGAGTTATGCGAACCATGCTTAGTGAAGTAGGTGTTTAGAGCAACTATGCTAGAAGTTTTAAGATATAACGTGAGGATAGTCTTCAATAGAATAGAAGGTAAGTTATAAAAGGATAGAAAGGCACGTATAGGTCAATTATAAAGAATCACAAACCCATTTTGCTCAAATTATTTGGTTGCAATTGGGCAATTGAAGTAAATATTGAGACAAAGAGTAGTAGTCCACCACTATGTGCAATATAGCACGATATAAACCTATATTACTTGGTGCTATAAAGTACACATCTAAGCCTGAATTATAGAGATGTCTTACTCAACGGGCTTATGATGATGTATGTTGCCAGCACACATTTGGATTTTCTTGGATTTTTATTGATTGACTAGATCCATACATGAAGTTTAACTCTGATATGCAAATGCATGTTGCATTATCAAGTTTTTACTTCATGGTATTGATCTAGAGGGTTAAGGGATTCGTGTGAGGAAGAGACGAGTTCCAAAGGCAGTCAAGACAAGGATGAAGAAATCACAAGAAGAAGGAAGCCAAATAAGAAGGGAATGCAAGAGAAGTCATTTAAGGAACAACATATTAGGATTCCAATGGTGTATTTCTTGCAATACAAACCCTAGAAGAGGAAAAATTGATTAAGAGATACCACAGTTGGTAGCAAAAAGGTAGAGAAAAGCAGTAATACCCATTCATGGAAGTATCATGAAGTGGTAGTAGTATGAAGTATTAGAATTTAGCGGAACTCTAAGTTCATAAATACTAGATCCTAACACCAGATCATGGATTAGAACCACTAATTAGGTTATCTACAGTTGAGTTTGAGGTATTTGAGCTCGTTGTTATGCAGCCTTGGTTATGCTTAGTATATCACGGGTCGATTGAGGTGTTGTAGTACCGATTATCCATTCCGGTATTGCCTGCTGCTTTACTCAGCCTGGGAGTGGTAACCCCAGTAACCCTCGTTGCTAGCGTGACTAAGACACATAACATTTCTGTATAACTTTGATCCCTAGTCCCGAAATCTTGAATTGTAGATTGGTGGTTAAGACGTTGGTGCTATCTTTTCTTATCTTCGAGTTGTAGTCTTTGTCTATGGACCAAGACTTGTGAGATATTCGTAGAATTACATGTTAACAATGATCCATTGAAGCCATCGATTCGTTTGTATCCCTTTTAGTTCATATATTTGTTGGTGATATACAATTGCCTGTCGTGGATGTCCTCCGGTACAAGAGAAACTCTGCCGAATATCTCCCGTGGCTTTGTATATATACCCTACCGTTTGAATTAGGATGGATAGCAATGGGAGAACCCAATTCTCATCAAACTTTAGAACCTTTGGGCATGAACTTACAACCGAAAGTGGAATAGAAGCCCTACCTAAACACATAATCAAAGGATACCCTCAATTGTGTGGGTACACCACAGACTTCTTAGAGAAACCATTAGAACGACATCATTGTAAGACAGACCAAGACTAATAGTCTAACCATGGAGCCAAATGGTTAGAGGACAAGACTCATGGAGGCCATTAGAAAAGCCTAAGGGGGAGAGTAGGCTTTGAGTTTGAAAGAAGTAGATCAAATAAGTTGGAGTAAGAAGAAAACCTGGATCAAGAAGCAGAAATTGGGGAGAGACCAAAGATGAGGGAAGTTGGATGAAGTATATTTGAACGGCACTTCCCCAAGATTCACCGTAGCTCCATTGGGAGAGCAGTGAAGGAGTTAGACAATTATGGACCATGAACCAGCACTAGTATGAACCACAGTTGGTATGAACTAAATCTTTAGGAATACCTATGCCTTAACGGACCTCTTAAGTAATATCTTGAGCTCCGAGAAACCTTATTTTATAAACCATGACTAGGCCTAAAGCAAGGAGTTGATACCCTAGTACTGAGACCTCACCAAAACAGCTTGTAAAACCAAGTAAACTTAGGAGCTGAAAAGTATTGGATTCCCCAAGAATGATGGAAGACAACATAGGACTCATTCAAGTAACAATTGTTCAGAGCCGGAGAAAGAGGATTTAAGAAATACTCTGAACAAAGGATATCGTCTATTTCCAATCAGTTAGAGAAGGAGTTGCAAGCAAGATGTTATCAAGGATAAGCTCAACCCAAACGTAAGAGAGTTCAAACTTCGAGGACGAAGTTGATTTTAAGGGGGAGAGTCTGTAACATCCCAGGATGTGAGGCTAGAAATAGAGAGAACACAGAAGTGTGCATTGCATTCATGCATAGAAAATCTGGGAAATTTTCGCGCTTTTAAATAAAACTTGTCAAAGTGATTGAAGCTTCTCTTCAGTTGATGGAACTAAAGTAGCTCATTGACTGAAGTGCGATAAACTTCAACATGACCTTGTTAACAACCTTGTTTTGGGTAAAGATAATAACAACAATCAAAGGAGATGAATGTGAGGCAGGATTAATATGTTAACACATCATTTAGGACCTTATAACCAATTCTACCATGATCACCATGGTATTTCTTAAACCTAAATCATTGAAGCCATTCCTAGTTTAATGGAAGACAACACAAGTCTTACCTTGACTCTTAATCTACTTTATTTTCATATCTTGATTATCATAATCTTTCCCATCTAAATCTATTTATCTCCAGAACAAGGAGAGAGTCTATATCAAATCCAATATCATTCCTATCTCTTGAGATAGAACCATAGGGTATAATTCAGAAGCTTTTGAAGAGGGAAAGACTAACCTAGTACCAAGATTGTTAGAGGAGTTTACAATAGAGTTTAACTACTTAACTAATTAACCAGTACTTCTGGGAATTATATAATTCACTCTTAAACTTGTTACTAAAATTGGTAAACCACAAGGTCCAAAGTGCATAAAAGCCACCCATTCTTATTTAAATCATAACTTATTAACTATATGAGATATAATAAAACTAAGCTCATTTACATTACCTTAAATAGTTCAAACTATTTGAATAAAATTAGCTATGATCATTCTGAAACTCTTATGATCATGCCCTGGTAAAATCAAATCAAATCACTTAAAAATTTGAACATGACCTTTGCTAACTTTGGATATTTTGAGCACAACTTATAATAGGAACAAATAAGATATGACAATAGGCATAATTCACAATAATATGATCATTTCAAATATGAACTTTGGAAGATAAACTTCCAAACAATTAATACAACATCAATTGATAACAATTCAAGGGTGAATTACCAATATGTATAAGAATATGAATTCATTTAGCCACAAATCCATTTAGTGCCAAATGCCACTTGGCTATTCAAAATAAAGATTACTAGAGGATAATCATCATGCCACCTAGGATAGTTATCCACTTGAAAATATCTTCCTTTACTTGATCCCCAAGTAATGCCCATGCATGAGAGCTTGACAACAAGTAGCTTACTCATCAAATGAAAACAAGAGTCACCACTTGAGGTGTCAACTTGTGGTGAGCTTCAAAACACTATAAAAGGAACCCCTTGGCACTCATTTGACACCATGAAACCATGGTGGAGTAGACCAACGAATTTGGGCCATCTCATACATTAGGTAGGAGCAAGAAACACCACCATCACACCAAGCAACACCACCATCACACCAGCAACATCACCACACAGTCCACCCTGCGCATGTGTTGAGCAATAGGGCAGGATTCACCACCACCAGCACAACCACAAGAACCAAACTAGCAAGACCAAGAATAAATGGTTACTTAGTTCAATTAGGAATTAGGTCAAGCAGCTAGGAGGTGCAGGCATGCCACAAGATGCAGGTTTATCAGAATTCCCGAAGAACAAGCTTCACAAGACCACCAGGTTGATCTAGTATGAGAGGAGAGAAGTGTAGTTATTGGGAAAAGGGAAGAACTCACCACAAGTAAGAGAAATATATGCCTCTGATCTGAAATCATCTACTAAGAACATATACCTGGTCCAGGGGCATATCACATACATCTAAATAATCATATGAGCACCAAGAACAAACAAGTAAATTTACTAGGAAGCAAATCAAACCCAGAAAATGTAGAGTAGCTATTCATATCATGCATATGTCTATACCAAGAAATTACTATCAACATATGCATAATATTCATACACCTACAGTTGCATAACAAAGGTTAGAACATTATCTTTAGCTGCCATTAGTTAGTGAATACACCAATAGTTAATTGTGTGAATGCTTATATAGCCTAGCATGCTAAGATAAATTAGTAAACCCTTTAAAACCTCACTTACACATTATTGAGATGCACCCTTGCACATAGCCAAATTAACTAGATGCCATGTCCTTTGCAAGAGCATGTGTGGAATTAAATTGCCAGAATACTAAATTAAGAAAAGCACCCCTTTCATTTAAATGAACACCTGCATGTATGTATCTCAACCAGTGAGTATCATAGGAGATTAACTAGATCATCTAGCACCAGACCACCAACCATGACCATATTATTTATCCAGTGATTCACTTGAACATGTTAATATGTGCATGAATCTTGATATCACATTAACAGCATCATGTTCATAGATACATATACCTAACTAGGAAATCCAATGCTAGAATTTATTTTAAATAATAGTTCTCCTTTCATTCAGATACAAACATAGTGTCTATACACTCTTAAGAAAATTATCCAAGCTCTTAGGAAAAATAAATGGAATAGTTAAAATCATCTCTACTAAGACTATTAATAAAATCCTAACCAATCTAATAGTAGCATGTGCTAATGCACCTACACATTATCTTAATACATCATATTATCCTATATAGAATACTTAGGGAATTTTATAAAAGGTCTCAAATCCCAAAGCCTGCAAAACAGATTTGAAATCAGATTTGAAATTCAAAACAGAAAATAGAGTAAAAATAAAAGAAAAGAAATCAGAAAAAATAAAGGAAACCAGCCAGTGGATCGAAGTCCACCAGCAAAGCCCAGTAGCCAGCCCACCGGGAGCCCATGCCACTTACCGTTTCGGTAGGTCTGACAGGCGGGACCCACTGAGTCGTCGTCCACCTCTCGATCCTGGAAGCAGCTCGCTGTCGAGCTCCTGCCGGTCGTCGATGCCAAGATCTGCGCCGCCGTCCTCCGAGGCCTATAAAGCGACGTCCGCCGCCGCCAGAAACCCTAGGAGACCGCAGTCACCTCCGTCTCCCTTCTCTCGCCCACGCTCTCTCATAGGCCCGAAACCCTAACTCCGGCCAAGTCTTCTCGCCGGCGATTGAGCTCACCCGAAGGTCTACCGTGTGTCCTCGAAGCTCCACCTCAACACCTAGGACCTCCAGGAAGAAGGAATCGAGCCGGAGGGCCTTCAAGCACCGGATAATTGTCGTTCCCTTTCCAGTAGAGTTCGCCGGGATCCATGAAGCCACGCTCATCTCCGGTCACAATCGACGTCTCCAAGCATCTCTTCAGTTGCAGGGTGAGCATACGAATCTCTAGAGCCTCTTAGATCATCCTAGAACCCTCTGTAGACCGTGATAGCTTGGTGGCCGGAGTGCACCGCCACAGGACATCGTCACCGTCATCACTCCGGTGACCATTTGGTCCAAACACCACCACCAGAGTGCTCCTGGTGTACTCCCCGTTCGATTTGACCTAGCCACCCGTCTGCAGGAGTCCCAGTTCGTCGTCGCCGGTGATGATCACCTCGCCGGCGGTGAGTCCCCGTAGTCAGTCAAGCATTTTGACCCGGTCAAGCCGATGTGGCTGCTGACTCAGCCCGACCCCACCTGTCAATGGCTAGGGTTAGAAATCGGTTCGGTATAAAAAGTATCTGGCAGTTATTTGAAATCCAGAAAATTGCTGAAACTTTGCAAATTCTTATCTAATTCATTTTAAATCAGAAAAATACAAATGATATACCAAAATGATCACAATAACATAACCTATCTATTTAGATTATAATCTTACATGCTTGTGTGAAATAATTTTGAACTAAATTTGAAAACTTGTTTAAGTAGTATTTGCATTTTGAATTCAAATCCAATTATAATAATTCAAACCAAGTTTTCAAATACCAAATAAAAATTTGACTACTTCAATATTGTTATTCCAGTTAATATTTTGTTATTACTAAATCTTAATCCTAAAACTTTACTATTAGAATTTTAATTCCTGAAATGATTTTTCTAAAACAAATTTAATGTAGTAAAATTTGTGAAAAAATCATAAACTTGTATCAGAATTATTTCTTAACTCTAATATTGTTATTTCAACTATTATTTTAGTAGAAGTTAAATTTAAAACTTCTAGGTCAATTTTAAATCATTAAAATTTGACTCAAATCCTAAAACTATTTTCTTAAATAATAAGAAATTAGGATAACTCTTAAAAAGGCATAAACTTGAGTTTAGACTCTATTTTCAACTATAATCTATTGATTAACAATTGTTTCATAACTGCTAACTCAATTTTAAGAATCATTTAAAATTGTGATTCTAACCCTACTAGCTAATAATAAAGGAACTTGTGTTTTATTAATCACTTCAACCTTCTTATAAAGTAAATAACCACTAAAAGGTAGTTTTGTACTACATGTCCATTATAAAATATGTTCTTCAAAAGTTATTCTTTTAAGAACATATCAAGTAAGCATTTCACCAAACCATATGCTTTCTGATGACAATTGCCTGGTTAAGTTAAGATTGTTGTCAACCCTAGAACTACTTAGATATTACTATGTGTATACTTTACTTTGACTGTGCATATCCATGATCAACCAATTGTTTGCTAATTATAAGATGCAACTTAAAAGTATTACCTTCATGTCTTCACCATCAACCATCATTCTCTTGTAGCAAGGAATGATTATAACACCCTAGAACAATAGCTCTTGTTAAAGTCTTATTCTTTTAATGTCACCGGATAGTGATCTAACCTAAAATACTTAACAACCATGCTTTGGTGTGATTTAAAAGTGCAACACATCATAAATAAATCACCATAATTCAATGGTAACAAATCATCGGGGTTAGGGTACGCTTAAAGTAAAGCATATCATATCTTATGCATATCATGCTGCAGATTTCTAACATCATCCCTACCGGATGATGATTGCTATTTCAGAATTGGGATTTCTATCGTATCGAAGACCCTGACTCGCATAATCTTGCAGTCAGAAAGGCAAGTTCACTCTTGCTCATATCTCTTGATTACTTTTAGCAAAGTACTTACAAATATACCGGTGGTATGATTATTACTGCATTGAAAAGCAAAAGGTTCTCTTTTCATAATTAACATGATTAGCTGGTTATCGACCCGAGTGGTGGTAACCTAGGATGGCTGGCAAATGGAACCATGGTAAGATTGTTGTGGTGGAGGTTCCATTTGTTCGGGAAAGTGAACCCTAGGACTTAACAACAAATGTCGTCAGTGATTCTTGCGCCGTAAATCACGGTCAACCATGAGATCTGGAATGGGACGGAGAAGTCAGCTGTATCTTTTCCCTCTCGCATGCCAACAGATCAGTTTGGGGGTTGTCTTGCCTAGGCTACTATAGTGTAAAGGGGGAAATGCATTTCCTGCCAGACTACCTATGGTATAGGGGGGGGGGACAATTCTTGCCAATTGATCTAGGATGGATTGTAAGGGTCATCCGGAACAGTCTACCCATATTGTATAGGAGCGGGCACCCGGGGTCTGAGCTAGTCTACCTATGGCGTCTTCCATAGTGTATAGGTGAGGACCAGTGCGCCAATCAGTCTGCATATGGGTATAGGGGAAGATGGACTTACAAAAGGGTGGGTCTGCGGGGTCGCGGAGAAGAACAGTGATTGGCTTGGATCATCGACTGGGCCCCATACCAAGGAAGTATGGACGGGAGTGCGCGCCCGGTTGTGTAGCAAGGCTTTGATCTCTCATGGGTACAAGTGACCACCTCTGTAGAGTGTACAAAAAGTATCAAGATACTCCCTGTTCCGGGAAGGAGCTGCGAACGCGGCAGGAAAGGAGCCCATCGAAGCTCTAATCAACCTGTGAAGGCTGACGGACATAGTTTTTCTGAATAAAAGCAACCTCTTGAAGAAATGTTTATGAAAACTTGCATTGCCGAATGACCCTTGGTCTAAGGCTATAGATAGTGCATCAAACACCTTATCTCCTATATGAACTTGCTGGGTAACGCTCGTTACTCACCCCACTCCCTCGTAACCCTTGCTTAGATTGGAGGCAACACAAGGAGGCAACCTCGAGACACTGAAGATGAAGATGAAGCTTTCTACCAATGTCAGAATCATCAACGGAGTCAATAACTATACCAAGATTGGAGGAAAACTAGAATAGGAATAGAAGGGACCCAATTCCCTACTCCTAGAACCTAAGTAGTTAGAGTAGTTCTCTAGCTTCTGTAGTAAGCCAACTGCATTAGTGTAGCTCTAGCTTAGTCTTCAATGTATTATTCTCGTTTGTAGACGCCGGGACTAAACCTCTACCTGTTGAGGAGGTTCTGAAGATCTTCTGTATGATGAAATTTGTAATCCTATGCACCTACCTTGGACCTGCGATGTTTCTGTTGTACCACTCTGATCGATGTAATACTAGTGAGACGGTGTTTCATTGGTGTTATGTCAACGACTTGCATACTACACATGCAGTGGTATGCTGGGTCACCACAGCTGGTATCAGAGCAAACGCTTTGACCCTAGGATTAAAACCCTTTAATAGGAGACCTGTAGGTTTGGCAGTGACTATAGGAAGCCTTCTGATCTAAACCAATTCTTCTTATGACTTGAGATGGAGATTCAATAAAAGAATACTCCTGACACACTTGAGTCAAATTTCTTACCTGTCTTCTTAAGTGAAGCTAGATATCTTGTTCCATACCTAGTAGCTATGACATCAAGCCTTATACAAGGGATGGAAGTTGATCATAATTGGTATACAATACATGGTAGTCCAAAGAGAGGATACAACCGGAATGGGAACTATCCTATTGGAAGATGTATACCAAGGTCGTTGTGTAAACTTGAGTCATCTGAAACTGTAGTAGGATGATGTTAAGTGGGGAAGTGAAGCTATATTAGATAGTAGGACCCCAAGGTTAAGTCATGTATGTGGATGCTCAAGAATTCCATATACAAGTAAGAAGTACCCACGGTGTAAAAGCTTGGAGCATGTTAGATTCACTTGAGAATCCCTACATGCCGGAGTAGAGCTCTACAGTAAACCAACAATTCCTTGCTGAGGAAGAAGATGTTCAAAAAGAAAGATGAATGAATTGTTCCAAACCATGGTAACTAGGTCAAGTGTACCACAACCATAGTCTTTAATTCGAGGAGATTTATCAAAGAACAACAGAGAACCCCATGAAAGTCATGGAGTTATGCGAACCATGCTTAGTGAAGTAGGTGTTTAGAGCAACTATGCTAGAAGTTTCAAGATATAACGTGAGGATAGTCTTCAATAGAATAGAAGGTAAGTTATAAAAGGATAGAAAGGCACGTATAGGTCAATTATAAAGAATCACAAACCCATTTTGCTCAAATTATTTGGTTGCAATTGGGCAATTGAAGTAAATATTGAGACAAAGAGTAGTAGTCCACCACTATGTGCAATATAGCACGATATAAACCTATATTACTTGGTGCTATAAAGTACACATCTAAGCCTGAATTATAGAGATGTCTTACTCAACGGGCTTATGATGATGTATGTTGCCAGCACACATTTGGATTTTCTTGGATTTTTATTGATTGACTAGATCCATACATGAAGTTTAACTCTGATATGCAAATGCATGTTGCATTATCAAGTTTTTACTTCATGGTATTGATCTAGAGGGTTAAGGGATTCGTGTGAGGAAGAGACGAGTTCCAAAGGCAGTCAAGACAAGGATGAAGAAATCACAAGAAGAAGAAAGCCAAATAAGAAGGGAATGCAAGAGAAGTCATTTAAGGAACAACATATTAGGATTCCAATGGTGTATTTCTTGCAATACAAACCCTAGAAGAGGAAAAATTGATTAAGAGATACCACTGTTGGTAGCAAAAAGGTAGAGAAAAGCAGTAATACCCATTCATGGAAGTATCATGAAGTGGTAGTAGTATGAAGTATTAGAATTTAGCGGAACTCTAAGTTCATAAATACTAGATCCTAACACCAGATCATGGATTAGAACCACTAATTAGGTTATCTACAGTTGAGTTTGAGGTATTTGAGCTCGTTGTTATGCAGCCTTGGTTATGCTTAGTATATCACGGGTCGATTGAGGTGTTGTAGTACCGATTATCCATTCCGGTATTGCCTGCTGCTTTACTCAGCCTGGGAGTGGTAACCCCAGTAACCCTCGTTGCTAGCGTGACTAAGACACATAACATTTCTGTATAACTTTGATCCCTAGTCCCGAAATCTTGAATTGTAGATTGGTGGTTAAGACGTTAGTGCTATCTTTTCTTATCTTCGAGTTGTAGTCTTTGTCTATGGACCAAGACTTGTGAGATATTCGTAGAATTACATGTTAACAATGATCCATTGAAGCCATCGATTCGTTTGTATCCCTTTTAGTTCATATTTTGTTGGTGATATACAATTGCCTGTCGTGGATGTCCTCCGGTACAAGAGAAACACATATGCGAAATCTGCTCGGCTGGTACAAGGTGCATATACAAAAAAAGGACTTCAAACGTTTTATCCTCTTGGACGTTAGAGAGGAGCATTACTTCAAAAAATACATGTTACATATTCCACTGGATGAATTGTTTCACATATTCAATCAGCGCGATCTCGACAAGTCTACCATCAGTTGCTATTGTCTGTAAGTGATTTATATTCAAGTATCTAGCTAAGCTCGTTCATTGCCTATATATCTTAATTAACTATATGATTTTTGTATGCTATTATGCAGATTTAAGATGTTTGAATGCAAAAATAAGGGAATCCATGACGTTGGGTTCATTGACCCATATATCATTAATGAAAGGATGTTAAAAGATCACCCCAGAGACATGGAGAAGGACCTCTTCAGATTTTTTACCAAGCAAAGTATTAAAAGAGAACTTCTATTTCCTTACAACTTCAAGTGAGTGTTTCTATCTTCTATACATTCTTTTTTGCTTACTCGATGTTAAGTTAATTGATGAGTTATGCATGTGTGTCTGCAATTTCCACTGGATTCTGCTAAAGATTCAATTTGACACATCGATTGTTCATATCTTGGACTCATTGGATAAGCCCGATGTCCTGTTTAGCGACATCAAAGCAATGCTGCAAAAGTAATTTCAATCATTACCCGACTATATCAGCTCCTTTCATTAATTTCCTGATATCAAGTATTTAATAACTCATTTGTTCATTTTCTTTGCCCTGTAGCGTTTGGACACATTTCAGAAGGTCGGTAGTAGGTGAATTCAAAGAACAGCTAACTTTTAAAAAGATAAAGGGTTTGGAGCAACCACCGGGGACCAATCTCTGTGGATTCTACGTCTGCGAGTTCATCCGGTGGTACACCAGTGAGCGGAGAGCACGTTCCACGGACTTTGATGTACGTAAATAATATTCATAGTTTTCTTTTATTATAATCAATTTTGTTGAGTTTCATCCAACTTATATATATTCATGTCAATCTTCTTAAAGTTGTATGTGATGCGGGAGAAGCTCCTACCAACCCAGCACCTAAAAGCAATTCAAGAGAAGCTGGCAGGATTCATCATGAGGGAGGTCCTTCATGAGAAAGGAGAACACTATGTGGAGGACGATGAATAATATCTGTAATTTAGTGATCTCCATGTAACTTAGTTTGTTTTCAAACTTGTTTGAAAAATAGTTGTACATACACTTGTTTGAAATTGTAGTATATATAGTCGCAAGACATCGTATAATATTATATATGCATACACCAACGTGTAATGTGTATGTGTACTAGTCGTAGAATATAGGTACGGAAACTCGTTTGAAATTAAAATGAACCCTAATTAAGCATAAACCCTAAACCTATAATCTGAAACAGAAATAAAAATAAAAACAAAAACACTTTAGTCCCGGTTCTCATTACGAACCAGGACTAAAGGTCCCCGAGACGGCGCTCCCAGCCGTGCCCACGTGGACGGCCATTAGTCTCGGTTCATTTGCAACTGGGACTAAAGGGTGTGGGCCTTTAATCACGCTTTGCTAGTCCCGGTTGGGAAACCGGGACTAAAGGCCATTACAGACCGGGATTAATGGCCCTTTTTCCACCAGTGGTTATGGAATATTACCCTACAACTCTTGTGTTCCCATCGGTCAGCACCAACCACTACCCCATCCAGTTGATCAAGCGAACCCGGCAGGAAGAGCCATGTTGTCACGACGAAGGATACGGAATGAGGGAGAGGGTGAGAACGATGGAGAAGGCGAGAAGTTTTCCTCCCTTGGTGAAGGAAAGGCCCATGCTAATCTATGCTCTAGGAATGTACTCTAGTAGAAAATAGGGCTTTCGTTCGGAGCTCCAAAAGGCTTTTGCACCGGTTGGCTTATGAACCCAGACTAAAGGGGTGCTTTAGCAACGGTTTGAGCTGCCAGAAAGCTAAATGGAGCCCATGGAGCTCTAGCACCGGTTCATTAGGAACCATTAGCACCGGTTCGTGCCACGAACTGGTGCTAAAGGTGTCGCATCTTCCGCGTGGCAGGCGCCAGACCTTTAGCACCGGTTCGTGGCACAAAACGGTGCTAAAGGCTACCCTTTTGCACCGGTTCAACGCACAGACCGGTGCTAAAGGTCCTGGCTATAAATACACCTACCCACCAACCCTTTCCTCTGTTTTTTTCTTGTGGAAGGTGTGAGAAGGGTGTGCTAGTTTGATTTTTTTCCCTATGCACAAGAGGTGTTTGATGAAATGCCTAAGAGCATGATGCTACTTAAGCTCACACAAAATAAAAATGATATGAGGTGCCCGAGCGATACTTAGGTCTTGTCCTCGTTCTTTTCTCCTCGATCGAGGTTAGCAACTCTATCCTTTCATTTGTCATTGATACAAATGCATGTTTCGATATACAGTGGTCATTTCACTATTTATGATGTTCTGTAATAGTATTGGTAAACCTAATTATATGACGCAGATGAACCAACGATAATGGATGTATGGTGACCGACGCACTTCCGAGTTCATTGAAGGTCTTCGTAATTTTGGCGATGTGGCTCGGGCAAACATTCAGAATGGTTTTATGTGTTGTCCATGTGTTGACTATGGGAACAAGAAGTAATACTCTTCCTGGAAAATCCTTCACTCCCACCTGCTTCGGAAAGGTTTCATGCCTAGCTATAATTGTTGGACCAAGCACGGAGAAAGAGGGGTTATAATGGAAGACAATGAAGAAGAAGAGGATGATGATATGTACCCTGAATACGGTGATACTGCAATGGGGGAAGCTGAAGCTGAAGGGACAGGAGAAGCTGAAGACGAAGAGGCATCAGATGAGCCTGATGATGATCTTCGTCGGGCCATCGTTGATGCACACAGAGAAGCAGAAAGTGTAAATGAGAAGCGGAAGTCAAAGGGTATGTTAGAGGATCACAAAAAGAAGTTGTACCCAAATTGTAAAGATGGGAACACAAAGCTCGGTACCACACTGGAGTTGCTGCAATGGAAGGCAGAGACTGGTTTATCCGACAAGAGATTTGAGAAATTACTGAAAATAATGAAGAAGAAGCTTCCAAAGGATAATGAATTGCCTGACAGTACGTATGAAGCAAAGAAGGTTCTCTGCCCTCTAGGATTAGAGGTGCAGAAGATTCATGCATGCATTAATGACTGCATCCTCTACCGCGGTGAGGAGTACAAGAATTTGGAAGCATGCCCGGTATGCACTGCACTGCAGTATAAGATCAGACGAGATGACCCTGGTGATGTTGATGGCGAGCCCCCCAGGAAGAGGGTTCCTGCCAAGGTCATGTGGTATGCTCCTATAATACCACAGTTGAAACGTCTATTTAGAAACAAAGAGCATGCCAGGTTGTTACGATGGCACAAAGAAGACCATAAGAAAGATGCGATGTTAAGACACCCCGCTGATGGGTCGCAGTGGAGAAAAATTGAGAGAGACTACCTGGACTTTGCAGGCGACATAAGGAACTTAAGGTTTGGTCTAAGTACAGATGGCATGAATCCTTTTGGGGAGCAGAGCTATAGTCATAGCACCTGTCCTGTAACTCTATGTATCTATAACCTTCCTCCTTGGTTGTGCATGAAGCGGAAGTTCATTATGATGCCAGTGCTCATCCAAGGCCCGAAGCAACCCGGCAACGACATTGATGTGTATCTAAGACCATTAGTTGATGAACTCTTATAGTTGTGGGCCAAACCAGGTGTACGTGCATGGGATGAGCACAAACAGGAGCCATTTGACCTACGAGCGTTGCTTTTCGTAACCATCAATGATTGGCCTGCTCTTAGTAACCTTTTAGGACAAACGAACAAGGGATACAATGCATGCACGCACTGTTTAGATAAGGCTGACGGTATATATTTGGAAAAATGCAAGAAGATTGTGTACTTGGGGCATCGTCAATTTCTTACGACCACGCATTCCGTAAGAAAGAAAGGCAAGCATTTTAGAGGTGTGGCAGATCACCGACCAAAGCCTGAACTCCGTACTGGTGATGATTTATTTGATATGGTCAGGGACCTAGAAGTAATCTTTGGAAAGGGTCCTGGTGGTCAATCTGTTCCAAATAACATTGCTACCGGACACGCACCCATGTGGAAGAAGAGATCTATATTTTGGGAGCTTGAGTATTGGAAAGACCTAGAGGTTCGCTCTTCAATCGATGTGATGCACGTTACGAAGAATGTTTGCGTGAACCTGCTAGGCTTTCTGGGCGTGTATGGAAAAACAAAAGATACACCAGAAGCACGGGAGGATCAGCAACGTATGAAAGACCCAAACAACATGCATCCACAGAACAAGACGGATAAGGGGCGTCACTTAAGTCCTGCCAGCTACGCTCTTACCAAAGCAGAGAAGGAAATCTTTTTTGAAGTCCTTTCAAGTATCAAAGTGTCATCTGGCTTCTCATCAAATATAAAGGGAATAATAAATATGACAGAGAAAAAATTCCAAAACCTGAAGTCTCATGACTGTCACGTGATTATGACGCAGTTGCTTCCGGTTGCATTAAGGGGGCTTCTACCGGAAAATGTTCGCGTACCCATTGTTAAGCTATGTGCATTCCTCAATGCATTATCTCAGAAGGTAATCAATCCAGATATTCTGCCAAGGTTATAGAAGGATGTGGCCCAATGTCTTGTTAGTTTTGAGTTGGTGTTCCCGCCATCCTTCTTTAATATTATGACGCATCTCCTGGTTCACCTTGTCGAAGAGATTGCCATTCTCGGTCCTGTATTTCTACACAACATGTTCCCCTTTGAGAGGTTCATGGGAGTCTTAATGAAATATGTTCATAACCGTGCTAGGCCAGAAGGAAGCATCTCCAAGGGATACGAAACAGAGGAGTTCATTGAGTACTGTGTTGACTTTATCCCTGACATTAAGTCGATTGGTGTTCCTGAATCACGGCATGAGGGGAGACTACGTGGAAAAGGCACGCTAGGAAAGAAATCAATGTATTATATGGACGGGATTTTTTTCACTCAAGCACACTACACAGTTCTACAAAGTTCCACCTTGGTGGCCCCGTATATCACTGAACACAAGAATATTGTACGCTCCCAACACCCGGCTCAGTCTGACTCCTGGATTACACATAAACATATGGCGACTTTCGGCGGTTGGTTGCGGACACATCTCATAAATAACAACATTGTTGGAGATCAGCTGTACTTATTGGCCGGGTTACCATCTTCGACTATATTGACTTTCCAAGGGTATGAGATAAATGGGAATACATTCTACACGATCGCCCAAGATAAAAAAAGCACCAACCAAAACAGTGGTGTCCGCATTGATGCAACAAACAACAACTGGCAAAAGGACACCTATTATGGTTACATAGAGGAGATATGGGAACTTGACTATGGACCTTCTTTTAAAGTCCCTTTGTTTCGGTGCAAATGGGTCAAGCTGGATGGAGTAGGGGTAAAGGTAGACCAGCTGTATGGAATGACAACAGTGGATCTCAACAATCTTGGTTACAGAGACGAACCATTCGTCCTAGCCAATGATGTGGCTCAAGTTTTCTATGTGAAAGACATGTCCTCCAAATCGGAAAAAAAAAACATAAGGCAACGAATACATCATATGATGAGCCAAAGCGTCACATAGTTCTTTCAGGGAAAAGAAACATCGTGGGAGTTGAGGATAAGACAGACATGTCAGAAGATTATAA
Source organism: Dactylis glomerata (assembly GCA_007115705.1). NCBI lineage: Eukaryota > Viridiplantae > Streptophyta > Magnoliopsida > Poales > Poaceae > Dactylis > Dactylis glomerata. Next base: position 3,222,503 of record QXEO01000834.1, on the reverse strand, counting down.
TAAGTTTGATGAAATTCCGCCCTTTAGAGTGAATATTGACCCAAGCATCGCGTTAAATGGTGAAGATACTCCATGGTTACGACCGAAGCGATCCTAATCAAGGGAGATACGCGAAGGGGGGTTCATGGCCTCCAAGGCATTTTAGGTCACCATATGTATTAAATGTGCCAATTTATGGCAAACATCGAACATGATAGCTCATTTTGTGAAGTTTTTTTGTGATGTTTGCAATTTTCCAAGTTTAATATTTTTCCTTGCAACTATAACACATAATATGACACCACGCAAAGGTTTCACATTGTTTGGATTATTTTTAAAATTCTTATACTGATGACCCACAAGTATAGGGGGTGTATCGTAGTACTTTCGATAAATAAGAGTGTCGAACCCAACGAGGAGCAGAAGGTGTTGACAAGTGGTTTTGATCAAGGATTCACTGTAAATACTAGGAAACGGGTTTTCAGGGGTATTTGGTAATGCAAATAAATAAAGTACGAGTAAATGAAAGACAATAGTAATAATTGCTGCAAGTGGCCCAATCCTTTCTAGAGCAAAGGATAAGCCGGTTATGTAACTTATAATAACCAAACGTTCTCGAGGACACACGGGAGTTTCTGTCAAGTGCTTTCGCTTCATACCGCTAAATAATCTTTATTGGTTTGATAAGTGTTATGGGGGTGAACCTGTGCTAGCGCACTACCCTTACTAGGATAAATACACACTTGTGATTATACCCCTTGCAAGCATCCGCAAATACAAGAAAGTAATTAAGATAAATCTAGCCACAGCCTTAAACTCTAAGATCCTACGCTCCCTGGTGCAATGGTTTCCCAACGGAGGTTTAGGTTTCTGTCACTCCAGCAACCCCACAATTGGTAGCCAAATACACAATGCATGTCACTAGGCCCATAAATGGTGAAGTATCATGTAGTCGACGTTCACATGACACCACTAGTGAAACAACACCACAACAATTAAATATCAAACCATTAAATATTACTCAACATAATTCCACTACTAACGACTTGACTTCTCCCATGTCCTCAAGAACTAAATGAACTACTCACAAGACATCATATGGATCATGATCAGAGGTGAAATAATGGTAAATAACAATCTGAGCATAAATCTTAATTCAACGGTTCCACTCAATAGCATCAACCACAAGAGTAATCAACACCGGGAAAGTTTCCCCTAAGAATTTGACAAGATTCAACTCAAGATGTTACAGCGGGATGGCGTGGTGATGGTGGAGATGAAGGTGCTGGTGATGAGGATGATGGCGATGATGATCCCGATGAAGTCCGGCGCGATGATGATGACGATGGCGACGATCTCCCCTCTCCGGGAAGGAATTCCCCCGGCAGATTTTTGCCTACCGGAGAGCTTTTCTCTCTCTGGTGTTTTCCACCCCGCAGAGGCGGCGGTGTCTATCTCTGAGCCCCCCCTTGACTTAGGTTTTCGGGGACGATGAAATACGCGAAGGGGCGATGGCAGAAGTGGGCCAGGGCCACACAACAGGCCGACGCGGCCAGGGGTCAGGTCGCGTCCCCTGTGTGTGTGCCTGCCCCGTGGCTCCTCTCGACTCCTCCTTCTATCTTCTTCAGTCTTCTGGTAAAATATAATTTTCTAGTATTTTTCTGGAATTTCCTGATCTTCCGAAATATGGTGTCTTGATAGTCCTTTTTCCAGCAGAATCCTGACTCCGGCAGCAAATCCTCCAATGATCATCAAACATGTAAAAATAGAGGAAACAACATAAGTATCATCTCTAAATGTGAAATATATCAATGAATAACAGTAAATTATGATACAAAATAGTGATGCAAAATGGACGTATGAACCCCCCCAAGCTTAGACCTCGCTTGTCCCCAAGCAAAAACTAAACTCGGTAAACATGACCACTGGTTTATGGAGTGAAGTGTCGATAATCAAAATACGGACAAGAAGCATCACATTCACCAAGGCACAAATTATAATAGACAACAACTTCCCTTTATATGATATAGACTTGCAATAAGTAAAAGGGAATCACAAACAAAGATGCACAAGGTAAACTATAATTGGTGATGGCAAACCTTAGTTCTTGGTCAGAGAACAATGAATAAACTATACTTGCTTTTGAATGAAGCCTTTTAAAACAGAGCTAAAATAGGAAAAAACTATATGCTCAATGAAACAAACTTTTGTAATCATAGAAAGCTTTCAAAGATATATTCCTTCAGATAAAAGCATTGTACTAACAAAAGAATTTAGTAAACATGATTAAACGGATCAACATATGGATGAGTGAAACACAACAACTCAAATGCTTGCTTGAGATAGAAGGGAATAGGTTGACTCAACATAAAAGTAAAAGATAGGCCCTTCACAGAGGGAAGCAGGGATTAAACATGTGCTAGAGCTTTTCATTTGTAAAACAGAGGTAAAAGTTGTTTTGAGAGGTGGTTGCTTTTGTCAACGACTAGCAACGGAGTTCTTGATATCTTCCATACTAAACAAGTGAGAGCAGTTTCGAGATGTTGACTAGTTGGCACAATTGTGCTCTTTTATAGCTTGGCACTCCTCCCCACCTTTTCCTTTCTCAAACCATGGCTAACCGATTCCATCGGGTGCCAATCAACTTTCACATACCATGGAGGAGTGCCTTTTTTTTCTTTTTGAGATTACAATGGTCTGACCAGCTCCCTTGCAAAATTAATGACGAGCAGATGAAGCTGCCTAGTCGAGGGGTACTTAATTTAGTATGGAAGATAACAAACCCATCCACTACGTCCTCATGAGCTAAAAACAGTGGCACAAAATGACAAGTGTTTGAAGGTTTTTTTGAAAGATAGCACATGAAAATTTACTTGGAATGGCTTCAAATACCATACATAGGGATTTATAGTGGACTCTTTGGAAGTAACTTGGCTTTTGGGAGTTGGATGCACGAGAAGTATTCCCTCTTAGTACAGGTTTTTGGCTAGCAAGGCTGGGTAGCAAGCATAAGAGTTGCATGAAACAAACAAACATACATATAATAGGAACAATCATGCAAACTTCCTTGAAGGTACAACAATTTTAACTTTGAGAATAATAATGCTTATAAGCCATACATGAAGGAAAACTGAAGTGATGTAACTACAAGCACTTCTCTCTTCTTTTCTACTCAAACCTCAAGGTAATGTTGGTACTGACCAAGCTAAGTTTGCCAAAACCAACTAAATTTACTCATGGTCCCAAAGTGATACCAATACTAATCAACAAGACTAGTCATATAAGAAACATTGCAAACTAAAATAAAGTGTGCGGAACGTAAATGATACCACTTCTCATTAATATTTCATTACCGCAACTCACACCAAGGGATACATAGATAACCAACTAAGGAGGATACTTCCACACTGCAAACTATTCTATAAGATAACTTCTCTATTCATGATATGACTCTACTTGAAAAGTAAATGAGTAAAGGATAATGATGTGATACCGCGGCACTCCCCCAAGCTTGGAACAAGCCGAGGGGATGCCAATACCAATGACGAATTACTCCTTTGGCGGTGGTGGTGAGTCTTTATCATCATCGTACTTCCAAGGCAGAGGTCCCCCGTCAAGGAAGGATGTCTTGGTCTCCAATATCCTGAAACTTGCAGCAGCACCAATTTGTTGAAATCTAGCTTCATACTCACAATTTTGGTTCTGCAAGTCATAGAGTTGTGCTTGTAATTGGTTAGTGGTCTCATGGAGCGAAAAGATGTCCCTCCAAAGTTCTGTAGTCTCTTTCTTGTACTTGGTGACAACATCTTGATTAATCCTATGGATGATGTCCACCTCGTGTTCCGCCATCTTCTTATATTTAAAAACTTCTTGTTCCAGCGCTTCCATCCTGGCTTCGAGACTCCCTTCTCCCTTAGGGCCCTGGACATCTTCAATCTGCAACTCCCCATCCTTGAGTGATAACTCCTTCGGATGCATCTTCAGCTCCCTCATGAACGGATTAATGATATCCGCAAGAGTGTTCTCCTCAGATGGACCGGACGAAGACATTGTAACTCCAAAGCTGAGGACAATCCCCTGACAGAAACAGCTCAAAATGAAAACACGACGAGAAAATGATATACAGACCTCGGGTACTCCGGGGGTTATATATGCAAAAATTAAACATCAAAACCAAGTCATAGGAGGAAACCAGGACGGAAATGAGCTCCGGGGTGCTCTCACACCAGGGCGGCGCGGCCAGGGGTGGGCCCGTGCCCCCTGTGTGTGTGGACATTCAGGACTCCGTCTCCTTCCCGTTTTCGTCTCGTGATTTTTCATATTTAACAAAAACAATAAATATATAACTGAAAAAGTTTAACGCGAACCTTCTCTGACTAGAACTATTACCTATTCGAAAACGAACTCTGCAGGTTCCTGCATATTGTCCTGGATGAACTCTTCCGGAGAAACTGTTTGAATAACATCATTATCTTCATTATAAGAATCTCCAGCAATATAATGTTTGAGTCTTTGCCCATTCACCACTTGTGTAGTGTCATCTTTCAATGAAGCAATCTTTATCGCACCTGAGCGGTACACTTCCACAATAACATATGGTCCTTCCCATTTAGAGAGTAATTTTCCTGCAAAAAATCTGAGACGAGACCTATACAAAAGAACTTTCTCACCAACATGAAACTCTCTCTTAAGAATTCTCTTATCATGCCATTGCTTGACTTTCTCTTTGAAAAGTCTGGCATTCTCGTAGGCTTCGTTTCTCCACTCATCTAGAGAACTCAAATCTAACAACCTTTTCTTACCGGCAAGTTTAAAATCCCTATTAAGCTCTTTCACTGCCCAAAAAGCTTTGTGTTCTAATTCTAAAGGCAAGTGACACGCTTTTCCGTAAACCATTTTGTAAGGAGACATGCCCATGGGGTTCTTATAAGCAGTTCTATAAGCCCATAAAGCATAATTGAACTTGCTAGCCCAGTTTTTCCTAGATCTATTAACAGTCTTCTGCAAGATAGACTTGATCTCTCTATTTGAAAGCTCTATCTGTCCACTAGTTTGGGGATGATAAGCACAAGCAATTCTATGATTAACGTCATATCTAGCAAGAGTTTTTCTAAAACTGCTATGAATAAAATGAGAACCTCCGTCAGTCATAAGATACCTAGGCACACCAAACCTAGGAAAAATAACATCCTTAAGCATTTTTAACGAGGTCTCACCATCGGCACTCTTTGTAGGTATGGCTTCTACCCACTTGGTAACGTAATCAACAGCAACAAGTATATGAGTATAACCTTTTGAAGGAGGAAAAGGACCCATAAAGTCAAATCCCCAACAATCAAATGGTTCAATAACAAGTGTGTAACTCATAGGCATTTCATTACGTCTAGAAATATTACCAACTCTTTGACATTCATCACAAGATAAAACATACCTTCTAGCATCTTTAAAAAGGGTTGGCCAATAAAAACCTGATTGTAGAACCTTTTGCGCAGTTCTATCTCCAGCATGATGTCCTCCATAAGTGCTTCCATGGCATTTTCTCAATATTTCTTGTTGTTCATACTCTAGAACACATCTTCGCATAATACCATCAACACCTTCTTTATATAAGTGTGGGTCATCCCAAAAGTAATGCCTCAAATCATAAAATAATTTTCTTCTTTGCTGAGCTGTAAAGGTTGGAGGCAAATACTTGGAAACAATAAAATTAGCATAATCAGCATACCAAGGAAGGTCTCGCGAAGTTATATTTATTGAAGCCAACTGTTCATTTGGAAAACTATCATTAACAGGAATAGGATCAAAAGAAATGTTTTCCAATCTAGAAAAATTGTCATCCACAGGATTTTCAACACCTTTCCTATCCACAATATGCAAATCAAACTCTTGTAAAAGAAACACCCATCTAATAAGCCTAGGCTTAGCATCCTTCTTAGACATAAGATATCTAATAGCAGCGTGATCAGTATGAATAGTAACTTTAGAATCAACAATGTAAGGTCTAAACTTATCACATGCAAAAACAACAGCAAGAAACTTTTTCTCAGTAGTAGCATCATTCTTCTGAGCAGCATCAAGAGTCTTACTAGCATAATGAATAACATTCAACTTATTATCTACGCGCTGTCCAAGAACAGCACCAATAGCAAAATCACTAGCATCGCACATAATTTCAAAGGGTAAATTCCAATCAGGTGGTTGAACAATAGGAGCAGTAGTTAAAGCCTTCTTAAGAGTTTCAAAAGCTTCCTTACAATCATCATCAAAGACAAATGGTACATCTTTTTGAAGAAGATTAGTAAGAGGCTTTGAAATCTTAGAGAAATCTTTAATAAACCTCCTATAGAAACTAGCATGACCAAGAATACTACGAATACCTTTAACATCTCTGGGACAGGGCATTTTCTCAATTGCCTCAACCTTTGCTCTGTCAACTTCAATACCTCTTTCAGAAATTTTATGCCCAAGGACAATTCCTTTATTTACCATAAAGTGGCATTTCTCCCAATTAAGAACAAGATTAGTTTCTTCACACCTATGCAAAACTTTATCAAGATTGTGCAAACAGTTATCAAAAGAAGTTCCATAGATGGAGAAATCGTCCATGAAAACCTCCACAATTTCTTCACAAAAACCATGAAAAATAGCAGACATGCATCTTTGAAAAGTAGCAGGAGCATTGCATAAACCAAACGGCATACATCTATAAGCATAAGTTCCATAAGGACAAGTAAAAGTGGTTTTCTCTTGATCTTCCTTTCTAACAGCAATCTGAGAGAAACCGGAATAACCATCAAGAAAACAAAAGTGAGTCTTCTTAGACAGCCTCTCTAACATTTGATCTATAAACGGTAAAGGATAATGATCTTTCTAGGTAACTTTGTTTACCTTTCTAAAATCAATGCACATCCTATAACCAACTACTACCCTTTGAGGAATAAGCTCGTTATTCTCATTAGGCACAATACTCATACTTCCTTTCTTAGGAACACAATGAACATGACTAACCCATCTACTATCAGCAATAGGATAAATAATACCAGAACCAAGGAGCTTCAATACCTCATTTCTTACCACTTCCTTCATCTTGGGAATTAAGCGGCGTTGATGTTCAACAACTGGCTTTGCGTCTTCCTCCATATTTATAGCATGCTGACATAAAGTGGGAGAAATCCCTTTTAAATCATCGAGAGTATATCCCATAGCTACTTGATGTTTCCTCAATATCTCCAATAACCTTTCTTCTTCCTTTCCTGAAAGCTTAGAACTGATAATAACAGGATATATTTTCTTATCATCTATATAAGCATATTTAAGATCATCAGGTAAAGGTTTTAATTCAAAAACAGGATCTTCCTTAGGTGGCAAAGTGGTACCAAGATCCTCCACAGGTATATTGTGCTTGATCAACGGTGGTTGACAAAAGAAAATATTGTCAATCTCTTCTCTTTCCTTCCTGTAAACATCACTTTCATGGTCCTCCATGAATTGCTGCAAAGAATTATTAGGAGCAAGAGCAATAGAAGCAAGCTGTTCAACTCGAAAATTTTCATTCGGCATGTCATTTTCATAAGAAGTCTTAGCAAACTTGGAAAAATTAAACTCATAAGATTCTCCATTAAACTTAGTGAAAATTTTCTCTTTCTTACAGTCTATCACAGCACCACAAGTATTCAAAAAGGGTCTACCAAAAATAATAGGACAAGTTTTACTAGCTTCCTTACCAAGTACTAGGAAATCAGTAGGATATTTAGTCTTACCGCATAATACTTCCACATCTCGAACAATACCAAGAGGCCAAACAGTCTCTCTGTTAGCAAGCTGAACAACCACATCAATTTCCTCAAGTTCACAAGGGCCAATCTCATGCATGATTTCTCTGTAAAGCTCTAAAGGAATGGCGCTTGAACTAGCACCAATATCGCATAAACCATAATAGAAATGATCGCCAATCTTGACAGAAATAACAGGAACACTTGTTTTCCTATGCCTATTAGGATGTGAAATAATGTTAGTAGCATCTTCACAAAAGATAATATATTCATCCCCTACATCTTTAGTAACAAGGTCCTTCAATATAGCCACAGGAGACTTAATAGTAATTTGCTCATCAGGTTCTACAGCCTTCTTAGTACTTTTATTAGACACACTTACCAAAGTAGAATGCTCTTTTACCTTAGTAGGGAAAGGTGTCTTCTCAAAATAAGGTTCAAGCAAAATGCTATCAACAGTACAAACTTCAGTAGCTGCAGCAGGAATATGACTAATAGAATCTTTATAAGGCGCATGATATTTGTTCCAATCTTTCTTTGGAACATCAAGATAAGAGGCAAAAGCCTTAAAACAGTTAGCAAGTATTTGAGAATCAATACCATAAGCAGTGCTAACATTATGAAAGTCATCGGTTCCCATAAAAGTTTTAATGCATTCATAATCATAATTTATACCTCACCTCCTACCTTTGTCGTTTTCCCATCCTTCAGCATTTTCTTGAATACAGTCAAGGAGATTCCACTTAGCATCTTCTTTCATATGAGTAAATGATCCAAAACAGGAAGTATCCAAATAATCCTTATCATGAAGAGCAAGCCTCGCATAAAAATTATCAATAACAATATTATTGGGGAGCTCATGAATGGGACATTTGAGCATTAGTAACTTCAATCTCCCCCACGCTTGGGCAATACTCTCTCCATCATGAGGCCAAAAGTTATATATTCGATTACGATCTTTATGAATTTCACTTGGAGGATAAATCTTAGAATAAAAGAGAGGCACAATTTCCTCCCATGCAATAGATGGACCATCTTTAAGCAGCCGATACCACTACTCGGCTCTGCCTTTCAGTGATAAAGAGAATAGCTTCCTCTTAACTTTGCTTGATGAAATACCTGCACACTTGAACAACTCGCATAATTCATGTATAAAGAGTAAGTGATCACCCGGATGGACAGTTCCATCTCCTGAATAGCAGTTATCCATAACACGTTCAACAATTTTCATAGGTATTTCAAAAGGATCTAATTGAGCAGGTGGTGGTGGTGGTGGTTCATCCACATGTGCAGCAGTGGTAGTAGTGTTCCCGAATAGGAACCCAAATGGAGAACTCTCCATAGCAAAATAAAATAAAAATAAAAGACAAAAATAAAAACAATACTCACAGCGACGGTTACCTTTACCAATTCCACTCTTCTATAGCGCTTCACTCCCGGCAACGGCGCTAGAAAATAGTCTTGATGACCCACAAGTATAGGGGGTGTATCGTAGTACTTTCGATAAATAAGAGTATCGAACCCAACGAGGAGCAGAAGGTGTTGACAAGTGGTTTTGATCAAGGATTCACTGTAAATACTAGCAAACGGGTTTTCAGGGGTATTTGGTAATGCAAATAAATAAAGTACGAGTAAATGAAAGACAATAGTAATAATTGCTGCAAGTGGCCCAATCCTTTCTAGAGCAAAGGATAAGCCGGTTGTGTAACTTATGATAACCAAACGTTCTCGAGGACACACGAGAGTTTCTGTCAAGTGCTTTCGCTTCATACCGCTAAATAATCTTTATTGGTTTGATAAGTGTTATGGGGGTGAACCTGTGCTAGCGCACTACCCTTACTAGGATAAATACACACTTGTGATTATACCCCTTGCAAGCATCCGCAAATACAAGAAAGTAATTAAGATAAATCTAACCACAGCCTTAAACTCTAAGATCCTATGCTCCCTGGTGCAATGGTTTCCCAACGGAGGTTTAGGTTTCTGTCACTCCAGCAACCCCACAATTGGTAGCCAAATACACAATGCATCTCACTAGGCCCATAAATGGTGAAGTATCATGTAGTCGATGTTCACATGACACCACTAGTGAAACAACACCACAACTATTAAATATCAAACCATTAAATATTACTCAACATAATTCCACTACCAACGACTTGACTTCTCCCATGTCCTCAAGAACTAAACGAACTACTCACAAGACATCATATGGATCATGATCAGAGGTGAAATAATGGTAAATAACAATCTGAACATAAATCTTAATTCAACGGTTCCACTCAATAGCATCAACCACAAGAGTAATCAACACCGGGAAAGTTTCCCCTAAGAATTTGACAAGATTCAACTCAAGATGTTACACCAGGATGGCGTGGTGATGGTGGAGATGAAGGTGCTGGTGATGAGGATGATGGCGATGATGATCCCGATGAAGTCCGGCGCGATGATGATGACGATGGCGACGATCTCCCCTCTCCGGGAAGGAATTCCCCCAGCAGATTTTTGCCTACCGGAGAGCTTTTCTCTCTCTGGTGTTTTCCACCCCGCAGAGGCGGTGGTGTCTATCTCTGAGCCCCCCTTGACTTAGGTTTTCGGGGACGATGAAATACGCGAAGGGGCGATGGCAGAAGTGGGCCAGGGGCCACACAACTGGCCGGCGCGACCAAGGGTCAGGTCGCGCCCCCTGTGTGTGTGCCTGCCCCGTGGCTCCTCTCGACTCCTCCTTCTAGCTTCTTCAGTCTTCTGGTAAAATATAATTTTCTGGTATTTTTCTGGAATTTCCTGATCTTCCAAAATATGGTGTCTTGATAGTCCTTTTTCCAGCAGAATCCTGACTCCGGCAGCAAATCCTCCAATGATCATCAAACATGTAAAAACAGAGAAAACAACATAAGTATCATCTCTAAATGTGAAATATATCAATGAATAACAGTAAATTATGATACAAAATAGTGATGTAAAATTGACGTATCATAAACCCGTTTGAAATTATAATCAAAATGGCGGGCATGAAGATTCATAGCCCGGGGTTGAGTCTCACTAGACTTGCGGTGGATCTCTGATAAAACAACATATTGTGAACCTAAATATAATTTTTACAAAAAATCATGAGCATTAAATCATATACATGTAGTTCAAATCTAGCGGGCCCCTACCGATTTTAAAATGTTTGCAAGCCTACTAATTTTAACAAAATAATTTTCAGCATTTCAATGTGTCAATATTTCATAGATATTTTTCTAATAAACATTTTGATATGCCATATGTATTTTTCTGATTTTTAATTATTTTACAACACTTTATGGAATGTTGATCATAGCTTCAATATGGAATTTGGCGGGAACAACTGAAAATTTTAAAAATCATTTCAAATGCCCCTTTAGCACCGGTTCGTGGCTCAAACCGGTGCTAAAGGTGGTGGCGGTGCAGTGCCCAGAAATAGAACCTTTAGCACCGGTTCCTGACACGAACCGGTGCTAAAGGTGCGAGCTTTAGCACCGGTTGGTGGCTTCAACCGGTGCTAAAGGGTCTTTAGCACCGGTTAAAGCCACCAACCGGTGCTAAAGGTCCCTTCCTTATAACCTCCCGCCTCCTTCCTCTCACGCATCACCAAAACTGCTAAGGACTCGCACTGGGAGAAGAAGGACGCCGATAGGCTGCTCAATTTTTCCACCACGCCGCCCGACGCCTGAGCCGCGCTCGTCGCCGCCCGAGCCGCGCCGCCCGACGCCCGCCGCCGCGCCGCCCGATGCCGCGCCGCCCGAGTCGCGCCGCCCAAGCCCGACGCCCAACGCCCGAGCTGCGGTGCCTCGACGCCCGCCGGCACATCAACGTCGCCGGCTGATATGTCTCAAACGTATCTATAATTTTTGATGCTCCATGCTTGTTCTTACACCATTTGCTTAGTGTTTTGTTACACTTCGTGGCATTTTTATGCATTTTCCGGGACTAACCTTTTAACAAGATGCCACAGTGCCAGTTCCCTGTTTTCTGCATATGAATGTTGTTTTTTCCCTAGTGGCAACAACACATCTACAACCTTAGAGGTTTCTGTCACTCCCCCAGATTAAATAGAGGCATGAACCCACTATCGAGCATAAATACCCCCTCTTGGAGTCACTAGCAACTACTCGTCCAAGATAGCTAATAACAACGGAGAGCATGCAAGATCATAAACAACATAGAGATAATATAAGATAATATTCAGCACATCAACTCAATCATAACACCAATATTCATCGGATCCCAACAAACACAACATGTAGAATTACATAACGGTGATCTCGATCATGTAAGGCAGCTCACGAGATCTAAACATGAAGCACATGGTGGAGAAGACAACCAGCTAGCTACTGCTATGGACCCATAGTCCAAGGTAGACTACTCACTCATCGCACCAGAGGCAAGCATGGCGATGAAGAAGACCTCCGGTGGCGATTCCCCTCTCCGAAAGGGTGCCGGGAAGAGCTTCTGGACCCTCCCGATCTCGGGTCGACGGCGGCGGCGGATCGCGATGTATTCTGGAAAAGTGATCGGGTCTTTAGGTTTTTCCCGTCAGGGGGTCTTTATAGGCGAAGGGACAGCGTCAGAAGTGGACCAGGTGGGGCTCACCACAGGGCGGCGCGGCCAGGCCCTGGGCTGCGCCCCTTGGTGGTGAGGCCGCCTCCTGGCTCATTTCCGTCTCCTCTTTGGTCCTCTGGAAGCTTCGGTAATTTTCTGAATGTTCGGCTTTTGTTTCGTCCAATTCTGAGAATATTTCCTGTGTAACTTTTCTGAAACACAAAAATAGCAGAAAACAGGGAACTGGCACTGTGGCATCTCGTTAATAGGTTAGTTCCGGAAAATGCATAAAAATGCCACGAAGTGTAACAAAACACTAAGCAAATGGTGTAAAAACAAGCATGGAGCATCAAAAATTATAGATACGTTAGAGACGTATCAATATCCCCAAGCTTAACTCCTGCTCGTCCTCGAGTAGCTAAGTGATAACAAAAGAAATAATTTTTGAGGTGACATGCACCTACACAATCTTGATCATCTATGTAAGCGTTGTGCGCTAGGATCAAAAGAAATTAAAACATGGGCATAAAAGATATAATCTTGATAGAAGAAACTTAGCAACCATGTTATAACATGAAAATGAACACAAACAAAAGATCATGAAAATGAAACAATGAAAGTCAAATGTGTGTTCAAATCATATGGAAAAACATACAAATGGTTTTCAGCTTGTCCTTCATGAGAGAGCAAAACATAAATGCATAGGACACCTTCAAGTTTAAGAGGGTGACTAGATATAAGTAATTTAAGAACAAGTGAAACCAACATCATGAATCAATCAATGAAAACTTTGGGACAATGCACATTATACTCACAATGACAACTATGCTCTCTTAGACGGTGCATAAAGATAGAAGGTGGTGACTCAACATAAAAGTAAAAGAAAGGCCCTTCGCGGAGGGAAGCAGTGATTGCATGTTTTATAAACCTTCAAAAATTATGGTACTTACCGGCTTTGAGCTCTCATTGCCCCCATCATAGGCATCTTGAATGGTTAAAGTTAATGCGAATACACTTATACTACAGCGAATACACTTATGCTGCATATGCTTGACAAATCATAAGTTGAAAACCTCGTGTCCCGTGAAATACAAATACCCAAACCTCATGCTACTCGACTTAGAGTCCCAAGCAAGCTCTTGTCATTGTAAATATATGTGTATCATCGAGAACCGCCAACGGGGTACCTCCTGCCCGATGACATGGAACAAGCCCACATCAAAATGACAGGACAAACAGACAATGAACACCTTGACATCTCTGTTATTTACCATTGGTATAGCTTTTTATTGTGAGATGCGTCGTAGAATGTTCACTATAGACATGCTGTAAATTTCCACCATGAATTATGCATGGCTTAGATTAGCAGCCCAGGCGTTTCCCTAACACATATAAAAACTCCATGATCCCGCAAGATTCCCAACTTATTTCACATCGCGAGTATCCATAAACAAAAGATCACGATATCAACTCAAATGAAAGATAGTGCAATGTTGAAAGTTTGCCCCATGACGGCATGGCTGGGCTAATTTCCAACTTACAACTTGCAAGCATAACAACTCAACATAAGAGAGCCACAATATCAAATTTTTAAAACAAGAAAAGTAAAGAGTGCCATCAGGTTCGTGAGAGCTTTACTGACCAATTTTTGCATAACACCAAAAAGAGTTTAATTTGAAGGATAGATAAAAGCAAGTCAAATGTACTTTGGAATAGCAAATTGCTAATAGGTATGTATGGTGGACACATTGGAACACTTGGTTTTTAGGAGTTGGATGCACAAGTAGAGCTCATACCCAGTACAAAATAAGGGCTAGCAAAAAACTGGGAGCGACCAACTAAGAGAGCAATAACGGCCATAATCATGCATAGCGACAAAGCGACATGAAAAGAAGCATAAGATGGCATCAAAAGTCAAAAACTAAATGATCATAGAGGCAATGGCGACTTGTCTGAGTCTAACATGTGTGAGCATGCGCCAAGTCAACCCAAATAAAGCATCAAAGGAGAAAACCAAAATAATGCTTCCAAATAATTAAAACAACGCATGATTTTTTCAAAGGCTCATTAAACAATCTCAGTCATTTGAGACAAGTCATGCTATAGCAAAACCACTAAGCATACTATCAAAAAGACATCAAGCACGACATGCAAAAGCCTAGGCCGCAGTCTACTCAAGCTCCTTGTTGTACCACTTTTTTGCATAAAGCTTTTTCTCTTTTCCAACACCATTCAAACTTTTTTGAAACAACTCTTTTGATGAAAACCAACATGGACCAGAGGTCAAAATACACCTTGATGCAAAGAAATAACAAGATCAGAACACAAATCAAGGCGAAAAATGAAAGCTAAACGCAGTTCTAGAAAAAGAGAACACTCGTTGAAACGGTAAGAGTGAAAAACGGAGTGTTCTTGGCAAATGAAAAGCAAGGCAACTTCTCCAAAAGGAATTTGTTGGGGTCCAACTATTTATTGCAGCAAACAAAACTAAACAAAACTGAAAACTAAAAAAAACTGACGCTCCAAGAAAAACGCATAATGCATGAAGCAATAAAAATATAGTGTGTTGAAAGGTGACCTGATTTTTGCCGATGAAGAAGGGGTGCATCGGGGGCATCCCCAAGCTTTGACGCTTGTACCTCTTGGATATTTCTTGGGGTGCGTGGGCATCCCCAAGCTTGAGCTTTTGTCCATTCTTCAACTCATCTCATCATTCTCCAATCCCTACACTTGAAAACTTCCTTCATACAAAATTAAACACAAATCTATTAGCAACATTAGTGTAAGCATACCAATGAATCAACCCTTTTTGCTTCAGGTTTCAACTCAAAACCACCACATATAAAGCATATACTACTGTAGCAACTTCTCCAAAAGTTCCGTGATCAAAAGAACTAAAAAAGAAAGCGATAAAGCGGCAAACACAAATATTGGCAGAAATCTGTCAAAACAGAACAGCTGACAAAGGTCGAATTTTTAGAGGATTTTCTATTGCTCAAATCAAAAAGTGTTAAAATAATTAAAGTTTGGATATAACCTGGGGCATATGCACAAGAAATCGCAGGTCCAAAATATATAAAGAGAATTTTCACGAATTTTTACGGTGCAGCACCGAAAACAGTTTCAGAACAACAACATCCCTAAATCTTACCTCACTCAAATTAGAGGCTTCTCTTGGCACAAAAACGAAATAAAAAGGATAAGGAGCAGTTATTACAGTAGTAATAACCTCCAAGACTCAAATAAAATAAAAAGAACTAAAAGTAAAAACATTGGGTTATCTCCCAAGAGTGCTTTTCTTTAACGCCTTTGAGCTAGGCGTAGAAAGTGTGAATCAAGTAATATCAAAAGAGGCATTAAGATCAACTGCAGAAGTCTTTTCAAGAAGGCATTGTATTTCATCCACATAAGTTTTTGAAGACCCTTTGTGATCACGCTTTGGTTCACTCAAATCACTAAAAATATTTTTGGGACAGATCCAATCAAAATTATTTTCAAAAGCTTCATACAATCCCAAAAGTTTGCTAGGTATAGGTATTTTGGTTCCCTCATTGTTTGTACTAACAACCTTTATATGTGAACCAAGCTTATTAAAATGCTTAAGAGCTTTCCTAGCTTCAATGGCAACATCTCTAAATTCTATGCACAAAGTTTCCAAGATAAAAGCTTTCTTTTCGGGGTCCTCAATATCATGAAGCTTAAGAAACATGTGTTGCATAAAAAGATTAAGGCTAGCAAACCTAGCTTCCAACATGTGAATTAAATAAGCAGAAGCAACTTCATAACTAGGAGCAAGCTTAGCCAAAGTATTTTCCTCAACATCTTTATGCATACTAATATGATTAAAGAACTCCTCAATGTTACTTTTTCCAATAATTGAACCACTACCTACTGAGAGGTCCTCCAAAACATACTTAGGAAACAACATAATGAACTAGAGTAAAGAAATAACAACTATAAAGGAAACTAATTTTTTTTGTGTTTTTTATAAAACGATGCAAGTAAAAATGAAGTAAAGTAAAACTTAAAACAAAGTAAAGGATGTGCGTGCGAAACTCCCCTTGCAGAAGTCTTCTTTTTCCCCGGCAACGGCGCTAGAAAAACATGTTGATAGCGCGGTGATGATGATGTGAATGACCGGCCAATTGGAAAACCCCAAGAGGAAGGTATGATGAATATAGCAGCAAGTTTTTCCCTCAGTAAGAAACCAAGGTTTAATCGTCCAGTAGGAAAAAGCCAATACTCCTGAAGGTGATGCCTGCTAGCCTAGTGACACTCCAACAAGGGCGCCGTTAACGATATCTTGTTAGCGCGTCTTCAACTAGTAGCAACGTGGAACCTGCACACAACACAACCAAATACTTTGTTCCCAACTTACGATGAGGTTGTCAATCTCACCGGTTTGCTTGAAATAAAGGGTATGAGCGTATCGAGTGGAAAGTGATAATAGTATGTGTGTAAAGTAAACAGTGCAAGTAAAGTAAACAGGTGATAGCAATGTAAAGGAAATAGGACCAGGGTCCACAGTTCACTAGTGGTGTCTCTCCGTAAGATAAAATAACACATGCTGGGTAAACAAATTACAGTTGGGCAATTGATAGAATAAAGACAACGTGCATATGTCGAGAGGATCACTATGAGATTTACTCTGGGCATTACAACAAGATACATAGACCATCATCCAACTGCATCTATGACTAATAATCCACTTGTGGCGAATGATGCGGCACAGTATTGATAATGTAAAGCATCGTCCAGTTGGGAACCCCAAGAGGAAGGTATGATGAATATAGCAGCAAGGTTTTCCCTCAGTAAGAAACCAAGGTTTATCGATCCGAAGGGGAAGAAGCCAAACGACTGAAGGTGATGCTTGATAGCCTAGTGACACTCCAACAAGGACGCCGTTTACGATCAAACGAGTTAGCGCGTCTTCAACTAGTAGCAATGTGGAACCTGCACACAACACAACCAAATACTTTGCTCCCAACTTACGATGAGGTTGTCAATCTCACCGGTTTGCTGTAAATAAAGGAATGAGCGTATCGAGTGGAAAATAGTAATAGTATGCGAGTAAAGTAATCAGTGCGAGTAAAGTAAACAGGTGATAGCAATATAAAGGAAATAGGACCGGGGTCCATAGTTCACTAGTGGTGTCTTTTTGTAAGATAAAATAAACACATGCTGGGTAAATAAATTACAGTTGGGCAATTGATAGAATAAAGACAACGTGATATATCAAGAGGATCACTATGAGATTTACTCTGGGCATTACAACAAGATACATAGACCGCCATCCAACTGCATCTATGACTAATAATCCACTTGTGGCGAATCAATCCGAGAACTCCACAAGTATTAAGTTGCGAACAACAGATAACTGCATTAAGCAAAGTGTGTAATGTAAACAAAGCATATGCCCTCGAGCATATGAATGTTGTTTCCCCCCTAGTAGCAACAGCACATCTACAATCTTAGAGGTTTCTGTCACTCCCCCAGATTAAATAGAGGCATGAACTCACTATCGAGTATAAATACCCCCTCTTGGAGTCACTAGCAACTACTCGGCCAAGATAGCTACTAACAATGGAGAGCATGCAAGATCATAAATAACATACAGATAACATAAGATAAAATTCAGTACATCAACTCAATCATAACACCAATATTCATCGGATCCCAACAAACACAACATGTAGAATTACATAACGGTGATCTCGATCATGTAAGGCAGCTCACGAGATCTAAACATGAAGCACATGGTGGAGAAGACAACCAACTAGCTACTGCTATGGACCCATAGTCCAAGGTAGACTACTCACTCATCGCGCCAGAGGCAAGCATGGCGATGAAGAAGACCTCCGGTGGCGATTCCCCTCTCTGGTAGGGTGCCGGGAAGAGCTTCTGGACCCTCCCGATCTTCGGGTCGACAGCGGCGGCGGATCGCGATGTATTCTGGAAAAGTGATCAGGTCCTTCAGGTTTTTTCCCGTCGAGGGGTCTTTATAGGCGAAGGGGCAGTGTCAGAGGTGGACCAGGGAGCCCACACCACAGGCCGGCGCGGGCCAGGGCCAGGCCGCGCCCCCTGGTGGTGTGGCCACCCTCTGGCTCGGCTCTGTCTCCTCTTCGGTGTTCTGGAAGCTCCTGTGAATATCTGGACTTCTGGCTTTTGTTTCATCCAATTCTGAGAATATTTCCTGTGTAACTTTTCTGAAATACAAAAATAGCCGAAAACAGGGAACTGGCACTATGGCATCTCGTTAATAGGTTAGTTCCAGAAAATGCATAAAAATGTCACGAAGTGTAACGAAACACTAAGCAAATGGTGTAAAAACAAGCATGGAGCATCAAAAATTATGGATACGTTGGAGACGTATCAGCATCCCCAAGCTTAACTCCAGCTCGTCCTCGAGTAGGTAAGTGATAACAAAAGAAATAATTTTTGAGGTGACATGCACCTACACAATCTTGATCATATATGTAAGCGTTGTGCGCTGGGATCAAAAGAACTTAAAACATGGGCATGAAAGATATAATCTTGATAGAAGAAACTTAGCAACCATGTTATAACATGAAAAAGAACACAAACAAAAGATCATGAAAATGAAACAATGAAAGTCAAATGTGTGTTCAAATCATAAGGAAAAACATACAAATGGTTTTCAGCTTGTCCTTTATGAGAGAGCAAAACATAAATGCATAGGACACCTTCAAGTTTAAGAGGGCGACTAGATACAAGTAATTTAAGAACAAGTGAAACCAACATCATGAATCAATCAATGAAAACTTTGGGACAATGCACATTATACTCAGAATGACAACTATGCTCTCTTAACGGTGCATAAAGGTAGAAGGTGGTGACTCAACATAAAAGTAAAAGAAAGGCCCTTCGCGGAGGGAAGCAGTGATTGCAAGTTTTATAAACCTTCAAAACTTATGGTACTTACCGGCTTTGAGCTCTCATTGCCCCCATCATAGGCATCTTGAATGGTTAAGGTTAATGCGAAAACAGTTATGGTGCATATGCTTGATGATACGTCTCCAACGTATCTATAATTTTTGATGCTCCATGCTTGTTTTTACACCATTTGCCTAATGTTTTGTTACACTTCGTGGTACTTTTATGCATTTTCCGGAACTAACCTATTAACAAGTCGCCACAGTGTGAGTTCCCTGTTTTCTGCTATTTTTGTGTTTTAGAAGTGATACACAGGAAATATTCTCAGAATTGGACGAAACCAAAGCCAGAAGTCTTATTTTACCCGGGAGCTTCTAGACATCCGAAGAGAAGAAGGAGAGGGGCCACAGGCCGCCCTGACGCAGGGCCGGTGCGGCCCAGCCCCTGGCCACGCCGCCCTGGTGTGAGGAGGCCTGGGGCCACCTCTGACATCGCCCCTTCGCCTATAAAGACCCCCCGACGGGAAAAACCTAAGTACCCGATCAATTTTCCAGAAACACATCGCGATCCGCCGCCGTCGTCGAGCCGAGATCGGGAGGGTCCAGAAGCTCTTTTCGGCACCCTGTCGGAGAGGGGAATCGCCACCGGAGGTCTTCTTCATCGCCATGCTTGCCTCCGGAGCGATGAGTGAGTAGTCTACCTTGGACTATGGGTCCATAGCAGTAGCTATATGGTTGTCTTCTCCACCATGTGCTTCATGTTTAGATCTCATGAGCTGCCCTATATGATTGAGATCACCGTTATGTAATTCTACATATTTGGTTTGTTGGGATCCGATGAATATTGGTGTTATGATTGAGTTGCTATACTGAAATATATCTTTTGTTATCTCTATATTGTTTATGATCTTGCATGCTCTCCGTTGTTAGTAGCTATCTTGGCCGAGTAGTTGCTAGTGACTCCAAGAAGGGGTATTTATGCTCGATAGTGGGTTCATGCCTCTATTTAATCTCGGGGAGTGACAAAAACCCCTAAGGTTGTAGATGTGCTGTTGCTACTAGGGAGAAAACAACATTCATATGCTCAAGGGCATATGCTTTGTTTACATTACACACTTTGCTTAATGCAATTATCTGTTATTCGCAACTTAATACTCATGGGGTGTTCGGACGATATCCCCGTGAGTGGATTATTAGTCATAGATGCAGTTGGATGGCGGTCTATGTATTTTGTTGTAATGCCCAGAGTAAATCTCATAGTGATCTTCTTGACATATCACGTTTATCTTTATTCTATCAATTGCCTAACTGTAATTTGTTTACCCAGCATGTGTTATTTATCTTATGGAGAGACACCACTAGTGAACTGTGGACCCCGGTCCTATTTCCATCATATTGCTATCACCTGTTTACTTTACTCGCACTATTTACTTTACTCGCATACTTCTACTGTTTTCCACTTGATACGCTCATACCCTTTGTTTCAAGCAAACCGGTGAGATTGACAACCTCATCGCAAGTTGGGAACAAAGTATTTGGTTGTGTTGTGTGCAGGTTCCGCGTTGCAGCTAGCAAGCAAAGCTTGGACGAGGCGCCATATATAAATTGTCCGAAGCCATCGCAAACTAGCAAGCATCACCTTCAGTTGCATTGTCTGCTTTTCTCCTGAACGATAAACCTTGGTTTCTTAACTAAGTGAAGATCTTGCTGCTATATTCATCATACCTTCCTCTTGGGGTTCCCAACGGGCCGGTTATTTACTTCATCAACTCGGTCACATCAAGCTCTTTTTCTGGCGCCATTGCCGGGGAGAAGTGGAAGACCTCTGCAAGGGGAGTTTTTCGCACACACATCCTTTACTTTGTTATTGTTTTGCTTTACTTTATTTATTTTACTTGCATTGTTTTATATCAAAAACCCAAAAAAATTAGAATCCTTGGTAGTTGTTTATTATGTCTAGTTCAGTTGCTATTACTATGTCGCCCGAGGATATGATTTTTACTTTTAAACAAAAGGATGAGGAAAGTTTTAAAGAAGCTTGGTCTAGAATTTATGAATGGCATGGAAAAACTGAACCTAAAATGACTTTGAGTTTGCTTCTTAGTAGCTTTTACTTTGGGCTTGCTCTTCGTTATAGATATGCTTTGGATGCTACTGGAGAAGGAGATTTCCTTCATTGTGATGGAGATCAAGCCTTCAATATTATAAAAAAGTTGATTACAATTTATAGCATGCCAACCTATTTTGATTCCTTTCTTGTGTGCATTTTTAATAGACTTGATACTCTTGAGACTCGCACTGCTAGTTTGAATTCTTGCTACAATACTTTGCGACAACATTTTGATTATGTGCCAACAAATTCTGAACCTTCGAGTTGGTATCCTACGGTAAAAATCACCATTAGTGGTGAAACTTTCCATGCTCGTTGTGATATTATGTCTGAATTTTGTCTTATGACAAAGGATGTTTATGAATCTTTGAGTCTTTAGAAGCTTTCCGAGGGGGGAGAAGGAATTTCTCTTACTAATAATGCCATTATATTTCCCATTGGAATTGCTAAAGGAGTCTTTACAAAAGTCCTAGGAAGAATGATATCTACTGATTATCTTGTTATTGAATGTGTAGGAAAAGGACAAATCACACTTGGAAGATCTCTATTAAAGCTCCTGGGCGCCGTCATTGATGTGGGAAAAGGCAATATAAGATTTATCTCTCCACCTTGCAATAGCCATGTCTTTCCTAGAGTCAAGAGCAAAGGTAAGAAAGGAAGACGTAAGGCACCCGCTGATCCTAGCACTTCATCTCTTGATATTGCTTGATTCGCAATTTTCTGCGCCTAGCTCAAAGGCGTTAAAGAAAAGCACTCTTGGGAGATAACCCAATGTTTATTTTCAGAACTTTTTCTTTTATTTGAGTCTTGGAAGTCATTACTACTGTAATGACCACTCCTTATCCTTTTTATTTCATTGTTGTGCCAAGAGAAGCCTCTAATTTGAGTGAGGTAAAGATTTGGGGATGTTGCTGTCCTGAAACTATTTTCGGTGCTGCACCGTAAACATTCGTATAAATTCTCTGTATATCTTTTGGACCTGCGATTTCTTGTGCATATGCCCCAGGTTATATCCAAACTTTCGTTAGTTGAACACTTTTTAATTTGAGCAACAGAAAACCCCTCAAAAATTCGGCCTTTGTCAGCTGTTCTGTTTTGACAGATTTGTGCCAATATTTGTGTTTGCCGCTTTATCGCTTTCTTTTGAGTTCTTTTGATCATGGAACTCTTGGGGAAGTTGCTACAGTAGTATATGCTTTATATGTGGTAGTTTTTGGTTGAAACCTGAAGCAAAAAGAGGTTGATTATATGTTATGTCTACACTAATGTTGCTAATAGATTTGTGTTTAGTTTTGTATGAAGAAAGTTTTCAAGTGTAGGGATTGGAGAATGATGAGATGAGTTGAAGAATGGACAAAAGCTCAAGCTTGTGGATGCCCATGCATCACCCCAAGAAATATCCAAGAAGTACAAGCGTCAAAGCTTGGGGATGCCCCCGAGGCACCCCTTCTTTATCAGCAAAAATCAGGTCACCTTTCAAAACACTATATTTTTATTGCTTCATGCACTATGTGTTTTTCTTGGAGCGTCAGTTGTTTTAGTTTTCTTAGTTAGTTTAGTTTGTTTTCTGCAATAAATGGTTGGACCCCAACAAATTTCCTTTGGAGGAGATGTACTCGTTTTCATTTGCCAAGAACACTCCGTTTTTCATTCTTACAATTTCACCGAGTGTTCTTCTTTTTCTGCTACTGCTTTTGGTTTTCGTTTTCGCCTTGATTTGTGTTCAGACCTTGTCATATCTTTTCATCAAGGTGTATTTTTGCCTCTGATCTTTATTGGTTTTCATCAAAAGAGGTGTCTTTAAAAATTTCAAATGGTGTTGGAAAAGAGAAAAAGCTTTGTGCAAAATAGTGGTACAAGAAGGAGCTTGTGTAGACTGCGGCTTAGGCTTTTTCATGTCATGCTTGATGTCTTTTTGATAGTATGCTTAGTGGTTTTGCTGTAGCATGACTTGTCTCAAATAACTGAGATTGCTTAATGAGCCTTTGAAAAAAATCATGCGTTGTTTTTATCGTTTGGAAGCATTATTTTGGTTTTCTCCTTGATGCTGGGTTGACTTGGCGCATGCTCACACATGTTAGACTCTTACAAAGTCGCCAATAGCCTCTATGATCATTTAGTTTTTGACTTTTGATGCCATCTTATGCTTTTTTTTAATGTCGCTTTGTCGTTTTGCATGATTATGGCCATTATTGCTCTCTTAGTCGGTCGCTCCCAGTCTTTTGCTAGCCCTCACCTTGTACTGAGTATGAGCTCTACTCGTGCATCCAACTCCTAAAAGCCAAGTTTTCCAAAGTGTCCACCATACATACCTACTAGCAATTTGCTATTCCAAGTAAATTTGACTTGCTTTTATTTTCTCTTCAAATTAAACTCTTACCAGTGTTATGCGAAATTCAGTCAGTAAAGCTCTCACGAACCGGAAGGCACACTTTACTTTTTCCCGTTCTTAAAAATTTGACATTGTGGTCTCTTATGTTGAGTTGTTATGCTTGCAAGTTGTAAGTTGGAGACTAGCCCAGCCATGCAGTCATGGGCAAGCTTTCAACATTGCACTTCTTATTTGAGTTGATATCATGATCTTTTGTTTATGGATGCCCGCGGTGTGAAATGAATTGGGAATCTTGTGGGGATCATGGAGTTTGTATATGTGTTAGGGAAACGCCGGGCCGCTAATCTAAGCCATGCATAATTCATGGTGGAAATTTGCAGCATACCCATGGTGAACATTCGACGACGCATCTCACAATAAAAAGCTAAACAAATGGCAAATAAAAGAGATGTCGAGGTGTTCATTGTCTGCTTGTCCTGTCATTTTGATGTGGGCTTGTTCCATGTCATCGGGCACGGAGGTACCCCATTGGCGGTTCTCGATGATACATATATACTTACAATGACAAGAGCCTTGCTTGGGACTCTAAGTAAAGTAGCATAAGGTTTGGGTACTCGTATTCACGGGACACGAGATTTTCAACTTATGATTTGTCAAGCATATGCATCATAATTGTTCTTGCATTAACTCTAACCATTCAAGATGCTTATGATGGGGGAAATGAGAGCTCAAAGCCGGTAAGTACCATAATTTTTGAAGGTTATAAAACTTGCAATCACGGCTTCCCTCCGCGAAGGGCCTTTCTTTTACTTTTATGTTGAGTCACCACCTTCTATCTTTATGCACCATTAAGAGAGCATAGTTGTCATTCTTAGTATAATGTGCATTGTCCCAAAGTTTTCATTGATTGATTCATATTGTTGGTTTCACTTGTTCTCAAATTATTTGTATCTAGTTGCCCTCTTAAACTTGAAGGTGTCCTATGCATTTATGTTTTGCTCTCTATGAAGGACAAGCTGAAAACCATTTGTATGTTTTCCTTATGATTTGAACACACGTTTGACTTTCATTGTTTCATTTTCATAATCTTTTGTTTGTGTTCATTTGCATGTTTACAACATGGTTGCTAAGTTTCTTATTGTCAAGATTATATCTTCATGCCCATGTTTTAAGTTCTTATGATCCCAGCTCACAAATGCTTACATATAAGATCAAGATTGTGTAGGTGCATGTCACCTCAAAAATTATTCTTTTGTTATCACTTACCTACTCGAGGACAAGCAGGAGTTAAGCTTGGGGATGCTTGATACGTCTCCAACGTATCTATAAT
Organism: Dactylis glomerata; assembly: GCA_007115705.1. Lineage (NCBI taxonomy): Eukaryota > Viridiplantae > Streptophyta > Magnoliopsida > Poales > Poaceae > Dactylis > Dactylis glomerata. Next base: position 3,197,524 of record QXEO01000834.1, on the reverse strand, counting down.
TTTTGATGCTCCATGCTTGTTTTTACACCATTTGCCTAATGTTTTGTTACACTTCGTGGTACTTTTATGCATTTTCCGGAACTAACCTATTAACAAGTCGCCACAGTGCCAGTTCCCTGTTTTCTGCTGTTTTTGTATTTCAGAAGTGATACACAGAAAATATTCTCAGAATTGGACGAAACCAAAGCCAGAAGTCTTATTTTACCCGGGAGCTTCCAGACATCCGAAGAGAAGAAGGAGAGGGGCCACAGGCCGCCCTCACGCAGGGCCGGTGCGGCCCAGCCCCTGGCCGCGCCGCCCTGGTGTGAGGAGGCCTGGGGCCACCTCTGACATCGCCCCTTCGCCTATAAAGACCCCTCGACGGGAAAAACCTAAGTACCCGATCAATTTTCCAGAAACACATCGCGATCCACCGCCGTCGTTGACCCGAGATCGGGAGGGTCCAGAAGCTCTTCCCGGCACCCTGTCGGAGAGGGGAATCGCCACCGGAGGTCTTCTTCATCGCCATGCTTGCCTCCGGAGCGATGAGTGAGTAGTCTACCTTGGACTATGGGTCCATAGTAGTAGCTAGATGGTTGTCTTCTACACCATGTGCTTCATGTTTAGATCTCATGAGCTGCCCTACATGATTGAGATCATCGTTATGTAATTCTACATGTTTGGTTTGTTGGGATCCGATGAATATTGGTGTTATGATTGAGTTGCTATACTGAAATATATCTTTTGTTATGATTGAGTCAACCCAAATAAAGCATCAAAAGAGAAAACCAAAATAATGCTTCCAAATAATTAAAACAACGCATGATTTTTTCAAAGGTTCATTAAGCAATCTCAATCATTTGAGACAAGTCATGCTATAGCAAAACCACTAAGCATAATATCAAAAAGACATCAAACACGACATGCAAAAGCCTTGGCCGCAGTCTACACAAGCTCCTTCTTGTACCACTTTTTTGCATAAAGCTTTTTTTCTTTTCCAACACCATTCAAACTTTTTATAAACAACTCTTTTGATGAAAACCAACATGGACCAGAGGTCAAAACACACCTTGATGAAAAGATATAACAAGATCTGATCACATATCAAGGCGAAAATCGAAAGCTAAACGCAGTTCTAGAAAAAGAAGAACACTCGATCAAGTCCGTTTTTCACTCTTATCGTTCAACGAGTGTTCTTGGCAAATAAAAAGCAAAGCAACTTCTCCAAAAGAAATTTGTTGGGGTCCAACCATTTATTGCAGCAAACAAAACTAAACAAAACTGAAAACTAAAAACTAAAAACTAAAAACAACTGACGCTCCAAGAAAAACGCATAATGCATGAAGCAATAAAAATATAGTGCGTTGAAAGGTGACCTAATTTTTACCGATGAAGAAGGGGTGCCTCGGGGGCATCCCCAAGCTTTGACACTTGTACTTCTTGGATATTTTTTGGGGTGACATGGGCATCCCCAAGCTTGAGCTTTTGTCCATTCTTCAACTCATCTCATCATTCTCCAATCCCTACACTTGAAGACTTCCGTCATACAAAACTAAACACAAATCTATTAGCAACATTAGTGTAAGCATAACATTGAATCAACCCCTTTTGCTTCAGGTTTCAACTCAAAACCACCACATATAAAGCATATACTACTGTATCAACTTCCCCAAAAGTTCCGTGATCAAAAGAACTCAAAAAGAAAGCGATAAAGCGGCAAACACAAATATTGGCAGAAATCTGTCAAAACAGAACAGCTGACAAAGGTCGAATTTTTAGAGGGTTTTATGTTGCTCAAATCAAAAAGTGTTCACCTAATGAAAGTTTGGATATAACCTGGGGCACATGCACAAGAAATCGCAGGTCCAAAAGATATATAGAGAATTTTCACAAATTTTTACGGTGCAGCACCGAAAACTGTTTCAGGACAGCAACATCCCCAAATCTTACCTCGCTCCAATTAGAGGCTTCTCTTGGCACAAAAAATGAAATAAAAATGATAAGGAGAGGTCATTACAGTAGTAATAACTTTCAAGACTCAAATAAAAGAAAAAGAACTGAATGTAAAAACATTGGGTTATCTCCCAAGAGTGCTTTTCTTTAACGCCTTTGAGCTAGGCGCGGAAAATGCGAATCAAGTAATATCGAAAGAAGCATTAAGATCCACTATAGGAGTCTTTTCAACAATGAATTGAATTATGTCCAAATGAGTTTTTGAAGATCCTTTATGATCACGCTTTGGTACACAACTTTCATCAAAAGGATTTTCAGGACAAATCCAACTAGAATTCTTTTCCCAAGCATCATGAATTCCTACAAGTTTACAAGGTATTGGCACTCTAAAGTCTTCATTGGGTGTACCAACAACCTCTACAGGCGAGCCAAGCTTATTAAATTTCTTAAAAACTTCCCTAGCTTCAATGGCAACTTCTCTAAATTCTATGCGCAAAGTTTCCAAGATAAAAGCTTTCTTTTTGGGATCCTCAATATCATGAAGCTTAAGAAACATGTATTGCATAAAAGGATTAAGGCTAGCAAACCTAGCTTCCAACATGTGAACTAAATAAGCAGAAGCAACTTCATAACTAGGAGCAAGCTCAGACAAAGATTTATCCTCAACATCTTTATGCATACTAATATGACTAAAGAACTGCTCAATGTTACTTTTCCCAATAATAGAACCACTACCTACTGAGAGGTCCTCCAAAACATACTTAGGGAACAACATAATGAACTAGAGTAAAGAAATAACAACTATAAAGGAAACTAATTTTTGTGTGTTTTTGATAAAACGATGCAAGTAAAAATAAAGTAAATCAAAACTTAAAACAAAGTAAAGGATGTGTGTGCGAAACTCCCCTTGCAGAAGTCTTCTTTTTCCTCCCCGGCAACGACGCCAGAAAAGAGCTTGATGCGGCACGGTGTTGATAATGTAAAGCACCATCCAGTTGGAAACCCCAAGAGGAAGGTATGATGAATATAGCAGCAAGGTTTTCCCTCAGTAAGAAACCAAGGTTTATCGATCCGAAGGGGAAGAAGCCAAACGACTGAAGGTGATGCTTGATAGCCTAGTGACACTCCAACAAGGGCGCCAATTACGATCAAACGAGTTAGCGCGTCTTCAACTAGTAGCAACGTGGAACCTGCATACAACACAAGCAAATACTTTGTTTCCAATTTATGATGAGGTTATCAATCTCACTAGTTTGCTGTAAACAAAGGAATGAGCGTATCGAGTGGAAAATAGTAATAGTATGCGAGTAAAGTAAACAGTGCGAGTAAAGTAAATAGGTGATAGCAATATAAAGGAAATAGGAGCGGGGTCCACAGTTCACTAGTGGTGTCTCTCCGCAAGATAAAATAACACATGCTGGGTAAACAAATTACAGTTGGGTAATTGATAGAATAAAGACAACGTGATATGTCAAGAGGATCACTATGATATTTACTCTGGGCATTACAACAAGATACATAGACGGCCATCCAACTACATCTATGACTAATAATCCACTTGTGGCGAATCAATCCGAGAACTCCACAAGTATTAAGTTGCGAACAACAGATAACTGCATTAAGCAAAGTGTGTAATATAAACAAAGCATATGCCCTCGAGCATATGAATGTTGTTTTCCCCCTAGTAGCAATAGCACATCTACAACCTTAGAGGTTTCTGTCACTCCTCCAGATTAAATAGAGGCATGAACCCACTATCGAGCATAAATACCCCCTCTTGGAGTCACTAGCAACTACTCGACCAAGATAGCTACTAACAACGGAGAGCATGCAAGATCATAAACAACATAGAGATAACATAAGATAAAATTCAGTACATCAACTCAATCATAACACCAATATTCATCGGATCCCAACAAACACAACATGTAGAATTACATAACGGTGATCTCGATCATGTAAGGCAGCTCACGAGATCTAAACATGAAGCACATGGTGGAGAAGACAACCAACTAGCTACTGCTATGGACCCATAGTCCAAGGTAGACTACTCACTCATCGCGCCGGAGGCAAGCATGGCGATGAAGAAGACCTCCGGTGGTGATTCCCCTCTCCGGCAGGGTGCCGGGAAAAGCTTCTGGACCCTCCCGATCTTCGGGTTGATGGCGGCGACGGTGGATCGCGATGTATTCTGGAAAAGTGATCGGGTCCTTTAGGTTTTTCCCGTCGGGGGGTCTTTATTGGCGAAGGGGCGGCGTCAAAGGTGGACCAAGGGGCCCACACCACAGGCCAGTGCGGGCCAGGGCCAGGCCGCGCCCCTGGTGGTGTGGCCACCCTCTGGCTCGGCTCTGTCTCCTCTTCGGTGTTCTGGAAGCTCCTGTGAATATCTGGACTTCTGGCTTTTGTTTCGTCTAATTCCGAGAATATTTCCTGTGTAACTTTTCTGAAACACAAAAACAACAAAAAATAGGGAACTGGCACTGTGGCATCTAGTTAATAGGTTAGTTCCAGAAAATGCATAAAAATGCCACGAAGTGTAACGAAACACTAAGCAAATGGTGTAAAAATAAGCATGGAACATCAAAAACTATGGATACGTTGGAGACGTATCAGCAAATCAATCCGAGAACTCCACAAGTATTAAGTTGCGAACAACAGATAACTGCATTAAGCAAAGTGTGTAATGTAAACAAAGCACATGCCCTTGAGCATATGAATGTTGTTTTCTCCCTAGTGGCAACAACACATCTACAACCTTAGAGGTTTCTGTCACTCCCCCAGATTAAATAGAGGCATGAACCCACTATCGAGCATAAATACCCCCTCTTGGAGTCACTAGCAACTACTTGGCCAAGATAGCTACTAACAACGGAGAGCATGCATGATCATAAACAACATAGAGATAACATAAGATAATATTCAGCACATCAACTCAATCATAACACCAATATTCATCGGATCCCAACAAACACAACATGTAGAATTACATAACGGTGATCTCGATCATATAAGGCAGCTCACGAGATCTAAACATGAAGCACATGGTGGAGAAGACAACCAACTAGCTACTGCTATGGACCCATAGTCCAAGGTAGACTACTCACTCATCACACCGGAGGCAAGCATGGCGATGAAGAAGACCTCCGGTGGTGATTCCCCTCTCCGGCAGGGTGTCGGGAAGAGCTTCTGGACCCTCCCGATCTCGGGTCAACGGCAGCGGCGGATTACGATGTATTCTGGAAAAGTGATCGGGTCTTTAGGTTTTTCCCATCGGGGGGTCTTTATAGGCGAAGGGGCAGCGTCAGAAGTGGACCAGGTGGGACTCACCACAGGGCAGCGCGGCCAGGCCCTGGGCCGCGCCCCCTGGTGGTGAGGCCGCCTCCTGGCTCCTTTCCGTCTCCTCTTCGGTTCTCTGGAAGCTTCGTTAAATTTCTGGATGTTCGACTTTTGTTTCGTCCAATTCCGAGAATATTTCCTGTGTAACTTTTTTGAAACACAAAAACAGCAGAAAACAGGGAACTGGCACTGTGGCATCTCGTTAATAGGTTAGTTCCGGAAAATGCATAAAAATTCCACGAAGTATAACGAAACACTAAGCAAATGGTGTAAAAACAAGCATGGAGCATAAAAAATTATAGATACGTTAGAGACGTATCACATACTACTATTGCTTTCCACTCGATACACTCAATCCTTTATTTACAGCAAACTGGTGGGATTGACAACCTCATCGTAAGTTGGGAGCAAAGTTCTTGGTTGTGTTGTGTGCAGGTTTCATGTTGTTGCTGGTGCAAAGCAAAGCACTGGACGAGGTGCCTAATAAATTGTCTGGAGCTGTCGCGAAGCTAGCAGACATCACCTTCTGAATTATTGGCTTTTTCCTACTAGTTCGATAAACCTTGATTTCTTACTGAGGGAAAACTTGCTACTGTGCTCATCATACCTTCCTCTTGGGGTTCCCAACTAGGCGGTCATCTACACCAACACCGCACCGCAATCACCGGCCGCCTCCCCGTGCCCTCCGGCCGGCCGCCTCCCGTGCGCCTCCCCTGGTAAATTTAAGTTTAGGATTTTTATTTATTTATTTAGTATTTAGGGTTAATTAGTTTAGTATTTAGGGTTAATTTCAGAACTAGGAATAGGAATAAGATTTTTATAAATAGAAATAGAATTTTAGAAATAGGAATACGAATAAGATTTTAATAAATAGAAATAGAATTATAGAAATAGGAATAGAATTTTAGAGATATGAAATTTTAGAAATAGAAATAGGAATAGATTTTTATAAATAGAAATAGAATTTTAGAAATAGGAATAAGATATTTCTATAAATAGAAATAGAATTTATAGAAATATGAATAGAATTTTAGAATTATAGAAATATGAATAGAATTTTAGAATTATAGAAATATGAATAGAATTTTAGAATTTTAGCAATTCCTCATATATTAATGTAATTTCATATACAATTCATATAGGGTTTGGAAATCTGACATTTGTGAACCATTTAGCAATTCCTCATATATTAATGAAATTTCAAATGCAATTCAAAAAACATTTCTTGTATAATATCTGTTTGGGTTAAGTTAATTTAGCTAGCATAGATGTGTTATATATGACACATATTTTAGAAATAGAAATAGGAATAGGATTCTTATATAATAACTTGTAATAATTCTTTGCAGAAACTATGGATCTCGGAAGAGACGAATTCCAGGAAAACATTATCGAGGACATCATCCGCGATAATGATGACGATGTCACCTCATTGTTTCTAAACAACTCCGGTGAGAGAGATGATCAAAACCGAAGAGATGAGGGAGAAGGCACTGGCTCCGATGAGGGAGAAGGTGTCGGTGAGGGAGAAGGTGCCGGTGAGGGAGAAGGCACCGACTCCGACGAGGGAGAAGTCGATGGCTCCGATAGAACCTTGAATATTACAAAGTCCGGTGAGGTAGATATGTATTAATAAATTAAGCCTCTCCTGTATAGATGGATTATTTGATTTGTGTATATACATATATTAACGCTCTTTCTTATTTTAGCCCTATGGATCGAGCCACTCTTCTGTAAATAAAAGAGGTCCGACCAGAAGGTTGGAAGAACATGAAAGGTACCGGATAGAAGAAATCGGTGAAAATGGCGAACCGATTGCTCCCGTGGCTCACGCAAGTAAATTTATGAGACAATGCGGAGTTCTTGTTAGGGACAACATTCCGATCACCATTCGAGAATGGAAGAAGACAAAAACGGAACCAGTTAACTATGTCCACAAGAGATTGAAGAATATGCTTTGGAAGAAGCTCATGGTTAATTTTACCCTACCAGCGGCACCAGAGGTGGATCGAAATGAGGTGGATCCAAATGAGGAGGATTCAGATGATGATGATCGTCATCTGAATATCATAGAGCGGAAAGTCAAGAAGTGGACTCTTTCAAAGATGGCACTACAATTCAACAACTGGAAGAAAAGATTGTACAAGGAATTTGTCGACAAAGAAAAGACTCCAGTGTTCACTGGAGCATATGAGAAGATAAAAGACCACTGGGACGCATTCGTGGAGTACAAGACTTTGGAGGCAGCTAAGAAAAGGTCAGAAATAAATAAGAAAAATGCTGCTAAAAAGAAGTATCACCATACTATGGGGCAAGGAGGCTACAAGTCTGGCAAGCCTAAGTGGAAGAAAATGGAGGATGATCTAATTGCTAAAGGGATCATTCCGGAGACATTGAAATGAAACGATCGGTCAAGGGATTGGTTTTACGGGCATGGAGGGAAGTTGGACTCAGAAGGGAAGTGTGTATATACAAAAATGCATGACGAAGACCCCCTTCCCATTGATGCCCTTAGAAGCGCATCAAAGGATGTTGAAGAGGGAAGGTTCCATCCCGAAAGAGAGAAGGACGAGCTCACATGTGCCCTTGGGAATGATGAACACCCAGGACGAACACGAACCACACAAGGCTCCAAACCGTGGAAACTCGGGTTTCCCGTGGAAAGGAAGAAATTTCCCGATCGAAGCCGTCAGAGAAGAAAGGAAAGGGAGGCAGACCGCATGTCTAAGATAGAAGAAGAGCTCAAGCGGCAATCAGACTTGTTAAATCGGATGAGCAAGCAAGGAACCGCCGCATCTCAGCCGCAGATAGAAGCTTCACATGATGCTACCGGCCCACCATCTCAGCGGAAAAGCAGCGTGGCTTCCACAGACCTCCCGGAGGATGATGATGAACCAGCAATCCGCTACCCAGTGGATGATATCACGAGTCGACATCTTGCGAGCTACATGTGAAGGTTGTGAACATAACCATGAAGGTGGCGGTTGGCTATGCCTTACCCATTGGACCTGATGCAACTTATCATTGCCGTCTGATTCCACATGGCTACGCTGTTGCCGGGGTGGATGAAGTTATGGGCGGATTTGAGCAGCTGAAGCTTGACCACCCTGCAGGTGAAGGGGATTTGTATGAGCTAGGAGAAGCCAAGAAGACCACCGTTCTATGTCTAAAGGAATACATCGTGCTTTCAAATTGGACGCCAAGGTCTCTAGCGCGTCACCCTTCTCCACCGCCATGTCAGCCTTCTCCGTCTCCGTGTCAGCCTTCTCCACCATCTCCGCCGCATCAACCTTCTCCAGCATACCAGCCTTCTCCAGCTAGTGAGCCGTCTCCGCCACTTCTGCCCACTGAGGCTCAGAGCCAAAAACAGAAGCGTACCATCGCCGCTCCATCGATGAGTCGTTGTAACCGATCACCGGTCCATCGACAGGAGCCCCTCCCAAGAGTACCTAAGGTTCCTCCCAAGAGACCTTACGACTATACTCCGGAGGAAAATGCGGCGAAAGTACAAGAGAAATCAAAGAACTTCTTTGAAAATTTGAAGAAAAAGAAGACCGAGCAGTCCGCCGAGCAGCCTCCTCTAGATCCGAAAGTGTTAAAAATGTTGAAGACCCTTCACCAACCCGATCCAAGGCTTGCATCAGACTATGACCGCACTATTCTCAAGTCAGATGCAGCAAAGCGGTCGAAAGGTAAATTAGTTCCTCAGCTCGGAGAACAGATGAACTCGTGCCCCCCACTCCAAGTGTTTCCCGATGTCCAGTATGATCCGAATATCATAGCACTGTACAAAGAGGAGGCCGAAGCTGTAGGTATGTCTGTTTCTCAGTACTTAAGCAAGTGTGATTTCCCCACGGCTGAAGTAGTAGCATACCAATACCGGCACGGGAGCCCTCTCGTCAGACCCGAGGAGATTCTGAATCTACCAACAAGAATGCGAAAATTGCATAAGTGGTACATGGAAGCCTCACAGCATGGGCAGAACTGGATCATACTGGGAATTAATGATGAGCATTACTTTCGTGGAACTGACGTCATAAACATCGAATTTGCTGAATTATTTCAGTTATACAATCATGACGCCCTCGACAAATCGATGATCAGTGCCTATTGTTTGTAAGTATTATTTTTGTAACTAAATCTTTAGCTCATCTCGTTCATTGCATGCATAATTTTACTCACTATATTATGCAGATTGAAGAAACTCGAATGCAAAAGAGGACAAATCTATGGCATTGGGTTCATTGACCCATTTACCGTGAACGAGCTAACTCTCCATAACCATATCAAGGACACGGAGAATAACTTGGTACGGGCGTTAAGGAAACAAGAAACCATGATAAAAAAACTATTTCCTTACAACTTCAAGTGAGTGTGTTACTGTCTTATACACATTACTATTTTGGTTACTCGATGTTAAGTGTGTGTTATGCGTGTGCGCAGGTATCATTTTATTCTGCTAGTTATTGAACTTGATAGAGGACGAGTACTAGTCATGGACTCGAAACGTAAACCCCTTGAGACATTCGGGGACATGATTGATACACTCCAGCGGTAATTTCAATCATTATGCATGACACTATATCAGCAACTTTTGTTCATTTCCCAATATCAAGTAATTACTAACTTCTTTATTCATTTTCTTTGTCGGGCAGTGCTTGGAAACGGTTCACGGATAAGGCACCGGGTCCCTGGAAAAAGGAGCTTGAATTTAAACAAGTACCGGTAAGTACTACTAGCTAGATCCGCGCATCTCTTTGGTTCTTGTTTCAATACCATTATCATCCTTGATTATTATTTTGATTGAACTCTATTCTCGTAAAGTGCTTGAAGCAAGAAGAGGGGAATAATTTATGTGGATTCTATGTCTGCGAGTTCATTCGAGAGACTTGCTGTGAGAGGGGCAGAATAGAATAACTAGATGTACGTAAACAATATTCACAATTTTATTTTATTACCATCATTTATGTTGAGTTTCTTCATTCATATATATATATTGATCCCCTTCTTTACATTTAGATCGAACGGATGCGGGATCGTCTTCTAGCAACCGAGCGTGTACGAGCAATTCAAGAGGAAGTGGCGGGATTCTTACTTGACGAGGTCATAGCACCAACCGGAGAATACCATCGGCATTACGAGTTTGGAAAATCATAACCGAAATTATATTGTATATATGCATGAACGTGTAGAATGTACCATTATGTAATATGTTCGACCAAGCACGATGAAAGATGATACTAGCTTCGATCTCTATATACATGAAGATATTGTGTAATATAATGATTTCTTTTATATGTGCATCAACATGTTTCAAATACACGAAAAAATCGTATTTCAAATGGCTAGGGTTTAGAGTTTTAGCCGCGGCAATTTTCAGGGTTGAGAGGCTGCCACGTCGCTAACCTTTAGCACCGGTTCGTATTACAAAACGGTGCTAAAGGTCCACCGACGGGGGCGCGTGTGGGAGGCCACGTGGAGGGCCTTTAGCACCGGTTCGTAACACAACCGGTGCTAAAGGTTAATGCTTTAGTCCCGGAAGCGTTGCACCGGTTCCAGAACCGGTGCGAAAGGCCCTTACAAACCGATGCAAATTCCCCGATTTCCACTAGTGGTAGAAAGTCAACGGATTCAAAGATGGACAAAAGAGGTTCAACGAATGGATGAGCGTTGCACGGCCTACTGACCACGACAAGAATGAAAAGAGAAGGAGAAACTCTGCCCTTGCCTTGTGTCACTTGGTGATGCATGGCAATGGTAGATGACCAAATTCAGTATACATGTAGCAGCCAGTATTAAGTATCTCTGTAGTCCAACCAAACTTGCCCATACATACGTACCTGATAGATCGATCGATGTGGGCATCATATGTGCGTGACCTGGCGATGTCATATACAAGTATAAAGAAATCGCCACTTGCATCATTGGTTGGGAATGGGATCCATGCCTTCTTGTCTAGTTCTCCGGTACCACCATTTCTAAAGCTCAATGGAGAAAGTACGATGGCCCTAGAAGATAGACATTGTGATTGGATATATATAATTCAGTCTTTTGTTTCTTCTAGAATCTTTGTTGATCTTTTGATACCTTTTTAATATTTATTGATCTTTTGATACTTTTTTCTACCACATCCGACCTATTGTCTGGCTCGCTCATGGCCCGTACTGAGCCAACACTTGGTCCCTACCATTGCCCTCGACCATCCCTCTAACCTCGGGCACAATTTTCTTCTCTACTGTTTTATGTCTGACCTTCCTAACCCTCCTCCGTGGACTTCTGTACATGTCTCTACCAATGCTTCATGTGGTCATCTCTATTGTCAATGCTTGCCTCTATTGTCTGACGGCATCACTGTTCCCGCCTCATCGGAGCACGAATTATGAAGAATTTGGACGGATAGAAAGAATCAAATACATATCCATTCTTCTTGAGAAAATATCACAAGCCACGAATGCTGGCATTGAAGTTTCATGATACCTCGAAGGAAAATTAACAAAAATCACAACTTTTAGGATAAGCCGTTAAGAGGACCCAAATCTCATGATTTTTTTCGATAAAGGGTGCTTTAAATCTCACGATCTAACCAGTTCAAAATCGTTTCCAACAACTTGGACCCACCAGATGGGTGCCACATGTCAACGGAGGCTATTCTCTCGGGTTTTTTTCTTGCATAATGGACTGGACCTCGATAGAAGTAACACTGCCCAAATGCCTAAATAGTCGCTAAACATATATAGCAAAGTCAAGTTAGCAAGTTGTAGGGGTGGGCAAAAGATGGTCTCATTTAGCCGGTTTTTGCTACTACCTCCGACCATTATTACTTATCTATAATATGGATATATGTGGATACTAAAAATATGTCTAGATACATTTATATTAACGATAGGTAATAGTGATCGGAAGAAGTATTTCATTTTTTTAACAAAGCTGGAAGTCAAGATAGATTTTGCAAAGGAGAATGAACTAGCTCCAATCCGGCCAGTAAGTTTACCCGGTTTGTACCGTACCGGATTTTGCACACCCCTAGCAAAGGTGTGACCACCAACCAAATATGCATGGGTAGTGCCTACTACCTTGACAAGGGAAAATTGGCTATGTACCATTAAAAGATCCGAACTTTAGAAAAATACCATCGAAAGACTGGGCTTTAGAAAAATACCACCGAAACCTTGCTCCGTCGTTGATTTCTACCATCGCCGTCAAGTCCACGTGAACTGGGCCAAATTGACTCGAACTCTCAAGCCCGAACTCACGCACGCACCAGGCAGCAGAGCGAGGAGGGGAGAGCTAAGACCACCGTACCTGCGCCGGCGGTGCACTTCCCCGGTGGCGGCTGCTCCGACCTCTCCTCCATGGTCGTCCTCCAGGGTGAAATCTGCAGCACAATGCGTGGGCGCAGACTCCGGATCAGAAAGCTGTGCTGCTGAGCGCGGAAGACACAAGGGCAAACCTCTAAACGATCTGCGAGAGGTACAATTGGAAACTGATGGTTCTCTCCCCTACTCTCTGGCTTGTAGTATTTCCTGTAGTGTTTGGCCACCGAATGATCTCTTGTGGAGATGGATGCTGCTGAAGTTTCATACGGGGAATCTCCCCTGTATTCTTCCGATTTGTATGAATTCTGCTTGCCTTTCTGTTTGGACAGAACTCTTATTTTCTCTTAATACCCTAATCATCTTATATTCTCCCAAATCGATCTGTTTTTAACTCCATTTCACGTGGAGTTCACGGTGGTGGTACAACTCAATGACGGAGCAAGCTTTCGATGGTATTTTTCTAAAGCCCAATCTTTGGATGGTATTTTTCTAAAGTCGAGATCTTTTAATGGTACAGAGCAAATTTTCCCTGACAAATTAGTCAATCGGCCGAGCAGCTATCCACTAGCCAATCAATCCGACCGGCCGCAGCAGCGGCAGTGGGTTGGTCAAACATGTCCACTGCATCCATCCTCAAAATCTCACTCACTGGACATCGCACTCGCGCTCCGTGCCAGAAGCTAAACGGCTAGCTAGCTGATAACCGATTGATCCAGCTCGAGGAGAGGAGCTGTTGCCGATGCCGACGAGCCGCCGGCCACGTCCGGCCGCCGTCCTCTGCTGCTGCTGCTTTGTCTTGAGCTTCCTCCTCCTCCTCCCTGCCTCCCGCGCCTTCCCGCTCTGCACCGACCAAAGTCAGTACTCAGGCCACCTCCGCCACCGCTCAGCCTTCAGGCCACACCCACAGCTCCACTTCTCCTGAATACTTATCTCTTCTTCTTGTTTCTTGCCTGCGCAGGGGCGCCGCTGCCGCTCAACGGGACGCTCGCCTTCTGCGGCTACGCCGGCGCCAGCTGCTGCGACGCCGCCGCCGACGCCGCCCTGCGCAAGCAGCTCGACGCCGCCAGCGTCTCCGACGCGCCCTGCGCCGCCGTCCTCAAGTCCATCCTCTGCGCGGTACGTACGCCCGCCCGCCCTCCATCTGCTCGACGGTATGCTTCCCTGGATGAAGTCAGCTACTCACTGTAGCAGTACTGTTTCGATCGTGAAGCTGCAGGCAGGCAGGCGCTTGCTACAAGATCTGAAATCTGGTCTTGCTGGTAGTGATAATGGACACACTACTTTTTAATTGCTAGACTGAGGCTTAAGCCTCAAATAATTGACCTGATACTTGTAACATTTTGTTTGTGTAGAGCTGCTGTTTTACTCTCATTTTTAATTGCTAGAGGCATAACCCTCAAATAATTGACCTGATACTTGGTGGAACTTACATCATGTAAACAACATGATATCCAGATTCCGACGAATCCCTAGGATTATTTTCTAGAGTATGATTGCATCTTCCATGCATGTGGCCATGTGGGTTGCTCTACTGAACCTAGCAACTATGTTAATTCTGGTAATAATAGATGAATGAACAGCGACTATACATGAGAAAAGATATAAGCTTTGCGGGACAATCATCGTGTCAACTAAATCAATTACTAACACGTTCATGAGCCGATCTAACGATTCCCTTTTTTCAGAAATGCAATCCATACTCTGCTGAACTGTTCGACGCCGGTCCAAACATCAGAACGGTCCCTTTCTTGTGCAACTCCACCTCCTCGGCGACTTCCGCTCAGTCCAAGGAAACAACAACACAGGACTACTGCAAGCTAGTCTGGGAGACCTGCAAGGACGCGACGATACTCAACTCCCCCTTTCAGCCTCCCCTGCAAGGAGGCGGAAGGCTACCCAGCACACCGTCCAAGCTTACCGATGCCTGGCAGTCCGAAAACGACTTCTGCACATCGTTTGGTGGTGCACCCAGTGAACGATCAGTATGCTTTGGCGGGAACACGGTTTCATTTAGCAGTGTGGAAACTTCGGCCTCTCCGAAAGGGGTATGCCTCGAGAGGATCGACAATGGGTCCATTGCGTACCTCAACATGGTTCCTCACCCTGATGGGTCTAACAGAGTCTTCCTGGGCACCCAAGCTGGGAAGATATGGCTGGCCACTGTCCCGGAGCAGGGTTCCGGAGGCACCCTGCTGTTCGAAGAGGCGACCCCGTTCGTGGATCTGACTGACCAGGTGCATTTCGACTCGGCGTTTGGGCTCATGGGCATGGCGTTCCATCCTGACTTCGCCACCAATGGACGCTTCTTCGCCTCCTACAACTGTGATAGGACAAAGTCATCCAGCTGTACTGGCAGGTGCTCTTGCAACTCTGATGTGGGCTGCGACCCCTCGAAGCTTGGCAGTGATAATGGCGCTCAGCCATGCCAATATCAGGCTGTTGTGTCCGAATATTCTGCTAAAGGTTCATCGTCGAATGTTTCTGAGGTTTGCTTGTCTGAATACGCTCATCCATTCATGCCTTGATGTCCCTTGAACCTTGTCAATTCACACTCTTGTTTGCGTATTCTTTTCAGGTAACATCTGCCGATCCGTCTGAAGTTAAAAGGATTTTTACCATGGGGTTGCCTTATACATCTCAGCATGGAGGTCAGATACTTTTTGGGCCTACTGATGGATACCTCTACTTAATGATGGGGGATGGTGGACAGAAAGGAGACCCTTTTAATTTTGCGCAGAACAAAAAGTCACTATTGGGAAAAATCATGAGGCTTGACATAGACAGTGCACCAGGTAATCCTTGCACAAGACCATCTTTTGTCATTTGTTCGATTTGCTCAAGTTGAAATACAATTTTTTTTCATTTTTTGATCCTTAAGTTTTCTTATGTATAAGAGTAGCTCTTAGTCGTTTATTCATTTTACTAGGAAAAATTTGCATCGGTACTATAAAACAACATGGTACACTTGAGTCCTAACTACCTCCTTCAGTGATATTTCTGTAGTGACATACCGCTGTTGGTACAATTGTATTTAGTAAGTAACTACTAGACACATTATATCCCTGTCTGAAGAAATAACCATCAACATGTCCCTTCGGGGACATCCGTGAACTGTCAACATGTGGAGCGTCTTCATTATTAAGATGTGATCATTTTGGCCCTAAAGCTCTCTGATTTCCCTATCGTTTTCCAGGACCGGGTAAAATCACTAACCAAAGCTTATGGGGTAACTATACCATTCCAAAAGACAACCCGTTCTCTGATGATAGTGGCTTAGAACCAGAAATTTGGGCATTGGGTGTAAGGAACCCTTGGAGATGCAGCTTTGATTTGGAGAGGCCTTCCTACTTCTACTGTGCAGATGTTGGTCAGGTACATTTCAAGATCATAAGCAGTTCAATGTGTGAAGTGCCATATTTATATTGGTAAATAACTGTATGTAGTAACAGTATATCTGATTCGTTATTTTGATATCACCATGGGGCTATAATCAACTGTTGGGGCCTTGGGGGATCTAGCTTTATCTCTACTAATAATATTACTAGAGGTATGATCTGTGGCTCGCAAGTACGCTTTCAATCCACCAAAAATACGCTTGCAATCCATACTCCCGAAACGTTTTTTAATAATATTACTAGAGGTATGATCCGTGGCTCGCAAGTACGCTTTCAATCCACCAAAAATACGCTTGCAATCCATACTTCCGAAACGTTTTTTTAATATGTTTGCAGCTCACGTACCGAACCGGTAACAACAAAGTGCCTCCCCTCCGCTGGACCCTCCACCTCCATTGCCCCAAGCGAGAGAGAATCCCCCGAGCGGCGCTTCCCTGGTCAGCGCAGCGACGGAGACGGCTGCGGCCGCGCACACGCCGATGGCCGCCGCAGTGCCCGGCGCTTCCCTGGTCAGCGCCGCGACAGAGACGGCTGTGGCCGCGCACACACCGATGGCCGCCGCGGTGCCCGTCCTCTCGCGGAACGTGTCCGCGCCATCTAGGAGGCAGCGGCGCGAGGCAAGAGCTGCGCCGGACGCCTAGAAGAGGATGGCCAGGGCGGCAGTGTCGAGGAGCGAAATGGCCAGCGAGCCGCCGCCCCTGTGCATGAACAGGTAGAGCGCCAGCGTGCAGCAGACGACCGAGATAACGCTGCCCACCACAAAGTACCTGTGATGGCACGAATCACCACGCAAATTCAGTGCTGCCCGACTAGGAATATGTAGTGTGCTAATGCTACGTATCTTTGACAAAACTTACACCAGAGCGCTGTAGTTGCTGTAGGAGACATCGACAACGGTGCCCCTGCCCGAGTTGATGATCAGCTGGCTCGCGGTGCCCATCACGACGGCGGCAGCCACCGACAGCGCGAGGGCAACGATGCGGAAGGCAAGGCTGGCAGCCTTCGCGCCATCCATCTTCTCAGCCATTGCCAGAGAATTTCCCAAAAGGATGAGATCAAGATGTGAAGATGATGACCACAACTCAAGATTGGATGTAAAAAGCAGCAGTATGTGAATGTATTTTTGGTGAGCAAGCAACCATTTTGTTAGGGTTCTATTTTTTTTTCTCTACTATATTGCAAGCAAACATTGTTACGCTATGTCGAAGGTTGCGAATCAGTTGCCGCTTGTAGTTAAAAATAGGTACACTGCACGGAAACCTTCAAATGGCATTTATATCCGTCGGGACCAAGAGGACAACGCCACCAGATAGACGTGGGCCAGATCAGTTGTCGTTCAGGGACTAGCTGGCCGGTGTCCAGTCCATGCTGTTATCAAGCGGCCAGATGCTCCGCCTGACCGCCTCCCTACCCCAAACATGGACGCCGCGAAGATGGGCAAGTCCTTTGGGCCCGCCTGATAGGTACACGGTCGCTCAGCTCAGCCGCGGCGGGTGTAGGAAACTGGGGAGCCGCAGAGTCGTGCGCCGGTTCCGTCCATGATGCCGGCTGGGCGGGATTGCAGATCAACCAGAATCATGATGTAGTGGCCTTCCGCGACTGGCTATGGTAGGTCGATGTGAGCTATGGCGAACCCGTGCAGCGATCAGCCGGAGCATCGCTTCGTCGAGCTGCCCAAGGCCAGTTTGCTGCCTAACCTGGCTGGCATGGCAGGGACTCCGATGTTGGTCAGGTATACGCGTGTAGGGGTCAGCGAGAGGAAGCTGCGCTAGCTAGAGGTGTTCAACACACCAGGAACCCGTTCATGGTCAGCTCTTTCGCGCACGACGAAGAGGGCCGTTGCCTTGACGATGGATTACAAGATAAGAGCTACCTCAGTTTTGCCTGAAGGTTTCCGTGCAATGCTGCCATGGTGCCATTAATCCATCAAGGCCAACTTTGTGGATAGATAATATTTGCTAGGTAAGTTTAACTGCCACTTGAGCCTTTCCATCTCATTAACTGCCATTGAACCCCGTGTCTTGTTATATATAGGTGGAAACAAAAGATGGACTAGAAGAAACAAACCGTATTTAAATAGAAAAGAGACACATCGGAAAGAAAGAAAACAAAAATAGAGCCATATTTTAATCAATGTCTGAGTATTCTATTATTTTCTGTAACAAGGCACGGGTTTATACTATACATGTTAGGTGAACTTAATATCCTAGGACACTTGTAAGGCTGACTATAAAGTAAGAGATTGAAATTATAGAATTATATCTTTCGATCATTTTAAAGCGGAGTTTAAGATAAAAATGGTACTAATAATAACCTTGGTAATCTTCTATTCTATACATGGCAAGAGTATCCGGAGATGTACTAGAGTTCATCAAGAAAATGATGTGTTACAACAGAGCGGAGTGATGGAACATCTCAAGTTGAGCAATCCGTTTAAATAAATCATTTTCATTTTATAAATTTTGTTTAATTATTTTCATTGGTTCCGCAGCAACGCGCTGGCATTCAGCTAGTCACTAACTATTCTCTGAAAGATTACCGCGTACTACTCGCCTCATACGTACACTTCAATACTATTAATCATTGATAGTTATATGACTCTGTACATCGGCCCTGCTATGTAGGATCAATACGAAGAAGTTGATCTGATCTCAAAGGGTGGAAACTACGGGTGGCGTGTTTACGAGGGTCCATTGGTTTATGATCCACCATGGACACCTGGAGGAAACACATCACTCAAGTCCATAAACACCATTCCTCCTATCATGGGATACAACCATTCCGAGGTTAATAAAAACATCGGATCTGCATCAATCATGGGTGGTTATGTCTATCGAGGATCCGCCGACCCCTGCTTGTATGGAAGGTACAAGCGCCGTCAAGGAGCATCTTGCATTGACTTTCTCTAAGGCCCCTTGCACTGATTTTTAGCTGAAAGATGTCACTGAACCACTATACGACGTGCAGCACCATTCCCTGAAGCTGTGTTTACAAGATACATCTGCTAATGTGTTTTTTCAGGTACTTGTATGCTGACCTGTACGCATCAGCCATGTGGACCGGCACGGAGACCCCGGAGAGCAGTGGGAACTACACCTCCAGTTTGATCTCCTTCGGCTGCTCCAAGAACTCTCCCATACCCTGTGACACTGCTGCTGGGAGCCCTCTCCCGTCGCTGGGCTACATATATTCCTTCGGCGAGGACAATAGCAAGGACGTCTACGTCTTGGCGAGCAAAGGCGTGTACCGGGTTGTCCGGCCCAGCCTCTGCGGCTACACTTGCCCAACAGAGAAACCTGAGACTAACAACGGGAAGGCTCCCGCTGGTGCTTCGTCGAGCGCGCCGGATGCAGGAACGAGCATGCAGATGGGGGCACTTTTGCTGTCTGTTATCATGTCCCTGGTTTTGATAAGATAGGAGGATCCTGCTTGCCGTAAGACCAGCCCATACAGTGTAACTTAGTATGTATAAGCAGTACAGTAATAAATCAGCCTATGGGAACATTTATTCAGTAGGTCAACTTTATAACATGATAAAATCAATTCAGAAAACATGGCCCTATATTTAAACTGAATCCATGTGAATTTGACCAGGTTTCATGTCAAAGCTATGCGCCCGCTATTTATTATGAATCATACTTCCATCTTGAGTCATTCCACGTCCACTGTATCATGTTTCTTCATAGAAAAATCCACGCTTGGTAAAGTCAAGAGATCACACTGGAGGAATAAAACACAAACCACTCATAAGTCACTGATATGCATTGAACTGGTAGTGTCGTGAGATTCTAAGAAACTGAAAACTCCAGGTGCAAAAACACAATATGTGGCTCTTTGCTGAAACCACCAGCTATGCTGAAACAAAGGTAACCTGGCAATGTTAAGTTGAGAATATCAGAGAATACAATCATCAAGCCCATAGGATAGGAATTCTCTAATTGATGTGAGTGTAGTCTGTGGCCCCAACCAAATTGTGAATGCTTTTTTAGTAATTAGGAGAACCTGAAAATGAACAGTTGCATAAGATGTGAATTTTCTGAACAATTGGAACCGAAGGAGCTAGTAGCAGGTTAAGTGGACTAATCTTATGCTTACGGATGGGAAGAAGGGACTCGAGGGAGACGCGGGCGGGTGCCGGGAGGCCGCTACCATAAAAACTGAGTTGTCCAAAAGGAAAAGGAAACTTGAGACGAACGGCACCGGGATCAGTACGGATTTGAAACCGAGTTTGTCACGAAACCGCACCCGGATCGCTTCAATAAATTTCGAGCGGACGCAGCCACGCACGCCGCCTCCTCTCGTCATCGCCCCGTCGCCTCGATCGCCATCGCCTGTTCGACTCCTCTCCCCGCCGGCGCCGGATTCCAGCCCCAGGTGAGCAATCTCGTCCGCCATACACGAAACCTGTTCTTCCTTCCGTCGATTTATTTCCGGTGTAAATCTCAGTCGAGTTGGACTGAATCTGATGCAGACAGCCCAGGACACGATCTACAACTCGTAGCGTATTGCGTGCCATCAGTGTTGGTTAGTTGCGTGAGATGATTTAGGACTTCAGATTAGAATTATTATTACTGTACTATTATTGCGGGTGATTGGAATCATATATTGCGTACATTTGTTTGTCCCTCCATTATGTTTCCAGCTATTCTATCAATACTTGTAGCAATCATCATGGTTCATTGTTGACTATTTTATTGGGGAGTTCATACCACTTTGGTATAGTATAGGACATCATCGTTTGCAGTTATAAGAAGTTGGTTGGTATGGTCCATATGTGAGCATGTTATTGTACCTTGCTTTGTGCAGTAATAATCATCAAATACAATGTAGGCTGAATTCTACCCAATTTAGTGAAGTATGTAGTCTAGGACCCTAAAGCAGAAGAGTTGCCCTGAAGGTGCAGTTGTTGGTTTCATTATTTTGCTGATTTTTTATGAACATGCTGATTGTTCTGCATAGAATTTGTATCTGTAGTTTGCACGAGCCATGACCATCAGTAATTTCTAGGCACTATATCTGATTTCCTTCGTACTGGCCACACGTGTGCTCTATATGGAATGTGGATTTAGCAGTTGGTGCCATATGAATTCATAGTGTAATCCTGCGACCTCTTTCTCATATGATGATATGCCATTGAGTTAACTGTTTTTCAATCTTACCTTGTATGAAGAATTGCTAAGGCTTGATCTTTGACTTATTTTATTCCAGGTAGCAGTATCTCTTTGCTGAAATCTGACAAGGTGGAGGGCTTTGAAGTCGAAGCTTCTTTGATGTCTGAACAAGACTCGCTTTACTTGGAATCAGTTGGATTGCTGGGAGAGTATTCTCGTACAACGAGAAGAAGGGATAAGCCTCTCCTATCCGTCAGGTCATTTGCCAGTGCTCAAATTCAGCCTAGTTCTCTTCAAGGACCAGCAGCTACTCTTGCTTCTGAATCTGGACACAGCTAATACCATCAGAAAGCTTGAGTCAAGATGGCGCTGCAAAACATTGGTGCTTCCAACAAGGATGATGCCTTTTACAGGTACAAGATGCCCAGGATGTTGGCCAAAATAGAAGGCCGTGGTAACGGCATCAAGACAAATATCGTCAACATGGTTGATATAGCGAAAGCACTTGCCAGGCCAGCTTCGTACACAACAAAGTACTTTGGTTGTGAACTTGGAGCACAATCTAAATTTGATGAAAGGACAGGAATTTGCATAGTCAGTGGTGCTCATGACACGGCAAAGCTGGCTGGTCTTCTTGAGAACTTCATCGAGAAGTATGTTCAGTGTGCTAAGTGTCGCAACCCTGAGACTGAGGTCCTCGTCTCTAAGGAGCAGACTATTTCTCTGAAATGTGCTGCCTGTGGCTTCCTCTCGAATGTTGACATGAGGCACAAACTCACTAATTTCATCTTGAAGAACCCACCAAAAGAGAAGAAGGGAGCCAAAGACAAGAAAGCTATGAGAAGAGCTGAGAAGGAACGGCTGAAAGAAGGCAAGGCTGCTGATGAGGAGATGAAGAAACTCAAGAAGGATGCAAAAAAGAAAGGCAGTTCGTCCAACGACAGTAGCGCAAAACGTGTGGCTACAAAGAAGAAGGCTGCTGGTGAGGGCTCTGACGAAGAACATGCAACCTCGCCAACTCACAGTACAGATGGTGACTTCCCAGCTGCTGCAGACGATTATGATGACAATGATGATGACGATGTGCAGTGGCAGACTGATACGTCAGCAGAGGCTGCTAGGAAGCGCATGGAGGAGCAGCTAAGTGCAGCCACTGCCGAAATGGTTATGCTTTCTACTGAGCAGACTCCTTTTGATGAACTGGTTGAGGAGATCAGTGCTAACTTGGGCAACGCTGCCACTGCAGCCCAGCTCAAGGTCGTGTTGTCCTCCACAACCTTACCTTCCAAGGACGTGATGGATGCTCTCTTTGAGGCGCTCTTCCATGGTGCCGGCAAGGGGTTTGCAAACGATGTCAAGAAGAACAAGGAGTACCTTGCTGCGGCTGTGCCTGATGAAGGAGCCCAGATGCTGCTGCTCCGGGCTATCGGGGTCCTTCTGCGGCGGTGAGTGCAGTGCCGAGGCCCTGAAGGAGGTGCCTGTAGTCCTCAAGTTCCTCTACGACGGAGACGTCCTCGAGGAAGAAACCATTGTGCAGTGGTATGATGAGGCTGTTGCTGCCGGCAAGTACTCCCAGGCTGTGGAGAAGGCCAGGCGGTTTGTGGTGTGGCTCCAGACCGCCGAATCTGACGAGGAGTAAGAGGTCAATCGTGCTTTAAGTTGTCTTTTGATAGTGTTTTAAGTGTGTCAGTCGATGTCCTTAATTTGGATCAGTATTTGAAGTGTCCGATATCTGCGTTGGTGTTTAAACCCTCGAGTTAATGGTTGGTTCTGTATTTATAGTCAGTTAAAGGCATTATCTATGGTCTGTTGTGTCCTAGTGCTAACTATTCAGAATGCTATGATATGAAGTTTGAGGATATCTGCTGCGATATTTGTGCATGCTCTACTTTGCAGATGAAATTGTGTGCTCTATTTTTCTTTTTTCTAATAACCATGTAGAGAGGTGGAACTCTCAAAAATAGAGCAGATGGACCTAATTTGTAGGCAATAATTAGGTTGCTGAACACAATACCCTGTTATATTATCCATTGCAAGTGACAGAAAAGTTGGTTCATCTGTATCTGCATTACACGGGAGTTGTGTTTGCTTTTCACGGATGAATGTGTCTGTTTTGGTCCTCGATATATGTATACTACCCCATCTGATCCATAATAAATGTGGCTTGCACTAAATTAAAATTAGCGACACTTATTATGGATCGGAGGAAGTAGTATTTAATTTTTTTTGTCATCTATCATGGTTACAGTTGATCACCGCATAGGTTTTCACGCGATAGAGAAGGAGAAAAGAGAAGCAAAATCGTTTGCTTGCTCTAGCGCGACCAAGCTTTTGGGTTCTCTCCCCCTTCGTTGCCAGCACCTGCGGCTGGAAGGGGAACCACACGCTTAGCTTGAAAAATATACTTTTCCGTCCCTATTTAGGTGGCACATATATTTTGGGAGATCTGCGATTGACCCATAAACCAATAAATATGGATTATATGTCACAAAAATTATACCATTGTGTTTGGATCGGAATGAACCTTTTGATGGTACAATTCTTTGTAACATGTGGCACATATATTATTAGTCAAAGTTTAGAAACGGAAAAACGAGGGCGCCACTTCCTATGGGATGGGGGTGTAGATAGTATGGTTTCATGTAGAGGCGGCCATGTCGCGGGGGGCTCATCGGCGGCCCTGAGGTGAGCATCGTCGAGGAGGAGAGGGGTTTCGCATAGAGGTGGCATGATGGCGAATAAGGTGGCCACGAATTCTCTGCTTTGCTCTTTCAAGCGGTTGACGTGGCATGGTCTTCCGTTGATCACTTAGACATGTGGATCTAGGGTTTGTGGTCAAGGTCGACGAGAAGGTGGCTGTAATGTGTGCTATTTTGCGCTTTGGCATCTCGACAAAGCTAGCGAGGTCATGTACATGACTGGAGGGAGGTGGGTGCTTGGGAGCTTGGGTGAGGGAGAGAGGACAAGCGAATATGTATGGCATTAGGTGGATGCTTCAGACCGGGGTTGAGAACAAAGATGTTCTCTGGCTATGTGCCATATTGGTTTCAGTCTTGTACTATGGGGTGGGTAACTTCACTAGGTTGGAAAGCCTCTAGGTGATTGCATCTCATCGGATCTTTGGACATCTCTTCCTACCTAGTCAACTTGGCGATGGTAGATGACAATGGTAGACCATGGATTTGTTGGGAGCAGGGACCTTCAAGGGTGTCTTTGTGTTTATTTTCTAGAGATCTTTAATGCTAAATTTCTTACACATGTCTTTCCTATCGAGTTCAACTTATATCCAAAACTACCAAATACTAGTCTAACTATACCCACACATGAGGAAATGATTATGAACATATGCCTCAAAATCTTCTTAAATTTGTAGCTAAACTCCTCATTGTTGCGGCACCATATTATTTGTTGGTCCTTGATAACATGAAGAACTCCAACCATTGAAATATATGGAAAGACTCATAAAGGACCAAAATTTATTGAATCACCACAATTACATGCTACTGTATATGATAGAAATTGGCAAACATACAAAGAAAATTGGCGGGGGAACCGTCTTGATCTAGGTATGCGTATGCTAGTAGCAGTAGACTATCGGCGATCATTGTCGCAGTGAACCAATGGCTCGAAAGTAGCAACTAGATGAGGATGACAATGCCGTCGATGATGCCCTTGGAACCTATCGGTCTCCTATGAAAATCGGTGGGAACGATAAATACTCACAAACTCGTTTGCGAGATGGCGACCAAGCGGTCATGTTAAATTGTACGTACTCCCTCCATTTTATAGAAGTTATCGTCAGTGTAAAGTTATAGTACTATATCATCAACAAATGCTGTGGAACGGAGGAAGTGGTCTGGAATATTTTTTGAAACCAAACAGGATTTGAATGAACGAAACATATACAATGACCCAACACCTTAAAAAAAAAAAAAAACGTAACACTAGGAAAGACCACAACAATCCACTAGCGAATTTTTTTTAAATATTGCACTTTTTTTAAGCAAGTTCAGAAGTAGGATTAGGATAGTGTGATTTGCAAAAGTAGTACACGGTCGCATCCGCCGGATGCAATAGGTGGTAGTCTTATCTGCCGGATGCGATAGGCGCCTGCAATCGCGTCTGGCGGATGCGACAAGTTGTTTTGCTGCTAAGCGCACCCAGTCGGCTTCAGTAGCATCTGCTTTAGAGAACTACTCACTATTTTTATTATTTTGTTTTATTTTTAGTCGCGGCAAATATTTCGGATGTTTTATCTTTGAGTAATATTTCTGAATATATATTAGAAGTAATATTTATATTAATATAGAAAGTGCGTGATACATCGGTATTACATACCGCAAATAAAAATATAGAAAGTGCGTGATACATCGGTATTACATACCGCAAACTAAAATAGAAATACATGATTCGGGACAACTAAAATTAAGATAAAAATATAGTACGAATAACTAAGGCTTGGCGACGCTCTTGCCCTTTGTTGAAGAAGATTTTTTGGCCCAGTCGCTAGGCATAAAGTGGTCGTCGTCATCCAGGTGCAGGTATTTTGCCCTTGCAAGCATCGCCGTCATCGAAGAGCAAACTTATCCCTCACCTCCTCCTCCGACGACGACG
This sequence comes from Dactylis glomerata, assembly GCA_007115705.1. Taxonomy (NCBI): domain Eukaryota; kingdom Viridiplantae; phylum Streptophyta; class Magnoliopsida; order Poales; family Poaceae; genus Dactylis; species Dactylis glomerata. Next base: position 3,171,820 of record QXEO01000834.1, on the reverse strand, counting down.
ATGACGGGCCCGCTGTCGCTCTGGCCGCGCGGGGTGACGGCCAGGACCACATCAGCGGCCTCGCGAAAGATCTGCTCTCCAACATCATCTGCCGCCTCCCCACCAAGGAAGCCGCGCGCACCACGGTCCTCTCGACGCGCTGGCGCCGCGTGTGGCCGGAGACCCCGCTCCTCCTCGACGACGCCCACCTCAGGGACGCCGACGAGCCCCGCGACATGGCCGCCTTCCGCGACCTGCGCGCCGTCTCGCGCTGCGTGGCCGCTCACCCGGGCCCCGTCCGCGCCGTCCGCATCACCGGCATCCCCTTCCACCCGCAGGGGTACGCGCTCCAGCGCCTGGTCGCCAGCCTCGCCGCCAAGAACGTCCAGGATCTCGTCATCGTCAACCGCCCCTGGCCGATCGACATGCCGCTCCCAGACGCCATCCTCAGCTGCGCCTCCCTCACCCGCCTCTACATCGGCGTCTGGCGCTGGCCCTTCCCGGACACTGCGGCCCACCCGCCTGCCTTCCCCAACCTCCACGAGCTCGGCCTTTTCCACACCGTCATCGAGGACAAGGAAGCCGACGCCTTGCTGGCGCACTGCCCCAAGCTGAAGATCCTCTCATACGCCATGGCAGACAGCTACCCTTCACGCCTCCGCGTCAACTCCCGCAGCCTCCGTGCTGTGATTGAATGGCGATGCAGCTTCGATGGAGTCGTCATCGATGATGCCCCCTGCCTGGAGCGACTGCTGCTCGATAGTACTGGCGACCCGAGGCCCATCAAGATTGTCCACGCGCCCAGGCTGCAGATACTCGGGTTCTTGGACCTCCAGCTCCACACGCTCGAGATTGGCGGCATTCTCATCAAGGTAACTGCGCCTTGTAACTTTTGGGTTCGAGTTCACTTATCATTCATTACTTGATTGTGCAACCAAAGCATTTTCTCATTGTTTAATTTGCCTCAATGGCAGGGTGGGATGAATGTGAGCGCTTGTGCCATGCTGCCAAGTGTCAAAATACTTGCTGTCAAGGTGCAGTTTTGGCTTGACAAGGAGGCCAAGATGCTGCCCACTCTGCTCAGATGTTTTCCTCGACTCCAGACGCTTCACATCATGGTACTGCTTGTGTCAAAAGATATCTTTTCTTCTGAATAATTGTTTGTCGATTATAATTCAAGAAGATTATATATGGATTTCAGCTTATTCCAGTATCTGTTGTTCATTCCTGTATAATCTAGAATCTGGAACCATAATGTAGATATCAGTTCTAGCACCTCTAACTGTACTTGGCTGCAATTTCGGGATTGATATACGCTGACTAATGTTTTTTTTGCTAAACTCCAGTCCATTCGAAACAGGTCACCTGATGTTGTGGTTGACACGGATTTCTGGGAGTCCCTGGCCTCATGCGATTGCCTTCAATCTCATCTGAAGACGTTCGTCCATCATGGATTTCAGGGCCAGAAACACGAGTTGGAATTCAGCTGTTACATTATTAAGAATGGTAAGGCGCTTAAGTCCCATGCCATGGTATACAGTGACAGTGATGTGGTAGTGAAAAGATCAGATGGAAGCAGTTCCACTGATGGCGTGGTAGTGGATGAAGGCCCAATGTCAGGTTCTGTTGGTGAGGGTAATGCTTCATCAGGTGGAAGCAGTGGCAGTGATGATGAGGAAGTGGGAGGATCATATGGAAGCAGTTCCAGTAATGCTTCATCAGGTGGAAGCAATGGCAGTGATGATGAGGAAGTGGGAGGATCATATGGAAGCAGTTCCAGTAATGCTTCATCAGGTGGAAGCAGTGGCAGTGACGATGAGGAAGTGGAGAGAGGACCGACCGTTAGTGAGGGAAATGAGGCATCAGGTGGAAGCAGTGGCAGGTATATGTTTGCTTACCCTGCCTTCCCTTGCTGGAGCTTTCAGAAGGCCATTGATTTGTCAGTGAAGGATCCCTTCTATGTGCTGGGGCGTGTCATAGCGCGGGTTAATCTTGTTGAGAATGGGAAGCCGCTCTAGATTGTGTTTTTGATGATGGTGCTTATGCTGGAGACATTTTCACTCAGCAGGTTTACTTTGTGGTGCTAAGGATCTGGTATTTACTTGTAACTTGATAATTATGTGGTGAACTAAGAAGGTAGACTAAGGAAATGAAGGTTTGGAAGCTAGTTTGAGTGTCGCTCTGAGTTTTCTATTGGGGAAACTTAGGATTCTTGGTAGTGGAAGTAATTTGACTGCATGTTTGGTTTGGTCCTTTCGGCATGTAGAAGTACTTGCCACATGCACAATCTATCTTATCCTGATTTGCTCTTTTGCTGCTAAGTTGATAAATTACCTAGTTCCTGGAGGCAATCTGTGTTACATACTAGACCGACAGGACATACATATTGCTATGTAAACTATAGCCAACAATCTTTAACAAGCAAAATTTTCTTGTCTGGCCTGTTTTCACTCAATAAGTTTCTCGTTGGAAACTCTGGTTCTGTGAAAAATATCACTTGCTCATAACTGTAAGTTTGGTTAAAACGACACCCAAGCATGGAGAAAGCGATGAATATTCTACCGACGGTTAAGCCGCTGATGCAGTGGGCCGGGCAGGGAGCAGCTCCAGGGGGCGCCGGCCATTGAACAGCGGAGGTGCTGACGCTCTTGGAATTTTAATGTGCTTGAACCGACGAAAAAGCAATAGCAGATTACAGGAGCTGGTCTCGCAGAGAGAAGAGGAACATGAATTGGTTAAACCGAAGATGCAGCTAGAACCTAGCAATCAGGGGAGGTGGAGTCTCGCATGATCACCTCCTGAATCCTGTCTTGCGCAGCTGCCATCTCGCGTTTTTGAGCTAGTTCAATCTGGAACGGCAGGGAAAAACAAGAATCACATATAGTTCATATTGCACATCATCTCAGTTCTTGCTACTTCGTGACTGAAACGAAGAATCTATGTAGGATTGGAGCGAGCAAAATTGATCAGGCATAGTGTATCTTTTTTTCGCAGAAATGGGGAGACTAAGAACCCGTTCGGAACCTCTCCCCTCCACTCCGCTCCAGGAATCACGAGTGAGCAGATAGAGCTCGGTTTGACCAACTCCGCCAAATTGAACTATAACTCCGATCGCTCCAGGAGCGCTGTCGCGGAGCGGAGACGTCCCGAACGGGCTCTAAACATAGGGAAGCGCACCAGGAGCACCAGAGAATTGAAATGTGAAATTCATACATGTAACCAAAATTCGTGCATGAATATAATGCACTGCTAGACGAGTATGAGTATCGTACCAGATTCATAAATTTAAGCTTCTCAATACCAAAATAAATTTGAAGTTTGAGACGAGTGTTGGGATGGTCGTCCACCATCCTCTTCAGCGCAACCTCCGCTTCAGTATATCCATCCATATCACCAAGGTCAATGTTCAGCCTCTCGAGTAAAGGGAAGTTCCTTATGTTTAGGCCGAAGTTGCCACCGAGGATGTCCGAAGTCTTTAATTCGAACCGAATTTGCTGAACCATTCCTTGCTTTTCATGACCTTGGAGAAAACCTTCTGCGAGCCATCTTCTGATCAACCTTTCTTTGCCGATTTGACTATCTTCAGGGAATATATTTAAATTCAAGAAACAAACCTTCAGATGCGAAGGTAGATCATAATAGCTTAGCAATAATATATTTTTCATGTCCTCTATATTACCACCATTTGTAAGCCCACGGCCAATGGACTGAAGCACATCATAGCATTGATCTTTTGGTTTACTAGCCAAATGACTAGCTAGAGTAATAATGGCTGATGGTACTCCAGCACATTTCTTCAGGATATTGGTGCACACTTGCTCCAGTTGAGAAGGGCACACTGTCTCGCTTCCAAATATCCTCTCATAGAAGAGTTTTCTAGACTCCCTTTCAGAAAGAGGCTTAATCTTGTGAATAAAATCATCATCAGAACAGCAACACTCTTTAGAGACATCAAGATTGCGGGTTCTAAATATTACTCTACTTCTGCTTAGAGACATCAAGATTGCGGGTTGTAATTATTATTCTACTTCTGCAATTACTACCCGTGAAAGCTAATTCATTGCCCCCATGCTTTTGTATCCCATATCATCAATGATAACGAAGTACCTATCCACATGACATCAAATAAGCAATGGGTTATCAACATATATATCAATTATAACAATCAGTACACAAATCACATACAAAATAGACAGGCTATCTAGTATAAAAATAAGCTCCCCTTTTATCTTTATATTAAACATAAGTATATGTTGAAAATCACATCAATAATCCAAAAAATGGTGTTCTTCGTTATGAAGTAAATGAGTCCTCTGCGATTAAGAAAATACATGAAAGGATGATGAAGAAGAGAGCAACAAAACAAGACTTCGAGTAGTTAGTTCCTTCCATTTTAATACTCATAATTATAGTTTCAAGTAATGTCATGTTTATAACTTAAATAGAGCATGCTCTCTACTTTAAAGCTACGAGGTATATAGTCATATTATTTCCCAGATATCCAATATTTAACTTAATGTAATTAAGATTTGTTCAGAGCACAAAGTGTAGCAACCAAACTATGTTTCAAAACTCAAAACTTGGTATATAAGCATAAAAATTGCTAAATTACTTCATTATCCATATATCCATAAAATTTGGTAAATTTACTTTATTGTATATATATGTACACCAAAAACTCACTGGCTCCCAAGCTCTAGTGATCCTATAAAGTTTATAAAAAATTTATATCGTATTTACAAGTTTTGAAAAAATATAAATATAGTCAATGATATATCCTACAAACATGCAAAATCGTAACGCTATTTTTTTTAAAAAAAATTGCAATACACAAAAATGATAAAATATGATGAATTATGGAGTTCTGAAAATATACACCGTTTACTATATACTCAAATCCATACTTCTTTGTTGTGTAGATCAGAGCACATAGTATTTGAAATTGAGATTTTCCCTGTTTGGAGGATGAATCATTGATTACATCCTGATTTGTGTTTACAATTCTCTACAGCTTGAGGGGGATCACCTTGATCTAGATATGCATAAATGCTCGTAGCGATCTTTGTATGTGGACCAACGACTCGAAACTAGGAGGTAGACGATACGACAATGTCGACAGTGATGGCCCTTGGAGGCATATCAAGAATAGAACCACAAGCCAATCAATCATCTACGAAGTTTAGCGGGAACGAAATTATGCTCACAAACTCGACGACAACCAAGCGTGTAGTAAATTGTACTCTCTACTTTATATTAGTTTTTGTTGATTTAATACGAAGTTATAGTATATCACCGACCGACAACTAATACGAATGAAGTCTAGAATATTTTTAACATATTTTCAACTAACCAAGATTTGAATGAACGAAAGATACAAGGGAAAATTTGCTAACATGATACCGTTATTTTTCATCATTTGCCAAAACACACCCCTTAATTGTGTCTTTTTGACAAGTACTATTACAATTTTGACGCGCGTATGCCGGCACACACCGCATTGCCTAAAGTGAAAACTTTTACATTTTGCTTGGTAATCTAGTAAATTGAGCGATACATGAAAAACTTTTTGTTTTAGGGATGTGGTGTGTTGTGGCAATTGTAGCGCAAAATTATAATGATACTTGACAAAGATATGATTGAGTAGTGTGTTTTAACTAAAGCTAAAAAATACGGTGTCTTGTACCATATTTTCCCAACATAGAATGATTTTTTTATAATTTTTAGTAAGAAAAAGAATCTTTTTTAGATCAAAAAGAAAAGGAATCGTAGCACTAGGAAAGTCCACTCCAGTCAACAACGGTCCATTAGCAGTACTACTAGCATCCCACCAAGCACCCGTTCACCGAGCCCCATTCGCTCAGGCCACTCGCAAAAGTGAGGCCTTCATCCCGTCCCCCGGCAAAACCCTAGCCGGCCTCCGCCGCCGCATCCGCCTCCGCCATGGATGTCGCCGGCGCCACTGGTGGAGAAGCATTTGCAAACTACGCCGCCGAAATCATGCAGTACTTGAGCTCGCTGGGGCTGGGATTGGAGGGTCCGTCGGCGAAGGACCGCATCAGTTTCATCGTCCCCTACATCATCTCCCTCCTCCCTCCGTCGTCCGTCCCTGCGCCCGATGCCGACGAAGCCTCCGACGACGAGCACTTCTCCCTCACCTCCTCCGACGACAGGTCCGCTGTCGTTCTGTCTGCGTGGGGTGACAGCCAGGACCACATCAGCGGCCTCGCGAAAGATCTGCTCTCCAACATCATATGCCGCCTCCCCACCAAGGAAGCCGCGCGCACCACGGTCCTCTCGACGCGCTGGCGCCACGTCTGGCCGGAGACCCCGCTCCTCCTCGACGACGCCCACCTCAGGGCCGCCGATGAGCCCCACTACATGGCCGCCCTCCACGACCTGCGCGCCGTCTCGCGCTGCGTGGCCGCTCACCCGGGCCCCTGTTGGAATTATATGTGTCCTGCAACTATATTCAAAGTTATTTGGAATTATTTAATATTCAGAATACCTCATTATGGAAATATATATGTATTTATACATGAAATTAGTCTACATATTTACTATGGAATTATTGCTTGCTGGAATATACTTAAGTGTTAAGAGCTTAAGGAAGCCGGTCGATTATCAGTGGAATACAGTATACTGAATATTCAAAGGTCATGGATTAGGTCACGGCCCTAATAGCGACCTGCATGATTAATGGAATTTAGACATTATTATGGTGCATTGCTCACAAGTACGTGTTCCAGGGACGAACGGGTAAAGTCCGTTAATAGACAAATTGTATCGTGGTTGGTAATTTGATCTGGACTGTATCCCAGAAACTAGTTTGACTAGGAATCTTATATCTGTATAAGAGGTGGACTCTTTAGAAAGACAGTATAAGAAGGTCCCTATCCCCTAGCCTCATATATGCGATTTGTGAGCGGTACCACGGATAAGCGCAGAGGAATAGGGGATAGACCGCAAACCCTAAATTTCTTACATTGGTATCAGAGCCGATGGTGTCGATCCGCTGCGCACACCGCCGGCGTTGTCAATCCGCTGTGCACTCTGCCGTCTAACCTAATCCACTAGAGCGGTCGCCGGAAAATTTAATCCGCTGCTAGATCACGTCGCCGCTCATACTCTGTCGTTCCTGCTCTCGCCCTGCTGGAATCTCTTCAACGACAGGCTTTCCACCGATGTCTTCTCCGATGATGCCGAGTTGCCGAAAATCGCGACGGCTCTACAGGTCAAATCGTCGATGGAATCAAAATTCTGCTGCAACTCTGCTGTAAGGAACCAATTCGCCGACTACGTGGAGAATTTTTCCGCGGAATTTCTTGGTGATAACGATTCATGGTTCTGAGACCTCAAGTTAAACATGCTTCACAACCTTCCTGAGATCCTGTATCTCGTGATCTGCCGCCTCTAATGAGCTAGCAGCCCCGCGTTTCCCGGCGGCGCTCGGACCAGCCCGACGGCCGGCCGAGTTCGAGTCCTCCGTAACCTCGGCGGGTCGACGTGAACCACAGATCGAGGAAGTTTTAGAAGGAGGCGTGCCACCACTGCCGTCAATTTCTACGCGTGGAACACAGATCGAGCATGAAGGCAAGGTTTCATTTACACTCGGATCGAGGAATAAGGTGATTCACAAGATTGTATTCCGCATCTTTATTGTTTGAGATTTTCTTCGGCATGTCAGTACAGATACTCTACGCGTTGCATTCTTCATCAGTTAATCCCATACTGAAACGCATGGAAGAACTCTGTTTTCTTGCTTTAGCAAGAACAGAGGAACATCTGTCGAATTTCAGCAAATCAGCTGATCTGGAACTTGGGCAGCTAGTTTACCAAGGAACAACATCTAGATGGAATTTACTGCTAAGTGTGGGTTGTTCTCAGGGAAATTGCTGGAATACTCTGAACTTTGCTGGTTGTAGCGCACACGTCGCTCCACCAAGTTGTCCTGCTACAGTCGGCTGTTTGGCCGCTGCACCGGGAGACTACGCCGTCGATCGGCTGTATGAAGATATTTTTCTTATTGAACTATACTTACTGGAGGAAGGTTGTATTACTATGAAGGAAAGGAAAACACTCCTCACTCACACGGTATGTTCATTGTGTGTGATGCACTTGATGGAACCTGTAGGGGATTTCAGCAAACTGGTTGATCTGGAACTTGAGCTACATGCTTACCAAGGATAGAAGAAAATTGATTACAGCTGCCGCTGTTTCTGCACTTCACGGAGGGACACCGAAATTTGGAAAGGAAGAAGCACCAAACATGCTGCATATGCTGCACATGGAAAATATTCCCAAGAAGAGAAAATTTTGCCCTTCACTTCACGGTATGTCTAGTTTTATTATTTGCAATGAAAACATTTGATTATTACTACTTCTCCATATAGTTTGAATTTTTTTGCTTGTACGTCATAACTTGATGGAATACGATAGCAAATTTTAGTGTCATGAGAACAATTCCAAAGGAAAATATATATGTATCTACTCATGCAAATGTTAAAACGGATGAACTTTGGAATTGGAAATTATTTTCTTTAAACTCCCTTGTGGAGGAAAAGTATTTTTTTGTAGGACATTATATTCACCTAGAATGAGAAGGAATTTGGTTTATAGTTATCTATTTTTTACACGCTATTTGGAGAAGGAAGAGTGGAAATATTGTTCAATGGAAATTAGTGCATTATAGAATTTAATACAATGGTCACTTTTCTCTCAATGATCCATTGGAAGTTGGCAACACAAGTTGCTTATTTGGTGAAGATAACTCTATATGGAGGAATACTAATAATAGAGACACACGCTTGGAATTTTATTTTTGTTAGTTGATAATTGTGACCTGGTCGCATAAAGGAACAGAATTAAGTGGTTTATTAGTTCTGGAATAATGCTGTCCTTAAGTGGAGGACTATCAGTTATGATTTTTTTTTCGCATTTGCGGTATTCTTCTTTCACTCCCATTAGCGGTTCAATTATTTTATATCATTTACGACTTGGTCACATATCAAGGAATATTATTAAGTGACATATTAATTATGAAATTCTATACTTTAGTGGGAGTTAAGGTACTACATCAATATTTATATGGTATTTTGGATACTCCCACTAGAGGTCAAGTTGTTCAACTTTATTCATTCTTTCATGACTGCACTTGATATGGTTATTTACATCTTTCACAATACAAGTCGGAAGATCTTTGTTGAATTATGAACATCTACTGAAGTGGAAAATCAGTTCATCAAAGGATTTAAAAGTTTGTGAACTGATTGGTGGGGGAAGTACACTTCAGGAATAATAATGAAAATTTATATGAGAGCATGGAATTATTCACTATTGTATTATGGTGTATACTCCACGGTTTAATGGAGGAATATACAGTTTGTTCTTCCCTTGATCATTATGGAATAGAAGAAATTAAATACTACTATTTTGTTCAACAATACATTATCTCTCACGGTCACCGGTAATGTTTAGTGGACTAGAAGGTATTTTTCTCTTTATATTTTTGACAATATATTGGTATGATATGCTACATTACTACAAATCACACCTATTATTATTATTGGGGAATCTAGTGGATGCAATGGTATTGCTTTTGTTTGAGAAAAGAAACACGGTGGAAAGTAGGAATGCACTATCTTCTATAAAGGTTGGAATTACTAGAAATCATGCCGCACCGGAATCTCATATGGAATACTATTATGGCCTAAAGGAAAATACAAGCTAACTCCCAACACTAACATGTTTAGGCAAAGTGGGAGGAATTAAAATGGATCATCATATCTATGTTATTGATGCCTTTTCTTGTGGAAGAAACTCTATTGAGGAACACTAAGCTCGAACAAAGTTTGGAAACTTATTATCTTACCAAGTTAATCACAAGCTCACTATATGTATGTAGATTTTTATTATGCAAAGAAATTTGGCTTAGTGCCACTTTTGTTATTCAATTCTTGACACAAAGGGAATTATGTTTTGTGGAAACTCTTTCTCCTGGAATATAGGGGAAGAGGAAATAAAGATAGGATTTCCTATTTAACATATTAAATTATTGTTTTACAACAAGTTTCACATCAATGGAATAGCAGGTCATATGGTTTTCTATACGAAGGAAGGCGATCGATCTAAAGTGATAAAGTCACATTGATGGAAGTGAGAGCTTGGTTATCTTCTAACTTTCATATGAAAAGGAACTATACTGAGTGAGGACATGTTTTTACACTCATAATAAAAAATTGAGGAAAAATAAATGGTATTGGAACTTTCATGTATTATTATACAACAATACATTAGCCTTTGGAATTATAACTGCATTCAAGCAGTGGAAAAAGGTGTGATCTATGGAATCCCACGCATCATTGAAGTTGTTACAATATGTCGGTTGTTCTTGATAGTGAAGATAAATACATTGAGGAAATTATGGTTGTATCCATGAGGTTTGAAAAAAAAATCCCAGGTACGTACATATTTGTTTTTAAGTACTAACATGATGCAGGTAGACTGATTAAATTCAGGAATTATTTATAGTAAAGTTACAAGTGAACTTCATTTATTGATTGCATTGGATATGTTATTGGTTTCAATCTTTATTCAACGTGGCAATATTATACTTAACTCAATGTGGAATTATTCATAATGCTGATGCTATGTATTGAAGAATAATTGATGCGGAATTTCACTCGAGGAAGTAATACTCGAGGCGCCAATAAAGGTGGAATTTCACTCGAGAAATTAAAACTCGAGGTGCCAAGGACGGCTGCGCTGGAATATTATGGCACAAATTAAGGTACAACAAGCAAACATTTTGAGGGAATAAATCACTTATAGTTCTTTTGATAATCTCTATCAAGTATTAATATGATTGCTGATCCCTTGACTAAGCTTCTTAGTCAGGAGGTATTTGGTAAGCATGTTAACACTATGGGTGTACGAATATTTGAATTATCGTTTTGGACAAGTGGGAGATGTTGGAATTATATGTGTCCTGCAACTATATTCAAAGTTATTTGGAATTATTTAATATTCGGAATACCTCATTATGGAAATATACATGTATTTATACATGAAATTAGTCTACATATTTACTATGGAATTATTGCTTGCTGGAATATACTTAAGTGTTAAGAGCTTAAGGAAGCCGGTCGATTATCAGTGGAATACAGTATACTGAATATTCATACTGGAAAGACTACCCGGGTACACTGATAATCGGAAGGAACTAGGTCATGGATTAGGTCACGGCCCTAATAGCGACCTGCATGATTAATGGAATTTAGACATTATCATGGCGCATTGCTCACAAGTGCGTGTTCCAGGGACGAACGGGTAAAGTCCGTTAATAGACAAATTGTATCGTGGTTGGTAATTTGATCTGGACTGTATCCCGGAAACTAGTTTGACTAGGAATCTTATATCTGTATAAGAGGTGGATTCTTTGTAGAGACAGTATAAGAAGGTCCCTATCCCCTAGCCTCATATATGCGATTTGTGAGCGGTACCACGGATAAGCGCAGAGGAATAGGGGATAGACCGCAAACCCTAAATTTCTTACAGCCTCGTCCGAGCCGTCTGCATCACCGGCATCCCCTTCCACCCGCAGGAGTACGCGCTGCAACGCCTGGTCTCTAGCCTCGCCGCCAAGAACGTCCAGGATCTCGTCATCGTCAACCGCCCCTGGCCGATCGACATGCCGCTCCCCGACGCCATCCTCGGCTGCGCCTGCCTCACCCGCCTCTACATCGGCGTCTGGCGCTGGCCCTTCCCAGACACCCCCGCCCACCCGCCTGCCTTCCCCAACCTTCACGAGCTCGGCCTTTTCCACACCGTCATCAAGGACAAGGAAGCCAACGCCTTGCTGGCGCACTGCCCCAAGCTGAAGATCCTCTCCTACGCCATGGCAGACAGCTACCCTTCACGCCTCGACGTCAACTCCCGCAGCCTCCGTGCTGTGACTGAATGGCAATGCAGATTTGATGGAGTCATCATCGATGATGCCCCCTGCCTGGAGCGACTGCTGCTCGATAGCACTGGCGACCCGAGGCCCATCAAGATTGTCCACGCGCCCAGGCTATAGATACTCGGGTTCTTGGACCTCCAGCTCCACACGCTCGAGATTGGCGGCATTCTCATCACAGTAACTGCCAGCGTCTTGTAACTATTGGGGCTGAGTTCACTTTGCATTCATTACTTGATTGTGCAACCAAAGCATTTTCTCATTGCTTAATTTGCCTCGATGGCAGGGTGGGATGTGAAAGGACATATTCCTATATTCCAGTTTTTAGGTGTTTGATTACAACACAAGAAAATTAATCTTGTGCTGAGCTTTGCAGGAATTTTACAGGTATTGCACAAGACTGATGGTGAAGAGGAGTGGGAAAGGGGACTACTGTAGAAAGGCTTGAAATCACCTAGAGGAGAGAAATTATCAGGGCCGGAAATTATGTTTCAGGGCCGGAAATTCCGCCCCAGGGCCAGAATTTCCGTCCCTGGACAAAATTTCCGGGGGCCGGAAATTCTATAATTTCCGGCCCTTCGAAATTCGGCTAAGTCCCTTACGGAACGTTGTGGTGCAACGCTCTATAGACCAGAATTTCCGGGCCCTCAAAAATTTGGCTAAGTCCTTTCCAAAGGACTATGGTGCAACTCTCTGGTAAGGGGCCAGAAATTCTGTTAAGGCAGAATTTCCGGGGGCCGGAAATTCTAGAATTTTTGGCCCCCGCGATTTTTTGCTAAGTCCCTTATCTCGAGCTGTGGTGCAACTCTCTGGAAGGGGGCCGGAATTTCTGGCCGGAATTTCCAATTTGGAATTTCCGCCCCCAGGCCGGAATTTCCGCCCTAAGTTGACCCCGGAATTTCTGCCCCCTGGCCGGAATTTCTGGGGTAAGTTTTCTCCAACGGGCTGATTTCGAGCTGGCCTATAAATAGTCGTCCCCTACCTCAGATCTGAGCTACCTCGTCCACACTCTCTCTCCTCTATTAAAGCAGAGCTTCAACTCTGTAGATCTCCTTCCCTAGCCAACCAAATCCCCCAAGACTTGGTAGATTAGGAGAGGAGCCATAGATCTACAATCCTACCAAAGTGATTTGTGTTTTCTTCACTTCTCCTCCGTGGATCTTGCCTTGAGCAAGTGAGGTCACCTCAAAGCTTCCTCCATGTAAAAGCTTTGTGGTTGTTCTTGTTGGGAGCCTCCAATTGAGTTGTGGAGTTGTGCCCCAACCTCCGTGTAAGGGTTTTGGTTGGTGCCCCCAATACCACCGCTTAGTGGAAACGAGTTAGCCTCCGTGGCTTGCTCACCGGAGAACAAGGTGAGCCTCCGTGGCGTTGGTGGACTCCGTGTCGCCACACCTCTCCAACGTAGATGTACTTCCCCTCAAAAGGAAGAAACTACGGGAATACATCCTTGTGTCTCCGGTCTCCGCTTTACGGTCCTTTCTTACCCTTACTTGTATCTTGTTTGCGTTTTCTACTCTTGCTTACTTGCTTGCTTGTCACATAGGAAATTCACCTAGTTGCACATCTAGTGAATTTCATTTTGTGTCAAGCCTTAAATTTGAAAAAGGTAAAATTTGTGTAGCGCCTATTCACCCCCCCCTCTAGTCGCCCTTAAGATCCATTTCAATTGGTATTAGAGCCTAGTGCTCTTTGTTTGGGCTTAACCGCCTAAGAGATTATGGGTGACGAGAGCCCGCCACTAAGGCAGATCTTAATAGTCTAGTGTCATGAATGGATGCTATGATGGCAGCCATGGAAAGCCAAAAATCTCAACTTGATGCTCTCACTAGTGGAACGTCTAGTACCACTCCACCAACTCCGGTTATAACCCTGGATAAGGATAAACCATCCTTAAACGAGGATGATCCGGAGAAGGATGGGGATGAGAGCAACGAGGATCCACCCAAGAAAGATGACACCTCTTGGGGACATAGCATGGAAATTCCACATCCTATGAGCTATGACTCCGGAAGACACCTTCAAATGCCACACCTTGCTTCATGCGGCCCACCGCCACTACTTGATGCTTCTAGCTTTGCCAATTGGCAAGATAACATGCGCTCTCACATAAACTTTGTGTCTATTGAGCTTTGGAGGATCATTGAGCAGGGTTTTCATCCAACTTCCAAGGACTTGACCAACTTGCTATCTTGGGAGCAAATTGACAAGCAACTCAATGCCTCCGCCTTGCATCTCATTCACATGTCTCTTACCGAGAAGGACAAGGCGTTCGTCCGCAACATCACCTCCGCCAAGGAAGCTTGGGATGCTCTCACGAACCTCTTCATCGGCAATGAGAGCATTCAAGAATCCAAGTTTGATGAAGCATCTAATGAAGTCGACAACTTTGCCATGCTTGATGGTGAATCTCCCAAAGAACTTCATCGGCGCCTATCGGCTCTACAAGTGAAGCTAGTCGACCTTGGCTCTACCCAATGTGATGGGAGATGGATGAAGAGGAAGTTCTTCCAAGCCCTCTTGCCCTTCATGAAGGAAACAATGAACTCGATCAAGGGAGATGCCAACTTTAGGAAGATGACCGCTCATGACATCTTGCAAGAGATTGTGGCAAGGAAGATCTCTGAGAAGAATGCGGATGATGCTATAGCTTGTGCACGTGGTGTGCGTGCCCCCAACCATGCTTTGAAGGCCAAAGTCTCTTTTCATGAAGAAGCAAGCTTGATGGAAGAGGAAGAGTCAATGGGTGGAAGCCCCGAGGACATGAAGTATGCTCATACCGAGCACATGGCTCTTGCTCAAAGGGCATTCATGAAGAAGTGGAAGTCATCTAGTCCTTCCAAGCCTAAAGCCACTAGAGTGAGGACTTGCTACAATTGTGGTAAGCAACATCACTTCATTGCGGAGTGTCCCTATGAAAGAGTGGAAGATCACAATGGAAGGCTCATCCGCAAGAAGGTTGATGTCTACGCACACGTCTGTTCTTGTAGACAGTGTTAGGCCTCCAAGTGCAGAGGTTTGTAGAACAGCAGCAAGTTTCCCTTAAGTGGATCACCCAAGGTTTATCGAACTCAGGGAGGAAGAGGTCAAAGCTATCCCTCTCAAGCAACCCTGCAATTACGATACAGAAAGTCTCTTGTGTCCCCAACACACCCAATACACTTGTCAGATGTATAGGTGCACTAGTTCGGCGAAGAGATAGTGAAATACAAGTGGTTGTGATGATTATGAGTAGTAAACGCAATTTGAAATAAAAATGGCAGCAAGCAAACATGTAACAAAACAGCGAGTAAACGGTGTGCAAAGCTTGGAAACAAGGCCTAGGGATCATACTTTCACTAGTGGACACACTCCCAACAAATATAAAATAATTGAACCAATAGATACTATCATCAATATGCAACTCAAAATAGTTCTCCAATGGAAAACGAACACTAATCATGCGTAGGGCTATGAAGCACTCCTCAAAGTCCGTATGTACCCAAACTAGATTGTCCCACACTATCACCATGAACGCACTAGATGGTTCCAACAAACACCAACATTTCATAGAGACATTAACCAAAAAGATACACATGATGCACACACTAGTCACCTTTACACCATGATACGAGGTATCTCCGGAGAGTATAATAATAAAGCATAGGAGTAGCATAATATCTGAATAATAACATCTACCAATTCAACTAGATACAAAGCTCACGATCACATAAAGATCACATCATGGGAGAGAGAGAGGTGAACACATAGCTACCGGTAGAGCCCTCAGCCCCGGGGGAGAACTACTCCCTCCTCATCATAGGAGACAGCAAGGTTGATAGAGATGGCGGTGAAGTCGATTGAGACGGTGGAGATGGCGATGGAGACCGATGGAGATGGCTCTGGGGGCACTTTCCCGTCCTGACAGGGTGCCAGAACAGAGACTTCTGTCCCCTCAAATTCATCGGCGGCGGCGGCAGAGCTGCGGAACTCTTTTTGGAAATTTGCCGACTCTCCTAGGGTTTTCCATCCCGAGGCTTTTTATAGGCGAAGGGGTGTCATCAGGGGGCTGCCAGGGCACCCTCACACGTAGTGGGCGCGGCCAGGGGCTGGGCTGCGCCCACTCATTGTGAGGCTGGCCCTTGGCCCCCCTTCGGCTCTTTTTCGGTCCTCGTCCTTTGTCCAGGAAAAATAGGAGTTCTAGAACTTGTTTCGTCCAATTCCGAGAATATTTCCTATGTAGCTTTTCTAAAACATAAAAACAGTAGAAAACAGGGAACTTGCACTGTGGCATCTTGTCAATAGGTTAGTTCCAGAAATCGCATAAAAATGCCATGAAGTGTAACAAAACACAAGGCAAATGGTGTAAAAATAAGCATGGAACATCAAAAATTATAGATACGTTTGAGACGTATCAGCATCCCCAAGCTTAACTCCTGCTCGTCCTCGAGTAGGTAAGTGATAACAAAAGAAATAATTTTTAAGGTGACATGCACCATCACAATCTTGATCATATATGTAAGCGCTGTGAGCTGGGATCAAAAGAACTTAAAACATGGGCATGAAAGATATAATCTTGATAGAAGAAACTTCGCAACCATGTTATAAACATGCAAATGAACACAAACAAAAGATCATGAAAATGAAACAATAAAAGTCAAACGTGTGTTCAAATCATAAGGAAAAACATACAAATGGTTTTTAGCTTGTCCTTAATGAGAGAGCAAAACATAAATGCATAGGACACCTTCAAGTTTAAGAGGACGACTAGATACAAATAATTTGAGAACAAGTGAAACCAACAATATGAATAAATCAATGAAAACTTTGGGACAATGCACATTATACTCAGAATGACAACTATGCTCTCTTAGACGGTGCATAAAGATAGAAGGTGGTGACTCAACATAAAAGTAAAAGAAAGGCCCTTCGCAGAGGGAAGCAGTGATTAAACATGTGCTAGAGCTTTTCATTTGTAAAACTGAGAGATAAAAATTGGTTTTGAGAGGTGGTTGTCTTTGTCAACGACTGGCAATGGGGTTCTTACTATCTTCCATACAAAAATGAAGCAAGTTTTTGAGAGAGATTGGCACTTTTGTGCTCTTTTATAAAGCTTGGCACTCCTCCCCACCTTTTTTTCTTTCTCAAACCATGGCTAACTGATTTCATCGGGTGCCCACCAACATTCACATACCATGGAGGAGTGCCTTTTTTCTTTCTTTTTTTCTCTTTTTTTTTATTTTTGGAATGAGACAATATGGAAGATAGCAAATCCGACCACTACGTCCCCATGAGCTGAAAATAGTGTCACAAAATGAGAAGTATTTTGAAGGTTTTTTGAAAGGTAGCACATGAAAATTTACTTGGAATAGCTTACAAATACCATGCATAGGAGTTTATAGTGGACACAATGGCAAACTTGGTTTTTAGGAGTTGGATGCACGAGTAGAGCTCATACTCAGTACAAGGCGAGGGCTAGTAAAAGACTGGGAGCGACCAACTAAGAGAGCAATAACGGCCATAATCATGCAAAGCGACAAAGCAACATTAAAAGAAGCATAAGATGGCATCAAAAGTCAAAAACTAAATGATCATAGAGGCTATTGGCGACTTGTAAGAGTCTAACATGTGTGAGCATGCGCCAAGTCAACCCAAATAAAGCATCAAGGAGAAAACCAAAATAATGCTTCCAAATAATTAAAACAACGCATGATTTTTTCAAAGGCTCATTAAGCAATCTCAGTTATTTGAGACAAGTCATGCTATAGCAAAACCACTAAGCATGCTATCAAAAGGATATCAAGCACGACATGCAAAAGCCTAGGCCGCAGTCTACACAAGCTCCTTTTTGTACCACTTTTTTGCATAAAGCTTTTTCTCTTTTCCAACATCATTCGAACTTTTTATAAACAACTCTTTTGAGGAAAACCAACATAGATCAGAGGTCCAAATACACCTTGATGTAAAGATAAAACAAGATCTGAACAAAAATCAAGGCAAAAAATGCAAGCTAAATGCAGTAGCAGAAAAAGAGAACACTCATTGAACGATAAGAGTGAAAACTAGAGTGTTCTTGGCAAATAAAAAGCGAGTTCATCTCCTCCAAAAGAAACATGATGTGATCTAACCATTTATTGCAGAAAACAAAGAAAAATAAAACTAAAAACAAAAGCAACTGACGCTCCAAGAAAAACGCATAGTGCATGAAGCAATAAAAATATAGTGTCTTGAAAGGTGACCTGATTTTTGTCGATGAAGAAGGGGTGCCTCGAGGTCATCCCCAAGCTTTGACGCTTGTACTTCTTGGATATTTCTTGGGGTGACAAGGGCATCCCCAAGCTTGAGCTTTTGTCCATTCTTCATCTCATCTCATCATTCTCCAATCCCTACACTTGAAAACTTCCTTCATACAAAACTAAACACAATTCTATTAGCAATATTAGTGTAAGCATAGTAATGAATCAACCATTTTTGCTTCAGGTTTCAATTCAAAACCACCAAATATAAAGCATATACTACTGTAGCAACTTCCTCAAAAGTTCCGTGATCAAAAGAACTCAAAAAGAAAGCGATAAAGTGGCAAACATAAATATTGGCAGAAATCTGTCAAAACAGAACAGCTGACAAAGGTAGAATTTTTGAGGGGTTTTCTGTTGCTCAAATCAAAAAGTGTCCAACTAATTAAAGTTTGGATATAACCTGGGGCATATACACAAGAAATCGCAGGTCCAAAAGATATACAGAGAATTTTCACGAATTTTTACGGTGCAGCACCGAAAACTGTTTCAGAACAGCAACATCCCCAAATCTTACCTCGCTCAAATTAGAGGATTCTCTTAGCACAACAACGAAATAAAAAGGATAAGGAGAGGTTATTACAGTAGTAATAACTTCCAAGACTCAAATAAAAGAAAAAGTACTGAAACTAAAAATATTGGGTTATCTCCCAAGAGTGTTTTTCTTTAACGCCTATGAGCTAGGCGCAGTAATTTGCAAAGATGCTCATGTGGGCGCCATATACGAGCTTGAGGCAAAGGCGCCATATAAGAACTTGAAGCAATAGAGAGCATCAAAAATCATGTACGAAACACATTTAAATCTAAACCACTTCCTATAAAAAATAGTCTTGTAGAGAGACAAGTCATGAAAGCACAAAGCAAAAAGCATAGGAAGGCAAAACAAGTACAACTTCAAGAATTGCAACATAAAGAGGAGAAACTCAATATTGTTGAGATCCATCAAACCATATTTCTCTCTCTCATAATAACTTTCAGTAGCATCATGAATAGAATTAACAATATAACTATCACATAAAGCATCCCTATCATGAGCCACATGCATAAAAGGATTAGTACTCCCCACATGAACAATCGTAGTAGGTGCAGATTCAACAGAATAATTATTCTTATCACCATAATTATCAAAAACAGGAGGCATATTGTAATCATAACTAATTTTCTCCTCAAAAGTAGGTGAACTGAAAACACTGTACTCATCATCATAGCCATCATAAACTAGAGGTTTAGTATCATCACAAGCCAGAGAACAGCTATTTCTCAAAGCATATTCATCGAACATATCATCATAATAAGGAACATGGATAATACTAATGGTACAACAATTATTAAGCTTAGAATTTGCACCAAAAAGATTTTCAATATCAAAAGTAGAGTGCTTTTCCCAATCATGATCACTAACATAGGTAACAAGCATGAGAACATCATCCCAATCAGAATTATCATAATCTATGGCATGATCATAACGCTTAGGGGAAGATACCGTGTCCTCTCGCCTTTTGCTCCTCTTCTTCTTCTTCATACTCTTCTTACTCTCTCCTTTAGGAGGAAGAGACTTAAAGGGCATCTTCTCCACATATTCTCTAGGAGGGAAAGGCATCTTCTCCACATAAGCTGGTTTGCTGACAGAAACAACAGAAGAAACTTTGGAGGATTCCTCCTCTCTATTAATAAGATCGAAACATCTATTAGTCCTGTCATAGCTTGGCAAAACATCATGTTTTATAAGATCTTGTAAGTAAGTATTTGCGAGGCAATCTTTAGCACAATAGAGACGACAACCACGAAGGGTGCTATTAATATCAACATCTCTCATATCAACCAAAGAAATCTTTCTAGATATCTCTTCACAATTCAAAAACAAAGTAAGCTCATTATGCTGATTGAGAGTAATCTTATCATCACAATACAAATTTGTGGTACTCGTTCGATTAATTGGGCATTGAAAATTAAAGTGACCCGTTTTACCGCAAAGTTCACAAAGAAAATGATAAAGCTCACAAACCCTTTCACCAAGCATATCTAGATCCCTGAGCCACATACTGGTTTCTTCATTTGCGTGGTGGACACAATAATCTTCCTTGTTGTAACTCTGTTCACAAGGTCTATGTATTCCACAAAAATTAACATGCTTGTAGGAAATATGACTTTCAGAGGTTCGAGCATGTTTATTACAATCATCAATAACAATATCACTTTCTATGCAAGTGTCATTAAAAGGTTCATGATACACGTCCCCATTTCCTTTAGGAACATTCATATGGGAAGCAAAGGCTTTAAAGCAATCAACCATAATTTGAGGATCAAGACCATATTTAGCACTAAGCTCTTGAAAATTAGCAGTTTCAGCGAAAGACTTAATGCAATCAAACTCGTAATTCATACCTGATCCTTTACCTTTGTCGCTATCCCAACCTTCAATATTGTTTTGAATTATTTCAAGCAGATCCCACTTGGTGTCAACATCCTTGCTTGTGAAAGACCCATCAAAGCATGCATCAAGATAGTCCAAGTAATATCCTGAAAGCCTTGCATAAAAATTATTAATAACAATATTACGGGGAAGATCATAAATAGGACATTTATGCATTAGTAACTTCAATCTTCCCCATGCTTGGGCAATGCTTTCTCCCTCATGCGGATGAAAATTATAAATGTAATTTCTATCTTTATAAACCTGACTAGAAGGATAGAATTTAGAATAAAAGAGAGGTACAATTTCCTCCCAGTCAATAGATCAACCATCCTTCAGGTGTTTTATACCATTCCTCAGCTCTGCCTTTCAGTGAAAAAGAGAATAGCTTCTTCTTAACTTGGTTCATTGAAATACCTGCACACTAGAACAACTCGCATAATTCATGTATAAAAAGCAAATGATCACCAGGATGGATAGTTACATCTCCTAAATAGTAGTTATCCATGGCACGTTCAACAATCTTCATAGGTATTTTAAAAGGATGAGGAGCACAAGCATCATTAGAAACATCACATATGGGAGACAAAATATTATCAGAATAAACTTTCTCCACTAAAGCTGTGGAACTAAAAATATCATGCTTAACAAAACCAGCTTCCCCAAGCTTAGACTTTTCTATATCATTAGCAATAACGGGATTCAAAGCATTCGTACTAATAACATTGCTATGCGAAATAAGCTCCAAAGGTTTTTCAATTTTCTCTTCAAATCTAAAATCAGAAAAAAAGACTAAAGAACTCTTTATTTTCCATTAAGCCTAACTAGTGAAAATAAAAATAAGAAACAAAAAGTTATAATTGCAGAATCTAAAGGAAATAACTCTGAGCACTCATACAGGAGGATGCGAGTACCTTTTACCTTACCTCCCCGGCAACGATGCCAGAAAAGAGCTTGATGTCTACGCACACGTCTGTTCTTGTAGACAGTGTTGGGCCTCCAAGTGCAGAGGTTTGTAGAACAGCAGCAAGTTTCCCTTAAGTGGATCACCCAAGGTTTATCGAACTCAGGAAGGAAGAGGTCAAAGCTATCCCTCTCAAGCAACCCTGCAATTACGATACAGAAAGTCTCTTGTGTCCCCAACACACCCAATACACTTGTCAGATGTATAGGTGCACTAGTTCGGCGAAGAGATAGTGAAATACAAGTGGTTGTGATGATTATGAGTAGTAAATGCAATCTGAAATAAAAATGGCAGCAAGCAAACATGTAACAAAACAGCGAGTAAACGGTGTGCAAAGCTTGGAAACAAGGCCTAGAGATCATACTTTCACTAGTGGACACACTTCCAACAAATATAACATAATTGAACCAATAGATACTATCATCAATATGCAACTCAAAATAGTTCTCTAATGGAAAACAAACACTAATCATGCGTAGGGCTACGAAGCACTCCTCAAAGTCCGTATATACCCAAACTAGATTGTCTCACACTATCACCATGAACGCACTAGATGGTTCCAACAAACACCAACATTTCATAGAGACATTAACCAAAAGATGCACATGATGCACACACTAGTCACCTTTACACCATGATACGAGGTATCTCCGGAGAGTATAATAATAAAGCATAGGAGTAGCATAATATCTGAATAATAACATCCACCAATTCAACTAGATACAAAGCTCACGATCACATAAAGATCACATCATAGGAGAGAGAGGTGAACCACATAGCTACCGGTAGAGCCCTCAGCCCCGGGGGAGAACTACTCCCTCCTCATCATGGGAGACAGCAAGGTTGATGGAGATGGCGGTGAAGTCGATGGAGACGGTGGAGACGGTGATGGAGACCGATGGAGATGCCTCCGGGGGCACTTCCCCGTCCCGACAGGGTGCCGGAACAGAGACTTCTGTCCCCCAAAATTCATCGTCGGCGGCGGCGGAGCTGCGGAACTCTTTCTGGAAATTTGCCGACTCTCCTAGGGTTTTCCGTCCCGAGGCTTTTTATAGGCAAAGGGGCGTCATCAGGGGGCTGCCAGGGCACCCTCACACGTAGGGGGCGCGGCCAGGGGCTGGGCCGCACCCCCTCATTGTGAGGCTGGCCCCTGGCCCCCCTCCGGCTCTCTTTTGGTCCTCATCCTTCGTCCGGGAAAAATAGGAGTTCTGGAACTTATTTTGTCCAATTCCGAGAATATTTCCTGTGTAGCTTTTCTGAAACACAAAATAGCAGAAAACAGGGAACTGGCACTGTGGCATCTTGTCAATAGGTTAGTTCCAGAAATCGCATAAAAACGCCACGAAGTGTAACGAAACACAAGGCAAATGGTGTAAAAACAAGCATGGAGCATAAAAAATTATAGATACGTTTGAGACGTATCAGAGATGAAGGCCAAGTCACACCCTCCAAGAAACTTTGATAAGAAGAAAGCCGTTCCAATACATGCATTGACGACTCAAGAAGAATATCTCTCCGGTGATGATTCAAGTGATGGTGAAGAAGTAGGGAAGGCCGCCATCGCCATCGTCAAGCCTACCTCTTTATCATCCCTCTTTGCTTTCGCAAATGAGTCCAAGTGCTCCAACTTTAAGGGAACATGTCTAATGGCTCACGCTACAAAGGTATCACCTACCTTTACACCCATCATACCTAGAAGCCTATCTTTGATGGATTGTGTTGATGCTAGTAATGATAAGGAAGAGCCTAATGAATTTGACTTGTTCATATCAACCTTGCATGGGGAGACCAAAGCTCGCTTTGAGATTCTCCTAGATCAATATAACGAGTCTCTCAAACTTAATGATAAAAATGAGGAACACATCTTTGAGCTAGAAGGGCATGCTCGTGAGTATACCGATGAAATTGCCACACTCACTCAATCCCTTGAGGTTGAGCAAGACCTAAGGATGGCACTTAAAGCATCCAAGTTGGGTCTTGAAGAGTCTCATAATTTGGACATTGCTAGGCTTAAAAGTGATCGTGATATTGCTCAATCCGTTGCTAATGAACTTAGGTTGCAAAATGAAAAACTTAATCTTATAATTGCTAAAGAAGCAACCAAGTTCCCTTCTAGCACTTTTGTTGTAAGTACTTGTCACACTAACCCTCTTTATGAGAAAGATCCCCCCAATGGTGACACAAGGCTTGATGAGCTTTTGAGTGCTCAAAAGCAACATGGTGACAAGATCGGTATTGGTTACATCTCCAAGTCTAAGAAGAAGAGGAACAAGAAGAAGAACAACAAGAAGACGAAGTTTCTCATACCTACTCCACCTCCTAAGAAGCACATTCCAAATGACATATGCTTTGATGAGGATGGCAATGTTTTTGAGGAGGAGGGGGAGCTTGTGAAGGAGGTGGTTGGGAATGCCAAAAAGGCAATGCCCAATCACAACGACTTTGCAGGAAAATATAACCCGTCTTATGTTCTTCGCCGTGCTTATGATGGGCATGTTTATGCTAAATGTGTTGGTTCGCCTAATGAACGCATTGCTTGGTCTATTTGGGTTCCTAAGACCCTTGCCACTAACAAAAAGGGACTCATTGAAAAATGGGGACCTAAAAACAAGACTTGATTCCTTGTAGGGCTTTGCTTCCGGTGCGGGACAATGGATAATTGATAGTGGAGCTACCAATCATATGTCCGGAAGCAAAGAGTTGGTGAAGGAGCTTCACACCAGTTCATCTAGTGTGGGCTATGTCACCTATGGAGACTCCTCAAGGTCAAAGGTATTGGGTCTTGGTAAAGTTGTGATATCTCAAAGTGTTACCATGGAAGATGTCATGCTTGTTGAGACTCTCTCTTATAATTTACTTTCCGTAGCTCAACTTGCTGATATGGGCTTTGCAACTTTCTTTGATGTTGGGATTGTGGTTATTTTGTGGAGAAAGTCTCTTAAAGTAGCTTTTGTTAGGCATGTTGAAAACGGCTTATATGTGATTGACTTCTCAGAGAAGGTCACTAAAGCCGCCACTTGCCTAATGGCTAAAGTTGATGTGGGATGGCTTTAGCATCGCCGGCTAGGCCACGTCAATATGAGAACTTTGCAAAGTCTCTACAAAGGTAACCACATCCTTGGACTAACCGATCTAACCTTTGCCAAAGATCGTGTGTGTAGAGCTTGCATTGAAGGAAAGATGCATGAACTTCCTCATCCTAGCAAGAAGATCATTTCTTCTAAGAGGGTCTTAGAGCTCCTCCACATGGACCTCTTTGGCCCTCCATCTCACGCAAGTCTAGGAGGAAAGAAGTATTGCTTGGTGATTGTTGATGACTACTCAAGATATACATGGGTCTACTTCTTCAAGCACAAATACGAGACCCAACAAACCGTCATGGACTTCGTCAAGGAAGTGAAACATCAATATGGCCAAGATATCTTGATGATTCGAAGTGACAATGGGACGGAGTTCAAGAACTACACCGTGAATGAATTCTTGAGTGATGAGGGAATTCGTCATCAATACCCATTGCCCTACACTCCGCAACAAAATGGTGTAGCCGAGCGGAAGAACCGGACCTTGATGGACATGGCTAGGACAATGTTGGCGGAGTTTAAGTCTCCGTATAACTTTTGGGCTGAAGCTATCAATACCGCTTGTCATGCTTCTAATCGGCTATATCTTCGCAAGGGCTTGAACAAGACTCCGTATGAGATCCTCATCGGCAACAAGCCTAACATCAAATACTTTCAAGTATTTGGTTGTAAGTGCTTCTATCTTAGAAAGGGTGTTCATTTGTCCAAGTTTGACTCTAAAGCTCTTAAGGGTATCTTTGTTGGTTATGCCACCGAATCTCATGCTTTTAGAATCTTTGACAAAGAGTCCGCTCGTGTTGTTGAAGTTTCTAACGTGAGATTCGACGAGAATGACGGCTCCCGTGTGGAGCAAAGTGGTGTTTCTGATGTAGGTGACGAAATACCTCCCCAAGCCATAAGAAGAATGGGTGTGGGACATCTCATACCCGTTGAGGGACACCTTTTGGCAGAAGGAGAAGGACTATGCTCTACTCAAGTGGAGCCTTCACCTTCACAAGCTCCACAAGCTTCACAAGGTCCGATTGATGCTGACCAAAGACAAGCTCTAGACCCTCACCCAAGCGAGCAAGGCCAAGATCAAGACCAAGTGGACGGTGGTGATTCTTCACCAATGGTAGATCAAGGCCAAGCTCAAGATGATGAGCATGCTCATGATGATGATCAAGCTCAAGTTGAAGGTCAAGGCGAGGACTAAAATAGTGGTGATGACCAAGTGGCTTCTCAAGAGTCTTTTGAAGAAGCTCAAGCTCGCCGTGCAAGGAAAGTGGAAGATGTTCTTCGCAAGGGGAGCCATACCTTGGAAAGTGTAATTGGAAGTGTGAGGAAAGGGGTTTCTATAAGGAGACAATTAGCCAACTTTAGTATCCATCATGCCTTTGTCTCTTGTGTGGAACCTCAAAAGGTGTTTGAGGCACTTGAAGACCCGGATTCGGTAGAAGCTATGCACGAAGAACTCAACAACTTCAAGCGCAACAAAGTATGGACTTTAGTGGAGAAGCCCAAGAATTGCCGCAATGTCATTGGAACGAAGTGGGTGTTCAAGAACAAACAAGACGCCAATGGGATTGTTGTGAGGAACAAGGCTCGCTTGGTTGCTCAAGGATACTCTCAAGTTGAAGGCATTGACTCTGGGGAGACCTACGCTCCCGTGGCTCGCCTCGAGTCAATCCGTATCCTCCTTGCTTATGCTTCTCACTTCAATTTTAAGTTGTATCAAATGGATGTGAAGAGTGCTTTTCTCAACGGTCTTCTACATGAATTAGTCTATGTGAAGCAACCCCCGGGCTTTGAGGACCCACATTTCCCGACCCATGTCTACAAACTCGATAAGACGCTTTATGGCCTTAAACAAGCCCCACGCACGTGGTACGAGCATCTTAAAGAGTTACTAGTAGACCGTGGGTTTGAAATTGGACTCATTGATCCAACTCTTTTTACTAAGAAAGTCAATGGGGGAGCTTTTCATATGCCAAATTTATGTAGATGATATCATTTTTGGCTCTTCTAACAAAATCTTCAATGATGAATTTGCAAAGCTAATGACAGACAAATTTGAGATGTCCATGATGGGAGAATTGAAATTCTTCCTTGGCTTTGAAGTTTGGCAATTGAGAGGAGGGACCTTCATCAACCAAGCAAAGTACATCCAAGACATGCTCAAGAAATTTAACATCGACTCCGGAGTTAAGGGAGCTAAAACCCCAATGCCGACAAAGGTTACTCTTGATCTCGATCCTAGTGGTAAGGTTGTGGATCAAAAGCTTTACCGTTCTATGATTGGCTCTCTACTCTATCTTTGTGCATCTAGACCTGATATCATGCTTAGTGTGGGAATGTGTGCATGGTACCAAGCAGCCCCAAAGGAAAGTCATTTTATGGCCATGAAAAGAATCTATCGATATTTGATTCATACCCCAACTTTTGGCCTTTGGTACCCAAAGGGATCAAGCTTCGAGCTTGTTGGGTACTCGGACTCGGATTGGGCGGGAGACAAGGTGGACAGGAAATCAACTTCCGGGGCTTACCAATTTCTTAGTAGGTTCTTGGTTAGTTGGTCTTTTAAGAAGCAGAATTGTGTGTCTCTCTCCACCGCTGAAGCCGAGTATGTGTCCACGGTGAGTTGTTGTGCTCAACTCCTTTGGATGCGGCAAACGTTGAAGGACCATGGAGTTTATTGTGACAAGGTTCCACTCTTATGTGACAATGAGAGTGCCATCAAGATTACTCATAATCCTGTTCAACACAACAAAACGAAGCACATTGAGATCCGACATCACTTCATCAGGGACCACGTCAATCGAGGTGACATTAACTTGTCTTATGTAGGTACAAATGATCAACTCGCCGACATCTTCACGAAGCTCCTTGATGAAGCAAGATTCTGAGAGTTGAGGCATGAGTTGAATATCATTGATTCTTGCAATGTGGCTTGATAGTGTGCACTCATTCCCATACGATAGCACGTGTTCTAATCTAGATATGGGCATGAACATAGGGGGAGTGCGGTCCTAATTCATTGGACTATCCCTCCCCCATTATGTCAAAAGTAATGAAATCATTCTCTTAATATCATTTTGTGATATGTGAGCTTCAATGATGAGTATTGGTTATGGACCCAAGATATATCTTCGCGATCCAATGCCAAAACACTCATATATGGTGGCTTCGGCCACCGACCCCTTCTTTGAAGAGTTTATTCCTTGAAAATCTCTTGAGTTTTTGTTGCGCTTTCTTGTTTTTTGGTTGCTCCTTGATATGGGAAGGCACTTATGTTGGTTTTTACCGAGTTGTTTTGTTGTCTCTTGCAACATTAAGTGTCGAGAACCACTCCATGTTTGTTTCTCTAACCTAAGCCCCCATCATCTCTAAAGCTCTTCCGTCTAACACACAAGTCAACCTCTTGTTTTACCTTGGCTCTTGATGAGATGGCCGGACTTTCCGTGTGCAAGTGATAGAATTCTTCCAATGGGTGGAAACCCTTATTTCCTTAGCAAATTTTCATGCCTCCATGTACTCCTTCGAAGTGGTGCACTTTGCAGTATATGGGCCAGAAATTTGCCCCAGAAATTTGGGCGGAAACGTTAAATTTCCGCCCCCCGGAAATTCCATCACTTAACCCGGAAATTCCGGGGGCCAGAAATTCTGCCCCCAGGGCCAGAATTTCTGCCCCCTGCGGTTAGTCTATATAAAGGGAGGGACCGGGGTGAAGATACCTCTTGGCATCTTCTTCCACCCCCGACCCTCTCTCTCCAAACCGCCGCCGCCGCCTCATCAAGGACCTCTCCGGCGACTCCCTAGCCGCCGGAATCCCCGAATTTCACTGGTCTACGCTCCTCTCGGTGTGGGGGTTCCTTTCCTCCACGTGGTTTTCGCCATGGACGACGGTATTGCCCCAAATCTCTCTCCCTAGGTGCTCATGCCCTAGATCTAGATTCATTTGGGTTGATCCTTTTTCATCGAAAGGAGCATGTTCTTGTGGTAGTATCCCGTATAGAGAACTTAGGATTGAACTTAGTTCGTGCCGATCTATCTTTTCTAGAGATTTTTGCATCTATTTTGTAGTTTTCTCACCAGGGCGGAATTTCTGCCTCTGGCGCCGGAAATTCTGGGGTGGCCGGATATTCCGGCCTTTGGGGCGGAATTTCCGCCCCCCCCCCCCACCGGAATTTCTGCCCCTCTGCTAAGATTAATACAACTTAGATGCATCATCTCTAGAATGTTTCTGCCCCTCTAGTTCCCTCCTATGTTCTTTCTAGCTATCTTATCGACTTGTGTGTTCTCACCCCCATGCTTTTTCTCCCACCTTCTTTCACAGGTGGCTCTAGTTCTTGTCCTAAACGTGATCAGCGCGGCCGTTTTGCTGTTCGCAAGCGGAACTTTCAGTTCTCTAATGAGGGAACTCTTGAAGACGAGTATTTGACTCGCCAAGCTGATCAGGAAGCTGCCCGAGAGGCAGCAAAGGAGAAGGCAGCTAGGGCGGCCAAGAGGGCTGCTCACAACCCCTCATGGGCTCCTCGGATCAACTATGATTCTATGAACTCTGTGGAGTACAGTGCTTTGAGGTAGTTAGACTGGTTTTTTGAGGCAAGAGATGAAGAGCTTGAGGATACTCATTTCTGGTGTGTTGCTCAGAAAGGTATTTATGAAGATATCTATCGTCCTATGTCCCAGCGGGTGTGTTACATGCACGTGCTGGATCGTACCCATCTCAGGAAGAAGTCTGAATATTTTGGTGATGCTCTGGGAATCATGAAGAGGCTTGGTTTGTTTCCGCTTATGGATATTCAGTGTCACTATAATGAGAAGATCATCCAGCAGTTCTATGCCACTCTCTCATTTCAAGCAAATGAGTCTCTCTCTTTCAGGTGGATGTGTGGGGATACCATGCGTGAGTCCAACTTCTATGAGTTTTCCCAGCTTTTGAAATATGATTTTCAGGGTTACAGTGTGCCAGTTGGTCATCGTGTGCATCTGCATGGAGTTCAACCGGATAAGAATCGCTTGGCTCCCCTTTACTCTTCCAAGGGGAAGATTGGCACCATTAAGGGTTTGCTCCATCTGTACAACATTTTGCTTCGCATGTTCAGGGAGAACATCTCACCCTCTGGAGGTAATCGGGATGCTATTCGTGCTGCCCTTGTTGAGCTCATGTATCTTTCTCACCGCTGCTTTGTGAGTACCGATCCGAATGAAGACTTCAAGCTGGATGTGATGCACTACATCTTCAATGAAATGCATGATGCCATGGTCTCCAAGCGTACTCCACGCTATACTCCACGCTATGCTCCTTACATCATGCTCCTTATTAATCAGAAGGTCAAAGCCATGGATTTCTCCAAAGGGACTCGGAACACAAGCTCAAGTGAATGAATGTGATCAAGCCAACGGAGGAGAAGGACGCAGCCAAAGGGAAAGGGAAGAAGCAGGTTCCTAAAGGTGGTGATGACTTTGAGATGGGTGACCCTATCTCTCCTCTGCGCAAGACATCCTCTGCTCGCCCATCTCGCAACAAGAAGCTTTCTCTGTGGCAACGCACTCTCTTGTGCATCAATGTTGCCATCCACAAGGAAAACTACGCCGCCTATGAAGAGAGAAGGGACATCATTCACAATCAGCAGGCTCTTTCTCGCGAGATTCAGCTTCTTCAAGACCCCTCAGCTTAGCTCTCTCCTATTCCTGCACCTAAGTACATTCTGTATGATCGGTGCCAAGAGGACAACGGCGTCGATTGGGCTAAGGTGGAGGCTCTTTCCAAGATTAGGAGTAATGAGGAGTTCTCCGGGTGTGATAAGGAAGATGTGGATGCTGCGGATGATGAGGACGAGTTCGATGATGAGTGATCTTCTTGTGGAGAGTAGCATCACTCTTCTCCCTTTTTGGTGTCCCGATGCCAAAGGGGGAGAAGTAGTTCTATTAGGATTTGCTTTGGGTTGGGAGTTAGTTTTATTTGCTTTCCGTTCTCTTGGACTATTTGTGTGGAGCTTTGGTTGAACTACTCTTATTGTAATAGGCTAGTCGAACTTCGTGCTCTTTGGTACTATCGTCCTCTCCTAGTGTGTGCAAACTGTTTCTTATTATCTTGTTTATACCTTGCACTTGTCTAGGGGGAGAACTTGTTCTTGCTCTCTATTGCAAATCCTTGTATTGTCATCAAACACCAAAAAGAGGGAGATTGAAAGGACATATTCCTAGATTCCAGTTTTTGGGTGTTTGATTACAACACAAGGAAATTAATCTTGTGCTGAGCTTTATAGGAATTCTACAGGTATTGCACAAGACTGGTGGTGAAGAGGAGTGGGAAAGGGGACTACTGTAGAAAGGCTTAAAATCACCCAGAGGAGAGAAATTATTAGGGCCGGAAATTATGTTTCAGGGCCGAAATTCCGCTCCAGGGCCGGAATTTCCGCCCCTGGACAAAATTTCTGGGGGCCAGAAATTCCATAATTTCCGGCCCTTCAAAATTCGGCTAAGTCCCTTACGGAACATTGTGGTGCAACGCTCTGTAAGGGGGCCGGAAATTCTGGTCTGGCCAAATTTCCGTGGGCCGAAAATTTCATAATTTCCGGCCCTCGAAAATTCAGCTAAGTCCTTTCCAAAGGGCAGTGGTGCAACTCTCTGGTAAGGGGCCGGAAATTCTGTTAAGGCAGAATTTCCGAGGGCCAGAAATTCTAGAATTTCTGGCACCCACGATTTTTCGCTAAGTCTCTTATCTCGAGCTGTGGTGCAACTCTCTGGAAGGGGGCCGGAAATTCCAATTTGGAATTTCTGGCCGGCAATTCCAATTTGAAATTTCCGGGGGCCAGAAATTCCGCCCCCAGGCCGGAATTTCCGCCCCCAGGCCAGAATTTCTGGGGTAAGTTTTCTCCAACAGACTGATTTCGAGCTGGCCTATAAATAGTTGTCCCCTACCTCAGATCTGAGCTATCTCGTCCACACTCTCTCTCCTCCATTAAAGCAGAGCTTCAACTCTGTAGATCTCCTTCCCTAGCCAACCAAATCCCCCAAGACTTGGTAGATTAGAAGAGGAGCCATAAATCTACAATCCTACCGAAGTGATTTATGTTTGCTTCACTTCTCCTCTGTGGATCTTGCCTTGAGCAAGTGAGGTCACCTCAAAGCTTCCTCCGTGTAAAAGCTTTGTGGTTGTTCTTGTTGGGAGCCTCCAATTGAGTTGTGGAGTTGTGCCCCAACCTCCGTGTAAGGGTTTTGGTCGGTGCCCCCAATACCACCGCTTAGTGGAAATGAGTTAGCCTCCATGGCTTGCTCACCGGAGAAAAAGGTGAGCCTCCATGGCATTGGTAGACTCCGTGTCACCACACCTCTCCAACGTAGACGTACTTCCCCTCAAAAGGAAGGAACTACGGGAATACATCCTTGTGTCTCCGGTCTACGCTTTACGGTCCTTTCTTACCCTTACTTGTATCTTGTTTGCATTTTCTACTCTTGCTTACTTGCTTGTTTGTCACGTACGAAATTCTCCTAGTTGCACATCTAGTGAATTTCATTTTGTGTCAAGCCTTAAATTTGAAAAAGGTAAAATTTGTGTAGCGCCTATTCACCCCCCTCTAGTCGCCCTTAAGATCCATTTCAGGATGAATGTGAGCGCTTGTGCCATGCTGCCAAGTGTGAAGATTCTTGCTGTCAAGGTGCAGTTTTGGCTTGACAAGGAGGCCAAGATGCTGCCCACTCTGCTCAGATGTTTTCCTCGACTCCAGACGCTTCACATCATGGTACTACTTGTGTCAAAAGATATCTTTTCATCTGAATAATCGTTTCTCAATTGCAATTCAACAAGATTATATATGGATTTCAGCTTATTCCAGTACCTGTTGTTCATTCCTGTATAATCTAGAATCTGGACCCATAATGTAGATATCAGTTCTAGCACCTCTAACTGTACTTGGCTGCAATTTCGGGATTGATATATGCTGACTAAGTTTTTTTTGCTCAACTCCAGTCCATTCAAAACAGGTAACCTGATGTTGTGGTTGATACGGATTTCTGGGAGTCCACGGCCTCATGCGATTGCCTTGAATCTCATCTGAAGATGTTCATCCATCACGGATTTTAGGGCCAGAAACACGAGTTGGAATTCAGTTGTTACATTATTAAGAATGGTAAGGCGCTTAAGTCCCATGCCATGGTATACAGTGACAGTGATGTGGTAGTGAAAGGATCAGATGGAAGCAGTTCCACTGATGGCGTGGTAGTGGATGAAGGCCCAATGCCAGGTTCTGTCGGTGAGGGTAATGCTTCATCAGGTGGAAGCAGTGGCAGTGATGATGAGGAAGTGGGAGGATCATATGGAAGCAGTTCCAGTAATGCTTCATCAGGTGGAAGCAGTGGCAGTGACGATGAGGAAGTGGGAGGATCATATGGAAGCAGTTCCACTAATGCTTCATCAGGTGGAAGCAGTGGCAGTGATGATGAGGAAGTGGAGGGAGGACCAACCGTTGGTGAGGGAAATGAGGCATCAGGTGGAAGCAGTGGCAGGTATATGTTTGCTTACCCCGCCTTGCCTTGCTGGAGCTTTCAGAAAACCATTGATTTGTCAGTGAAGGATCCCTTCTATGTGCTGGGACGTGTCATAGCCCGGGTTAATCTTGTTGAGAATGGGAAGCCGCTCTAGATTGTTTATTTGATGAATGCTGGTGCTAATGCTGGAGACATTTTCACTCGGCAGGTTTACTTTGCGGTGTTAAGGATCTGGTATTTACTTGTAACTTAATAATTACTAGCTGAATACCCGTGCGTTGCTACGACCGCTACTTTTTTCTCACCTATTTTTAATATGCCTAGGCAAACATCGTGTGGGGATTTCGGTGCTTTCTTTCGAAATGTCAAGAATATCTATTTTCTTCCGTTCGTAAAACACGCATAGAAAGAAGAATAAATTTGTTTGATTTTGTAAAACCTGAAGATTTTCTGTTCCAGTGAAGCATCATCACGTCTCTATAAATGTCTATGATCTTCAAAAGGAAACACATTTTAACAAAATTTAAATCGACTGCTTTTGCATTGGTACCCTAGCCTTAGTTTGTCTTTTCTCCATTTTGTCCTCCAACACATCGAGCACGAGTGTCGATGAAGTCGAATCGTAAGCGTCAAATTTATCTTCTATATGTCAATTTGATGCACTCTCTTAAAAAAAACCTATATTTTAGTCTTTTAAAGTGTTCATTCTTATATAATGAACAATTTGTTTCTTCACCTTCGTTGTGTTTCGTAGTCAATAAACGCAATCACTGTTATGTAGTCACCCTGGTACAAAATGTAACTTGCTGCTACACGCAAGTGTTTTCGTCAA
The DNA here is from genome assembly GCA_007115705.1 of Dactylis glomerata. NCBI lineage: Eukaryota > Viridiplantae > Streptophyta > Magnoliopsida > Poales > Poaceae > Dactylis > Dactylis glomerata. The sequence continues at coordinate 3,137,852 of QXEO01000834.1, read as the reverse complement.
ACTCTCAATATTCGTCGTGGTTGTTCCCATGGCGCATGACTTCGAAATTGGTGAAAAAAACATAAAGATATATAGATGTAACATTGATGAAAAGATTCATTTTTACCGAAAGTTCTTCAATTTTTATTGCTCTACTCTAGCACCGCTAGGAAATGTATTGATAAAATAATCATTTTGTTTTGTAAATACACACAGCAAGCTTTGGGATCTGACCAACTTGAACTTAAATTTATTTTATGTATTTGTCCGGACATGACACATAGGCCAGCAGCTCAAGCCAGGAACAGGGGCGCAGTCCTCGTTTACCTTACCCTCAGGAAGTTCACTTGACCGTGAATCATCACAATCACTATCACAGTTTATGGAGGAAATTGTAAAAAACCACCATATTTGAGGTTAGGGTTTTAAAAAAAACCATTACTTTTCAGAAAAGTTTCAAAAAACCACCAGTTCACCTTCTAACTGTCGCAAAAAACACTAATTAGGGGAACATGAATTGGTTTAACCGAAGATGCAGCTAGAACCTAGCGATCAGGGGAGGTGGAGTCTCGCATGATCTCACTAGTCGATGCTCCTGACGGGATCACCTCCTGAATCCTGTCTTGCGCAGCTGCCATCTCGCGTTTTTGAGCTAGTTCAATCTGGAACGGCAGGGAAAAACAAGAATCACATATAGTTCATATTCCACATCATCTCAGTTCTTGCTACTTCGTGACTGAAACGAAGAATCTATGTAGGGTTGGGGCGAGCAAAATTGATCAGGCAATAGAAAGCGCTGAAAGAATTGTGGTATCAGTAGTATAGGCATAGCAGCTCCTTTTTTTTCGCAGAAATGGGGAGACTAAACATAGGGCAGCGCACCAGGAGCACCAGAGAATTGAAATGTGAAATTCATACATGTAACCAAAGTTCGTGCATGAATATAATGCACTGCTAGACGAGTGTGAGTATCGTATTATCGTACCTGATTCATAAAGTTAAGCTTCTCAATACCAAAATAAATCTGAAGTTTGAGACGAGTGTTGGGGTGGTCGTCCGCCATCCTCTTCAGTGCAACCTCCGCTTCAGTATATCCATCCATATCACCAAGGTCAATGTTCAGTCTCTCGAGTAAAGGGAAGTTCCTTATGTTTAGGTCGAAGTTGCCACCGAGGATGTCCGAAGTCTTTAATTCGAATCGAATTTGCTGAACCATTCCTTGCTTTTCATGACCTTGGAGAAAACCTTCTGCGAGCCATCTTCTGATCAACCTTTCTTTGCCGATTTGACTATCTTCAGGACCAGTCTCAAATATCCCCTCCCAAGCCCCCGCGTCGCTCCCATTGGGGCGACACGGGCGGAAACCTAGCGCCGCCACCCCGCCGCCACCCCCCCCCCCCACCAAGCCCCCTCGCCGCCGCCGGCGTGAGCCGCCGGGCAAAGCCCGCGCGGTGCCGGCGGCGGCGGAATCCCGCGCCGTTGCTCCCTGACCGCTGTGCCTCCTCCTCCTCTGAAGCTCCTCATGCGTCGCTCCTTCCCTGGCTTTGCTCCATCTCTGCGTCGTCCCGCTGGCCGGCGAGGCCCTCCGTCCGCCCCCTTCGTTGTGGATCTGGCGCCGCCGGCCCCCGGTCGGTCTCCATCCAGGCCCTTCGCCCCTGCATTTTCACCGCCTCCCCGTCGCCCCTCCCGCGCGGCCAGGCCCAAGGTTGCGGTCAGTCGGCCCTCTAGCCGGTGGCACGGCTCCGATCTCGCATGGAGGTTGTCCCCCTCTCCCCCGCCGGCGGCTCCCCTCCTCCTCTCCCCTCCGGTCCTGGCCTGAGTCATCTAGGGCTGGTCCTGGGATGTGGGGATGTGGTGCCCTGCTTTGCTTCGGGTGAAAACCCATACCGGTCTTGGCCGGTGCCGACTACGGCGACGCTGATGGGCGCCGTCTTCCTCGTTGGAGGCGTTTGTCGGGATAGCTCTGCATTCCATCCATCTCCTGTGTGCTCCGGGCGAAAGCCTTGATTCAGTTTTTGGATCGGACGACGGCGGCAACAGTGACGTCGTTACCCCCTTTGGGGTGTCGTCTTGGAGCGCCAATTCCCTATAGGCCATTTGATGTCTCGGTGCAGCCGGTGCCGCTCTCCGTCGAGGTCTGCTGATTGCCCATGAAGATTGTCAAAGTTTCGGCGGTGCCGATGTTTTTGTTCGAAGCCGGGTTAGCGAGCCCTGATCCACTCTTGGATCAGCTCGTTCCTGTCAATGCTGCTCCCTCTCTTCGAGTGGTGTTGACTGGTGGCGACCAGACAACCAGCGGTCTTGGCGTTTGCCGCGCTGGTTAGATGAAGATGAAAGTTGAAGCCCGTCGGTGTCTTTGTTGATTGGTTATGGTCTCGATGTAGACCTTGTAATCCCCTCTTCGCCCTCTGTAATTCTGTTTAGGTGGTGGTGTGTGTTCGTTTCTCTTCCCTTCTGTAACCTGTGCTTCTGCCGGCCTTTGCCCGGTTTTCTCTTAATGAATTGAAGCAGCGCTGCTGCCTTCCGTCAAAAAAACTATCTTCAGGGAATATACTTAAATACAAGAAACAAGACTACAGATGCGAAGGTAGATCATAATAGCTTAGCAATAATATATTTTTCATGTCCTCTATATTACCACCATTTGTAAGCCCACGGCCAATGGACTGAAGCACATCATACCATTGATCTTTTGGTTTACTAGCCAAATGACTAGCTAGAGTAATAATGGCTAATGGTACTCCAGCACATTTCTTTAGGATATTGGTGCACACTTGCTCCAGTTGAGAAGGGCACACTGTCTCGCTTCCAAATATCCTCTCATATAAGAGTTTTCTAGACAAAGAGGCTTAATCTTGTGAATAAAATCATCATCAGAACAGCAGCACTCTTTAGAGACATCAAGATTGCGGGTTGTAAATATTATTCTACTTCTGCTTAGAGACATAAAGATTGCGGGTTGTAATTATTACCCATGAAAGCTAATTCATTACCCCCCATGCTTTTGTATCGCATATATCATCAATGACAAGGACGTACCTATCAACATGACATCAAATAAGCAATGGGTTATCAACATATATCAATTATAACAATCAGTACACAAATCACATACAAAATAGACAGGCTATCCAGTATAAAAATAAGCTCCCCTTTTATCTTTATATTAGACGTAAGTATATGTTGAAAATCACATCAATAATCCAAAAAATGGTGTTACTCGTTATAAAGTAAATGAGGCCTCTGCGATTAAGGAAATACAGTAAAGGATGATGAAGAAGAGAGAAACAAAACAAGACTTCGAGTAGTTAGTTCCTTCCATTTTAGTACTTATAATTATAGTTTCAAGTAATGTCATGTTTATAACTTAAATAAAGCATGCTCTCTACTTTAAAGCTATGAGGTGCATAGTAATATTATTTCCCAAATATCCAATATTTAACTTAATGTCATTAAGATTTGTTCAGAGCACAAAGTCTAGCAACCAAACTATGTGTCAAAACTCAAAACTTGGTATGTAAGCATAAAAATTGCTAAATTACTTCATTGTCTATATATCCATAAAATATGGTAAATTTATTTTATTGTATATATATGTGCACCAAAAACTCACTAGCTCCCAGGCTCTAGTGATCCTATAAAGTTTTTAAATTTTTAAAATCATATTTGTAAGTTTTGAAAACAATATAAATGCAGTCAATGATGTATCCTACAAACATGCAAAATTGTAATGCTATTTTAAAAAATTGTGATGCACAAAAATGATAAAATATGATGAATTATGGAGTTCTAAAAATATACACCGTTTACTATATACTTAGATCTATACTTTTTTGTTGTGTAGATCAGAATACAAAGTATTTTAAATTGTGATTTTACATGTTTGGAGGATGAATCATTGATTACATCCTGATTTTTGTTTACAATTCTCTACAGCTTGAGAGGGGTCACCTCTATCTAGATATGCATAAATGCTAGTAGCGATCTTTGTCGAAGTGGACCAACGACTCGAAACTAGGAGGTCGAGGAGACGACAATGTCGTTGATGATGGCCTTGGAGGCATGTCAAGAGATAGAACCACAAGCCAATCAATCATCTACGAAAATTAGCGGGAACCAAAAAATACTCACAAACTCGATGACAACCAAGCGTGTAGTACATTGTGCTCCCTCTACTTTATATTAGTTTTCATTGATTTAATACGAAGTTATAGTATATCACCGACAACAAATATGAATGAAGTCTGGAATATTTTTAACATAAATTTCAACTAACCAATATTTGAATGAACGAAACATACAAGGGAAAATTTGCTAACATGACATCGTTATTTTCCGTCGTTTGCCAAAAACAACGCTCAATTGTGTATTTTTGCCAAGTACTATTACAATTTTGTGGCTCGTTTGCCGGCACACACCGCACTGTGTAAAGTGAAAAGTTTTACATTTTGCTTGTTAATATAGTAAATTGAGCGATAAATGAAAAAAAAAATTATGTTTTAGGGATGTGGTGTGTTGTGGCAATCATAGCGCAAAATTGTAATGATATTTGACAAAGATATGATTGAGTAGTGTATTTTAACTAAAGCTAAAAAATACGGTGTCTTGTACCAAATTTTCCCATCATAGAATGATTTTTTATAATTTTTAAAAAGAAAAAGAATATTTTTAGATAAAAAAGAAAAAGAATCGTAACACAATGAAAGTCCACACCAGTCAACAACGGTCCATTAGCAGTACTACTAGCATCCCACCAGGCACCAGTTCACCGAGTGCAAACCTGCATTCGCTCAGGCCGCTCGCAAAGGTGAGGCCTTTCATCCCGTCCCCTGGCAAAACCCTAGCCGGCCTCCGCCGCCGCATCCGCCTCCGCCATGGATGCCGCCGGCGCCGCTGGTGGAGAAGCATTTGCAAACTACGCCGCCGAAATCGCGCAGTACTTGAGCTCTCTGGGGCTGGGATTGGAGGGTCCGTCGGCGAAGGACCGCATCAGTTTCATCGTTCCCTACATCATCTCCCTCCTCCCTCCGCCGTCCGTCCCCGCGCCCGACGCCGACGAAGCCTCCGACTCCGACGACGAGAACTTATCCCTCACCTCCTCCTCCGACGACGACGATGACGGGCCCGCTGTCGCTCTGGCCGCGCGGGGTGACGGCCAGGACCACATCAGCGGCCTCGCGAAAGATCTGCTCTCCAACATCATCTGCCGCCTCCCCACCAAGGAAGCCGCGCGCACCACGGTCCTCTCGACGCGCTGGCGCTGCGTCTGGCCGGAGACCCCGCTCCTCCTCGACGACGCCCACCTCAGGGCCGCCGACGAGCCCCGCGACATGGCCGCCTTCCGCGACCTGCGCGCCGTCTCGCGCTGCGTGGCCGCTCACCCGGGCCCCGTCCGCGCCGTCCGCATCACCGGCATCCCCTTCCACCCGCAGGAGTACGCGCTCCAGTGCCTGGTCGCCAGCCTCGCCGCCAAGAACGTCCAGGATCTCGTCATCGTCAACCGCCCCTGGCCGATCGACATGCCGCTCCCAGACGACATCCTCAGCTGCGCCTCCCTCACCCGCCTCTACATCGGCGTCTGGCGCTGGCCTGTCCCGGACGCCGCCGCCCACCCGCCCACCTTCCCCAACCTCCACGAGCTCGGCCTTTTCCACACCGTCATCGAGGACAAGGAAGCCGACGCCTTGCTGGCGCATTGCCCCAAGCTGAAGATCCTCTCCTACGCCATGGCTGACAACTACCCCTCACGCCTACGCGTGAACTCCCGCAGCCTCCGTGCTGTGATTGAATGGCGATGCAGCTTTGATGGAGTCGTCATCGATGATGCCCCCTGCCTGGAGCGACTGCTGCTCGATAGCACTGGCGACCCGAGGCCCATCAAGATTGTCCACGCGCCCAGGCTGGAGATACTCGGGTTCTTGGACCTCCAGCTCCACACGCTCGAGATTGGCGGCATTCTCATCAAGGTAACTGCCAGCATTTTGTAACTATTGGGTTTGAGTTCACTTTGCATTCATTACTTGATTGTGCAACCAAAGCATTTTCTCACTGCTTAATTTGCCTCGATGGCAGGGTGGGATGAATGTGAGCGCTTGTGCCATGCTGCCAAGTGTGAAGATACTTGCTGTCAAGGTGCAGTTTTGGCTTGACAAGGAGGCCAAGATGCTGCCCACGCTGCTCAGATGTTTTCCTCGACTCCAGACGCTTCACATCATGGTACTACTTGTGTCAAAAGATATCTTTTCATGTGAATAATCGTTTCTCAATTGCAATTCAACAAGATTATATAGATTTCAGCTTATTTTAGTACCTGTTGTTCATTCCTATATATTCTACAATCCGGGCTCATATGTGGATATCAGTTCTAGAGCGCGGACGTTTGGAGCTCGGACTCCATGGAGCCCAAATTTTGAAGCTCTGAAAATTCGAATTTAAGCACTTCAAAAAAAAAAATTCCATGGCGTAGACAATGTTGTATTCTATCTGTGTGTAAATTTTTAGCACAAAATATGGTGTATTGTGGTATCAGCAAAAATAAAAAATTGATATTTTGTCCTCTGTGAACACTGATGAACAGTGCATAGGAAACTTGATTTTATCTTTTTTGCGATTTTTCCATTTTTACTGTGCCCAAAATACAACGTATTTTATTCTGAAAATTTGCACAATGATTAAGTACAACATTGCCTACATGTAGGTATTTTTTTCCGGAATTTTTTGAGATGTTTGAATTCAAATTTTTTAAAGTTGAAAAAAGAAAAAGCAAAACCGGGCTACCTGGTGCCTGTGCTCCATTTGGAGTTTTTGTCAGTCCTAGCACTTTTAACTGTACTTGGGTGCAATTTCGGGATTGATATACGCTAACTAAGTTTTTTATTGCTCAACTCCAGTCCATTCGAAACAGGTCACCTGATGTTGTGGTTGATACGGATTTCTGGGAGTCCCTCTCTTCCTGCGATTGTCTTGAATCCCATCTGAAGACGTTCGTCCTCCACGGATTTCAGAGCCAGAAACATGAGGCGGCGCTCATCCATTACATTTTCAAGAATGGTAAGGCGCTCAAGTCCCATGGCTATGTATACAGTGACTTGGATGATGTGGCATTGCAAGGATCAGATGGAAGCAGCTCCAGTGATGACGTGGTAGAGGAGGAAGGCCCAATGTCAGGTTCTGTTGTTGAGAATGATGCGTCATCAGGTGGAAGCAGTGGCAGTGACGAGGAGGCGGAGAGAGGACCGATTTCAGGTACCGTTGGTGAGGGCAATGCGGCATCAGGTGGAAGCAGTGGCAGGTATCTGTTTACTCACCCCGCCTTCCCTTGCTGGAGCTTTCAGAAAGCCATTGACTTGTCAGTGGAGGATCCCTTCTATGTGCTGGGGCGTGTCATGGCCCGGCTTAATCTTGTTGAGAATGGGAAGCCGCTCTAGGTTGTGCTATTGATGATGGTGCTTATGCTGTAGACATTTTCACTCGGCAGGTTTACTTTGCGGTGCTAAGGATCTGGTATTTACTTGTAACTTGATAATTCTGTGGTGAACTAAGAAGGTAGACTAAGCCCATGATGGTTTGGAAGCTAGTTTGAGTGTTGGTCTGAGTTTTCTACTGATTCTGAGTAGTGGAAATAATTTGACTGCATGTTGGTTTGGTCCTTTTGGCATGTAGAAGTACTTACCACATGCACAATCTATCTTATCCTGATTTGCTCTTTTGCTGTTAAGTTGATAAATTACCTAGTTCATGGAAGGCAATATGGTTACATGTTTGACAGACAGGACGTACATATTGCTATGTAAACGATAGCCCCCATCTTTGACAAGTAAAATTGTCTTGTCTGGCCTGTTTTCATTCAATCAGGTCCTCGTTGGTAACTCTGGTTTTTCTCTTGATAAGATCACTTCCTAGCAGCATATATGCCATGCCTGTTTATGGACTCAAATTCTTGCAAAACTTCTTCAGAAGTGATCGGTTTCGTTGCTTTGACACACATCAGTTTGGCAAGAAAAATATTGTGAACTTTGGTTATCAACCAAGCATATTTGTAGTAGCGCCAGGAGCAGATATTTCATCCAAAACAAACGAAGACACAACTGTTGTTTGGTCAGTGTGCGGGTTTTCTTTTTTTTAGAAAAAAAATGCCATATCTTAAGAATGAGCATTACTTGCAAGTGTCTCAGCTTGAGACTCTGTGAGCATTGCCGCAAATCCAGAAAATCCGTGCTTGTAACTGTAGACAACCGAATTCTGGGCTTCATCCTTGCTGTGGCCAGTAAGAGAAAACAAGTATGATTGTCACTGCTCAGTAAAACAAAAAGGCGAGCGGATGAACATCTGTTTAATGAGAATTATATGTATATGATTCAAACATGAACTACTCTTTTTTAGCTCGTAGTATCTCCCAAAAACAGAGGTTAGCATGTCATGGTGGGACGAAGTGACCACTGACGGATCATCATGCTTCGTCTCCCCCACATACACGATGTACATCTAGAATTTGAGGCAAAACATTTTTAGCATATCAGTATCACATCAAGAAATAAGCAAAGTGAAATCTTGGGAAAGCGGAACATGCTGTCTTACCTTGCTCGATGTGTTCACTGAAAAAGGGAGCAGTGTGACCCGGAGCAGAGCACATGAGAACGCTGTCTCAACTCCATGTCTGATTTCGATCGAGAAGAATGTTAACTTTCGTGAACTGTGTCTTTGTGCCTCTCGCGTGTATATATAGCAGCGGAACTGTTCAGAAGAACGTAGCGCTAGGACTTAGAGACACGACACGCGTGAGGAAGACTATATCATGTCCTGTAGAACACACCCCTTTGATTAAGTCCATGATGTCACGATTAGTTGAGTACCAAATTACTAGGAACTACTCCCTCCGTTTCAAAATATAAGATATTTTAGCTTTGTGAAGAAAATGTATTTAGACATCTTTTAGTGTGTAGGTTCACTCGAATATACACACTAAAAGATGTCTAGATACATTTGCTTCACAAATCTAAAACATCTTATATTTTGAAACAGTGGAAGTAATATTCAGGTTTTTGATGTAATCATCATGATCAACGCCTAGTCATCACAAAGTCTGACGAAAAAGTTTGGTTGACTTTTGGCACATCGAAACGTTCCACAAGAGAAGGTTTATTTGGGCTCACTGGTTTATCCAGTGATTTTTTTTTTACAAATGTAGCAAAAGTCTCCATTGTATTATTCAAGCCGACCTCCATAGAAATCCAATACATTCCATGACCAGAATCTAATGGAGGTGAATGGAATTCCATGTGAAAACGTTTCACGAGCAAAGTTCTGTTTTGGCCTATTCGTTTATCAAGTAGACAAATTTGCAAATGCAACAATACTGTTGTTTTTTTAGCCCACCCACACGTGGAAGTTTATTGCATCGCCCTCTGCCGCGGGCAGCCTTCTTTTGACAAACCTCGCCAGGATGTCATGGATACCAACAATGATATTAGGAAGAAGAGAGTTGATCTGGTTAACCCATACCGAAAACAATAAAAACTCGATTAGTTTATGGAAACAAGTAAAGACCATACACACATAACAATTAATGCACATCGACTGAGCCGGCGACAAGGGCACCTAGATCCAAAACCATGGAGTGTGTCCCATTGTCAACAAGGTCGACCTACCTCAGTAACACTCTTGTAACCTAGGTGTTGTCGTTGCCTTGTAACATATACAATCAAATATTAACCTCCAACAAGTCACATATTGTCTCGACCACCTTGGGCGTGAGTGGTTCCTGTGCATCCCTAATATAACTTCATCTCCTCCTTTGCATCCTACTTCATGTATTTTTCTTTGTTCTTGTCCTTTGACAACTCCCGAAATTGTATGATATCCTATGCTCCACACAATTATTTGATGTTGCAACTTTGCTCTTATTGTAGAAACGGTCAATGCGTCTCTAAGTGCAAGAAGTAGTGGCCTCCTCCGCCTACATGGGTTTTGGAAACAAACTCTAGATGGTAGATATTAGTGAGCTATCCATTGTGGGCTACGCACCACCCTCCTTTCATTAGTTCACCATGTATTGGTAGGTCAAAGATTACCACATGACTACTCCTCACACCGACCACCACAAGGTTAGCCTTGGTCATTTGTAAAGGGCCATTATCCTATAAATAGCCTCACATTCACTCTCACTTGCGCGTAACTCAAGGGAGATGCACTTCATAGAGCCTAGCACAGAGTGGAATTCTATGACGAGTCCGAGTGACCTTGAAAGGCTCAAAGGACATTGATGCGGCACGGTGTTGATGTAATTTCACCGTCCAGTTGGGAACCCCAAGAGGCAGGTGTGATGAGCACAGTAGCAAATTTTTCCTCAGTAAGAAACCAAGGTTTGTCAGTCCAGGAAAAAGCCAAACTCCAGAAGGTGATGCCTGCTAGCCTAGTAACACTCCAACAAGGGCGCCGTTAACGATAACGTGTTAGCGCGTCTTCAGCTAGTAGCAACGCGGAACCTGCACACAACACAACCAAATACTTTGCTCCCAACTTACGATGAGGTTGTCAACCTCACCGGTTTGCTGTAAACAAAGGAATGCGCGTATCGAGTGGAAAGCAATAGTAGTATGCAAGAAAGTAAACAGTGCGAGTAAATTAAACAGGTGATAACAATATAAAGGAAATAGGACTGGGGTCCACAGTTCACTAGTGGTGTCTCTCCATAAGATAAATAACACATGCTGGATAAACAAATTACAGTTGGACAATTGATAGAATAAAGATAACGTGCATATGTCAAGAGGATCACTATGAGATTTACTCTGGGCATTACAACAAGATACATAGACCGTCATCCAACTGCATCTATGACTAATAATCCACTCGCGGGGAATCAATCCGAGAACCCCACAAGTATTAAGTTGCGAACAACAAATAACTGCATTAAGCAAAGTGTGTAATATAAACAAAGCATATGTTCTTGGACATAAGAATGTTGTTTTCTCCCTAGTGGCAACAGCACATCTACAACCTTAGAGGTTTCTGTCACTCCCCCAGATTAAATAGAGGCATGAACCCAACTATCGAGCATAAATACCCCCCTCTTGGAGTCACTAGTATCTACTCGACCAAGATAGCTACTAACAACAGAGAGCATATAAGATCATAAACAACATAGAGATAACATAAGATAATATTCAGCACATCAACTCAATCATAACACCAATATTCATCGGATCCCAACAAACACAACATGTAGAATTACATAACGGTGATCTCGATCATGTAAGGCAGCTCACGAGATCTAAACATGAAGCACATGGTGGAGAAGATAACCATCTAGCTACTGCTATGGACCCATAGTCCAAGGTAGACTACTCACTCATCGCGCCGGAGGCAAGCATGGCGATGAAGAAGACCTCCGGTGGCGATTTCCCTCTCCGGTAGGGTGCCGGGAAGAGCTTCTGGACCCTCCTGATCTTGGGTCGACGACAGTGGCGGATCGCGATGTGTTTCTAGAAAATTGATCGGGTCCTTAGGTTTTTCCCGTCGGGAGGTCTTTATAGACGAAGGGGCAGCGTTAGAAGTGGACCAGGGGGCTCTCACCATAGGGCGGCGCGGCCAGGCCCTGGGCCGCGCCTCCTGGTGGTGAGTCCGCCTCCTGGCTCCGTTCCGTCTCCTATTCGGTTCTCTGGAAGCTTCGGTAAATATCTGGATGTTCGGCTTTTGTTTCGTCCAATTCCGAGAATATTTCCTGTGTAACTTTTCTGAAACACAAAAACAGCAGAAAACAGGAAACTGGCACTGTGGCATCTTGTTAATAGGTTAGTTCCAGAAAATGCATAAAAACGCCACGAAGTGTAACGAAACACTAAGAAAATGGTGTAAAAACAAGCATGGAGCATCAAAAATTATAGATATGTTTGAGACGTATCAGACGTCAAGGAGAGAAGACATAAAGGTCGACCGACACTTGTCTCACATAAGCAAGGGGATACTCGAGGTGACCTTGTGTTTGAAACAAGCCTCTAGTTGAGAGGCTTCTCCATTATCTCTCGTATGTGCCATCAGAATATATAAGTGAGATTCCAACATGGCGACCAAACCTATTCAAAACACATTAACATGTCAAACATGTCGGTACGTTCACCTTCGCATAAGGGCTCCTACTTATATTTTGTACAACCCAATAGTGGTGTTCTCCATGGGGAATCCAACCATCATGTCAAGATAATTCAGCTATATGGAGCCCTCAAAAGCAAATATGGACAAGAGACAAAGCTTTGCTCGCCAAAAGCAAAACCATGCAAACACAAGGAAGGAAGAAGAGCAGCCCGCCAGTCCACAGAAGATGATCTTTAGCCCTTTGATCGCATGTTCCTTCATAAGTGGATGAACTTGAGCCTATACAGTCACCCGATCAAGCTTAATGGTCCTAGGGTTTGTAAAACCATAGTACTCTATAATTAGGGTTTAATCCTTGAACAAGCATGGTCCCTAATGCATAGCTTTGTTCAAATATATATGCTAAGCAGTTGAACTAGATGGTAAAGAGAGCCTCGTCCACTCGCCACACAACTTCTCTAGCTAGATTCCACGCTCATCTCATACTATTTGCAAACAAGTCACTCTAGCTAAACCCTAAATTTGTTGTGTAAACCCCTTACAATGGCAAGCCTCTTAGCCTTAATCTCTAGTCTCTTCTCCTTCATCCTCCTAGAAAAAATCATCTATCTCCTCCTCATGTAGATAAAAGCATGTCTAGGAGAACCTAAACCATCCACTCTCTTCCCTTGTTTCATTCCGCTCGCCTCTCCTTTGTCCGACATCCTTTCGTCGGACCTAAAAGGGTGTGATAACCCACAAGTATAGGGGATCGTGTGTAGCCTTTTCGATAAGTAAGAGTGTCAAACCCAACGAGGAGCTAAAGGTAGGATAAACGTTTTCTCAAGTTCTATCAACCGCTGATTCAACTCTACGCACACTAAACGTTTGCATCATCTAGGAAATAAAACTAGAGCAACAATACGGGTATGAGAGATAGCCTTGCAAGATAATAAATACAAGAAAGTAATTGTTAGTGCTGCAGCAATAAAATATACTAAGTAACCATAAACTAACAGTACCAAGAGTGTAGAAAAGTGGTGGTAATAGTGGTGGCTTTGTCTAAGTTCAATTAGTGAATAAATCAGGTCCATTGTCTTCGATGTAGTTTTCTATGTGGGAGAGGCTAAACATACATGCACTTCACTACTTGGAAATACAAGTACTATATGATTGGATTGTTAGCAAGCATCCGCAAATACTAACAATGCATTAAGGTTTCCCCAACCATAGCCTTAAGTTAATGGTCCTCTTACTCCCATACGTGCAACATTCCGGTTGGTGTCCACAGGTTTCTGTCGCTCCGACAGGACTACCCCCTTCCTTTTGCACATACTACTAACCCTAAGATGTTTAATCCACGCGCGCATAAATATAATAGACACCAAAAGACAGTACCATATCAACATACAACTCTAATGAACCAAACACATTCAACAAATCAATCTAAGAACAAATAAATGATACGCCTCAAATGTATCCATAATTTTTGATGCTCTATGCTTGTTTTTACACCATATGCTTAGTGTTTCGTTACACTTCGTGGCATTTTTTGTATTTTCCGGAACTAACCTATTAACAAGATGCCACAGTGCCAGTTCCCTATTTTTTGCTATTTTTGTGTTTCATAAAAGTACACAGAAAATATTCTCAGAATTGGACAAAACAAAAGCCGAACATCCGGAAATTTACCAAAGCTTCCAGAGAACCGAAGAGGAGATGGAGAAGGGCCACAGGGCGGCCACACCACCAGGGGGCGCGGCCTGCCCCTGGCCCACGCCCACCTATGGTGAGGGCCCCCTGGTCCACCTCTGGTGCCGCCCCTTCGCCTATAAAGACCCCCCGACGGGAAAAACCTAAATACCCGATCACTTTTCCAGAAACACATCGCGATCCGCTGCCGTCGTCGACCCGAGATCGGGAGGGTCCAGAAGCTCTTACCGGCACCCTGCCGGAGAGGGGAATCGCCACCGGAGATCTTCTTCATCGCCATGCTTGCCTCTGGCACGATGAGTGAGTAGTCTACCTTGGACTATGGGTCCATAGCAGTAGCTAGATGGTTGTCTTCTCCACCATGTGCTTCATGTTTAGATCTCGTGAGCTGCCTTACATGATCGAGATCACCATTATGTAATTCTATATGTTGTGTTTATTGGGATCCGATAAATATTGGTGTTATGATTGAGTTGATATGCTGAATATTATCTTATGTTATCTCTATGTTGTTTATGATCTTGCATGCTCTCTGTTGTTAGTAGCTATCTTGACCGAGTAGTTGCTAGTGACTCCAAGAGGGGGTATTTATGCTCGATAGTGGGTTCATGCCTCTATTTAATCTGGGGGAGTGACAGAAACCTCTAAGGATGTAGATGTGTTGTTGCCACTAGGGAGAAAACAACATTCATATGCTCAAGGGCATATGCTTCGTTTACATTATACACTTTTCTTAATGCAGTTATCTGTTGTTTGCAACTTAATACTTGTGGAGTTCTTGGATTGATTCACCACAAGTGGATTATTAGTCACAGATGCAGTTGGATGGCGGTCTATGTATCTTGTTGTAATGCCCAGAGTAAATCTCATAGTGATCCTCTCGACATATGCATGTTGTCTTTATTCTATCAATTGCCCAACTGTAATTTGTTTACCCAGCATGTGTTATTTTATCTTATGGAGAGACACCACTAGTGAACTGTGGACCCTGGTCCTATTTCCATTATATTGCTATCATCTGTTTACTTTACTCGCACTGTTTATTTTCCTCGCATACTACTATTGCTTTCCACTCAATACGCTCATACCCTTTGTTTCAAGCAAACCGGTGAGATTGACAACCTCATCGTAAGTTGGGAACAAAGTATTTGGTTATGTTGTGTGCAGGTTCCACGTTGCTACTAGTTGAAGACGCGCTAACAAGTTATCATTAACGGCGCCCTTGTTGGAGTGTCACTAGGCTAGCAAGCATCACCTTCAGACGTTTGGCTTTTTCCTACTGGACGATTAAACCTTAGTTTCTTACTGAGGGAAAAACTTGCTGCTATATTCATCATACCTTCCTCTTGGGGTTCCCAACTGGCTGGTCATTTCACCGCACCATCAATAGCAATCAAGACTTTTTCTGGCATCGTTGCCGGGGAAAAAGAAGACTTCTGCAAGGGGAGTTTCGCACGCACATCCTTTACTTTATTTTAAGTTTTGCTTTACTTTATTTTTACTTGCATCATTTTATCAAAAACACAAAAAAACTAGTTTCCTTTATAGTTGTTATTTCTTTACTCTTAGTTCATTATGTTGTTCCCTAAGTACATTTTGGAGGACCTCTCAGTAGGTAGTGGTTCAATTATTGGGAAAAGTAACATCGAGGAGTTCTTTAATCATATTAGTATGCATAAAGATGTTGAGGAAAAGTCTTTGGCTTAGCTTGCTCCTAGTTATGAAGTTGATTCTTCTTATTTAATTCACATGTTGGAAGCTAGGTTTGCTAGCCTTAATCCTTTTATGTAACACATGTTTCTTAAGCTTCATGATATTGAGGACCCTGAAAAAAAAAGCTTTTATCTTGGAAACTTTGCGCATAGAATTTCGAGATGTGGCCATTGAAGCTAGGAAAGTTCTTAAGCATTTTAATAAGCTTGGCTCACATATAAGGGTTGTTAGTACAAACAATGAGGGAACCGAAATACCAATACCTAGCGAACTCTTGGGATTGTATGAAGCTTTTGAAAATAATTTTGATTAGATTTGTCCTAAAAATCTTTTTAGTGATTTGAGTGAACCAAAGCGTGATCACAAAGGGTCTTCAAAAACTTATGTGGATGAAATACAATGCCTTATTGAAAATACTTCTGCAGTTGATCTTAATGAATCACTTGATATTACTTGATTCACACTTTCTGCGCCTAGCTCAAAGGCGTTAAAGAAAAGCACTCTTGGAAGATAACTCAATGTTTTTACTTTCAGTTATTTTTCTTTTATTTGAGTCTTGGAAGTTATTACTACTGTAATGGCCTCTCCTTATCCTTTTTATTTCGTTTTTGTGCCAAGAGAATCCTCTAATTTGAGTGAGGTGAGATTTGGGGATGTTGCTGTTCTAAAACAGTTTTCGGTGCTGCACCGTAAAAATTTGTGAAAATTCTCTGTATATCTTTTGGACCTGCGATTTCTTGTGCCTATGCCCCAGGTTATATCCAAACTTTCATTAGTTTAACACTTTTTGATTTGAGCAACAAAAAACCCTCTAAAAATTCGACCTTTCTTAGATGTTCTGTTTTGACAGATTTCTGCCAATATTTGTGTTTGCCGCTTGATCGCTTTCTTTTTGAGTTATTTTGATCACAGAACTTTTAGGGAAGTTGCTAAAGTAGTATATGCTTTATATGTGGTGGTTTTGAGTTGAAACCTGAAGCAAAAAGGGTTGATTCAATGTTATGCTTACACTAATGTTGCTAATAGATTTGTGTTTAGTTTGTATGAAGGAAGTTTTCAAGTGTAGGGATCGGAGAATGATGAGATGAGTTGAAAAATGGACAAAAGCTCAAGCTTGGGGATACCCCCGCACCCCAAGAAATATTCAAGAGGTACAAGCGTCAAATCTTGGGGATGCCCCTGAGGCACCCCTTCTTCATCGGCAAAAATCAGGTCACCTTTCAACACACTATATTTTTATTGCTTCATGCATTATGCATTTTTCTTGGAGCGTCAGTTGTTTTAGTTTTCAGTTTTGTTTAGTTTTGTTTGCTGCCATAAATGATTGGACCCCAACAAATTTCTTTTGGAGAAGTTGCCTTGCTTTTCATTTGCCAAGAACACTCAGTTTTTCACTCTTATCATTTCAACGAGTATTCTCTTTTTCTAGAACTGCATTTAGTTTTCAATTTTCGTCTTGGTTTGTGTTCAGATCTTGTTTTATCTTTGTATCAAGGTGTATTTTAACCTCTGGTCCATGTTGGTTTTCATCAAAAGAGTTGTTTAAAAAAGTTCGAATGGTGTTGGAAAAGAGAAAAAGCTTTATGCAAAAAAGTGGTACAAGAAGGAGCTTATGTAGACTGCGGCCTAGGCTTTTGTATATCGTGCTTGATGTCTTTTTGATAATATGCTTAGTGGTTTTGCTGTAGCATTACTTGTCTCAAATGACTGAGATTGCTTAATGAGCCTTTGAAAAAATCATGCGTTGTTTTAATTATTTGGAAGCATTATTTTGGTTTTCTCCTTGATGCTTTATTTGGGTTGACTTGGCGCATACTCACACATGTTAGACTCATACAAAGTCGCCATAAGTCTCTATGATCATTTAGTTTTTGACTTTTGATGCCATCTTATGCTTCTTTTAATGTCGCTTTGTCGCTTTGCATGATTATGGCCATTATTGCTCTCTTAGTTGGTCGCTCCCAGTCTTTTGCTAGCCCTCATTTTGTACTGAGTATGAGCTCTACTCGTGCATCCAACTCCTAAAAACCAAGTTTGCCATTGTGTCTACTATAAATTCCTATACATGGTATTTGTACGCCATTCCAAGTAAATTTTCATGTGCTACCTTTCAAAAAACCTTCAAATACTTCTCATTTTGTGACACTGTTTTCAGCTCATGGGGACGTAGTGGTCGGATTTGCTATCTTCCATATTGTTTATTCCAAAAAGAGAAAAAAAAGGAAAAAAAAGAAAAGAAAAAAGGCACTCCTCCATGGTATGTTAATGTTGTTGGGCACCCGATGGAATCGGTTAGCCATGGTTTGAGAAAGAAAAAAGGTGGGGAGGAGTGCCAAGTTTTATAAAAGAGCACAAAAAGTGTCAATCTCTCTCAAAAACTTGCTTCATTTTTATATGGAAGATAGTAAGAACCCCATTGCCAGCCGTTGACAAAAACAACCACCTCTCAAAACCCAAGTTTTATCTCTCTGTTTTACAAATGAAAAGCTCTAGCACATGTTTAATCACTGCTTCCCTCCGCGAAGGGCCTTTCTTTTACTTTTATGTTGAGTCTCCACCTTCTATCTTTGTGCACCGTCTAAGAGAGCATAGTTGTCATTCTGAGTATAATATGCATTGTCCCAAAGTTTTCATTGATTGATTCATGATGTTGGTTTCACTTGTTCCTAAATTATTTGTATCTAGTCGCCCTCTTAAACTTGAAGGTGTCCTTTGCATTTATGTTTGGGATTTCTATTTTCGTGCCCTCGGGTCCTTAGTTGTGCTCAGTTTTCCCCAGCCGCTTTGTTTTTCCTCAGTTTTGCCCAAGCCCTTGTTTGAAACCCTCACAAGGAGCCCAGACGGGAGGAATTCCGTTTAGTTGACCGTTGGTTGGTGCTGGCAAGTGGGGCCGCTGTTGGTGCCCTGCAGTGGACATGTCTCCACTTATCCAGATCATCATGGGACCCACAACTTGTCCACGTTAGCGCGCCGGACCCACAGCTTACCCAAGTGACCGCCTGAGCCAACCCCGCGCCCGTGCCCGTGCCATTGCTTCCCCTTTCTTTCCCCACGCCCCATTGTTCTTCTTCTCCGCCAGTGGTAGCCCTTCTCCGGCAGGCGGGTGATGTCTAGTTTCTCTTCGACCTCTCGTTCTTCATGGCCACAGTATGGACCCGTGCCTTTGACAAGATGCCATGACTGCCCATGCCAGGAGCCTCTGAAGTGGTTGATCTGTAAGACGGACGACAACGGCAATCGTGGACGTGAGTTCCTTGCATGCGAGAGCTTGCCATATAGAGAGAGGGATAAGGTTAGATCTTGCTCCAATTGCTCTATTTTTTCTCGATTTTCTTGTTATTCCCTCGAATTTGGGATTTAGGGTTCACGTTGTTATTTTCAGATCCTGAAGAAATGCAGGTTTTTTGAGTGGATCGATGTGTACGTTCAGAGGCTTCAATTGCAGGAATCAATTGGTGCTATTGGGGAGGCAATTTGGGAGGGGGGGACTTGCTGTAGAGAATGCGGCGGAGAGAGGAGCCATTCCGATTATGCCTAATGCTCCCAATGCAGAACTGGTGGAAGTGAAGGGAGAACCAAAGAAAATGAACAAGCAGTTAAGGCAGCTGATCGAGTTGAAGAAGCAAGCTAATCTGATGGCTGGTTGTTTTTTTGTTGTATAATTGCGATCAGATTCTTATCATTGCTCATCAGGCGCTAGAAGTTATTACAAGGGATCCCTTGTTACAAATCCATCATTCAGTTACATGTACTTGTAGTTGTTTTCAAAGTTAGTGTGTGCATTCACCGAAATTACCAAAAAAAAGTGTTAGGGAATATAGGAATGCTAAAGATAGTTGATAATTGTTAGAGGGGTGACAAATAATGCATTCACCGAAATCCCACAAATATATATGTCTCATGTTTCTACCAAAATTATACCACTTTTGGGATGTTTCAAATAACCAAAACTATATCCCAAACTATATTCCCTAAAAGAAAAGGAATGCTAAAGAAAGTTGATAATTGTTAGAGGGGTGATAAATAATCCATTCACCGAAATCCCCCAAATATGCCAAATATGTATGTCTCGTGTTTCTACCAAAATTATACCACTTTTGGGCCGTTTCAAATTACCAAAACTATATTCCCTAAAAGAAAAGGAATGCTAAAGATAGTTGATAATTGTTAGAGGGGTGATAAATAATCCATTCACCGAAATCCCCCAAATATGCCAAACATATATGTCTCATGTTTCTACCAAAATTATACCACTTTTGGGTTGTTGCAAATTACCAAAACTATATTCCCTAAAAGAAAAGGAATGCTAAAGATAGTTGATAATTGTTAGAGGGGTGATAAATAATCCATTCACCGAAATCCCTCAAATATGTATGCCTCATGTTTATACCAAAATTGTACCACTTTTGGGCCGTTTCAAATTACCAAAACTATATCCCAAACTATATTCCCTAAAAGAAAAGGAATGCTAAAGAGAGTTGATAATTTTTAGAGGGGTGACAAATAATGCATTCACCGAAATCCGCAAATATGTATGTCTCTTGTTTACACCAAAATTATACCACTTTTTAGTTTAACATTTTTAGATCTTGGAAAATAATGCATAAATAGAGGGAATATAGTTACGTGGCAAACTTGTTATTGCACATAAATAGAGGGGTGGCACTATCCACCAACAGAGAGAGAGAGGGATGGCCACGAAGAGAGAGAGAGAGAGGGGTGGCCACAAAGAGACGGAGAGGGGTATACTGCCCGTTAGATCAGTGGATCAACGATTGGCGGAGTCGATCTGTGTGACAACGGCTCAACCAATCAGGATAATTTTGGGCTTCTGTGAGCATTTGTGACAGTACTTGAGGGCAAAACTGAGTAGTACTAAGAAACCAAGGGCACGTAAATAGTAAATAGACTAAGGGATTCAAACAAAAGAATTACAAAATGAAAAATGTGTGTTTTGTACAATATAATTCATATTGGGCTACATCGAATTATTTGCAATTCAAATATACATGAGTGTGACAATTATGGCCTCATTTAGACAAACTATATTTTGGGAAAGATGTTTTGCAAAGGGGTTTGAGTGGAAAACCATGCATCTTCATAGCTACTAGTGATTCTGAGAAGTAGCAATTTATGGTAAACCCTTGATTTATCTATGTTTGTTAAGGTTTCCAAGGTGGCAGGTTGCGTAGGAAGACTCCATGAGTAGGTGCCACTATGTTTTTATTTTATTTTTGATTTTTTGCGCATGAAATGACTCAATTAGCTATGTTAATCTTATTTGTTGACTCTCTGTTGACCAGCTACTAGAGGGTAGAACTGAGTATATTGCACTTGCCAGTCTAAGTACTCGAGGGGAAAACTGAGTACAGATAATTTTTTTATATAAGGCCCGAGGTTATAACTGAGTACACCAAATGTCCTAGGGTTAGCCTCGTGTCGCGGTGCACGTTGCAGCCATGTATAGCGGACGCGTATTATGGTACACGCCACCTTCGTCTTTATAGAGCCCCTCTTTCTCTCCCTCGACGCTCTCTCATTGTCACTGCAACCGCCTCTCCTGTCCCATCATCTTCTCCACAACCGAAGAAAAAACCCCAAAGAAAACTGCCGGCGATGGAGAAGAATGCGATGCCCATTGTCGGCGCTTCCAACGTAGCCGCTGGCGCATCGGCCGCCACCCCCATCGCTGCTTCTAATGTAGCCACCGGCGCATCAGCCGCCGGCGCATCGGCCGCCGACCCCGTCCAGGCCCCCGTCGCTGCTTCCAACATAGCCGCCGGCGCATCAGCCGCCGGTGCATCGACCGCCGCCCCCGTTCAGGCCCCCGTCGCTGCTTCCAATGTAGCCGCCGGTGCATCGGCCACCGCCCCCGTCCAGGCCCCCGACGCTTGGGACCAGTACAAAGACTCGTACGAACCAGTGCCATACGTCACGCCGGAGAACCCCTACAACACCAGCATCGTCGATGATGAGCCGGAGGTAACCCTTTATTCCCTTGTTCTTATCCCATTTCAATCCTTTTGTGTTAGATCTAGCATTATTAGGGTTCGTCTGTTCCTAGTTCAATCCTTTTGTGTTAGATCTAGCATTATTAGGGTTCGTCTGTTCCTAGTTCAATCCTTTTGTGTTAGATCTTGTGTTATTAGGGTTCGTCTGTTCCTAGTTCAATCCTTTTGTGTTAGATCTTGCGTTATTATGGTTCGTCTGTTCCTAGTTCTAGATCTTGCATTATTAGTGTTTGTGATTTGCTTTTGTTTAAGATTCGGTTAACTTATGTGAGTAACTAATCCCATCCGGTTAATTTGTGCCGATGATGATGAATATTTGGGCACAAATTGATTCAGGGTTTGGTCAGTGAATAATTGGTGTGTACAAATTTGTTGTGCATGATCTTTGGATATAAGTGTGTCCAATATAACTGAGGCTACCTCTTTTTTCGTGCCCATATTATCATGCATGATCTTTTGTTCACTCTCTGTTCCATCATCGTTGCAATTGACAGGTGCAGAGCAGCAATGTCGACAGCGATGACGAGGCCTTCCACACTAAGACTCGTCACGTCCTCAGGAGGCTGCAGTCTGGCCATTACGACGGCCACTTTGCTCGAGGCATTTACAGGTGCCCCTTCTGCAACAGGAGGCTCCACGCCACCGACTTCAACTGCCTGATGAACCATGCTGAATCTATTGGCAGAGCCATTGGTGGCGCTAGAGTTGGAACGACCGTGAATGTGCATGCATTTATGGCCAAACACGAAGCACTTGGGATTCACCTGTGCAGCCTCCAAGCTTAAATTCATGTAAAATGTAGCTTATCTTAGATCTATCGGTAGTACTGTTGGAACTGTCGTGAATATATCTATGCTATGTTGGCTGCTGTATGCAGCTTATTCTATATTTTCTCGATTTATTATGCTGCTGTAAATTTATCCTATACTAGCTTCTAGATTTTTTACTAGATTTGTTACCATATTGAGCAAAAAATGAGGGCCAAAAGGCAACAATCATTGAAGAAAGACAGAAATAGAAGCTTCTCTAGATTTGATACTAATTTGGTGAAAAGAGAGAGAACTGTTATAGAGAGAGAGAGAGGGGGAAAAGGCGCTCTGAAAAATACCAATTTGGGACGAGAGAGACAGAACCGAGCTCTCACGTACAACCAAACACGGTCTCATCCTGTCCCACGCGGTCCCTTTCTACCAGCCCCACGCGACGCGGTCTCGTCCTGTCCCACGCGGTCCCTTTCTATCAGCCCCACGCGATGCGGCCCCACACGACGTGACCCCACACGTCAGCACGGAACGGTCAACTAAACGGGAATCCTCCCGTCCAAGCTCCTTCTGAGGGTTTCAGACAAGGGCTTGGGGAAAATTGAGGAAAAACTAAGAAGTTTGGGAAAACTGAGTACAACTAAGGACCTGAGGGCACAAAAATAGAAATCCCTTTATGTTTTGCTCTCTCATGAAGGACAAGCTAAAAACCATTTGTATATTTTTCCTTATGATTTGAATACACGTTTGACTTTCATTGTTTCATTTTCATGATCTTTTGTTTGTGTTCTTTTTCATGTTATAACATGGTTGCTAAGTTTTTTCTATCAAGATTATGTCTTTCATGCCCATGTTTTAAGTTCTTTTGATCCCAGCACAACGCTTACATATGTGGTCAAGATTGTGTAGGTGCATGTCACCTCAAAAATTATTTCTTTTGTTATCACTTACCAACTCGAGGACGAGCAGGAGTTAAGCTTGGGGATGCTGATACGTCTCAAACATATCCATAATTTTTTATGCTCCATGCTTGTTTTTACACCATTTGCTTAGTGTTTCGTTACACTTCATGACGTTTTTATGCATTTTCCGGAACTAACCTATTAACAAGATGCCATAGTGCCAGTTCCCTATTTTCGGCTGTTTTTGTGTTTCATAAAAGTTACACAGGAAATATTCTCGGAATTGGACGAAACAAAAGCCAAACATCCAGAAATTTACCGAAGCTTCCAGAGAACCGAAGATGAGACGGAGAAGGGCCACAGGACGGCCACACCACCAGGGGGCGCGGCCTGCCCCTGGCCCGTGCCCACCTGTGGTGAGGGCCACCTGGTCCACCTCTGGCGCCGCCCCTTCGCCTATAAATACCCTCCGACGGGAAAAACCTAAATACCCGATCACTTTTCGAAAAACACATCGCGATCCGCCGCCGTCATCGATCCAAGATCGGGAGGGTCCATAAGCTCTTCCCGGCACCCTGCCGGAGAGGAGAATCACCACCGGAGGTCTTCTTCATTGCCATGCTTGCCTTTGGCGCGATGAGTGAGTAGTCTACCTTGGACTATGGGTCCATAGCAGTAGCTAGATGGTAGTCTTCTCCACCATGTGCTTCATGTTTAGATCTCGTGAGCTGCCTTACATGATCGAGATCACCGTTATATAATTCTACATGTTGTGTTTGTTGGGATTCGATGAATATTGGTGTTATGATTGAGTTGATGTGCTGAATATTATCTTATGTTATCTCTATATTGTTTATGATCTTGCATGCTCTCCGTTGTTAGTAGCTATCTTGGCCGAGTAGTTGCTAGTGACTCCAAGAGGGGGTATTTATGCTCGATAGTGGATTCATGCCTCTATTTAATCTGGAGGAGTGACAAAAACCTCTAAGGTTGTAGATATGCGGTTGCCACTAGGGAGAAAACAACATTCATATGCTCAAGGGCATATGCTTTGTTTATATAACACACTTTGCTTAATGCAGTTATCTGTTATTCACAACTTAATACTTGTGGAGTTTTTGAATTGATTCGCCACAAGTGGATTATTAGTCATAGATGCAGTTAGATGGCGGTCTATGTATCTTGTTGTAATGCACAGAGTAAATCTCATAGTGATCCTCTCGACATATGCACGTTGTCTTTATTCTATCAATTGCCCAACTGTAATTTGTTTACCCAGCATATGTTATTTTATCTTATGGAGAGACACCACTAGTGAACTGTGGACCCCGGTCCTATTTCCATTATATTGCTATCACATGTTTACTTTACTCGCACTGTTTACTTTACTTGCATACTATTATTGCTTTCCACTCGATACGCTCATACCCTTTGTTTCAAGCAAACAGGTGAGATTGACAACCTCATCGTAAGTTGGGAACAAAGTATTTGGTTGTGTTGTGTGCAGGTTCCACGTTGCTACTAGTTGAAGACGCGCTAACAAGTTATCGTTAACGACGCCCTTGTTGGAGTGTCACTAGGCTAGCGAGCATCACATTCAGACGTTTGGCTTTTTTCTACTGGACGATTAAACCTTGGTTTCTTACCGAGGGAAAAACTTCCTGCTATATTCATCATACCTTCCTCTTGGGGTTTCCAACTGGCCGATCATTTCACCGCACCATCAATAGCAATCAATAAACTATGCAAACATAATATAGATCATAGAATAAATATTATAGCATCAAACATCATGTTTACGTAAGACGGTACAGAGGTTTGTGGGAGGATGAACCACTGCATAATAGGAGGAGTTGGTGATAGAGATTGCGGTGAAGATAGCGGAGATGAGCAGCGAGGGGCGCGGGCGGCGACACCGGCGGCGGCACGGGGGACTCCCCCGGCGCCGACATCATGGGGGAGCGCCGCCCCTTAGCCCCCTTTCTTCATGGCTTTATGGGAGCCCTCCCCCATGGAGATGGGATCCATGGGGGAGGCAAAAACGTGGCTCTGGTGGCTGCAAATTCGTGGGTGGAGGTGTCTCTCACTAGTTAGGTTTCCTCCCCTTATATAGCTTCTCGGATTTTCGTCTCCCCATCTTGGGCCGCACTAGATCGGGTTTAACTCGGCCGTCCAGACTCGGAATCAGGCAAATTTTATGTCCAGAACGTTTGCCATGAAATTCCCTACAACTTTGTAGTTGAAGAGTTTTCCGTTTGACGCCGTCTTCAACCCGTAACGTGACCATCTCCGAAAAGAGTTCTAGCACAGATTTCAGAAAAGTCCCAATTTGACTTCAATAAAGTTTCCACTTGTATTCTTGGTAATTTCTACACATCAAAGTGTAAAACAAGAACATTGTGCACTTTTGCAACTATTAGTAGGTTAGTCCAAATAAATCATAAAAGTGCCACAAAATATAGATAAAACATATATCAATTGGTGTAAAACAAGCATGGAGCATCAAAAATTACAGATACGTTTGGAACGTATCAACATCCCCAAGCTTAACTCCAGCTCATCCTCGAATAGGTAAGTGACAAATAAAAGAATAATTTTTTAGATGACATGCACCATCACAATCTTGATTATCTATGTAAGCATTGAGTGCTAGGGTCAAAGAACTTAGAACATGGGCATAAGAAACATAATCTTGACAATAAAAACTTAGCAACCATGTTATAACATGAAAAGAAACACAAACAAAAGATCATGAATAATAAAACAATGAAAGTCAAACGTATGTTCAAATCATATGAAAAAACATAACAAGTGGTTTTCAGCTTGTCCTTCATGGAATAGCAAAACATAAATGCATAGGACACCTTCAAGTTTAAAAGGGCGACTAGATACAAATAATTTAAGAACAAGTGAAACCATAATCATAAATCA
This sequence comes from Dactylis glomerata, assembly GCA_007115705.1. Taxonomy (NCBI): domain Eukaryota; kingdom Viridiplantae; phylum Streptophyta; class Magnoliopsida; order Poales; family Poaceae; genus Dactylis; species Dactylis glomerata. Next base: position 3,111,770 of record QXEO01000834.1, on the reverse strand, counting down.
ATGAATGATAAACTTTGAGACTATGCACATTAAACTCAGAATGGCAACTATGCTCTCTTAGATGGTGCATAAAGGTAAAAGGTGGAGACTCAACATAAAAGTAAAAGAAAGGCCCTTCGCAGAGGGAAGCAGTGATTAAACATGTGCTAGAGCTTTTCATTTGTAAAATAGAGAGAGAAAAATTGGGTTTTGAGAGGTGGTTGTCTTTGTCAACGACTGGCAATGGGGTTCTTACTATCTTTCATACAGAAATAAGCAAGTTTTTATGAGAGAGAGATTGACACTTTGGTGCTCTTTTATAAAGCTTGGCACTTCTCCCCACCTTTTTTTCCTTTCACAAACCATGGCTAACCGATTCCATCGGGTGTCCACCAACATTCACATACCATGGAGGAGTGCCTTTTTTTTCTTTTTTTTTCTTTATGGAATAGAACAATATGAAAGATAGCAAATCCGACCACTACGTCCCCATGAGCTAAAAACAGTGTCACAAAATGAGAAGTATTTTGAAGGTTTTTTTGAAAGGTAGCACATAAAAATTTACTCGGAATGGCTTGCAAATACCATGCATAGGAATTTATAGTAGATACATTGGAATAACTTGGTTTTTGAGAGTTGGATGCACAAGTAGAGCTCATACTTAGTACAAAATGAAGGCTAGCAAAAGACTGGGAGCGACCAACTGGGAGCGACCAACTAAGAGAGCAATAATGGCCATAATCATGCATAGCGACAAAACATCATTAAAAGAAACATAAAATGGTATCACAAGTCAAAAACCAAATAATCATAAAGGCTTATGGCGACTTTGTAAGAGTCAAACATGTTGTAAGCATGCGCCAAGTCAACCCAAATAAAGCATCAAGGAGAAAACCAAATAAATGCTTCCATATAATAAAAACAACACATGATTTTTTCAAAGGCTCATTAAGCAATCTCAGTCATTTGAGACAAGTCATGATACAACAAAAACTACTAAGTATACTATCAAAACGACATTAAGCATGGCATGAAAAATTCTAAGCCACAGTCTAAACAAGCTCCTTTTTATACCACTTTTTTGCATGAAATTTGTTCTCATTTCCAACACTATTTAAACCTTTTTGAGACAACTCTTTTGATAAAAACTAACATAGACCAGTGGTATAAATACACCTTAATGCAAAGATAAAACAAGATCTGAACAAAAATCAAGGCGAAAAGCGAAAGCCAAACGCAGTTCTAGAAAAAGAGAACACTCGTTGAACGATAAGAGTAAAAACTAGAGTGTTCTTGGCAATGAAAAACAAGGTACATCTCCTCCAAAAGAAATTTGTTGGGGTCCAACCATTTATTACAGAAAAAACAAAACAAAATTGCAAGCAAAAAGTAAAGACGCTCTAAGAAAAATGCATAATGCATAAAGCAATAAAAATATAGTGTGTTGAAAGGTGACCTGATTTTTGCCGATGAAGAAGGGGTGCCTCGGGGGCATCCCCAAGATTTGACGCTTGTACCTCTTGGATATTTCTTGGGGTGACATGGGCATCCCCAAGCTTAAGCTTTTGTCTATTCTTCATCTCATCTCATCATTCTCCAATCCTTACACTTGAAAACTTCCTTCATACAAAACTTCACACAATTCTATTAGCAATGTTAGCATAAGCATAATAGTAAATCGACCCTTTTGGTTCAGGTTTTTACTCAAAAACACCACATATAAAGCATATACTACTGTAGCAACTTCCCTAAAAGTTTCGTGATCAAAAGAACTCAAAAAGAAAGCGATCGAGAGGCAAACACAAATAGTGGCAGAAATTTGTCAAAATAGAACAGCTGACAAAGGTCGATTTTTTCGAGGACCTTCTGTTGATCAAATCGAAAAGTGTAAAACTAATGAAATTTTGGATATAACCTGGGGCATATGCACAAGAAATTGCAGGTCAAAAAGATATTATGAGAATTTTCACGAATTTTTACGGTGCAGCACCAAAATTTGTTTCAGGATAGCAACTTCCCCATATCTTATCTTCCTCAAATTAGAGGTACTTTTTGGCACAACAACGAAATAAAAATGATAATGAGAGGTCATTACAGTAGTAATAACTTCCAAGACTCAAATAAAAGAAAAAGTATTAAAAGAAAATATGGGTTATCTACCAAGAGTGCTTTTCTTTAACACCTTTGAGCTAGGCGCAGAATAGAGAACCAAACAAAAAAGCAAAACAAAAGGAACTATTTTTGTTGTTTTCAATTTATAAGTGAAAGTAAAGAAGCAATAAAAACAAAATAAAGAGCCTAATAAAATTAAAGAAGGTAAAAACAAGACATATAAAAGCAATTATAATACAAGTTAACACAATACATATCATGTGGATGCGTAATATAGAGTATGAAGGAGACAACCTCATGTTAGTTGATGAATAGGGGGATGACTCGGGCATCCCCAAGCTTAGATGATTGTATCTTTTTGGACATGTTCTTGGGATGTACCTAAACATCCCCAAGCTTGAGCTCTTGTGTCTTCTTGTTAATCTCATATCACCATATTGATTAGAACTTATAAGCTACATCCACATAAAACTTCACAAAACTCATTAGTAAGGTTAGTACTCATTAAATAAAATCCACCCATGTTTAAGCATTGACAAGTTTCATAATATATATTCAACATTAGCCACTGTATATACTAAGTTATTCATGATTTCCGTTGTCCGTCAAAAAACTAATGAAACTAATAACACCAAGTACAATATTCAATAAACTAAGAAATTTGTCAAAACTGAACAGTCTATAAAGATGACACTCAACGAGATAGTTAGGTAGCTCAAATCGTAAAACTCAAAACTAATGAAAGACAGATCATAATCTTAGGTTTATGCACAAAAAATTTCAGATCAAAACACTATTCTGAGATTTTTCACGATTTTTTTACAGTGAAGCACATGAATCTGTCTAAACTGAACAGTTGGTGAAGATCGAATTTTTCGAGACAGCTACGTAACTCAAATCAGAAAAAGTTAGTTTAATGAAAGAAAGATAATAAGCATTACTTTACACTCAAGACATTTTAGGTCAATATCACGTTCTGGTGATTTTAAATATTTTATACGGTGAAGCACAGAAAATCTGTTTTTGGACAGCAAAGCAAAACTATCAACTTCCAAGTAACTAGGAACTATAATTATCACTTTACTTTTATGATACAGAGGAATATATACAATATACACAATATGTATAAGTTTTTAACTGAAAAGCTTCCATGAAAACATTTGTTTTGGTTTCATAGGCATGAACACAAGTGTTCAAGGTCGACCCCCACTTAACCATTACTCGTCTTTCCAATCACTTTTCTTTTTGAAAACGTTTTTAGATAACAAGTACAACTAATTTTTTTATAATTCGCATTCCCTATCCATATTAAGATAGAGAACAACTTAAAATTGGAAGTGAAAACTACTTAGAAATAAAGCAAACAAGTGCACACAAGAATATTAACCCACATGCTATTGCTCCCCGGCAACGGCGCCAGAAAAGGTCTTGATAACCCACAAATATAGGGAATCGTGTGTAGATTTTTTGATAAGTAAGAGTGTCGAACCCAACGAGGAGCTAAAGGTAGGATAAACGTTCTCTCAAGTTCTATCAACCGCTGATACAACTCTACGCACACTAAACATTTGCCTCATCTAGAAATAAAACTAGAGCAACAATACGGGTATGAGAGATAGCTTTGTAAGATAATAAATACAAGAAAGTAATTGTTAGTGCTACAGTAATAATATATACTAAGTAACTATAAACTAACAGTACCATGAGTGTGGAAAAGTGGTGGTAATAGTGGTGGCTTTGTCTAAGTTCAATTAGTGAATAAATCGGGATCATTGTCTTCGATGCAGTTTTTTATGTGGAAGAGGCTAAATATATATGCACTTCACTACTTGGAAATACAAGTATTATATGATTGGATTGTTAGCAAGCATCCGCAAATACTAACAATGCATTAAGGTTTCCCCAACCATAGCCTTAAGTTAATGGTCCTCTTACTCCCATACGTGCAACGTTCCGGTTCGTGTCCTCAGGTTTCTGTCGCTCTGGCAGGACTACCCTCTTTCTTTTGCACATACTACTAACCCTAAGATATTTAATCCACGCGCGCATAAATATAATGGACACCAAAGGACAGTACCATATCAACATACAACTCTAATGAACCAAACACATTCAACAAATCAATCTAAGAACAAATAAACTATGCAAACATGACATAGATCGTAGAATAAATATTATAGCATCAAACACCATGTTTACATAGAACGGTACAGAGGTTTATGGGAGGATGAACTACTGCATAATAGGAGGAGTTGGTGATGAAGATAGCTATGAAGATGGCGGAGATGAGCAGCGAGGGGCGCGGGCGGCGGCGTCGACGGTGGCACGGGGGACTCCCCCGCCGCCGGCATCATGGGGGAGCGCCGCCCCTTAGCCCCCTTCCTTTATGGCTTTATGGGAGCCCTCCCCCATGGAGATGGGATCCATGGGGGAGGCGAAAACGTGGCTCTGGTGGCTGCAAATTTGTGGGTGAAGGTGTCTCCCACAAGTTAGGTTTCCTCCCTTTATATAGCTTCTCGGATTTTCGTCTCTCCATCTTGGGCCGCACTAGATTGGGCCTAACTCGGCCGTCCAGACTCGGAATCAGGCGAATTTTATATCCAGAACATTTGCTGTAAAATTCCCTACAACTTTGTAGTTGAAGAGTTTTTGGTTTGACGCCGTCTTCAACCCGTAACGTGACCATCTTCGAAAAGAGTTTTGGCACAGATTTCAGGAAAGTCTCAATTTGACTCCAATAAGGTTTTCACTTGTATTCTTGGTAATTCCTACACATCAAAGTGTAAAACAAAAACATTGTGCACTTTTGCAACTATTAGTAGATTAGACCAAATAAATCATAAAAGTACCACAAAGTGTAGATAAAAACATATAGCAATTGGTGTAAAACAAGCATGAAGCATCAAAAATTACAGATACGTTTGCAACGTATCAGGGTGCTACGCGATGACGATCTAGGATCTGGATAGTCTCCAGGGGTGAACACACGACCACACTGGGGCATCGTCGGAGGAGAGAAAAAGCCTAGATTACTGGATAGGGAAAGAAAAAGGCTAGATTTTTTAGGTTAGGGAAGAAAAAGGCTAGATTTTTGGGTAGGGGAAGAAAAAGGCTAAAAGCCTAGATTTTTGGCTAGGATAACATTGACATACTACTACATTGAAAATTGACATACTACTACTTTGAAAATTTTGCAAATCGAGATTTGACCGACAGCAAATTTGCTTGCTAACTCGAACACACACAAAACCTACCACTAGGCACCAGTCCACCGACACTGTCGGACACGGATCGTCTGACATTCCGCCATTGACATGTGGGCCTGATACCTGGTGGGACTCACGTGTCAGCATCGCAAAGGCAGGATTCGGGCAGATCCCCGTCCCGACACCGTCCAAGACGTCCCAGCAGTTCACCATCTCGTTTCCAGCTCCAAAAGAAAAGAAAAGAAAAGACCGCATTTCGTTGTGTTGCAATCCCCTCCGCAAAACCCTACTCGGCCGCCCTCCGCCGCCGCATCCGCCATGGACGCCGCCGCCGGCGGAGGAGAATTGCACACCTACGCCGATGCCGAGGAGTTCTTCAACAACATGTCGCTGGACGGCCCGTCGGCGCAGGAGCGCATCGATTTCATCGTCCCCTACATCATCTCCCTCCTCCCTCCACCCTTGGTCCCCGCGCCCGCCGCCGACGACGCCTCCGACTCCGAAGACGAGCACTTCTCTCTCACCTCCTCCGACGACGACGACGACAACGACGGGGATGCCGCCGACGCCGACTGGCCCGCTCTCCTTCTGGCGGCGCAGGGTGACGGCCAGGACCACATCAGCCGCCTCGCCAACGATCTGCTCTCCAACGTCATCTCCCGCCTCCCCACCAAGGAAGCCGCGCGCACCATGGCCCTCTCGAAGCGCTGGCGCGGCGTGTGGCCGGCGACCCCGCTCCTCGTCGACGACGCCCACCTCCGGTACGTCGGCGACCGCCGCGAGTCCCGCGAGATCCCCGGCTTCCACACCGTGCGCGCCATCTCGCGCTGCGTCGCCGCTCACCCGGGCCCCGTCCGCAGCGTGCGCATCACCCGCACCTCCTTCCACATGCAGGAGTACGCGCTCCAGCGCATGGTCGCCGGCCTCGCCGCCAAGAACGTCAAGGAGCTCATCCTCTTCAACCGCCCCTGGCCGCTCAACATGCCGCTCCCCGACGACATCCTTGGCTGCGCCTGTCTCACCCGCCTCTACCTTGGCGTCTGGCATTTCCCGGACACCGCCACCCGCCGCCCCTCCTTACCCAACCTCGAAGAGCTCGGCTTTTTCCACACCATCGTTGACGACAGGGATGTTAGAGCCTTGCTCGCGTGCTGCCGTAAGCTGAAGATCCTCTCCTTCGTCTGGACGTACAACTCCGATGCACGCCTCCAAGTCAGGTCCCGCAGTCTCCGTGTCCTCATGGAATGGAGAAGCTCCGTGGAAGAAGTCGTCGTCGATGATGCCCCCTGCCTGGAGCGCCTGCTCTTCGATAGCATTGGCGAGCGGAGGCTAGTCAAGATTGTTCAGGCGCCCAGGCTGGAGGTCCTTGGGTTCTTGGACCTCCAGCTCCACGACCTCCAGATTGGCGGCATTGTCATCAAGGTAACTGCGTCTTGCAACTTTTGTGCTCTGCTCCTAGCATTCATACAGGATTGTGCTACCAAATAATTTTATTTGCCTCAATGGCAGGCTGGGATGAATGTGAGAGCTAGAGCCATGGTGCCAAGTTTGAAGATATTTGCTGTAAAGGTGCAGTTTTCGGATCACACGGAGGTCAAGATGCTGACCACTCTGCTCAGATGCTTTCCTTCCCTTGAGACGCTTCACATCATGGTAAGCAGTTTTCGTGTCATAAGATATCTGTTCATCTGAATAATTGTTTGTCCATTGCAATTCAAGATTAACTAACATATGGATGTCAGCTTACTCAAGCATTTGTTGTTCATTGCTATATATTTCAGATTGATAATGTAGGCATCAGTTCTAGCACTATTACCTGTTCTTGGCTGCAATTTTAGGATTTATACGCCAAGTGTTGACATTGTTTTTTTAATCAATTCCAGTCCATTCCTGGGTCATCTGATACTGTGGATCGTGCTGAGTTCTGGGAGTCCCTGAGCTCTTCTGACTGCCTCAGAAGTCATCTGAAGACCTTAGTCCTCCATGGATTCAGTAACCATGACCAAGAGTTGTTGTTCCTCAATTACATTGTGGAGAAGGCTAAGGTGCTTAAGACCCTGTGCATCGTTCGTAGTGAGATTGATGACATGGCAGCGGTGGCCGTGGCAGCCAAGGCGGCAGGCCACGTGGTATCTGCGGCCACGGCAGGCCAAGTGGCAGCAGCAGCTGCGGTAGGCAACGTGGTACCGGATGTAGGCCCGATGTCAGGTTTCATTCTTGAGCGTGACGCACCATCAGGTGGAAGCAGTGGCAGTGTATCTGTTTGCCCCGCCTCCCGTTCCTGGAGCTTCCAGCACGCCATTGACTTGTCAGTGAAGGATCCCTTCTATGTGGCGAGGCATGATGTGCCCTGGATTTCTTGTCGTACCGAGGATGAGACGGCTCGCTAGTTTGTGTTTTTGGTGTTGGCGCTTATGCTGGCGATATTTTCACTCAGACAGGTTTTACCTGTTGTTTCTTCATAGTTTGTTGGTCATCTAAGAAGGTAGACTGAGCCCATTAAGGTCTGGAAGCTAATTTATCAGTGATGGCACTCTTGCGTTTTTTCGGCGAAACTATTAGGATTCAGGGTTCTGGATGTACCTTGGCTTCGGCTTCATGTTGTTTTGTGCCTTTGTGGCTTGTAGAAGTGTTCATTACATGCACACTCTGCCTCTATTGTTAATTGTTATCCTGATGCACTTGGTTCTTTTGCTGGTACTTATAACTTATCTAATTCATGGAATGCAATCTTTGCGCCGTCTTTATATACTGATCATTCCTCGTACTATAAAGTTGGATGAAGAATGCTACTCCCTCCGTTTAGAAATATAAGATGTTTTAGCTTTATGAAGTGAATGTATCTAGACATCTTTTAGTGTATAGGTTCGTACGAATCTATACACTAAAAAAAATCTAGATACATTAGCTTCACAAAGCTAAAACATCTTATATTTTCTAAACGGAGGGAGTATATGATAGTTATTGGTCTGGATCCTTGCCCACTGGACAATATTGTATAGCTGTGTGAACTATATCATGTATGCCGCTTTATCTAAGTTTGTAATCATATATGGAGGTTACTGTACAGCTGTGTGACAAAAGTACAGAAACAATTCGACGTGGGCAATTTTTCCGTCACTGTATCGTGTAGCCTCTTTGTCGAAGCTTTGCAAATCCTGTACGAAATTGTTCAGCCGTGTTAGTACAGCCACAGATGTGTCATGTAAGTCTCTTTGCGTGATGCTCCCCTCCGTTCCATAGTTCTTGTCAATCTTGGGATACCCTGTCGTATAATAGCTTGAAGCAAGCATATGGCAGAAAGCTAGGACGACCTGGACGAGCCGTTTCCAAGGCTAGGATTCCCCTGAAGCATTCCATTGATCACTTGAACTTGAGCACAGGGAAGCTGTCTTCTTGAGCTTCCCTGAACTCTGAAGTCTGAAGTATGAAGTTCAGAACAGATCAATTTGGCCAAAACCAAGCGTGGCCGATATCCGACCGTCAAGATCCACGACCCCAGCGTATCCCCGCCGTCCGATTTCCTCCTCCAGTCCCTCCCGCATCACAAGTACCGTCCCGACTAGACGGACCCCTTCCATTCTCGTGCGCTTTCTTCCCCCGGCTAGGCGGCTAGATCCCATCGCTACCCAGAATCAAAAACCGATGAGCCGCGAGGCCACCGGAGCGGCGGCGAGCTCCGCCTCGCAGCAGGGGGAGCATGACGGAGGGGCGGACGCGGGGATGGAGAGGACGGCCGAGGCGGTGGAGGAGCTGTACCGCCTCCGCGACACCTTCTTCCCCCGCGACCCCGCCGAGAAGCCCGCCGCGCTCCGTGCCCGCGCCGACGCCGCCCTCGCCATCCTAGACACCCTCCCTCCAGGTATATATGGCCATGTTTATCCCCTAACCGCCGCCAGTCTCTGCTGCTTTGCCTGCCATTGAGTCGATCGGTCGCTGACATCGATGAGCTGTGCACGGGTATAGCGGATTAGACGATTTTAACCAGTCAGATTCCGCAGATACATACATGCTTTGGGTGCTGGCTCATCTGTCAGTCCCACTTCTCTACTGTTGAGGTTCTCGTTTTCTGGCCAGTGTTACTTGACAATTCAGTTGTACTAAGTGGGGTGTCAGTGTCTGTTGGATATGCAATGCCGACGCCCGAGGCATTTGGGCCTGATTGGCTGGTCTATCTTTTGAATATCCATACTCTGGACTGCAAATTGCCACTCCATAAGGCTAGCTACCGTCGATCTTCTTGTTGTGCATGTAGTACAACTGGAAAGATGCTTGTTCTGTGACTATGAAGCGACAATTGGACACCCAGAACATACGTAAGAAGCACAGGACGCAAAACCAACTTTGTTTTGTCGAAATATCTGCACCATGGTGCTTTAAAAAAACATTGGCGTCTAAGCGGGTGAAATAGCGTCGCTGAAAACTTTTGTGACGCTTACATGATTTTTTTGTTGTTTGCAGTAGTTCTGTGTACTCTTGTAGTGTCCATGTCCGAAAAATTAGTTGGTAACTCGTTGAGAAACAAATAGACAACTAAACAAGTCACATGCATAGTAGCTGTCAGTCAACCATGCTTGTTTTTGGACATACTCCGTAGACCTTGTGTCACAACCCACCCCCTTGCCGCTATGATTGGCGACGTGAGGCACGATCGATTCGTGGATTCAGGAACAGAGAGAGCATCAGAGAGGGGAGAGATAGCGAGGAGAGTCTGTTCTGTTCCTTTCTTCAATTCATCGATCCCGTTCCTTGTGCAGCTTCTCCAGCTATATACTCGATGTGTCCATCCTCCTGCAGGCAAGGCCAGCCCATGGCCCTAGGCGACACGGCCCATTGTGTCCATATGTGTGGTCATGACATTACCGCCCCGAAGAAACATTGCTTGCCCCCAAGCAATGGCTCGGTGAGATCGACACGGTAGGTAGGCAGCATATACATATTCTGAGCAACCCTGAAGCTTAGCAGTGAGTATTTGTTGATATTGCTTCAAGAAGCATACCATGTTCTTTTGGATAATACCAGGATCCCATTGCTTGTGTTTGTACTGTAGGTTGCTTGACACACCAATGAGTGAACAACTGAACATAAATTACTGCACTTGCATGGTTCTTCTATTTGTAGATGCCAGGACATGTTTTTCTCATTGCCATTGCTTCCAAGAGACCAGCAATGAAAAACAGTGGAAAACACCATTGAATTCCAAGTTCGGAGTGTGCCCATGCTCAGAGTATCATGCATCTCAAGCTTCAAACAGAGAGGAAGTCGAACTGCACCGCTCCAGTATGTAGCTCCATTGTATGTAATTTCCCATACAACTGAATCCCTTAGCAGGTTGTGTATGGGGTAACCAGTGGTGTGTCCAGAAACGGTGTAGCTGTATAACTTGATCACTTGAATGTAAAGCACAGGCAGCTCAACAGATTTCCAGGACAACTGAACAAACAAGGCCTCCATAAGAACATTCTCTATAATTCCTGGGTCCCATTGAAAGCATAGCTCAATTGCAAGAAATCCGGACTTGCTATCCTCCCAAACGTTGAAATCAAGCAGCAGATTCATGGAATGAATGTTCATGGTTCCAGAAAAATGTTTGCTATTTTGTACCCAACCTGGATCCCATGGTAATATACGTGAAACATTATTGTTGCCCTCTTCTAGTGGAATTATAAGGTACACCATTTGACCTCCATTTGCTGCATGACCCAAACCTGTGCTAGTGTCAGTCGCACCCTCAGGCTCCTCTAGAGAATTCATAGGCTGCTCCAGGAATAGTGGCAAATCTCCAACATTAGTTAGCACACTATCGCCATCATTATCATGCAACATCATGTCCTTGTAAAGGACTTCTTTACTAGGACCTGTATCAAACTCCAAGAACATGGACAGATCTCCAACATCGGTGAGCACCTCAATGCCATCTATATTGTCATGCGGACCATCAAACAGAACAGCCTTGAGGGGTGCAGGTGGAGTCACATCTCGGGTGAACGTGGGCTGTTGTATGTTGACTTCCGTGTGGCAACACTTTGTCGAACATGTGGCGGTTGCCGGCATGCTAAGTTGTTGGTCAGCTGTGACAGCCGGCATGGCGCCGCCGAGCAAAGGGGAAGTCAGGGAGGAGCTTCGAGTAGTTGCCTGCATGACCACAGAATTCTGCTTGTCGGTGTCCTCATGGCACCAATTAGTTGAGCAACCGCTGGTGGGTATTGGCATGTTGAACTCGAGGTCAGCGTATGATTGCACTGGCTTGTCCACCAAGGGCTCCAGGGGTGCCAGGAGCGCTGCTTCTGTGATACCCCAGGACATCGACGCGAGCGCTGCACGGTTTGCGCCGCTGTTGACGTCCACACACAGTGTCGAACACCTTGTGGGCGGCACGACACAGGGGGCAGCGGAAACACGAAGAATGGTACCAGACGCCGCAGGACTGTCCAGGAAAACCTCATGTGAAGGCTTGGTCGCCAGCTTCATCGAGCCTTTGTCTGGCATGACCAGCGACATGGCTGTGGCGGAGGAAGCGAACGCCGCTGTTGTCTTCATCAAATCCACCAGCATACGGTCTTGCCTTGCGGCAATACGACCCAGGGACACACTAAGCTTCACCAAGCTCGCTTGGATGTCGCTCATGGTCGCCTCCGTCGTTGTTGTCGCCACCGCCATGGCCTCCAGAAAATCAAATCGAACAGGATTGTGGGGGAAATTTTGTGGAAGGAACCTGGGAGGCTGGGACCTATGGCTTGGAAGGCTTCGTGACGGTATCCTCGCTGGATCCGAGCAAACCAGTCCTCGGGCTGACCGGAATTTGGGCTAGATCGTGAGATCCGATCCCAAACTCGCGCCGATTTCGGGGATTTTACAGCTCAAAATCCGGACGAATTGGGAACACCACGAACGCGGACCGGACTGGAATCTGATACCAAATGTCACAACCCACCCCCTTGCCGCTATGATTGGCGACGTGAGGCACGATCGATTCGTGGATTCAGGAACAGAGAGAGCATCAGAGAGGGGAGAGATAGCGAGGAGAGTCTGTTCTGTTCCTTTCTTCAATTCATCGATCCCGTTCCTTGTGCAGCTTCTCCAGCTATATACTCGATGTGTCCATCCTCCTGCAGGCAAGGCCAGCCCATGGCCCAAGGCGACACGGCCCATTGTGTCCATATGTGTGGTCATGACACCTTGTTGAGAATATGGCCTTCTCTTCTGTCAAAATCGAACTTCAAACAAGAAAGTCATGGTTTCTAGAAGACAAAGTGCTTTTGTATATCTGGATAGCTGAGTATGTATTCGTAGTTAACAGACTTCTGTATTTTTTTCTGACAAAAAAGCCTTACTCTTCTTGAAGCCGACAATATCCAGCAAATACCTAAGCTGATAGCATCGATATTTGAAAGTGGTCTGGTTCGTTAAAAAAACAATTCAAGTGTTTTCACCCCTAGTTGTGATTAGATGTGCAGTTTTTTATCCTCATCATTTGTCTCCTTCCTCACCCTTTTTTAGCAAAGTTTGCATTATGCTTTTTTCGATACTAAGTTTTCGTTTGTTATACCTCCAGAGCAAAGGAAATCACCACAACAGCGTGCTGTTTATGAATTCTTGAGGGGGAAAATACTGGATGTCTTTCCTGATTATAGTAAGGAGGCTGAAGATCATTTATCGAAAGCAGTATGTATCTAAAGACTAAACAATTTCTTGTTAGCTTTTCTCTCTTCTAGAAACTTAAACTACTGCTGTTGCTGCTGGACACAATAGGTAAAGCTGAATCCATCTCTTGTAGATGCATGGCTATGTTTGGGCAACTGCATCTGGAAGAAGGGGGATCTGGCTTCAGCAAAGAATTGCTTTGTATTAGCACTGAACAAGGTAACTCTCAAGCTTGAAGAAGTTAATCTACATTTCGAAATTTTATCCAGCATAATTTTATTTGGCAGGGTACAGATAAGAAAATACTATGCCAACTCTCCATGCTTGAAAGAAGTATGGCTCAAGGTGAGAATGCCCTCATATAGCACCTCTTCAGCGGATGGTTTTTTATACTCTTTGTGTAATTAATTCTTCACATTGGGGATAGATTATTATCAGTTATCACTAGTCTCATACTTGCAAAATTTATTTATTTTTGTATCTAAGGACAAACTTCTGCTAATCTGGGATTAAAACAATCAATTCAACCAGATATTTATTTAGTTCATCTTTGATCTTTACTTGGATGCACAACACCAAGTTAATAACAATACAGTCGTGGCTTTTGTCAGAGTATTGACCATCAGTTCTAGTGCTAATATTCTAGATACCATCAAGTGTTGGGTACCAGTACACCATCATTTTCAAGGACTGGGGATATTTGCAAAGCCTGGAAATAGGCTGCGCTTTAGAGCAAGACCAGCAGTGCTGGCCTTTTTTTTATCTTATACACTATTATCCGTTGAACTCTATGCCAGCATGATTGACCAGGTCAAGCTTTAATATTGTTTTCGTTATGGGTTGAATGAGCTTATGCTGATAATGTAGTTGCAGTCATGTTTGTCCGCTTTAACGGGCACTGTATAAATCGACCAATTGACTAGGAATCATCTAAAATGAGAGAGCCCAAGGGAGGAAGCCTGGTTGCTTGACGGGGGTTAAGCAATCTTTCTGAGGCAAAGGTTGCCCCTTGCGGCTAAGGTAGTTCTGCATGTTGAGTGCTCTTATTACAGATGTAACATACTTGAGTAGCGCTGTGATGCGATCTCCCGAAGTGAAAGGCACAAATCATGAAATAGCGTTCTTAGCAATGGTGGTGTTATTGTTGGCGTGCAGACAGTTAGTGGGTGTGTTCCTATGTGCGTCGTGTTGATCGGCCTTGTATGTATTTTGGGCTTGCCTTAGACCTCGTCTAGCTTGGTAATTTGCCCGTCGTTGAGGTTTTGCTTGGTTTTCCTGAATAAATCAAGCTGTTGTGGTTGTCGGGCCCGGTTTCCCTTATTGTGGTTGAATTTATTTTGCGCTTAACTTATAATGTATGTTTCTAGCCTTTTGTATTTTGATGGAGATGGTTTTCAGCTGATTTGTGTCATGTCTTATTCCTCCCATGGTTGTTCAGGGAAGTTGCACCCCTCAACTCTAAAAAATGACTACTTATTGTTTATTAGTAATTCTTCACAAGTAACGTCTACATAATATCTTCATGTTGGGCCTTCATCTAGTGGATGCTTTAATGCTGAACTGCTGTTATAAAAATGTCGTCCTTCAAATTTATTTTGTGGCTGCAATTTTTTGAGCTTGCTGCATAATTTATCTCATGTTCGCCTTTCCAGGTAGTGAAGATCAAAAGTTATTGGTGGAAGAGAGCATTAATCATGCAAAAGAAGCTGTAATGCTGGACATAAAAGATGGAAACTGTTGGTGTAAGCATACATCTGTTCTATTGTAGTTGCCTATGTTCCTTGTCTTCAGCATCTCTCTATTCTTCTAAAACATTAAGGCATGGGTCAAAAGCTCATGTGCTAGGTGGGAGTTGTCATTGGACCTATCTAAATAAAGCAGTTCTCAACCTAAATTTAGAAATAAAGCTATCAGGTTCCACCTCCTGGCATTACTATTTTTAAATGTAAATAGCTAACTAGCAGAACGAGAGAAGTGGGCTTTGGTGATCTCAGGATTCACACCTATTTTATCTCTTTTACTTCTTTAGAACAAATTACTACTAGCGTAAAGAAAAACATAAAATGAACGATCTGTTGCTGTATAAATGTGATACAGCTGTTTTGATTTAAGGCCTACTGAAGTCGAGGCTAGTATTTCTAAGCCTTGACATACATTTTTCTTGCATGCGCCTTATTAATGAATTCAGTTGATTATACAGAGGTTTATTTTAGATTTGTACCCAAGATATTCAAGTTCAACAATATTGTTCACTTTCCCTTTCTGTTAGATAATCTGGGTAATGCATATCTCACAAGCTTTTTTGTGAGCGGAGCCTGGGATCACACTCAACTTCATCATTCGGTCAAAGCATATCAAAATGCTGTAAGTTGTGCATTTTCCTTACATTTATTCATGTTAGCGCATTAGTTTGGGAATGATGGAAAGTAAGAGATGGAGCATTTTTGTGCAGTTTCCATTCTTTTCTCATGTGAACCTTCCAGTTAATATTTTGTGGATGTACTTTTGTCTTACTCTATTTCCAGGAGAAGGATGAAACTACGAAATTGAATCCAGATCTCTATTATAATTGTGCCATTGTGAGTACTCCAGATAATTAATTTGTTAGCAAAATCAGCTAATTTTTTTTACCAAGTATCATTTGCATAGTATATTTTTATATTGGTTCTTTTCCAGGCTAATAAATACTTAGAGAATTACGAAAGGGCCCTTAGTGGATTTGAAGCTGCGGCTTTAAAGGACCCTGACCTGGGCGCTGATACAGAAGTTCAGAAGATCACCAGTCTCCTTGATAAGCTAGTGAATGCAATGAAGGTAACTTCTGTATAACTATAGTATGTGGACTGCAGAGTTTGACATGTATTAGCAGAAACGACTTCACTGCGCCTAATTCGAACTTAATCTGTATCAGATACAACTTGCTGTTTAATTGTTATGCACAACTGAGGATCCTTCTCAGTCATCTATTTCATTAGATTAAGCAAACAAAAGGAAATGAGGCAAATTGGCACTAATATTTTGTACAACTGTAGTGATATGAGAACTAGCTTTTCCCCCCCTGTAAAGCTGAGAATCGTATAAGTAATTCTAACAGCATCAGAAGGCAACCCCATGCCTACAATTGTAGTGTACAACATTCAAGTCCTTTTGTTCAGTGTAGAATTTCTGTTTCTTCATGCGATGAACTGGCAATTACTTCTATTACCTTTGTAAAGTTCTTCTATAGAATGGCCAATCTATAGAGGCACATGCTCTCATTGTGTTACTTATGATACTCCCTCCGCCCCATAATATAAGATGTTATTAGAAGACAGATGTTTGTGGCACATATGCTTAACCATTTTATGATTCAGTCATCATTTGCTCAAATAGTTCTGATGAGAATAAAATGACTTCAGGGATATTGCATACTGTTGTTGCAAATTCTCTGTTTATTATTTTGCTTATGATATATTTCTTTCGCAGGGACAACTACGATCCAAGCGATTAGCAACATTGGTGTCTTCTTTGGGTGAAGTCAACTGTAATACTCTCATTGAAAATTGAAGTGTTGAAATTGTATTTGTATAAGTTCTTTAATTATTCTTTTCTAACATATACCTTTTCATCTTTCCTTCTCATCATAGTAAAATCATCTCACAAGAAAGCAACCATAAGCATTCTATCAGAGGGTTTGAACAAGATGGTTGCTGTCTTGGGAAAAGTTGTTCTTTTGATAAGAAATGATGATGTTGCTCCACTGTAAGTTCCTTCAATCCTTCATATTCAATAAGTGTTTCTTGCATGCTTCATTATGACATGTTTTGAGCTATATACAAATATATTCCAAAAGTATCATGGAACAATGTGTTGCTAGAAGAATTATAACTATATTAAACTGAAATATGGAAATTGAAAGATATATGATTCTTGCTACTATGGTCCATCCTCTAAGGATCTACTTTTGGTTGAGAAAATAGTATTTAACTGACATGAAAGAAGTAGAAACGGGGACTTCTTTTTGTGGTTTATTGACTAACTCAATTCAGATTAATGAAAAATACAGCAAATGTTTCACCCCTTGCCGGAAGCTGTTTTTGTTCTTTTTCTGCCAGGAATTGATTATGAAACATTGAGATTTTGCTTGCCAAATTAAATGTAAACTTGAATATAAAGAATGCTCCGTGATTCATGAAGTACTTTTTAAGTTAATAGGTCGTTTGTAAAATTCTCTACTTGGTTTTATGACCATAGACAGAGTTGTGATCCAAATATACTATTCAAAATGTCAAATTATTTGTTAATAGGAATTCACAAATATTGGTCAATATGGCGTTAGTTTGCCTGGTAGAAACCAGGATTTATGTGTACCAGTTGTTTTGACTCAAATTTTCAATCCTATTGTATTTTATTGTAATAGTGAATAGAGTATGGTCTGAACGTGTACCAGAAGACTATGTCTGAACAGATTAAGTAAACAACCATTTGTCTTGTTGCTGAACTGCAAAGCTAGAAAACTTTCCTATTAGCAACCGAGGATCTTGTAATATATTTCTATAACAGTGCTGCTAAAAGATTTGTCTACCTGGTTACCGTCAGTTGACGCACAATGTAATCAGGTAGATGAATACAACTTTGCTCTTTTACAGTGTGCATACTTAAAACTTAAAACACACCACCACATCTTTGTTCCTCTTTATCTCATATGCTTCGTAATGTCTATTATACTTCATCGGGGTAACCTTGTGATTTTTCAGGTATTATTTAACATGTGACTCGAATCAGTCTTATTTTATACTATCAGTTTATGGGCTGCGAAATGAAGCAGTAAGATCCCTTAGACCTGGTTTTTTTTAAAATGATGATATTGCATTATGTGTTTATTTCTTGTTTATATTATCTTTGGGAAAAATGGTTTGGTACCACCAAGCGCTTTGGTTCAGTTAATGCCATGAAAACCTAGACACAGTTATGGGGCATATGATTTTCTATCTATCTTTTCCTACTATTTGGTTCAGAGCATGGTTGAATGGCAACTGGTTTTATTTGAATTGGCATATATAGTAGCCAGAAGATTGCTTGTTATAGAATTCCCATGGTTGAAAAGGCAACTAGTTTTATTGAAATCAACATTTGAAATGATACATTAAGATTCAATGTACATCTAAATCCCACCCACCGGTAACTGGAAGTAACCATGATGAAACTATTACATCTTTAAATTTTATACCAAATCACTGCTTTTTGTATTCTAGTTTTGGTGGGTTTCTTGCAGGAACTAGTAGTGACCTGATTCTTCTTTCCTTTGGAAACTCAGTATATTAAACCCTTTCTCCAACATCCGGATTCAAATATATAAACAGTCAATCCAATACCAGGATAGCGAACAGGTTCTCCAACATCAGGATTTAGTATTCCTTAGCTTGTCTGGTCTCAGCCTGTTCCACCATTAATTTCTACGGTATCTTTGAAGTAGTACTCTACACCAAGGTTTTCAGTATCGGGATACTAAGTAGTATCGTTTTCTTGTCAGCAATATCGTACCATAGAATCGTATCGTAGTATCACGATACTATGGGATTTTTATTTTTAATAAAATATATGTATATATTAATAATATACCTAAAAATATATTTAAATTTAAAAAAATTATTTGAATTTTGAGGATATTATATGTCTTTATCGAGGCTGATCATGGAAATGATGCATTTATATAATATAAATATGGACCAACTCATCCAATGCATAATACAAACATAGCTAAATAGGAATCCACAAAACAAAAGACCAGGTTCATGAAAATTAATACACACAACTAGCTAGCGGACTGCTTTCTTGCATATATAAAGTTCTTTTTATACCCATCTTAGCCAAACTAGTGGACGATTGTAATGTTTAGATACTTAGGTAGCCTTGAGCCTATACAACCACTTTTAATCTTGAGCATCTCATGCCGTCGTGTCCTTATTTTCTAGCATAGGCATGGGACCTTATGGTATCGTTTTTTATCGGGATACTAAAGATACCACGATACGTATTGGGATACGAGTGAGATACTACCAGATTAAGATACTATCACGATACGTATCGTTTAGCCACAGTAGTATCGTAGAATCGTAAGATACTAAGATACATATCGGGATACTGACAACCATGCTCTACACTGCCATACTAGCCAAGCAATGTGTTTCTCACGTTTAAGATATCACTGGGTTTATTAGAAAAAAATGTTGTATGTTACTGTTGACATAGTTGGTATCTTATGCTCCTTGATGTGGCAATGGCTTCTGCAATGTCTGCTATACCAGCTAATCTTAACATTTCCGCAACAGATTAAAGAAGGTGACCGGGTGGCGCTGTTGGAACCATACTACAGAATCCTGAATATACCATGGAAAGAGCAGGTACGCCTTTGGTACCTGTCTTTTTCTACGTCTTTTTGCAGTTCGTTACTTTAGACCCTCCAAGTAACTTCGTTAAGAACCTATACCTGGACTGTTATTCTTTTCTTTTCCGTTTTTTTTCTTGAAACAACCTGTTTTTTTTTTTCCTTTTATTGTCCTAACCAAACTTTATCGGTTTCACTTAACTTTTCTTTGGACAAATAGTTTCTTGTGCCATAGAATGTTTATTGCAGTCATAGTGTCAGCTTTATTAACCCTCTCATGTTTGGCAATAACTCAGCATGTTCTTTTCTTTGATGTCAAGCAGCGGTACCAGTTTAAATCGATCCGTGTGGACTTTCCAGAACAAATTCTTATCAACGAAAAAGCACCAGCGCCTCACCATGTTATCCGTGCTTCAATCTACGCACACAATAAACCATGACTGTCGGCAGATGTGTTGATCCTTGATTCCTGTTTGCTGTAGTAGACATGTATGCTTGCATCCATGTGGAGCTCGTCAGCGATTGATACCATTGTTTTCCTTGGTGTGGTATCCATTGATGTGGGAGACTTGTTATGTGTAATGCCATGTAAATACATTATTAGGTGATGAACATGTCAATTGTTTGGGAACCTTCACCTGGGCCGCTGGAGGGCCGTGGTTGATAATGCTGCGGACCTGCGGAGGTGGAATTGCTGGGTAGAATTAGGGGTGAGCCGCGCCGGCAAGTGGTGACTTGGCTTTCTATTATGTGCCACCTGAATGCCTTCGACTGAGGGCAGTCGGTCGATTAGAGAACTTACGGTAGGCAAGGGTTCTTACGTTTTGACATGGTGCCCCTCAACTACCTAAACCGGGGCTAAAAACATCCCCAAATAATTCATTTAACCGTAGGTTAGTGTTGGCAAAGTAAAAAAGGAAGACATTTGCTTGCTATCTAGTACTATCCTCCATTTCAAATTGTAAGATGTCTTGTCTTTCATGCAGGGCGTCTTATAACTCGAGATAGGGAGTAGTAACAATTCAATAGTATGTCTCCCTTAAGATATGTTAGAAGAAAATAGCAGCATGCTGCACATGTCATCGATCAGTTTGTGTATTGATTTTTTTTCCTGAAAATTCCTCAGATCTATTAATAATCATCAACAACAATAACAAACAACCTAAAAAGTAATAAAAAATTATAAATAGATATTTGGACCACCTAGCAACGACCACAGACACTAGCGCGAGCCGAAGATGTGTCTCGTAGTACAGTTTGTTATAGTAGATAAATGGGTTGTCGTGCTAAAGTCCCAAAGAACCAACGCACCAGAGCATTAACCATGACCAATAATAACAATCGTAGATCAGAAGAGAGACATATATAAGACCACACCAACAAGCACAAAAACCGATCAAATCTCGGGGAATCCGTTGGACACACAACTCCACGCGCCCTCCGCCGACGCTAGACGCACCACTGGAGCGAGGATAGGACGGGAAGTACCTTATTCTGACTTTAATATGTAGTCGCCGTTCCATCATCTCGAAGAAGACACTAAAAAAGCCTAAACAGAGATCAAAAATCCTCCCACCGGCAAGAGATCGTGCGCCATGCCTATAAGGCTCTAAGTAAAGGGTTTAGCAACATAGAAAATAAAAAATTTCCTACGAAGAGAATAAGAACTAAGATCTAATCTACGGAGAAGCTAGTAAGGAGAGAGGGATTAGATCTTCATACCCTTGAAGATCGCACAACGGAAACATTTAGAAAGAACGTTGTTGGCGTAGTCGTACTATTCCTATGATCCGATCCGTCCAGTCGCTGCAACGAGCAACGCCTACGAGCGATGCACACGTGCATCACAACGACGTCTCCTCCTTCCTGGTCCATCAAGTGTAGGTGGATAGGTAGGTGGGATCCGCATCACAACGGCTTGGTGCATATGGTGGAGATAGGGTTTTGGGGAGGAGAGAGGGTGGCGGCTAGGGTTGGAGTCTGCTGCCCCCTGCACCCGTCCTCTTTATATACGCCAGGGGTATGGCCGACCAGCCCTTTTCCCACCTCGAAGAAGGGGGGCTATGACCAAGGAGAAGACTTCCCCCATGTCTTATCACTTGGGGGTTGGCAACATGGACCATGGCTATGGCGCCTTGGACCAAGTGGGCCGGGGTTCCCCTTCACGGGCCCATGTGGTCTCCCTTGATAGGTGGGCTCCATTACATAACCTTCCCAAACCTTCTATTAACTTCTCTATACTACACCGAGAATTCCAAACTTTTCGAAAAACCTAAAAACACTTTGCCTTAAATGACTCTTATTCGACTGACCATTTTGGAAGTCCTCGTGATGTCCCGGATCTCATCTGACACTCCGAACAAAATTTCGGTTCACCATTATCCATTTCTACCCCTACCATCCATAAGCATTAAGTGTGTGAATGTGTGGACATGATCAAGAAATTTCTCTGATCAATAACCAATAATGGGACCTGGAAGTCCATAATGATTCCCACATATTCAACGAAGATCATTATCGGTTGAACCACGATGTCACGATTCAATTAATCCCGTACACAATTCCCTTTTTCTCGCGATACTTTATTTTTCCGAGATTTGATCATCGGTATCACCACACCTAGTTTAATCTCATTCTAAGCAAGTTCTTTACTCGTTTCGTAACTTAATATCATGTTGTGATTAAACTCATTAGCCACGTGATTGCAAACGGTGTATGATATTGATTATCAAGTGGGCCCGGAGTATATCTCTGTGTCGCGCTCTTCCGGTACCAGTGAGTAACATTATCTCATGGTATAATTATGGAACATGATACATGACATTATCAGCTATGCAATTTGAACAAGTGACATGATATGATCGATGTGCTTAGTTAGGTTTGTTCATCATGTTATTCTTCTAATGACATGATCTCATCATTAATTGACAACACATGTTTATGGTTAGGAACCTTTAACCATCATTAATCAATGAGCTAGTCTAGTAGAGGCATACTAGGGACATCGTGTTGTTCATAAACCACACAAATATTAATGTTTCCACTTAATACAATTTTAGCATGGAATATAAATATTATCATGAACAAGAATTAAGATAATAACTTTGTTTACTATTGGCTCTAGGGCATAGTTCCAACACATAAGGCCATCAGAGGCAGGGCGGACCAGCGGCGTCCCTGGCAAGGGGAATGGAACCTAGATGGGTTTACAAAGCCGCCTCCAATCACTTTCTCTTAAGCTCTCGTACGTACCGGTTCAGTATCTTTATGAGGTAGTTTGTTTATCGATTATGCATGTTCCACCATCCCTCTCTTACCTCTTCACTCTCCACCTTATCCCCCAATTCACGTCTCCTCCCCATTTGACCATGCACGATACCTTATCCTCTTATCTCCTCTCCATTTGTCCGAGCCGTAGTCAGGGCTGACTATGGTGGCACAAATTGGCGAGAAACAAACTGAAGGTTGGGGGTGGGGAGCATGTGAAGAACTCAATCTCTCACGATGTGAAAAGGGATGACCGGGTGGTGGTGGACCAGCGAGGTGGTGCCCAAAGGCAAGGCGACGCCGACCACTGGCGGCGAAGATTGACATGAGAGAAAGCAGTGTTCTCCTCCCCATCCTCTCGGGCGGTGGTCCACCCACCATCCTCCCATTTTTTACACCGAAATAATATTTGTGGGCTATGTGAAAACTATCACCCCATTTTTTCAAACCCATGTTGTCAACCTGATGAACCCACTGGGCCTTTGGAACCAATAAGCAATGCTATGCGAGAACAAGATAAGCTAGCTTTGACGAGTGTGGCTAAATGTAGCTTGTTTTCTGAAAAATTTGAAAACAACAATTTGAAGTTTTAAAAATTTTGAACAAGAAATTCTAGAAGTAGACAGTGGTTTGTTCTACCAGTTTCCAAAGAATCAGTATGAAATATTTGTGTAAAATTGATAAATTTGTAGATCTAAAGTAGTGAACAATATAACTTTTTAAATCCCCAAACTTTGTTAAATTTGTCATTTTTGTGTAGCCTGAATTACTAAGTATTTTGCGCCAAGATACGTTATTGACTACACCTAGAATTTTTTTCAAAACTTTTTTGGAACTTCAAATTATAATTTTCGAATTTTGAAAAATACCAGTTCCCCAATCGTGGTTTCCGAGAATCGACTCATTTCCCAGCCCAGTTCCCCCCAATCTGTGATTCCAGGCGGGACCGTGGGAGCGGGAGCGAAATGACCACCCCACGCCGCCGCCCCATCTCGTCGCCGGTAGCGGCGCTGGAGGACGATGACCTCCTCGCGGAGATCCTCCTCCGCCTCCCCCCGCTTCCATCCTCCCTCCCGCGCGCCTCCCTCGCCTGCACGCGCTGGCGCCTTCTCGTCCGCGACCCCCGCTTCCTCTGCTGCTTCCGCGCCCTGTAACGCCACACCTACATATTGGGCTACAGGTCAGTGGGCCATATTGACTTGGGCAGACAGTCACCAACGGTACAAAAGGGAAAGAATAGGCATGGAGATGGACATCGAAGAACAAAACGCAAACTGAACTGACTCCTTCCTCTCTGTTGAGATATATATTGTATAGATATAGGTCCCCGTGTATTTCAGGGTTGTATCTGTAAATCCGTCTATATATATGAGAGCAGCCGGCCCCAATTGGGTCTGTGCATTGTTTCATTATCTTCCACATGGTATCAGAGGCCCTTACGGTCTCCTGACCTAGCCGCCTCCTGCCCTAGCCGCCGCCCCCAAGGCGCCGCCGGCCACCTCTCCCCTGCCGCCGCCTCTCCTCCAGGCGCCGCCGGCCCTCCTCCTCTCCCCTGCCGCCGCCTCTCCTCCAGGCGCCGCCGGCCACCACACCCACCACCACTTCCGCCCCAACCGCCACCATGTCTGACTTCCGATCTCCCGACTCCAAGAATCCCTTCAGCGACTCCGGGAGCAGCAGCAACAACCCCTTCGCCGGCCCCTCCGTCGCCGTCATCCGCGACGTCCCCATCCAAGAGCGCGTGCCGGTGAAGCTCTCTCACACCGCTGCCAATTTCTTCCCGTGGAAGACGTACTTCGGCCTCCTCTTCCGCGAGTACGATCTCCTAGACCATGTAGACGGCACTATCGACCTCCTCGCCATGCCGCACGACCCCGACTGGTTGGCCATCGACGCGACCATCATCCGCTGGTTCTACCAGACGGTCTCCCCCGAGATCTTCCGCACGGTCGTCCGCGACGGCGACTCCGCGCACACCGTCTGGAGCAAGATCACCGGGCTCTTCACCGACAATCAAATTCAGCGCGTCACTTTCCTCCAGCAGGAGTTCTTCGGCACCCACCAAGAAGGCCACTCCCTCGACGACTACGTCCTCAAGCTCAAGACCCTCTCTGACGAGCTCCGCGACTTGGAGTTCCCGATCGATGACAAGATCATGCTCTCCACGCTCTCGGCTGGCCTTGGCGAAGACTTGAGCAACGCCGCCTCCAACCTCACGCTCCTCACCAAGCCCTCCTTCGAGCAGGTCGTGGCCTACTTGCGCCTCGAGGAGCGTCGGCTCCAGCACCTCCGGGCTCGGGCGGCCCACACCGCCCTCGTCGCCGGCGTCTCCAAGGGCGGGTCCGCTCCCGCCCAACCTGCTCCGATTGCCGCGCCCCGCCCCCCGGGCTTCTACTCGCCCCCGCCGCTCGCGCCTATCCCGCCTCCCGGCGGTAACGGCAACGGTGGCGGTGGACGCCGTCGTCGTCGTCGCGGTGGCAACGGCGGTGGTAACAACAACGCTTCCGCCCCCCAGCCTCGGCAGCCCGCCCCCACCCTGCCATGGATCGCCGGCCATAACCCCTGGACAGGGGTCGTCCACGCCTACACCATGTCCGTGCCGCGTGCTCCCTACCCGGGCACCTCGATGCAGCGCCCGGCTCCGCACCAGGCGCTCTACGCCGCGGCCCCCCAGCCCGCGGCCCACGGCTACGCCGCGCCCGGGTACGCGGCGCCCTACGCCGCACCCTACGCCGCGCCCTACGCGTCACAGTGGGACCCGGCCCTGCTGACTGCCCTTCAGTCCGTCCCCGATGCGGGCACCTACGGTGGCAGCCCACCCTGGTTCATGGACACGGGCGCCTCCGCGCACATGGCAGCCCACCCCGGTAACCTCTCTACTTCCAGTCCCGCCTCCACTCCCTCTCGCATAATCGTCGGCAACGGTCATGCGCTTCCTATCACGCACACCGGCTCCGCCCCTTTTCCCTCCACCTCCACTCCTCTCTCGTTAAATAACGTTCTTATTTCTCCTGACTTGATTCACAACCTTGTTTCCGTTCGTTCTCTTACTCGTGATAATGATGTTTCTGTGGAATTTGACAAGTTTGGCTTTTCTGTTAAGGATGGTCGTACCCGGATGCTACTCCACCGCAGTGACAGCCCCGGCGAGCTGTACCCTGTTTCGCCATCCTCCACCACCAGCCGCCCGCTCGCCCTCTCCGCCGCTGTCGATCTTTGGCACGCCCGCCTCGGTCATCCTAGCTCCACCGCCCTGCGTCAAATTCTACAAAGCTTTGATTTTACTTGTAATAAAACGGATGCTCATTCTTGTGAAGCATGTCGTCTAGGCAAACATGTTCGTCTTCCGTTCAGTTCCTCCTCCAGTGTTGCGTCTTTTCCTTTTGAACTTATTCATAGTGATGTTTGGACCTCGCCGGTCCCGAGTAATTCTGGTTATACATATTATCTCGTGCTTATGGATGATTACTCGCACTTTGTCTGGACGTTTCCTCTCCGCCGAAAATCCGACGTAGCCTCCACTCTCCTCGCCTTTTTCGCGTACGTCTCCACCCAATTCGGCCGCCCCATCCACGCCCTACAAACCGACAACGGCAAAGAGTTCGACAACATCACCATTCGCACACTTCTCGCCTCTCACGGTGCCATCTTTCGCCTCACGTGTCCATACACATCTCAGCAGAACGGCCGCGCCGAACGCATTCTTCGCACTCTCAATGACTGCGTGCGCACCATTCTGTTTCACGCCTACATGCCCCCACGGTTCTGGCCGGATGCCCTTGCCATGGCGACCCTCCTCGTCAACATCCGCCCCTGCCGCGTGCGTTGGCACTACTCGCCGCACCACCTTCTCTTTGGTGTGCCGCCCGCCTACGCCGATCTCCGCGTCTTCGGCTGCCGTTGCTACCCTAGCACCGCCGCTACCGCCGCGCACAAGCTTGCGCCGCGCTCTCTCCCTTGTGTGTTTCTCGGCTATCCCGCCAACACCAAGGGGTACCGCTGCTACGACCCGGTCTCGCATCGCGTGTTCACTTCCCGGCACGTTTACTTTGACGAGTTGGTGTTCCCCTTTCAGCAGGTACCTTCGGCGACGACCTCGGCGCCCGCCGGCCCCCTAGCCGCCGGCCCCGCACGCCGACGTCCGACCGCGGTGGCCCCATCTGCGCCGGCCCTGCCTGGTCCCTCGGCGCCGCCGTCGCCCACGGCGCCCCCGGCGCCCCCGTCGCCCGCGACGCCCGAGGCGCCCCCGGCGCCCCCGTCGCCCCCTGCGGCCTCGTCCGCCGCTGCGTCGACACCGTCGGCCAGCCCGGCCACTTCCTCGCCCGCTTCATCGGCCGCCTCTTCGCCCGCCTCGCCCCCCGTCGCCGCGGCTCCTCCACCCATGCTCACCCGAGCACGTGCGGGCATACGGCGACCGTCTACGCGTTACCCCGCCGACCAGTACGTTTGCTGGGCCAGCGGCAACAGCGTCCTGCCGCATGACGGCGGGGTGTCTTCGTCACGCGCAGAGGAGGCGCCCTCACCGCCGCCGAGCGCGCCGTCCACCTCCGCTCTCTCGCCGGTGCCCACCTCGGCACGCGCCGCTCTGCGCGACCCGCACTGGCGCGCTGCCATGCAGGAGGAGTACGACGCGCTGCAGCGCAATCGGACCTGGGAGCTGGTTCCCCGGCCCCCTCGCGCTAACGTCATCACCGGCAAGTGGGTCTTCAAGCACAAGCTCGGCTCCGACGGCACCCTCGAGCGCTACAAGGCGCGCTGGGTCGTGCGCGGTTTCCGTCAACGTGCTGGTGTCGACTTCACGGACACGTTCGCCCCGGTCGTCAAACCGGGCACGATCCGCACGGTGTTGCACCTCGCCGCCTCCCGTGCGTGGCCGGTCCATCAGATGGACGTCTCCAACGCCTTCCTCCATGGCCATCTGTCTGAGCAGGTGTACTGCCAGCAGCCCATCGGCTTCGTCGACCCCGAGCGCCCCGACGACGTGTGCTTGCTTTCTCGGTCCTTGTATGGACTGAAGCAGGCGCCCCGCGCCTGGTACCAGCGCATCGCCGCGTTTCTGCATCAGCTCGGCTTCCGCTCTACGCGGTCCGATGCGTTGCTGTTCGTCTACCAGACCGGCAACGACATGGCCTATCTGCTGCTGTACGTCGACGACATCATTTTGACGGCCTCCACCGCTGGTCTTCTTCGACAGCTCACCGACAGTCTTCGCACTGAGTTTGCGTTGAAGGACCTCGGCCCGCTCCACTACTTCCTTGGCATCGAGGTTGTCCGGCGTGCGGACGGGTTCTTCCTTCATCAGCGGAAGTATGCTCACGAGCTTCTCGAGCGTGCCGGGATGCTTAACTGCAACCCTGCACCTACTCCTGTCGACACGAAGGCCAAGCTCTCGGCTAGTGATGGGTCGCTGGCCTCCGACGCACCGTTCTACCGCTCCATCGTCGGCGCTCTTCAGTACTTGACGTTGACACGTCCGGAGCTCCAGTATGTTGTGCAACAGGTGTGTT
Source organism: Dactylis glomerata (assembly GCA_007115705.1). NCBI lineage: Eukaryota > Viridiplantae > Streptophyta > Magnoliopsida > Poales > Poaceae > Dactylis > Dactylis glomerata. Next base: position 3,083,688 of record QXEO01000834.1, on the reverse strand, counting down.
TGCATATGCATGCTCCTCGGGATGCCCATTGGGCCGCGGTGAAGCGGATACTCCGCTACATCTGTGGTACCATGGGCTACGGCCTGTCGTTGTACGCTTCGCCCTCGACACCGACCGACATCGTCGCCTACTCGGATGCGGACTGGGCGGGCTGCCCGGACACGCGGCGCTCCACCAGCGGTTACTGCGTCTATCTCGGCTCATCGCTCGTCTCTTGGTCCTCCAAGAGGCAGCCCACCGTGTCACGCTCCAGCGCTGAGGCCGAGTACCGCGCCGTGGCTAACGCCGTGGCTGAGTGCACTTGGCTTCGTCAGCTTCTCTCCGAGCTCTATTGTCCCGTTGACAAGGCTACGGTGGTCTTCTGCGACAACGTCTCGGCTGTCTACCTCTCCGCCAACCCCGTTCATCATCGACGCACCAAGCACATCGAGCTGGACATCCACTTTGTCCGTGAGCAAGTTGCCCTCGGTCACGTTCGAGTACTTCACGTACCGACGTCTCAGCAATTTGCCGATATCATGACGAAGGGATTGCCGTCCACGACTTTTCCTGAGTTTCGCTCCAGTCTATGTGTCGGTGCCGACCCTTCGACTGCGGGGGGGTGTTGAGATATATATTATATAGATATAGGTCCCCGTGTATTTCAGGGTTGTATCTGTAAATCCGTCTATATATATATATATATATGAGAGCAGCCGGCCCCAATTGGGTGCATTGTTTCATTATCTTCCACACTCTCCTCTGAATCCCTCTCCTCTGGTCTAGCTTCTCCTCTCAAGCTTCATCTTCTCCAGGTCTGGTGACTACCACAAGCTACTATTGTATCCAGATTGTATCGGCCTCACGCCCCGATCCTCACCGGCGGCCACGGGGTGTGACACGCCCACCACCGCTCCCGCGGCGTTCTCCCCGTCCTCGGTTTCTTCACCGAGGGAGACAGCGGTATATCCTTCCACCCTACCCTGGATCCCCCCGACCGCGTCCCGCCCGAGCGCTTCCGCCTGCAGGTCACCGGCCGCGCGCATAACTGCCGGATCGTCTGCTGCCGCGACGGCCTCGCGCTGCTTGTCAACGTGCATCCGGGCCAGGTCCTGGTGTGGGACCCCATCGCCGGCGACCAGCGCCGCCTACCCCTTCCCCTGATTTTCCGCAACGCTGACAAGATCTACCACGGGATGGTGCTTCGCTCTACCGCTGCTGTGGGAGACGGTGACAGTTTCCAGTTCCAGGTGGTGCTCCTGCGCTGCATCAAGGGAAGCCAATCGCGAGCGGTTGCCTGCGTCTACTCCTCGGACACCGGCGCATGGGGCGATCTCGTTCAGCTATCGACGCCGATTCTGCGAACACTTTCTGTGGTCACATCGGGCTGCTCCTTGGTTGGGCGTTCCCTTTACTGGTCGCTTCGTGGGAATTCGCCTGCGATCCTCGAGTTTGATTTGGATACGAAGAACCTAGCCGTGATTCCATTACACTTGGATGGCGTGCTGCCGGTACACTTGAATGGATGGATTACGTTGGCAGAGGGTGGTGGACTTGGCTTGGTCTCTGTTTTGGGTCACAGAGCACAGCTACGGAGGAGGGAGACTGGTTCTGATGGTGTCGCGACATGGCGCCTCACAAGAACCATTCATATCAACAACCTTCTTCCCCTGAGTTCACGGGACAGACTGTTCGTAAACTTCATGGACGAAAGTAATATGCTCATCATGGGGACAGTTGACGGCAGCGCTATCTTCACGGTGCACACCGAGACAATGCAGTGCAAGAAACTTCCTGTAGAGTTTGAGAAAATACGCCGCGTATTTGTACCATTTGCCAGTGTTTATACAGCAGGTAATATATATAGCATACCTTTACATTGCAGGTAATACATTTCCCTTGGTCTATCATTGATTGTTGTTTGACTTGTGCTTGTAGATATGGGCGTTGGTGCTCAACATGCTGGAGATGAACTCTTGCAACAATAGCTAAGATGGATCTCCGGTTAGATGTGCTATTCACATGCATTGCTTTAGCAGGTAATGTTGTAAGTTCTGTAATTGGCCGTTAGCTTCTTGCAATCTTCCTAGTTCAAGCCTCTAAGATAGATTTTGCTAGCTTGTAATCTCGTATGGTTTATGCTTGGTCATGTTGATCACAATGGATGCCTCATAGTCTTTATTGACCACAGTGATCAAAATGACATGACTAGATTTATCATAAATATGCCATTTCCATTTTCACATTTTTATATTTGCCATTACAAGTAGTGACCAAGTTTTGTTTTTAATTCTGTACAATATGGGAATGACTGGGACTAGTTTGGACAGAAGGAAATACCATGATCACTTTAGGCTTCTACTATATGGATATGATTTTTTTTTTAAGTTTCACTTGTTAGTAACCTACTAGTAATTGAATTCCTGAAAAGAATGCATATGAGGTAGGCACCATATGTTTCTACATTCTGGTCCATGAGCTTTCCATGTGCCCATGATGACAATTTTTTTTTTTTTGAGTTATTCGCCAGTTCAGTATTTCCCTCTTATAGGAGGCATGTGAACCTCTGATCTTCAGTATTTCCCTCTTATTGCATAAGAGGATGTGGCAATAGATGATGAAGATGTGCCAGAATAGACCAATTAAACTCACTGTACTTTTATCTCTCATTCTAGTGTTCGTGTTGTCTAGTAGCGCCGATATGATTCAATTTTGAGCTCCCAGTATAGGCTACAAAATGAACTTGGTGCTTATACTGTTGAAACAATATGATACAAACTCCCTGAATTATAACTCACAGATTTTGCATGAATGTGCAGAAGTGTTTGACAGGTGATGCACATTGTTCCGCGGGTATCCAGATTGATGTTCCGGTGGCTGAGATGCAGAAACGGCTTGCTGCTATTAGTTCAGGCTCTGTCTTTTGTGGAGTAAATTTGTAGGATATAGCAGTCTAATTTGGCGAGGTTGACCTACGCACAACATTGTAGCATCTAGCAGTCGACTCTGAAGCAGCACCATTCGATTTAATCCTCTGATCTGCAGGCTCCTGTCTGCTGTCTATTTTCTGCAAAGTTATTCAGCTGGCATGACAGGCATGGTGATGCAGCGACTTACTTGATTAGATAGTTCCTTTGAGTCGTTAGCATAGAACTACGACATTTGAGATGAAATTCCGGAAAACTACGACTTTACGTTTGAATCGCAAAAAACTACAACTTTATTTGAAATTGCTAGCAATGTGCACTGATTTCAAATTAATCCCGAATTGATGGGGAAACTGACAGGTGGGTCCTATCTGTAAGAGCTGAGGTGGCATTATTCGCTGAGATATCTGAGTAAGCTCTCCGGTTGCGAGCTCAGCCAAGGAGATCAGTTCAGGTGTGACAGATTACAAGCATCTCACGGCAATTCCAAATATGTCGGTACTTTCTGATAGCCGTAGAGTCAACAGCAGGCGAAAACTTTTCATTGGTTCCTTGCTATCTTCGTATACAAACCGTATCTTTGCTACTACGCCATGTTCTTCTAGACGATCCGTCAATATGGTAAGATGACGGGTCCGGCTTCCTTGCACCATTTTGTACTGAAGGATTTTCCCATTAAGAAGGTGTCTGATAAGAGGATTCAGAAACCTATAGTGTGCAAGTGAGCACCCAGACTCAACATCTCTTACCAACTTACAGCCATCTCAGCGAACCACTCGAATCTTGCCACATCTGATTGGCTCAATACATATTTTCTGGGTCTGAAGAAAGGCACCATGGCAACGGCTTGCATAATATTTCTAGACACAGAGGTTGAGAGTGGTACCCCTTGCTTTGCATCTCCATGCTTGTAGGCGCAGAGCACGCCGTTGCACTCCTCGAAAGCTTTTTTAAACACCATCCTTCGACGCAGCAGCGAGACGTCGATTATGGGCATCTTTTTACATCTCTCGATCATGAACTCTAGCTCCGAGTGTGCCATCTCTAGCCTCTCCATAAGATGCCTCTGCGATGCCTTCTCCTCACTGTTGCCGAGCACGAAAGTGATGCCTCTACCCACAGCCTCCTGTACAAGTGCTGAGCCAACCATTTCAGCCATGGAACTGCGCATTTGGCTTGATTTCCTCTGCAATGTTCAAAGAACAAAGACACTTCAGCATAGCGTAGACAAGAAGAAGATCATCAATCTGAGTGAAAATACTGATAGTAGAGAATACATACCACCTTCTAATGATCTTGAGCTACTTGGTTAATGGATTGAGCGTGCGACAAAATGGACTAAAAGAGCATCCTACGCCATACCACAAGACATGCGCGCGAACATAATATATTGGGAAGAAGCTGCAACAAGGAGCATGGGAAACCACGTGATAAGATATTCATCATCATATAAAGATAAAAGAGACGTTTTTGCCACTACCAAGGAGGTATTTAGCTGTATATATATCACGACAATTACGAAGGCAACGGAGTAAACTATGCTCAAAATCCAACAAATCAAAATACGTGTTAGCTGTATAAAAAGACAGCTGTGCAGGTTCTGTGGGGAGCATTACCATTTACCAGGAACTTTCATAGCCATATTAACAAGTAAAAAATATTTTCCCTTGGCAAGGACGGGCCGGATCCATGGAGCCCCTTTTTAATTTTTTTTGCAATCGACTTTTAAAGTTTTGAAAAAATCCAAAGCAAAATTTTATATGTTGACAATAACGTATTTTATGGCCCAGCAAAATCTCAACTCAAAATAGTTTGTATTTGGTCTACACAAAAATGACAAATTTCTTACAAATCTGAACTTTTCAAATTTTGCACTATTCAGATCTCAAATCTAGAAAATTGTCATTTTTAAACAGCTTGGAATATAAAATATTTTTCTTTAATTTTTTTAGACCGGTAGAAGTCATCATTATCTACATCTAAGTATTTTTTTGTCATATTTTTTAAAACTTTAAAATATTGAAATTAAATAAATTCGATAACCGGGCTCCACAGAGATCGGGCTCCAAATGGACGCACTCCATTAACAAGCCTTTTACTTCGTCATATTCCTTCGGCACCAATTGGAGGAGGCAACAACACTAAGAAAGGGCTTAACATTGGAAAATAGGATGGGTTGTTTTAATGCCCCGGATCGGCACCATGTATGTGGATTTTGGTGCTTCCACGAAACTTCGCACAATAACAATCCTAAGACGTCCACCAAGCACAAAGTGCATCTCACAACGTAAACAATTGCGGGTGAAATAAGTAGTAATTATCCACACAAAAAACGTATACAACACCCAAATGGTAGGAAGTCCTTGCAAAGTTTAGAAGTTATTAGTACTGCATAAGTATACACGACAGTAGATGTTGAGATATATGACAAATATATACATGCTACGGTTGGACTTGTAATTACATGATAGGTTACATTTTGGAGTCAAACTCTTGGGGTTAAGAGTGGAAAAGTCGCCAGATAAGTCACCGTCCCTTCCTTTACAGAATCTTACATGAGATTTTCACCTCATACGGCTCCTCGCCACATGCTTGCTACCAGCCAAGTGAAAATCATGAGCAAGTCTTAGCAAGTTTACCATTAACGACGCCATCGCTGCCAACAAGTTTTTCATCTTTTCCAGGACCTTAAAGTCTTCTTCAAAATTTAATACAAGGTCCTTTGTAGGTCCAGCACTTTCATGATAGATAAGAAAAATCAAAATCAAAACTACAAAACGAGAAAACTTCTTTTCCTTTTAATTTTATCCCACAGATTCAACAGACTGCCAACCCCTCACATCAAAATGAAATGCTAAAACCGCAACAACTGGGAAAATAAGGATGGTCTCACTACTAAAACTTGGAGTACGAACATACAACACTTCAGGAAAACCAACTTCTTCAATTTTCAGTCTTGCGCCTTTTCTTATCAGACTTATCCTTTTCTCGTCTTGCGCCTTTCTTTTCAGACCTCTCCGGTTTTGCCCCTTTCTTATCAGACTTTTCCGGTTTCACATTTTTCTTATCAGACTTTTCCGGTTTCACATCTTTCTTATCAGACTTTTCCGGTTTCGCAGCACCTTCCTTACCAGAGCCCTCAGGCTGTTGCTTCTTCTCAAGCTGATTCCGAGACCTCTGTAAAAAACCAACCACCAGTGCAAAGAATATCAGAGTCTGTGCGCACAAGAATCAAACAGACTGAGATGCAACACCAAGCAAATACAAACTAGGTTATTGTTTACACAAAATGTTCATCGTCCTAGAATGAATGACCTCCATGGTGGCAGGCATGCTGCTGGAGATCATTTGGTATAGAGACGATAACACTATGATGTTGCACAACCTTTGAGCTCACTAGGCCTTTTGGTATGACGCCTAAAAGCCTTCGATGTGTGCACACATCAAGCAGCTTTAGGGACAGCGATGCAACACCACAAAAATACAAACTGGGTTATTATTAATTAGGATTGTTCATCGTCCTACAATGAATGACCTCCATGGTGGCAGGCATGCTGCTGGAGATCATTTGGTATAGAGACGATAACAGTATGATATTGCACAATCTTTGAGCTCACAAGGCCTTTCGAGTTGACGCCCAAAAGCCTTCGATATGTGCAGCAGCAAGCTAATACAAATTTAGAGGATGTTATACCATACCTTCTTCTGCCTCCTCCGGAGTTGTCGCTGCCTGCCTGAATCCTTCTTCGGCTTTTGTACTTGCTGAAACATTCAACAAGCATAAGAGCAATTAAAAGCCATACATAATAGCATAATACACATTCAGTTAAAAAAATTTGATGGTCACGCAAACAAGAGACTTCTTAAAATTATTAGGGCAAAAACCTGAGCAAGAGCTATTGTCCGAGCGTGTCGTTCAGCGTGTGTTTCTGCTTCTTCCTCCAGCTCACCATCACTGTTGAGCATCATCTTAAGCCTGCCATTTCCTAGTAGTTTCTTTGATCGAGCATGTCTCTGCAATAGTAGTTTCCAATTGTTTATACATACGTAACCTCCATTTAACACTATGAACAAGACATAAACATTGGCTTTCTTCTGAACTATTTACCTTTGATTCAAGATGTACCCTGACCATGTCCTCACTTAGGCACATGATTCTTGGACAAAGCTTGCACTTATACACAGATTTGCACTTTAGAACATAGTTGGCGAAATCAACCTCAAGAGGATCATCCTTATTGGCAGCACCTTTGGAAGAATCAGCACCAACACGTGAAAATGCTTTCTTAACAGGCAAATTTATCGCATGGTCTTGTTCATATATCGGACTGCTGTTCTCGTCGTCATCATCATCTGAAAGTGAGCATTTCTTCTGTAAAATTGGTAGCAGATACTTTGATCTCGCCACAATATTTAACAACTATTCAACACATGCAGAATGATGCTCATATTGAAGCATTTTCACACGATGACTAGATAAAGATGCTTCACACCGACTTGGTTAATGAGCTGCCAAAGAGGAATCGGAGTTGTCCATATTACTCATATTCTTTGCAAAAACGAGATTGGTCCAACAAACAGGAATTAGCAAATACCAAAAATTTGAACATGTTTCTAGCCTTAGTTATTGCCTCCGATCGGGAAAGGTTGTCATTGAGATAGTATAACTTTGTACTAAGTTCTACTAAATCATCCGACAACCTTTTCTGATCGGAGGGAGTAGTTCCATAGCCAAATATTTCTACAGGATCACACCATAGGGTCATTGAAACCGTAATCCCTGAGGAAGCAGCCTACCACACGTGGTTAATACTTAGTTGTCCCTAATTTGCATAGACCAACAAGGTGCCTGAAGCATAGAAAGACAAGTACATATAGTGGTAAAATGGACATACTGTAAGATGACACTAAGAGGTTAGAGTTATTCTAAGATCCAAGGGTCCCACAAGTCTAAGTAGAACCAAATATGCTGGTGAAATAAAGCATTGCACAAACATACTCCTGCAAACAAATCTCCAAAACAAGAAGACAGGTCTCTCAAGTCATCATACAGTACTAATATAACATAACTAGTTTACTACAAGAAAAGCGTATCTCAGCTCAGAAATCTCCACATCTCATAATGCGAATAAAAGAGTCAAGGAGGTTGAAATGACATGAAGTCCACATAAAAGCAAGAACAAACAGTACCTACAGACGGTCCATCAACATCATGGCCAGAGCTGTCTTCACTTTGGTATCCAGAAGCTGATAGACAGGAGCAGCCGAATAAGTGAAACATTATCCACAATCTTTACATACAGCTGGTCTTAAAAATTAAACAGTTGAAGCCTAGTAGTAAAACCATAAAAACTACAAAATGCAGAAGATATCAACGGCCGTAACAAACAGTTAAAACTTTATAAAGTAGATAAGAGTAATATTATAAGACAGACAGACATAACAGATTAACAACTGAAATGACAGAGCAGTACATTACTCAAGAATGTTTTTTAGATGCTGCTGCAATGTTAGATTATAACATGAATCTTCCTAAGCGTGTATGTTGGAATAACATGAATCATCCTACTACGCGTAAAGGTGAAACAATGATATCCAAATATACACATTACAGACATAATGCCACAATTCATCAGTACTTAAAACTAGTGCTGTACATGCAAAGGTAGACTGAAAAACAACAATTGGAACGAGAGTATCATGTAACAATTGGCCGACAAATTGTAATAGAGTGTTGATGCATGTGCGCCCTTGAATCCATCAGCCAGGTATCGCAGTGCACACAGCCCATCAGCCAACAAAGAGCAATAACGTAAACAAGAAGGAGAACTCACCCTCCTCCTCTTCGATCTGTTTCCGTTCTAGTTCCTCATCCTCCTGTTCTTCCTCCCCTGACTCCTCCTCGGCCGCTTCCGCCCCTACATCTTGCTGCTCCTCCCCCACTTCCTCATCGGCGACTTCCTCTTCTTCCTCGAGGTCGGGGTCCGAGTCCGAGCCTGAGGAGGAGGAGGAAGAGGTGGCGCTGTTGTCGCCGTGGTCTTGCCGGAAGAAGCGCCTCTTGATCATATCGCCTGCCGCCGCCGCCGCGTGTTGGTTCTTCCTAGGAGAGAGGCGAGGTTTTGGGGGGAGAAGGGGACGGGGAAGGGTTTGGTTAGGAAGAGGGGGAGAAACGCCGCGGGCCGTTGGATCTAGGTCATACGGCAGGCCTGGTCTGAGATTGATGGGTCCCGACCCACTCTCCAGCCGAGCGTCTCTTTTTGCTTGTCGGGCTCAAGAAAACGCTAGTGCTGGTATCGAAACTACAGATTCATGAAAAAAACATATTCATGAAATAATACAAAATACTTGATTGATTTTGCAGGGTATTCGAGATTCTATCATAATTTGTTAATTTGAAGGCATTCTATACACCATTGCCGTGAAAACTCATGCAAATACAAAATTCAAATAACCATTTCAACTGTGCCAAGGTAATACGCCTACGCCGGCTAGTACTGAATTTAGTAGGAGTAGCACATAACACAGCTTTTTTGCTAGTGTTTCGTAACACTTTGTTCACATATAGTTCCAGAAAGACTAAATTCATGCATGACGACTTGAGTACCAAGACAAGAAAATAAACTTGAGCCCGTTTCAAATTTACTATATGTGGACTTTTATTCAAATATAATGTATAACTCACTCGCACATCCATGTCAAGTGAATAAATTCAAACTGGTGTTAACTATACGACACTCATGATCATGTTGACATGTACACAAAAACAGCAGTAGAACATTACAGAATGAACACGAAGGAATCTATCGCTTGCTCCAGAGGAAGCCGCTACTTCTCTTGAAGTCAGCAGGGCCTCCTCATTCCAGCATGGGCAGTGAGAAGTTCAGTGTCCATTTTGTTTTCAAACGAGAGCAGCTAAGTTTGCAGACCAGCAGAATAAAGATGCCACCTTCCAAGCAAAATCACTCCGGCGTGGTACGATATGACGCATCAACACATTCAGTTCTTATGCTGCATTCTGCCACTCTCTGCACCAGCATAAGGATCAATGATAACATTGATCACGGCAGGCTTCCTGTCACGGAACGATTCTGAGAGGGCGGATTTCAGCTCATCCGGTGTCTCGACGAGGTAACCTTTTCCGCCGAAAGCTTCCATCATCTTATGGTAACCCGCGGCCGGAACAAAAGAAGTTGGTGCAGGGTCGTCTTTGTAGGGCCCAGTCAACTCCTCAGGGCTTCTTCGGTCACCACCATAGACACCATTGTTGTTGAAAACAATTACAACAACAGGCAGCTGGTACCTTACTAATGTCTGCAAGATGAACAGTACAGTATACAGGGATCAAGATTCAGGAGATCTATATTTGAAACTACAACCTAGTCGAAATAAAAGAAAGCTGTATGTTCTGCAGCCATTCTAGAAAAAGAAATTGTTTGTTCAGAAAGGACTATATATCACTTAGGAACAGAAAAAAAATCTGACCAACATGATTTTTTGTTTTATCCTAGCATCCAGTCTTATCCTTGGCTCGTTCCACACAAGCACACTCCCTGCCAACGTCCATACTGTATGCCCCTTCTAGGACTATTACTGGAACAGGGCTTCTCTCAGCAAAGATTGCATGTTGCAAAAGAAAAAGCTATGTTCTACAACTGGTTGCATATGCACCTTGAAATGATTGTTATTATCCTGCTAACGTTCATTCAGGGTCCATACTAATTTACTATGACTATGACAGGATAATCAGTCAGGACAATGCAATCAAATCCACAAAATAAATTTTGCTTTGCACGCTACACACTTCTACGAAGGTGCTTGACCCACACATCTGCGAAGCTGATATTCATCGATCTTTTGCAACTGAAGTGCAGGGCATTTTCATGCTTAAATCCCTTTTAGCAAATAATTGAGCATAACAACCAGTCACCTACGGTTAAGACATGTTTCGCCAATAACTCATTCAAATGGCTACAATCTATATCTCTTATACTCCCTCCGTCCAAAAATAAGTGATGTGAATTTGTCAAGATTTGTATGTATCTATGTACTAAAACATGTCTAGATACATGTAAATTTAGATGAACCCACATCACTTATTTCAGGACAGAGGTAGTAAAACAAAACCCCACTAGGGGATCATTTAAGTTGTCTATCTCCAGATAGCCACATCATTAACTAATCACAGCCATATGATTTTCATCTTCATCCGTTCATTCTGCTGTCCTCATCGTGACAGTGCCGAGGCAATCCACCCCTTCATCCGACTATACTTTGGTTGTCGTCCCACCCACGAGGCCTAACACGCCCACACATTCGCCGGCCGCTGCAAAGAGAAAAGGGAGCGAAGCCGCCAAGAAGGAATAAAGCGAAAGGGGAAACGTATCATCGTTCTCCTCTCCTCTTCTTATTCTCCTAATAATGGTCAGCGCATTTGGCCATGTGCTGCCTCCACCCATGGGAGCACACACTCCAATCACTCGCCGCCCACCGTATCATCCTCCCGATCCATTGATTTCACCGAGGAAGGGTGTGGAGTTTTATTGTCTCCACGCACACAGAGGACGCAAATCTCTAGCTTGCTGAGCAGTCGATCATCTTGGATTCATCGCGTGCATTCATGTGTATCTTTCTCAGGTCTCAAACTGCAAGCAAATGCTGACCCCCTTTCACTTTTGGACTCCTATAGTATACCCTATATCCAGTTTCAGCAGTGAGCATCTAATTGCAAATGGTCACAGTATATCCAAGATGACAAGTTTGTAATTCGAATTTGTTAATTATCCTCCATTTAACCTTCACGTGATAAGTATCATTATCAGGGTATGCCCCCCCAAACCTCCCTTATCTTGGTTAAATCGTTTTTATGTATTTTTTTGTTAGATTGTGTTACTGTCTTCAGAAGTTCAGATCAGATCAAGTGCTCAGGAGAGATAGCCTAACTGTCTTCAAAAGTTCAGATCAGATAAGCGACAGAGCCCAATTTACTTTGATTTGCAGGTTATCCGAATTCATATGAACATTTCAACGTACCACCATCCCGGCGCAGCTTCAATTCAACCTGCAGTGACAGGATGATGTGGAAGGTACTGGCCATACACAAGGCACATGGAAGTGTTAATTTAGTATTATCATTGTTAAGCATCTACAGTGGAAGTGATGGGCAGTACTATTCATGATTGTCCATGGATATCAGAGTTCCTGCAAACATTCTTTTTACGTGAGTATCGACGTTTCTCCTTTTCGTTTAATCCCTCATGATAGGATGTAAAAGTCTTTTTACATGAGTATCGATGTTTCTCTTTTTCATTTAACCCCTCATGATAGGACGTAAAATAGTGTTTTCCATTTACAGTAGAAGACATATGATATGTTTCATTCCAGACCATAGTCAATATCAATTCAGAGAACGACCAGAGGGTCGAGTGGTTAGCAAGCTGGAGTTTAGCTGGCTGCCCCATGTCGTGCGTTCGAGGCTCTTCCTCCGCAGGATTGTGGCTCACAATTCCTTCTATAAAAAGAATCCCCTGGGTGCTAGGCTGCTAGTGCCTATGGGTCTCCTTTTATTATTATTATTATCAATTCAAGGTGATACACAATAACTAAATTCCAGCATATTGTCATAGAAAATTCCGCCGCAAAACGCGGGGTCTTCATCTAGTTATGAACATGAGACATTCAGCTCTTCTATTCATTTACTATTGAGCAACTATAAGACTTGCACATCCGGGAGATGCCTCAGGCATGAAAATGAAACTTAAATCTGCGTATCAATTGTATGAATCAAAGCAATCATATGGTGTTTGACAGACAAGCCTGGTTACCATAAAAGCGAAAGTACGTGATTGCTGTATTGGCAATATAGACAGATAAACCTGACATAAAATGCTAAAATTTTATGCTCACTAAAAAGTACTCCCTCCGTTTGGAATTATAAGATGTTTTAGCTTTGTGAAGCTAATGTATCTAAATATCTTTTAGTGTATAGATTCGAGCGAACCTATACACTAAAAGACGTCTAGATACATTCGCTTCATATAACTAAAACATCTTATATTTCCAAACGGAGGGAGTATAACTTAGGACTAATGGGATACTGAATTTGCAATTATGTATGAAGCTGTAAGTTCATATGCCTAGGGACTCTAGGAGATTAGAGAGGTACAATCAAGATCAAATATAAATGAACATGGCTTAATTGCATGGAGCTGCAAAATGTAGAATGTGGAGGAGTATAATTGTATGTTCTAGCATGTAGACTACAAGGACTAGCTTTATCAGGATGAATCACTATAAGGATAGCCCAAAACAGGGGACGACCTTCTGTAAGGGATCAACAGACAACATTGAGATACGTAAACGTTAATAGAAAAAAAAATTAAGACGTCTTGTTACAACAAGAGCTATCACATCTCTAAATGATGTAGGGTCCTTTGCATATCCATTAGACCATTTTTCTGGCATGATGTGATAGCATCATCGAGTTACTACAGTTTGTAATGCACAAAAATGGTGTACAGTCTCAGGGCTTGAAAATGAAACTTAAACCGGGGTTCAGTTGTATAAATCAAAGGAATCATATATGGTATTTGGCAGATAAGCAAAATTATGTGGTTGCTTGATTGGCAATATAGACAGATAAGCATGACTTAATTAAATGTTAAAATGTCATGCTCACTTAAGAGTGTAAATTAGGACTAATGGAATGTATGAAGCTTATGAACATGTGCCTAGGGACACTAGGAGATTAGAGAGGTACAATCAAGATCAAATATAAATGAACATGCCTCAATTGTATTAAGCTGCAAAATGTAGAATGTGGAAGTGTATAGTAATATATTTTCATCGGGACGAATCACTACAAGGATAGGCCAAAACAAGGGACAACTTTTTGTAAGTGATCAATAGACAACAGTATGATCCTAATCCGTAAAAGTTAAGGAATTTTTTAAGACTTCTAGTTGGAACAAGAGCCTGCACATCTCTGAACGATGTACGATACTTTGCATATCCATTAGACCATTTTGCCGGCATGATGTGAGAGTATCATACTAAGAGCTGGGAGAGTTACTACAGTTCGTAATGTATGATGATGGTTCCTAGCATGTGTGGACACTATTGCCAATAACTTGGAGTACCCAATCAGCTACCCTTTCTTTTCTTGAACCCAGATAATGATAGATTTAGCTCAGAACAGCATGATAATGGCAGAAGTAAATAACAGTAGGAAACAACAAAGGGTACTAATAAAACTTCTACGCAAATTAAATCAAATAATATGTCAATTGTCGCCATTTGGTTTGTGAATGTGCGATAGAATTTTGCTACCCATACCTCAACTTCCATTGCACTGAATCCAAATCCAGAATCGCCCTCCACAGCAACCACGAGCCGTTTCGGCTCAGCCACTGCAGCGGCAATACAATACCCCAAACCGACCCCCATCGTCCCCCATGTCCCTGCATCCAGCCTTGTCCTTGGCTCATTCTGCACAAGCACAGCCCTACCAACATCCATGGTGTTTGCTCCTTCTGAAACTACGATGGGAGCAGGGCTTCCCTCGGCAAGAATTGCATCCCTGATAATTCGCAGAGGCGTCATGAAATTGAACGGCACAACATCTTTCGCAAGCCGCGCCTCCATCTTAAGCACGTTGTCCTTTGACTTCTTGGTGATTGCATCGACCCATGGGTGTGACCGTGCCAAGCAGAATGGCTGGTCTTTGATCTCCTTGTTGAGCAGCTCGATGACTCTCTTTGCATCCCCAACAAGACCGAGGTGCGGCTTCCGGAGCTCAATCTCATCCGCGTCGACGTCCACAAGTATGAACTTGACATCCTTGGACCACTTGGGCGGCTCGCCGAAGTGAAGCAACCAATTCAGCCTGGCACCGACGATCAGCGCCACATCGCACTGCCCGATTGCGAGGGATCGTGCAGCGGTGGCGGACAGCGGGTGGGCGTCTGGCACGACCCCCTTGCCCATCGGCGTCGGGAGGAAGGGGATGCCCGTGGTGTCCACCAGCTTCTGGATCGCCTCCTCGGCTCGGGCGTACGCCGCGCCCTTACCGAAGACGACTAGAGGCCGTTCGGCGCCGTGGAGCAGCTCCGCCGCCTTCACGATGCCCTCGTCTAGGGACTTGTGCTTGGGCGGGGAAGAGCCGGAAGCGGCGGCATCGGCGGTGGCCGCTGCGATGAGAGCGGCCGCCTCGGATTTGGTGAGGGTTTGGTGGAGGACGTCGGATGGGATGTCCAGGTAGCAGCCGCCGGGGCGGCCGGAGACGGTGGCGGCGAGGGCCTGGAAGACGAGGCGGGGGATGTCGGCGATGGTGGTGGCCTTGACGGCGAGCTTGGCGAAGGGCTTGGTGGCGGCGATCTGGTCGAGCTCCTGGAAGTCGCCCCTGCCGACGTCGGCCTGGGCGCAGGAGCCGGAGACCATGAGGAGCGGCCAGGCGTTGGCGGTGGCGTGGGAGAGCCCCGCGAGGCCGTGGACGCACCCGGGCCCGGAGACGGTGAGGAGCAGGCCGGGGGTGCCCGTGAGGAAGCCGTAGGCGGCGGCGGCGTACCCCGCGGACTGCTCGTTGCGGAAGGCGAGGAAGCGCACCCCGGCGGCGGCGGCGCGGGAGGCGAGCGAGGTTACCGGGATCCCGACCACCCCGAACATGTGGCGCGAGCCGGCGGCGGCCAGCGCGAGCCCCGCGAGGGCGCTGCCGTCCACCTTCGCCGTCAGGGCGGTTTCGGCCGCCATTCTCGGTCTGTGGTGGGAGTAGGTGAGCAAGTACGGAAATTTATAAGAGGAGACGCGGCGGCGGCGGTGGCGGCGAGCCGGCGGCTAGGCAGTGCAGGTGATGCCTGTTCTCAGGCAGCGGTGGATCTGGGGAAAGACGGAGGCACCTTCTTTCTTTCTTCGCGGTCGTGAGTGGTGGGTGACTCGCTATCAAACATGAGTTCGCTTCTTCAGAAAATACTCAAGTTTGGAGAAGTTTCCAACAAAATTGGCTTTGTGATGAATCTGATGATGGACTGTAATGGAAACATCTTGCCAAGTTCTCCTGGTATGTGATGGAAGCAAATGGTTTGAGAGATGGAGTTCGCATGGCACCGGAGGCCGGAGCAGAGCTGGGGAAGCACAGGATCATCGTGCAAAGTGATGTCCTGCTCAATCTTTGCGCCAAGGGAGACGAAGACAGATCGTACATCGTAGGTTGCCACCATTCTGAAGGAAGAAGTCAGGGAGCAGCATATTAGGGTTATTACCCCCTTTTTTTTAGTGTGTGCTTTCGTGCACGGATCGGTCAACGCTGCTGTCCATTTGTGAGCAAAAAATGCTTCAGTTGAGAGGCAAAGGTGTGCCTTGTTAAATATGGTCCCAAGTTTTCTTTCCACGTGCCATCAGCTGACTGTAACTATGCTATTGCTAAGTTTGTAAACCCTCCGATTCCGAATTATAAAAAGTTCTGGCTTTTTTTCAAAAAATCGTGTGTATAGACTAGTTTTAGTGTGTTTGCTCACTTTTTTCAGTACGTAGTCTACAATGAAATATCCAAATTATTTATTAATTCTGAACGAGGCTGTAACTAAAGGCAACTGAGTCTACAAAATTTAGTTCTTCGGCCATTTAGAGTATCTGAGTAAATTCCAAATATTCCTAAACACAATATTTCGGAGGATAGTAGACTTCAACACCCAGCTCTGATCTAATGCAGCATTTCGACCAGTAGAGCGATATATGAAAAGTGAGGCCCACAAGGTAAACACACTAGCAGATGAGCCCCACTTATCAGTTCAACTTCTTCATTTAGGCGAATGGCGAAAATTCAGCTTTAAATTAATGAATCCACATTAGAACAGCAGCATTAAACACGCAACACAAAAACACATCGGTAGTTCAGGCTCCAACCACACCATCAACTACTAGTACCACGGAGAAAGCAAAGACAGTTGAACGGTCCTTCCCTCACAGCCGCATAGAGATTACGAATTCATCCTATATTCCTATCATCAACTTCAGGGTGTCCCTGTTATGTGTTCTTGCCAGCGGCTTCCACCCTAGGCATTGGATTAATGCTATGATGGAAAAAATACCCTCATTTAGTTGTGTATTTTTTTCTAAGACAGAGGGTTGTATACGTGATCTGAAAAACAAGCTTCTTTTGTCCAACATATATGTGCAACAGTCTATAAATGTCAGCGAAGCACGAGGGTTTCTAGAGCATGTGAGAAGTTCTCTTACTGCGCTCCACATAAACACCGTGGCTAGGTGACATGAGAAGAATTTGTGATTAGTATCTTCAAACTCCCCGCATAAGGCACATATATAGGCCATTGATGGACCCCATCTTGAGGGAAATCATGTAGCTTGGAGGAATTGCTATCCTCCAAATGTCACCAAAGTGTTTCCTCGAAATTCCTTGGTAAAGTCTAAGATACATGGATCTGACCTGCCCTGATCGAGAATTGGTTCAACTTCTTATCCCTCCATCTTTCTTCTATTTCCCACAAACATCATGTTGTGTGGTTTGAATGTGATCAAACTTTTTGTAGATGCAATCAGGTGGTTAGAAAATTTTGACTCCATATTCCAGAGGGACCACCTATGTGCAAAAACAGAGTCCAAACCTTAGCATGTATAGCTTACCAACAAAACCATCAAGGATCCCCATAAACTGAGAAAAAATTGTGGGTATAGTTACAACCCAACAACTTCCTTAACACACTCCACATTATCATAGCTAGCGAGCAAGAGAAAAAATGTAGGACGCAGCCTTTACAGTTCCGCATAAAGTGCAAAGGTCGTTGGATGCCACATGTCATTTGCAAATCTGTCTGCTAGAGGACAAGTGACCCAAAGGAAGCTCCCATGAGTAGATCTTAATATTAACAAGGAATATCTCTATGATGCGCTATACTATCCCCCCCCCCCTCCCCCGATATTTTGGCATACATCATTGAGTAAATTCTGAATGGTCCGAGGGTCCACGATACCTTGTGAGGACCCTCCTATCACATGATATCTTCAGTCCGAGAGAATAACTCCATCCATTTTCCATCCCCCACCTTCTACCGAGGAAATTAGCCAACCATCCCCACGGCGTGTTTTCTCAATTGCGTCCGTGGAGTTTGGAAAGATCTCATAAAGTTCTAGATATCAATTTTTAAGTGGATTGTTGGGATTATGCCCTAGAGGCAATAATAAAGATGTTATTATTATAATTCTTGTTCATGATAATGTTTATATTCCATGCTAGAATTGTATTAAGCGGAAACTTCAATACTTGTGTGGTTTATGAACAACACCATATCCCTAGTACGCCTCTATGGACTAGCTCATTGATTAATGATGGTTAAGGTTTCCTGACCAAAGACATGAGTTGTCAATTAATAATGAGATCATGTCATTAGGAGAACGATGTGATGGACAGACCCAAATAAAGCACAACAATTAGATCGTGTCATTGTGTTCATCTTTGCGAAGCTTTTTCCTATGTCAAGTATTGTATTCCTTAGACCATGAGATAATGCAACTCCCTGATATCGGAAGAAAGCTTTGAGGTCATCAAACGTCATCCTATGAAAGGGTGATCATAAAGGTGTCTCTCAGGTGATCGAAAAGTACTTGTTGGGTTGCATGTATCGAGATGGAATTTGTCCCTCCCAAGTCGGAGAGATATACTTCGGGCCCACTCGGTAATCGATATCAACATCGCTTACAAGCACGTGGTTAAGGAGTTAATCACAAAGTGATATCGGATTACGGAACGAGTAAAGTACTTGCTGTGAACGAGATTGAACTAGGTATGCCGATACCAACGATCGAATCTCGGGCAAGTAAAATATCGCGAGACGAAGGGAATACATATACGGGATTAATTGAATCCTGACATTGTGGTTCATCTGATATGATCATCGATGAAAATGTGGGAGTCAATATGGGTTTCCAGATCCCGCTATTGATTATTGATAGAAGATCATGTCTGCATATTCTCGAACCCGTAGGGTCACACACTTAACGTGCATCGACGCTAGGATAGAATGGATAATTGGTTAATGAGTGATACGTCTCCAACGTATCTATAATTTTTGATGCTCCATGCTTGTTTTTACACCATTTGCCTATTGTTTCGTTATACTTCGTGGCACTTTTATGCATTTTCCGGAACTAACCTATTAACGAGTTGCCACAGTGCCAGTTCCCTGTTTTCTGCTGTTTTTGTGTTTCAGAAGTGATACACAGGAAATATTCTCGGAATTGGACGAAACCAAAGCCAGAAGTCTTATTTTTCCCGGGAGCATCCAGACATCCGAAGAGAGGAAGGAGAGGGGCCACCAGGGCCCCACACACATGGCTGGCGCGGCCCAGGCCCTGGCCGCGCCGCCATGGTGTGAGGGGGCCTGGGGCCACCTCTGACATCGCCCCTTCGCCTATATAAAGCCTCGGGACGGAAAACCCTAAAAGATTCGGCAATTTTCCAGAAAGAGTTCCGCAGCTCCGCCGCCATCGCCGACGAATTTCGGGGGACAGAAGTCTCTGTTTCGGCACCCTGCCGGGACGGGGAAGTGCCCCCGGAGCCATCTCCATCGCCGTCTCTGCCATCTCCATCGACCTCACCGCCATCTCCATCAACCTTGCTGTCTCCTATGATGAGGAGGGAGTAGTTCATCCCCGGGGCTGAGGGCTCTACCGGTAGCTATGTGGTTCACCTCTCTCTCCCATGATGTGATCTTTATGTGATCGTGAGCTTTGTATCATGTTGAACAAGTAGATGTTATTATTCAGATATTATGTGTACTCTAGTGGTGATTATTAAAGTAATATATTCCTCCTGCTATGGTGTAACGGTGACAGTGCGTGCATCATGGTGGTACTTGGTTTAGGCTATGATTGTGATCTCTTGTGGATTATGAGAATAATTATTGCTATGATAGTTTGAGTGATCTATTCCTCCTTTCATGGTGTAATGGTGACAGTGTGTGCACCGTGTTAGTACTTGGTCTAAGTTGCAATGATTTCTATCTTGAATTGTGATTTGATTTGGATATCTCTATGAGTGGTGTTTGTCAAGTACTTGATGAACTTTAAGGGGTGCTTCTGTAGCCACTACACAATGATTAGTGTTATTCAATAGGAGAGTAATTCAGAGTACCATAGCGGAGAGAAGTTGTTTATTTGTTCATTCATGTTATATTGTTGGGAGTGTGTCCACTAGTGAAAGTATGATCCCTAGGCCTTGTTTCCAAGCTTTGCACACCGTTTACTTGCTGTTTTGTTACATGTTTGCTCGCAGCGATATTTATTTCACATCACATTTGCTACTTATAATCATCACTACCACTTGTATTTCACTATCTCTTCGCTGAACTAGTGCACCTATACATCTGACAAGTGTATTGGGTGTGTTGGGGACACAAGAGACTTTCTGTATCGTAATTGCAGGGTTGCTTGAGAGGGATAGCTTTGACCTCTAACCTCCCTGAGTTCGATAAACCTTGGGTGATCCACTTAAGGGAAACTTGCTGCTGTTCTACAAACCTCTGCACTTGGAGACCCAACAAGTGTCTACAAGAATAGAAGTGCGTAGACATCAAGCTCTTTTCTGGCGCCGTTGCCGGGGAGGTAAGGTAAAAGGTACTCGCATCCTCCTGTGTGAGTGCTCGAAGTTATTTCCTTTAGATTCTGCAATTACATCTTTTTGTTTCTTGTTTTTATTTTCACTAGTTAGGCTTAATGGAAAACAAAGAGTTCTTTAGTCTTTTTCCTGATTTTAGATTTGAAGAGAAAATTGAAAATCCTTTGGAGCTTATTTCGCATAGCAATGTTATTAGTACGAATGCTTTGAATACTGTTAATGCTAATGCTATAGAAAAGTCTAAGCTTGGGGAAGCTGGTTTTGTTAAGTATGATATTTTTAGTCCCCCAGCTTTAGTGGAGAAAGTTTGCTCTGATAATATTTTATCTCCCATATGTGATGTTTCTAATGATGCTTGTTCTCCTCATCCTTTTAAAATACCTATGAAAATTGTTGATCATGTTAAGAATAACTGCTATTTAGGAGATGGAACTGTCCATCCTGGTGATCATTTGTTTTTTATACATGAATTATGCGAGTTGTTCCAGTGTGTAGGTATTTCAATGAACCAAGTTAAGAAGAAGCTATTCTCTTTGTCACTGAAAGGCAGAGCTGAGGAATGGTATCGGCTGCTTGAAGATGGTCCATCTATTGCATGGGAGGAAATTGTGTCTCTCTTTTATTCCAAGTTTTATCCTCCAAGTGAAATTCATAAAGATCGTAATCGGATATATAACTTTTGGCCTCATGAGGGAGAAAGCATTGCCCAAGCGTGGGGAAGATTGAAGTTACTAATGCATAAATGTCCTATTCATGATCTTCCCTGTAATATTATTATTAACAATTTTTATGCAAGGCTTTCAGGACATTACAAGGACTATCTAGATGCATGCTTTGATGGGTCTTTCACAAGCAAGGATGTCGACACCAAGTGGGGTCTGCTTGAAACAATTCAAAACAATATTGAAGGTTGGGATAGCGACAAAGGTAAAGGATCAGGTATGAATTACGAGTTTGATTGCATTAAGTCTTTCGCTGAAACTGCTAATTTTCAAGAGCTTAGTGCTAAGTATGGTCTTGATCCTCAAATTATGGTTGATTGCTTTAAAGCCTTTGCTTCCCATATAAATATTCCTAAAGGAAATGGGGACGTGTATCATGAACCTTTTAAAGATACTTGCATAAAAAGTGATATTGTTGTTGATGATTGCAATAAACATGCTCAAACTTCTAAAAGTACTATTTCTTATAAGCATGTTAATTTTTGTGGAATACATAGACCTTGTGAACAGAGTTACAATAAGGAAGATTATTGCATCACCCACGCAAATGAAGAAACCAGCATGTGGCTCAAGGATCTAGATGTGCTTGGTGAATGGGTTTGTGAGCTTTATCCTTTTCTTTGTGAATTTTGCGGTGAAAAGGGGCACTTTAATTTTCAATGCCCAATTAATCGAACGAGTACCGCAGATTTGTATTGTGATGATAAGATTACTTTCAATCAGTATGATGAGCTTACTTTGTTTTTGAATTGTGAAGAGATATCTAGAAAGATTGCTTTGGTAGACATGAATGATGTTGATCTTAATAGCACCCTTCGTGGTTGTCATCTCTATTGTGCTAAAGATTGCCTCGCAAATACTTACTTACAAGATCTTATAAAACATGATGTTTTGCCAAGCTATGATAGGACTAATAGATGTTTCAATCTTATTAATAGAGAGGAGGAATCCTCCAAAGTTTCTTCTGTTGTTTCTGTCAGCAAACCAGAATATGTGGAGAAGATGCCCTTCAAGTCTCTCCCTCCTAAAGGAGAGAGTAAGAAGAGTAAGAAGAAGAAGAAGAAGAAGAAGAAGAGGAGTAAAAGGCGAGAGGACACGGTATCTTCCCCTAAGCGTTATGATCGTGCTATTGATTATGATAATTCTGATTGGGATGATGTTCCTATGCCTGTTACCTATGTTAGTGATCATGATTGGGAAAAGCACTCTACTTTTGATATTGAAAATCTTTTTGGTACCAATTCTAAGGTTAATAATTGTTGTACCATTAGTGCCATCCATGTTCCTTCTTATGATGATATGTTTGATGAATATGCTTTGCGACATAGTAGTTCTCTATCTTGTGATGATACTAAGCCTCTAGTTTACGATGATGATTATAATGTTTTCAATTCACCTACTTTTGGGGAGAAAAATAGTTATGATTACAATATGCCTCCTGTCTTTGATGATTATGGTGATGAGAATAATTATTCTGTTGAATCTGCTCCTACTACTATTGTTCATGTGGGGAGTATTAATCCTTTTATGCATGTGGCTCATGATAGGGATGCTTTATGTGATAGTTATATTGTTAGTTCTATTCATGATGCTACTAAAAGTTACTATGAGAGAGGGAAACATGGTTTGATGGATCTCAACAATATTGAGTTTTCCCTCTTTATGTTGCAATTCTTGAAGTTGTACTTGTTTTGCCTTCCTATGCTTTTTGCTTTGCGCTTTCATGACTTGTCTCTTTACAAGACTATTTTTCATAGGAAGTGGTTTAGATTTAAATGTGTTTCATACATGCTTTTTGATGCTCTCTATTGCTTCAAGTTCTTATATGGCGCCTTTGCCTCAAGCTTTTATATGGCGCCCACATGAGCATCTTTGCAAATTACTGCGCCTAGCTCAAAGGCGTTAAAGAAAAGCACTCTTGGGAGATAACCCATTGTTTATTATCAGTAATTTTTCTTTTATTTGAGTCTTGGAAGTTATTACTACTGTAATAACTGCTCCTTATCCTTTTTATTTCGTTTTTGTGCCAAGATAAGCCTCTAATTTGAGTGAGGTAAGATTTGGGGATGTTGCTGTCCTGAAACTGTTTTCGGTGCTGCACCGTAAAAATTCGTGAAAATTCTCTGTATATCTTTTGGACCTGCGATTTCTTGTGCATATGCCCCAGATTATATCCAAACTTTCATTAGTTGAACACTTTTTGATTTGAGGAACAGAAAGTCCCTCAAAAATTCGACCTTTGTCAGCTGTTCAGTTTTGACAGATTTCTGCCAATATTTGTGTTTGCCACTTTATCGCTTTCTTTTGAGTTCTTTTGATCACGGAACTTTTTGGGAGGTTGCTACAGTAGTATTTGCTATATATGTGGTGGTTTTGAGTTGAAACCTGAAGCAAAAAGGGTTGATTCATTATTATGTTTATGCTAATGTTGCTAATAGAATTGTGTTTAGTTTTGTATGAAGGAAGTTTTCAAGTGTAGGGATTGGAGAATGATGAGATGAGTTGAAGAATGGACAAAAGCTCAAGCTTAGGGATGCACATGCATTACCCCAAGAAATATCCAAGAAGTACAAGCGTCAAAGCTTGGGGATGCCCCCGAGGCACCCCTTCTTCATCGGCAAAAATTAGGTCACCTTTCAAGACACTATATTTTTATTGCTTCATGCACTATGTGTTTTTCTTGGAGCGTCAGTTGTTTTAGTTTTTAGTATTAGTTTAGTTTGCTGCAATAAATGGTTAGATCACATCATGTTTCTTTTGGAGGAGATGAACTCGCTTTTCATTTGCCAAGAACACTCTAGTTTTCACTCTTATCGT
The DNA here is from genome assembly GCA_007115705.1 of Dactylis glomerata. Taxonomy (NCBI): domain Eukaryota; kingdom Viridiplantae; phylum Streptophyta; class Magnoliopsida; order Poales; family Poaceae; genus Dactylis; species Dactylis glomerata. The sequence goes on along the minus strand of QXEO01000834.1, from coordinate 3,059,620 downwards.
TCAATGAGTGTTCTATTTTTCTGCTACTGCGTTTAGCCTTTGTTTTTCACCTTGATTTGTGTTCAGATCTTGTTATATCTTTTCATCAAGGTGTATTTTTGCCTCTTGTCTTTATTGGTTTTTATCAAAAGAGGTGTTTATAAAAATTTCAAATGGTGTTGGAAAAGAGAAAAAGCTTTATGCAAAAAAGTGGTACAAGAAGGAGCTTGTGTAGACTGCGGTTTAGGCTTTTTCATGTCATGCTTGATGTCTTTTTGATAGTATGCTTAGTGGTTTTGCTGTAGCATGACTTGTCTCAAATAACTGAGATTTCTTAATGAGCCTTGAAAAAATCATGCGTTGTTTTTATTGTATGGAAGCATTATTTTGGTTTTCTCCTTGATGCTTTATTTGGGTTGACTTGGCGCATGCTCACACATGTTAGACTCTTACAAAGTCGCCAATAGCCTTCATGATCATTTAGTTTTTGACTTTTGATGCCATCTTATGCTTCTTTTAATGTTGCTTTGTCGCTTTGCATGATTATGGCCGTTATTGCTCTCTTAGTTGGCCGCTCCCAGTCTTTTGCTAGCCCTCATTTTGTACTGAGTATGAGCTCTACTCGTGCATCCAACTCCTAAAAATCAAGTTTGCCATTGTATCCACTTTAAATTCCTATGCATGGTATTTGTAAGCCATTCCAAGTAAATTTTTATGTGCTACCTTTCAAAAAACATTCAAAACACTTCTCGTTTTGTGACACTGTTTTCAGCTCATGGGGACGTAGTGGTCGGATTTGCTATCTTCCATATTGCTTATTCCAAAAAGAAAAGAAAAAAAAGGCACTCCTCCATGGAATGTGAATGTTGGTGGGCATGATACGTCTCAAACGTATCTATAATTTTTTATGCTCCATGCTTGTTTTTACACCATTTGTATATTGTTTCGTTACACTTAGTGACATTTTTATGCATTTTCCGGAACTAACCTATTAACAAGTGCCACAGTGCCAGTTTCCTGTTTTCTGCTGTTTTTGTGTTTCAGAAGTGATACACAGGAAATATTCTCGAAATTGGACGAAACAAGTTCCTGAAGTCTTATATCACAGGGAAGCTTCCAGACATCCGAAGAGCTGACGGAGGGGGGCCACGTGGGCCCCAGACACAGGGGCGGCGCGGCCACCCCCCTGGCCGCGCCAACCCTGTGTGAGGGGGCGTGGTCCCTCCTCTGACATCGCCCCTTCGCCTATATATACCCCCTGACGAGAAAAACCTAAGGGCCCGATCAGTTTTCCAAAATACATCGCGATCCGCCGCCGCCGTCGACCCGAAGATCGGGAGGGTCCAGAAGCTCTTCCCGGCACCCTGCCGGAGAGGGGAATCGCCACCGGAGGTCTTCTTCATCGCCATGCTTGCCTCCGGAGCGATGAGTGAGTAGTCTACCTTGGACTATGGGTCCATAGCAGTATCTAGATGGTTGTCTTCTCCACCATGTGCTTCATGTTTAGATCTCATGAGCTGCCCTACATGATTGAGATCATCGTTATGTAATTCTATGATGTTGGTTTGTTGGGATCCGATGAATATTGGTGTTTATGATTAAGTTGTTGTACTGAATTATATCTTTTGTTATCTCTATGTTGTTTATGATCTTGCATGCTCTCCGTTGTTAGTAGCTATCTTGGCCGAGTAGTTGCTAGTGACTCCAAGAGGGGGTATTTATGCTCGATAGTGGGTTCATGCCTCTATTTCACCTGGGGGAGTGACAGAAACCTCTAAGGTGGTAGATGTGCTTTTGCTACTAGGGAGAAAACAACATTCATATGCTCAAGGGCATATGCTTTGTTTACATTACACACTTTGCTTAATGCAATTATCTGTTGTTCGCAACTTAATACTTCTAGGGTGTTCGGATGATATCCCCGGGAGTGGATTATTAGTCATAGATGCAGTTGGATGGCGGTCTATGTATTTTGTTGTAATGCCCAGAGTAAATCTCATAGTGATCTTCTTGACATATCACGTTATCTTTATTCTATCAATTGCCCAACTGTAATTTGTTTACCCAGCATGTTATTTTATCTATGGAGAGACACCACTAGTGAACTGTGGACCCCGGTCCTATTTTAATCATATTGCAATCACCTGTTTACTTTTCCCGTACTGTTTACTTTACTAGCATACTATATTGTTTTCCACTCGATACGCTTATAATCTTTGTTTCAAGCAAACCGGTGAGATTGACAACCTCATCGCAAGTTGGGAACAAAGTACTTGGTTGTGTGTGTGCAGGTTCCATAACACCTTCAGTCGTCACCGTCTCTCCTCTCCTGTTCGATAAACCTTGGTTTCTTAACTGAGGGAAAACTTGCTGCTACACTCATCATACCTTCCTCTTGGGGTTCCCAACGGGCTGGTCATCACCACGCACAAGGACTTACTGCTCCCACGTCAACTAAACGCCACAGCCACTACACCACAGCACTAGAACCCCAACAGACATGTTGGTCGGAAAATCCACTTACGCCAACAGAAAGTCGGTCGGGGATTAGTTTTGCCGACCGACTATGTCGGTCACTGTAAGTCCGGTCGGCAAAAGCCTTTCCCGACCAACATAGTTTTGCCGACCGACGGTTCGACACTATTCTTAGAGCTTTCCCGACCGATGTTTTATTTGTCGACCGACATTGTTTTCCCGACCAACATTTGTTTGCCGACCGAACGTCGGACGAGGTAAGATTTCCCGACCAACCTTCTGTTAGCACGTGCCACAGAAAGCTTCCTTCTAACAGTCGGTCGGTGTTTCTTTTGCCGACCAACACTTAAGTAATTTAGATATAATGGCAAAATTCAGTATATTCTCATATTCCACACAATCATAAATGCATTTCACGGAAGAATAGCACACATGACTCTGATATGGATAAAATTCTTATAATATTGATTGTTCGTATGTTCTCAGCTGATTACAACCTAGTCATCAGAACATAGATAAGTTGTAACCGCATATCAGCAGGTTTTACAAAATGGAAGCCAAATGACTGCAACCATATATAAGCAGGTTTTACAAAATGAAAGCCAAATGACTACAACCATATAACCAGGTTTACAAAATGGAAGCCAGTGACTACTATATGACCAAGTTTACTCCATTACACAATTCATTCTGTTGATGGGAAACATCCAGGTGCTTGGTGGTTTGCAAGAAAATTTTAGCATGATAATTTATATTTCAAGGACCTGCAAAACAAGTATAGATAAATAAGATTATATTTTTACATACATTCTCAGTTTGCACAAACTAGTACAAGAAGATAGGTCAAAAACAAATACAAGCAGGTACCCTACTCTCAGCCAAATGTTGGACCCAAAATTACTATGCATATTATATGCACACAGCCAAACCAAAAAGAAGACTATCAAACAATTTTAGAACATCTAGAATATGTGTATTACAAGCAGAACGATAGCTATTTAGCCAGCCACTGGCCACTGGCTACTTGATGGGTCGGAACTCACGGGCCATGATACACCCGCAGACTCCCTTGATCACTTTTAGAATTCAGCTAACATTGCTTGAAATCTATCTGATTTTTTCAGTTTATTATCATGTGAAAGAAAAAATAGCATTGCTATAGCAGTACAATTTAACATCAAACTTAGTTTGAACGGAACCCCTGCACTGCATGCACGATCTCAATAGGTAAACTCGGCTAGCTATAACACTCGCCGTAATACTAGACTTACAGTCTGTCCATTAGGCATGCACAAAACAGGATGTGTGTGCACGCCATTGTTTCTTGCTGTGATTGTTTCTATTAAGAAACCTGTGATATCTTCTGCAGATTATGTCAAAGCTTGATTACTATATATTTTGCATCAGCATGTTATATTTAGCTTGGTGATTTGAGTGGATTTTCTGCAATGGGGTATAGCTACACGTGCTATAAGAACCGTTGGATGATTGCCTATATCAAACTGTAACCTCACGGCGAGTTCACGCTCTGTCGCAAGCCTATATGAGCTCCATATACCTCTAACCTGTAGTCCCAAATAGTACATTGCAGTGATCATAAAAAAAAATAGAATGTACGACGTGAGGTGAGGTGTGGTTTCATGTCTACACACTAGAATAAAATGCCTTCTAAATGTGACACAAGACTTTTTTCAGATAAATTTTCCTAATAGGTTGCCACAGTATGCATACCTAGTTGCGTATAATAGCCTGAGCTCTCACCAAAGTAAACAGGTCTGCATGCTGCTACTCTATCGCACTGTCAGTATAATTTGAACACTACATAAAGGTGGTTCCCCATGTAGGCATACATCAACAAGGACAGGCCAAATGCTATAGCTGAGATTCATGGAACGGAAGGGATTAAAACCGTCCGTGGCTAGCGCAAGCCTGATGCTTCGGCTATCTTTAGAAAATTTTGGATTTTTATCCTCAAAGTATTTCCAAAAAAGGGAATCTGCAGGATGCCTAAGCAAACCATCTTCCTTGCGCTGTTCTGCATGCCATCTTGCGAGAGCTGCAGTCCTAGAACACGCAAACAACCTCTGAAGCCTTTTCTTTATTGGGAAGTAGCGCAGAACCTTTTTAGGAGCCTTGTGGACACGTTTCCCATCTGCATGCTTTCTTTCAGATTTCCATCTTGAGGCTTTACATTTTGGGCATGAATTGGCATTTGCATTGTCTTTCCAAAACAGAATGCAGTCATTCTCACATGCATGAATACTAACATACCCAAGTCCCAAGCATTTCACTAGTTTTTTGGCTTCATTGTAGTTTTTAGGTATTGCTGACTCGGGGTAGGCCTCTTTGAGCAGATCTAATAGCAGATTAAAACTTTTATCAGACCACCCTCCAAGCATTTTGGTGTGAAGAAGTCTCACTAGGAAATGAAGCTTTGAAAAGTTTTTACAGCCAGGATATAGCTCTTGTCTAGACTCAGCTTCCAACTTGTGCAAAGATACTAAGAAAGAATTATCCTCATCTGTAGCACTGTCATCTTCAAATTCTCCCCTATCATCATCTAAACCACCCGCTAGGTCTCTTAGCAAATCAGAAATATCGTCACCCTCATCCCTCTCTTGGACATCACAAAAATTTGTTGGATTCTCAGAAGAAGAGCCACGCTCTCCATGAAAGATCCATTGGCTATAACCTTCGGCAAAACCCTCACATACCATGTGCTCACAAACTATTCTTTCTTCTCTCCAGTACGAGTTCACACAATTTTTGCAAGGGCATAAGATTTTGTTCTCAACCGATGATTTAGCAAACGCATAGCCCAAGAATCTAGCTAGCCCTTGTATGTACTCCTCTATATGCCTACATGCAAGCATACATATGCAGCGAGCTACATCGGATTTCAGCAGGTACTAAAGCCTAAGAAATTAAAAAAATGTGTGTCGTACCTAGGCGCATTCATCCAACTTTTATCCATGTTAGTTGCACACTTGATTATTACTGGATCAGTAGAAAATGCTGACATAATAATATCAGGGACACAAAGAAAATAATGTAAGTTATAGGTTGACCCACTTAATTAGTACCGGATCAAATAGAAACTCGTGATAGAATAATATCAGACCAGTCGAGATAAAAGAGACGGCATGCACACAATTGTACACATAATAAAAACTGATACAACCATAAACAAAAGATATTGAAGAGAACGGACAAAGAAGTAGCAAGTTCACTCACCAACTGCTGTGGTGGGATAGTGACAAGCAGGGAGAAGGATTGTTGCACCGCCGCCACGAAGTCGTGAGTCGCTGGGATCAAGATTCCTAATAATAAACAATTATACAATATAAATTAGGCTCAAGTAATATTAATAAATTAGCGCCAAACAAAAATATTCTAGTAAGCAACGACCAGAAATAGACTACTGGCTGCTTATAAATTAGGGAGATAAGATACTACCTAAGAAGTTATGCATACTTGTTTAAGCTGCTTAATGGATGCTACACTATAATGGATGCTACACTATTAAGGCAACAGATCAATCTGTTTGGCTGGCACAATATAGGCATGCACGCGAACAAGTTTGGTAAGTATAGAACCTCCCAATATTCCTCTGTAGAATGCCATGCGATCAATCAAAAGTGGGCACTCTACTATAGCCTTGCGATCAATCAAACAGGTGAAGGGATGATACTAACCGACTAAATCAAGACGTGAATCTTGTGACTAATTAGCAACAAAACAGAGGTTGCCTACAAGAAAAGTTCATACAGCAAAGTAAAACGACTTGTTGTCATACTACAATAAAATGCGATGGTAGCTAAGCTACAGATCCCCAATTGGTGGATTGAGACACAAGTTCTGCTCACTAATCCATATTGGAGGTGACACCTGCACAATAAAAAGTGAGATGTATAAACGGTGAATATTGATGGGATCAACGCACATAACAAGTTTAGAAAGTACAAGATCGATTGATGCCCGACGTCAAACGGTGAATATTGATGGGATCAACTACTGCTTATAAATTAGGGCGATGATAAAGTACCTAACCATACTTTCATTCTCTCACTTTTTTGTTCTAAATAAGACCCATAGGCTGTGTTCTCCCCTAGAATCTTAAATAGAAATAAATGTTACAGTACAGTCAAGCATAGAGCTGATGGATTCAGACATTCAGTTAACCACAACTTACTAGCACTAGCACATGTATAACTGATTACTCAAACATCAAAATTGCTACGTCTCAGGCTTGGGTCTAGCAGTAATACAAGAAAACTTGGTGTAGCACATGCATATGACCCACAGTATGTCCCAGATAAAGAACTAGAAAGCAGTAGCCATTTTCTAAAAACCTGTAGCTTTATTATAACTGAAAAGGTATTGAACTAGCAAAATAAATAGTTACAAAGAAAAATTCGATATACTCCATCGAGCCCATGTACAGAGATGTAGCAAATCATCTCTACTGAGCCTTCCGACTGCTATTCCTATGAACTTCACATATCACTCTTACTCACCATGTGCACATACTAATAATGAATCTGGCAAAGAAAATTAAATTGATGTGATGCGATCGGTCACCAGCACAGGAACAAATCTGCCACAGGAGAGCACCGGCGGCTTCCGCACTGAACAAAAAGAGAAGCTGCTGCTATACCGCACACACACACACACACACACACACACACACACACACACAGAGAGAGAGAGGTAACCTCACTGACCAAAATCCTCACGGGTTGCATCTGGGTGTGGCAGCGACGGCGACCAAAATCCCCAGGGCTCACAGTTGGCCACCGGATGGGAGCGTGAGGTGCAGGTTGTGCTCGCCGGACGGGTAACACCGGCAGCGGTGGAGAGAGAACTTCGGTCGACGAGGAGAGCTTGAGCGCGGGAGAGAGGCTGGCCGGTTCTCAGAGTGGCGCGCCTGTGGGTGGATTTGGGGATTTAGGGTTCTTGCTGGCGGCGGAGAGTTTTGTATGGGGGGGAATAAAACTAGCTTGCCCAATTTGGCGCTAATATTTTGCCCCGCGCGGGACAGCTCACTTCACGACTAGCAGTCGGTCGGGATTATTTACCGACCGATGGTCAGTTGTCCATACAAGCAATACCGACTGACTGGTTGACAATAAAGACCATAGGATTCCCGACCGAAAGTCTGTCGGTAAGTATAGGTTTTCCCGACCAGCTGTATGATAGAAACTTTGCCGACCAACAATCCATTGGCTATACTGACTTTCACCGACCAACGTCAGTCGGGAATCTAGTACTGTGGTGTAGTGAGCTCTTTTTCTGGCGCCATCACACGAGTAGCAGCCTCTTTTCTGGCGCCGTTGCCGGGGAGGAAGAGAAGACTTCTGCGAGGGGAGTTTTTCGCACACACATCCTTTACTTTGTTATTGTTTTGCTTTACTTTATTTATTTTTACCTGCATTGCTTTATATCAAAAACCCAAAAAAATTAGAATCCTTGGTAGCTGTTTTTACTTGTTTACTTTCGTTTTGCTGAAATGGCCAATCCTGAAAACACTAAGTTGTGTGACTTTACTAGCACAAACAATGGTGATTTTATCTGCACTCCTATTGCACCACCTGCTACTGCTGCAAACTTTTATGAGATTAAGCCTGCTTTATTGAACCTTGTTATGAAAGAGCAATTTTCTGGTGCTAGTACTGAAGATGCTGCAGCTCATCTCAACAATTTTGTTGAGCTATGTGAGATGCAGAAATATAAAGATGTTGATAGTGATATTATTAAGCTCAAGTTGTTTCCTTTTTCTTTGAGAGGAAAGGCTAAAGATTGGTTGCTGTCTTTGACTAAGAATAGTTTTGATTCATGGGCTAAGTGTAAGGATGCTTTTATTGGTAGATACTATCCTCCTGCTAAGATTATAGCTTTGCGCAGCAATATTATGAAGTTTACTCAGTTTGATAATGAACATGTTGCTCAGGCTTGGGAAAGAATGAAATCTATGATAAAGAATTGCCCCACTCATGGACTGACTACTTGGATGATTATCCAAACTTTTTATGCAGGACTGAATTTTTCTTCGAGGAATCTACTTGATTCAGCTGCTGGAGGCACTTTTATGACCCTTACCTTGGGCGCCGCATCAAAGTTACTCGACAACATGATGGTAAATTATTCCGAATGGCACACCGAGAGAGCTCCGCAAGTTAAGAAGGTAAATTCTGTTGAGGAAACCTCTTCCTTGAATGATAAGATTGATACCATTATGGCTATGCTTGCTAATGATAGGACTCATGTTGATCCTAATAATGTTCCTTTGGCCTCTCTGGTTGCTCAAGAAGAGCAAGTTGATGTGAATTTCATTAGAAACAATAATTTTAATAACAATGCTTATAGGAACAATTTTGCTAGTAACAATTATAGGCCGTTTCCTTCTAATGGTGATAATAGCTATCTTGGTAGACCTAAAATGCCTAGTGAAGAAAGAATTTTTGAACTTGAAAAGGCTACCAAGAATTTTATGCAGGTGCAACATGAGCAGAACAGGGCTTTCACCAAGATTATGGAGGAGCAATCAGCTCTGTTGAAGACTATTAGTCATCAACTTGAAAATTTAAACACGGCTATTCCTGAATTGCAGGCTAAGGTTTCCAAAGCCGAACCCGATATTTCATTATTGTCTAATGTGCAATCTTCTTTGGTTAATAGAATGTCCGCTAAGCCAGATCCTTTTGCTACCGCTAATGCTATTCAAGTTGGAATTGATGAAAATATTAGATTGTTAGCAGAATTGCATGCCAGGTGGGAAAGAGAAGATGAGATGGCTAGAGAGACCAAGGTATGTACCATTACTACCTCTAATGATGATGCTCCTACTGATAGCAATCCTCTCACTTTGATTGGTGTAGAGAAAACTCCCACTCCTTGTGTTAAAAAGCCTAAAACTGCCAAAACTTTTTCTCAAAAGAGTGCTGAAATTTTTCGGAGTGTGGGAGATGATAGCTCTATTTCTTTTAATGATTTTGATGTTGATGGCTGCAATATATCTGAAGTAATTTTGTTCTTGCAAAAGCTTGCTTTGACTCCCAATGCTAGTTCTTTAAATATTGCTTTTACTAAGCATATTACCAATGCTCTCATAAAGATTAGGGATGAAAAGTTGAAGCAAAAAGCCTCTGTTCCCAAGAAGTTAGAAGATGGTTGGGAACCCATCATTGATATGCATGTTAATGGTTATGATTGCCATGCTTTATGTGATCTAGGTGCTAGTATTTCTATCATGCCTAGAAAGATTTATGACATGCTTGATTTACCACCGCTTGAAAAGTGTTATTTTGATGTTCCTATTGCTGATGTTGCTAAGAAGAAACCTTTGGGAAGGATTAATGATGTTCTTATTGTGGTTAACAATAACCTTGTTCCTGTTGATTTTCTTGTTATGGACGTTGAATGCCATGCTTCATGTCCTATTATTTTGGGAAGACCTTTTCTTCGAACTGTAGGTGCTATCATTGATATGAGGGAAGGCACTATCAAGTATCAATTCCCACTAAAGAAAGGTATGGAACACTTCCCTAGGAAAAGAAAGAAATTGCTTTTTGACTCTATTCTTAGAGCAAATTATGAACTTGATGCTTCATCTATTGATATTACTTGATTCGCAATTTTCTGCGCCTAGCTCAAAGGCGTTAAAGAAAAGCACTCTTGCGAGATAACCCAATGTTTTCTTTTCAGTACTTTTTCTTTTATTTGAGTCTTGGAAGTCATTACTACTGTAATGACCGCTCCTTATCTTGTTTATTTCGCTTTTGTGCCAAGAGAAGCCTCTAATTTGAGCGAGGTAAAGATTTGGGGTTATTGCTGTCCTGAAACTGTTTTCGGTGCTGCACCGTAAAAATTCGTAAAAATTCTCTGTTTATCTTTTGGACCTGCGATTTCTTGTGCATATGCCCCAGGTTATATACAAACTTTTCTTAGTTGAACACTTTTTGATTTGAGCAACAGAAAATCCCTCAAAAATTCGTCCTTTGTCAGCTGTTCAGTTTTGACAGATTTCTGCCAATATTTGTTTTTGCCACTTTATCGCTTTCTTTTGAGTTCTTTTTGATCATGGAACTTTTTGGGAAGTTGCTACAGTGGTATATACTTTATATGTGGTGGTTTTGGGTTGAAACCTGAAGCTAAAAGATGTTGAATATATTTTATGCTTACACTAATGTTGCTAATAGAATTGTGTTTAGTTTTGTATGAAGGAAGTTTTCAAGTGTAGGGATTGGAGAATGATGAGATGAGTTGAAGAATGGACAAAAGCTCAAGCTTGGGGATGCCCATGCATCACCCCAAGAAATATCCAAGAAGTACAAGCGTCAAAGCTTGGGGATGCCCCCGAGGCACCCCTTCTTCATCGGCAAAAATCAGGTCACCTTTCAAGACACTATATTTTTATTGCTTCATGCACTATGTGTTTTTCTTGGAGCGTCAGTTGTTTTAGTTTTCTTAGTTTGTTTAGTTTGTTTGTTTGCTGCAATAAATGGTTGGACCCCAACAAATTTCCTTTGGAGAAGTTGACTTGTTTTCACTTGCAAAGAATGCTCTAGTTTTCACTCTTATTAAAAATCGAGCATTCTACTTTTTCTGCTACTGCTTTTGGTTTTGGTTTTCGCCTTGATTTGCGTTCAGATCTTGTCATATCTTTTCATCAAGGTGTATTTTTGCCTCTGATCTTCATTGGTTTTCATCAAAAGAGGTGTTTATAAAAATTTCAAATGGTGTTGGAAAAGAGAAAAAGCTTTGTGCAAAATAGTGGTACAAGAAGGAGCTTGTGTAGACTGCGGCTTAGGCTTTTTCATGTCATGCTTGATGTATTTTTGATAGTATGCTTAGTGGTTTTGCTGTAGCATGACTTGTCTCAAATAACTGAGATTGCTTAATGAGCCTTTGAAAAAATCATGCGTTGTTTTTATTGTATGGAAGCATTATTTTGGTTTTCTCCTTGATGCTTTATTTGGGTTGACTTGGCGCATGCTCACACATGTTAGACTCATACAAAGTCGCCTTTAGCCTTCATGATCATTTAGTTTTTGACTTTTGATGCCATCTTATGCTTCTTTTAATGTCGCTTTGTCGCTTTGCATGATTATGGCCATTATTGCTCTCTTAGTTGGTCGCTCCCAGTCTTTTGCTAGCCCTCACCTTGTACTGAGTATGAGCTCTACTCGTGCATCCAACTCCTAAAAGCCAAAGTTTTTCAAAGTGTCCACCATACATACCTACTAGCAATTTGCTATTCCAAGTAAATTTGACTTGCTTTTATATTCTCTTCAAATTAAACTCTTACCAGTGTTATGCGAAATTCGGTCAGTAAAGCTCTCACGAACCGGAAGGCACACTTTACTTTTTCTTGTTCTAAAAATTTGACATTGTGGTCTCTTATGTTGAGTTGTTATGCTTGCAAGTTGTAAGTTGGATTCTAGCCCAGCCATGCTGTCATGGGGCAAGCTTTCAACATTGCACTTCTTATTTGAGTTGATATCGTGATCTTTTGTTTATGGATGCCCGCGGTGTGAAATGAGTTGGGAATCTTGTGAGGATCATGGAGTTTTTATATGTGTTAGGGAAACGCCGGGCCGCCAATCTAAGCCATGCATAATTCATGGTGGAAATTTGCAGCATGCCCATGGTGAACATTCGACGACGCATCTCACAATAAAAAGCTAAACAATATAGTAAATAAAAGAGATGTCGAGGTGTTCATTGTCTGCTTGTCCTGTCATTTTGGTGTGGGCTTGTTCCATGTCATCGTGCACGGAGGTACCCCATTGGCGGTTCTCAATGATATGCATATATTTACAATGACAAGAGCCTTGCTTGGGACTCTAAGTAAAGTAGCATGAGGTTTGGGTACTCGTATTCACGGGACACGAGGTCTTCAACTTATGATTTGTCAAGCATATGCATCATAATTGTTCTCGCATTAACTTTAACCATTCAAGATGCTTATGATGGGGGCAATGAGAGCTCAAAGCCGGTAAGTACCATAATTTTTGAAGGTTATAAAACTTGCAATCACTGCTTCCCTCTGCGAAGGGCCTTTCTTTTACTTTTATGTTGAGTCACCACCTTCTTTCTTTATGCACCATTAAGAGAGCATAGTTGTCATTCTTAGTGTGATATGCATTGTCCCAAAGTTCATTGATTGACTCATGATGATTGGTTTCACTTGTTCTTAAATTATTTGTATCTAGTCGCCCTCTTAAACTTGAAGGTGTCCTATGCATTTATGTTTTGCTCTCTTTGAAGGACAAGCTGAAAACCATTTGTATGTTTTTCCTTATGATTTGAACACACGTTTGACTTTCATTGTTTCATTATCATGATCTTTTGTTTGTGTTCATTTACATGTTTACAACATGGTTGCTAAGTTCTTATTGTCATGATTATATCTTTCATGCCCATGTTTTAAGTTCTATTGATCCCAGCTCACCAATGCTTACATATATGATCAAGATTGTGTAGGTGCATGTCACCTCAAAAATTATTCTTTTGTTATCACTTACCTACTCGAGGACGAGCAGGAGTTAAGCTTGGGGATGCTTGATACGTCTCAAACGTATCTATAATTTTTGATGCTCCATGCTTGTTTTTACACCATTTGTATATTGTTTCGTTACACTTAGTGGCATTTTTATGCATTTTCCGGAACTAACCTATTAACAAGTACCACAGTGCCAGTTTCCTGTTTTCTGCTGTTTTTGTGTTTCAGAAGTGATACACAGGAAATATTCTCGGAATTGGACGAAACAAGTTCCTGAAGTCTTATATCACGGGGAAGCTTCCAGACATCCGAAGAGCTGACGGAGGGGGGCCACGTGGGCCCCAGACACAGGGGCGGCGCAGCCACCCCCCTGGCCGCGCCAGCCCTGTGTGAGGGGGCGTGGTCCCTCCTCTGACATCGCCCCTTCGCCTATATATACCCCCTGACGAGAAAAATCTAAGGGCCCGATCAGTTTTCCAGAATACATCGCAATTCGCCGCCGCCGTCGACCCGAAGATCGGGAGGGTCCAGAAGCTCTTCCCGGCACCCTGCCGGAGAGGGGAATCGCCACATGGAGGTCTTCTTCATCGCCATGCTTGCCTCCGGAGCGATGAGTGAGTAGTCTACCTTGGACTATGGGTCCATAGCAGTAGCTAGATGGTTGTCTTCTCCACCATGTGCTTCATGTTTAGATCTCATGAGCTGCCCTACATGATTGAGATCATCGTTATGTAATTCTATGATGTTGGTTTGTTGGGATCCGATGAATATTGGTGTTTATGATTAAGTTGCTGTACTGAATTATATCTTTTGTTATCTCTATGTTGTTTATGATCTTGCATGCTCTCCGTTGTTAGTAGCTATCTTGGCCGAGTAGTTGCTAGTGACTCTAAGAGGGGGTATTTATGCTCGATAATGGGTTCATGCCTCTATTTCACCTGGGGGAGTGACAGAAACCTCTAAGGTGGTAGATGTGCTGTTGCTACTAGGGAGAAAACAACATTCATATGCTCAAGGGCATATGCTTTGTTTACATTACACACTTTGCTTAATGCAATTATCTGTTGTTCGCAATTTAATACTTCTAGGGTGTTCGGATGATATCCACGGGAGTGGATTATTAGTCATAGATGCAGTTGGATGGCGGTCTATGTATTTTGTTGTAATGCCCAGAGTAAATCTCATAGTGATCTTCTTGACATATCACGTTATCTTTATTCTATCAATTGCCCAACTGTAATTTGTTTACCCAGCATGTTATTTTATCTATGGAGAGACACCACTAGTGAACTGTGGACCCCGGTCCTATTTTAATCATATTGCAATCACGTGTTTACTTTTCCCGTACTGTTTACTTTACTAGCATACTATATTGTTTTCCACTCGATACGTTTATAATCTTTGTTTCAAGCAAACCGGTGAGATTGACAACCTCATCGCAAGTTGGGAACAAAGTACTTGGTTGTGTGTGTGCAGGTTCTATAACACCTTCAGTCGTCGCCGTCTCTCCTCTCCTGTTCGATAAACCTTGGTTTCTTAACTGAGGGAAAACTTGCTGCTATACTCATCATACCTTCCTCTTGGGGTTCCCAACGGGCTGGTCATCACCACGCACAAGGACTTACTGCTCCCACGTCAACTAAACGCCACAGCTCTTTTTCTGGCGCCATCACACGAGTAGCAGGGCACCCGATGGAATCGGTTAGCCATGGTTTGAGAAAGGAAAAAAGGTGGGGAGGAGTGCCAAGCTTTATAAAAGAGCACAAAAGTGCCAATCTCTCTCTCAAAAACTTGCTTCATTTTTGTATGGAAGATAGTAAGAACCCTATTGCCAGTCGTTGACAAAAGCAACCACCTCTCAAAACCCAATTTTTATCTCTCTGTTTTACAAATGAAAAGCTCTAGCACATGTTTAATCACTGCTTCCCTCTGCGAAGGGCCCTTTCTTTTTCTTTTATGTTGAGTCACCACCTTCTATCTTTATGCACCATTAAGAGAGCATAGTTGTCATTCTGAGTATAATATGCATTGTCCCAAAGTTCATTGATTGATTCATATTGTTGGTTTCACTTGTTCTTAAATTATTTGTATCTAGTCGCCCTCTTAAACTTGAAGGTGTCCTATGCATTTATGTTTTGCTCTCCATGAAGGACAAGCTGAAAACCATTTGTATGTTTTTCCTTATGATTTGAACACACGTTTGACTTTCATTGTTTCATTATTCATGATCTTTTGTTTGTGTTTCTTTTCATGTTATAACATGGTTGCTTGAGAGGGATAGCTTTGACCTCTTCCTCCCTGAGTTCGATAAACCTTGGGTGATCCACTTAAGGGAAACTTGCTGCTGTTCTACAAACCTCTGCACTTGGAGGCCCAACACTGTCTACAAGGGTAGAAGCGTGCGTAGACATCAAGCTCTTTTCTGGCGCCGTTGCCGGGGAGGTAAGGTAAAAGGTACTCGCATCCTCCTGTGTGAGTGCTCGGAGTTATTTCCTTTAGATTCTGCAATTACATCTTTTTGTTTCTTCTTTTTATTTTCACTAGTTAGGCTTAATGGAAAATAAAGAGTTCTTTAGTCTTTTTCCTGAGTTTAGATATGAAGTGTTTAAAGAGAAAATTGAAAAACCTTTGGAGCTTAATTTGCATGCTAATAGTGTTGTTAGTATGAATGCTTTGAACACTGTTTTAGAAAAGTCTAAGCTTGGGGAAGCTGATTTTGTTAAGCATGATATTTTTAGTTCCCCAGCTTTAGTGGAGAAAGTTTGTTCTGATAATATTTTATCTCTCACATGTGATGTTCCTTCTTATGATGATATGTTTGAAGAATATGCTTTGCGAAATAGTTGCTCTCTAGCTTGTGATGATATTAAACCTCTAGTTTATGATGGCTATGATGATGAGAATAATATTTTCAATTCACCTACTATTGAGGATAAAATTAGTTATGATTACAATATGCCACCTATTTATGATGATTATGGTGATGAGAATAATTATTCTGTTGAATCTGCTCCTACTACTATTGTTCCTGTGGTGAGTATTAATTCTTTTATGCATGTGGCTCATGATAAGGATGCTTTATGTGATAGTTATATTGTTAGTTCTATTCATGATGCTACTAAAAGTTATTATGAGAGAGGGAAACATGGTTTGATGGATCTCAACAATATTAAGTTTCCCCTCTTTATGTTGCAAATCTTGAAGTGGCACTTGTTTTATCTATCCATGCTTGCTACTATGTGCCTCGTTGATTTATTTTCTTACAAGATTCCTATGCATAGGAAGTGGTTCAGATATAAATGTCTTTCACATTTGCTTTTTGATGCTCTCTATTGCTTTAAGTTCCTATATGGCACCTTTGCCTCAAGCTCTTACATGGCGCCCACATGAGCATCTTTGCAAATTACTGCGCCTAGCTCAAATGCGTTAAAGAAAAGCACTCTTGGGAGATAACCCAATGTTTTATTTCTAGTACTTTTTCTTTTATTTGAGTCTTGGAAGTTATTACTACTGTAATAACCGCTCCTTATCCTTTTTATTTCGTTTTTGTGCCAAGAGAAACCTCTAATTTGAGTGAGGTAAGATTTGGGGATGTTGCTGCCTGAAACAGTTTTCGATGCTGCACCGTAAAAATTCGTGAAAATTCTCTGTACATCTTTTGGACCTGCGATTTCTTGTGCATATGCCCCAGGTTATATCCAAACTTTCATTAGTTGAACACTTTTTGATTTGAGCAACAAAAAACCCTTCAAAAATTCGACCTTTGTCAGCTGTTCTGTTTTGATAGATTTCTGCCAATATTTGTGTTTGCCACTTTATCGCTTTCTTTTGAGTTCTTTTGATCATGGAACTTTTGGGGAAGTTGCTACAGTAGTATATGCTATATATGTGGTAGTTTTGAGTTGAAACCTGAAGCAAAAATAGGTTGATTATATGTTATGCTACACTAATGTTGCTAATAGAATTGTGTTTAGTTTTGTATGAAGGAAGTTTTCAAGTGTAGGGATTGGAGAATGATGAGATGAGTTGAAGAATGGACAAAAGCTCAAGCTTGGGGATGCCCATGCATCACCCCAAGAAATATCCAAGAAGTACAAGCGTCAAAGCTTGGGGATGCCCCCGAGGCACCCCTTGTTCATCGGCAAAAATGAGGTCACCTTTCAAGACACTATATTTTTATTGCTTCATGCACTATGCGTTTTTCTTGGAGCGTCAGTTGTTTTAGTTTTCTTAGTTAGTTTAGTTTTGTTTGCTGCAATAAATGGTTAGATCATATCATGTTTCTTTTGGAGGAGATGAACTCGTTTTTCATTGCCAAGAACACTCTAGTTTTCACTCTTATCGTTCAACGAGTGTTCTCTTTTTCTACTACTGCGTTTAGCTTTTCTTTTTCGCCTTGATTTTTGTTCAGATCTTGTTTTATTTTCCCATCAAGATGTATTTTGACCTCTGGTCCATGTTGGTTTTCCTCAAAAGAGTTTCCTCAAAAAGGTTTTAATGGTGTTGGAAAAGAGAAAAAGCTTTATGCAAAATAGTGGTACAAGAAGGAGCTTGTGTAGACTGCGGCTTAGGCTTTTGCATGTCGTGCTTGATGTCTTTTTGATAGTATGTTTGTGGTTTTGCTGTAGCATGACTTGTCTCAAATAACTGAGATTGCTTAATGAGCCTTTGAAAAAATCATGCGTTGTTTATATTATTTGGAAGCATTATTTTGGTTTTCTCCTTGATGCTTTATTTGGGTTGACTTAGCGCATGCTCACACATGTTAGACTCTTACAAAGTCGCCAATAGCCTCTATGATCATTTAGTTTTTGACTTTTGATGCCATCTTATGCTTCTTTTAATGTTGCTTTGTCGCTATGCATGATTATGGCCGTTATTGCTCTCTTAGTTGGTCGCTCCCAGTCTTTTGCTAGCCCTCATTTTGTACTGAGTATGAGCTCTACTCGTGCATCCAACTCCCAAAAACCAAGTTTGCCATTGTGTCCACTATAAATTCCTATGCATGGTATTTGTAAGCCATTCCAAGTAAATTTTCATGTGCTACCTTTCAAAAACCTTCAAAACACTTCTCATTTTGTGACACTGTTTTCAGCTCATGGGGACGTAGTGGTCGGATTTGCTATCTTCCATATTGCTTATTCCAAAAAGAAAAAAAAAGAAAAAAAAGAAAGAAAAAAGGCACTCCTCCATGGAATATGAATGTTGGTGGGCACCCGATGGAATCGGTTAGCCATGGTTTGAGAAAGGAAAAAATGTGGGGAGGAGTGCCAAGCTTTATAAAAGAGCACAAAATGTGCCAATCTCTCTCTCAAAAACTTGCTTCATTTTTGTATGGAAGATAGTAAGAACCCCATTGCCAGTCGTTGACAAAGACAACCACCTCTCAAAACCAATTTTTATCTCTCTGTTTTACAAATGAAAAGCTCTAGCACATGTTTAATCACTACTTCCCTCTGCGAAGGGCCTTTCTTTTACTTTTATGTTGAGTCACCACCTTCTATCTTTATGCACCATTAAGAGAGCATAGTTGTCATTTTTAATGTAATGTGCATTGTCCCAAAGTTTATCATTGATTGATTCATGATCATGGTTTCACTTGTTCTTAAATTATTTGTATCTAGTCGCTGATACGTCCAAAACGTATCTACTTTCTCGAACACTTTTGCTATTGTTTCTCCTCTAATTTGTGTGTTTTGAATACAACTAACACGGACTGACGCTGTTTTCAGCAGAATTGCTCTGGTGTCTCGTTTTTGTGCAGAAATTCAACTTCCAGTAAAAATTCGGGAAAAATCATGAAAAATCCTATTTCACCAGAAGACCCACGGAGCCAGAAGACCAGAGGGAGAAGTGGCTCGAGGCACCGTCACAAGGTGGTGGCGCGGCCCAGCCCTGGCCGCGCCACCCCTATGTGCGGTGGCCCCAGGCTCCCTCTCGACCTCCCGTCTCGCGTACATATACCCCCTGACGACTTGAGATCAAGAGGACGGCGTTTTTCCCAGATAGACTTCCGCTGCGCCACCGCCATCAGAAACCGCGATTCGGAACCAGAAACTCCGTTCTGGCACCCTGCCGGGACGGGGATTCGGAGGAGATCTTCATCACCATCACCACCGACGCTCCTCCATCGACCATCCATGATTCCCCCATCCATGTGTGAGTAATTCCCCCGCTGTAGGTGAGGGGATGGTAGGGATTGGATGAGATTGTTCATGTAATTTGATATGAGATTGATAGGGCATAGTGCCTAGTATCTTTATTTAGTGCCTATGACATTGTTGCAACTTGTTGTGCTTAATGCTTGTCACTTTGGGCCCGAGTGCCATGATTTCAGATCTAAACATGTTATTATTTCTATGATAATACTTGTTGTTTATGGTCTTACCTATAAGTTGTATACACATATTGTTGTCCGGAACCCGAGGCCCCAAAGTGACAGAAATTGGGATAACCGGAGGGGATGGCTATGATGTGAGGATCACATGTGTTCACCGAGTGCTAATGCTTTGCTTCGGTACTTTATTAAAAGGAGTACCTTAATTACCAGTAGTTTCCCTTGAGGCCCTGCTGCAACAGGCTGGTAGGACAAAAGATGTCGTGCAAGTTTCTCCTTATGAGCACGTACGACTATATACGGAACACATGCCTATGATTGTTTGTACTAGGATACTTTATTATTATTTATCTGCAATGCCCGTATCTCATTGATTTCATGAATCATCTTATCCATGCAACGCCCGTAATCCATCCCTATGCCTACAGTATTTGTTCCTACTGTTTACAACCGTTACTTCTACTGCTGCTATTTTACTACTGCTGTTACTGTTTTCCTACTGTCACTGCTATAAAACTGTTGCTACTGATAAACCGCTGCGAGTAAGACTGTTTCCAGGTGCAGCTGAATTGACAACTCAACTGTTAAGGCTTACATATATTCTTTGGCTCCCCTTGTGTCGAATCAATAAATTTGGGTAATACTTCCCTCGAAGACTGTTGCGATCCCCTATACTTGTGGGTCATCAGTCGCCCTCTTAAACTTGAAGGTGTCCTATGCATTTATGTTTTGCTCTCCATGAAGGACAAGCTGAAAACCATTTGTATGTTTTTCCTTATGATTTGAACACACGTTTGACTTTCATTGTTTCATTTTCATGATCTTTTGTTTGTGTTCATTTTCATGTTTATAACATGGTTGCTAAGTTTTTATTGTCAAGATTATATCTTTCATGCCCATGTTTTAAGTTCTTTGATCTCAGCACTCAATGCTTTACATATATGATCAAGATTGTGATGGTGCATGTCACCTCAAAAATTATTTCTTTTGTTATCACTTACCTACTCGAGGACGAGCAGGAGTTAAGCTTGGGGATGCTGATACGTCTCCAACGTATCTATAATTTTTGATGCTCCATGCTTGTTTTTACACCATTTACCCAATGTTTTGTTACACTTCGTGGCACTTTTATGCATTTTCTGGAACTAACCTATTAACAAGTCGCCACAGTGCCAGTTCCCTGTTTTCTGCAGTTTTTGTGTTTCAGAAAAGCTACATAGGAAATATTCTCGGAATTGGACGAAACAAGTTCCTGAAGCCTTATTTTTCCCGGAAGCTTCCAGAGATCCGAAGAGGCGAAGGAGAGGGGCCACAGGCCGCCCTCACACTAGGCTCGCGCGGCCTGCCCCTGGCCCGCGCCACCTAGGTGTGAGGAGGCATGGGGCCACTCCTGACGACGCCCCTTCGCCTATAAGAAGCCTCGGGACGGAAAACCCTAAAGGAATCGGCAATTTTCCAGAAAGAGTTCCACAGCTCCACTGCCGCCACCGACGAATTTCGGGGGACAGAAGTCTCTGTTCCAGCACCCTGCCGGGATGGGGAACTGCCCCCGGAGCCATCTCCATCGGTCTCCATCGCCGTCTCCGCCGTCTCCATCGACCTCACCGCTATCTCCATCAACCTTGTTGTCTCCTATGATGAGGAGGGAGTAATTCATCCCCGGGGCTGAGGGCTCTACCGGTAGCTATGTGGTTCACCTCTCTCTCCCATGATGTGATCTTTATGTGATCGTGAGCTTTGTATCATGTTGAACAAGTAGATGTTATTATTCAGATATTATGTGTACTCTAGTAGTATTATTAAAGTAATCTATTCCTCCTGCCATGGTGTAACGGTGACAGTGCGTGCATCATGGTGGTACTTGGTCTAGGCTACGATTGTGATCTTTTATGGATTATGAGAATAATTATCGCTATGATAGTATTGAAGTGATCTATTCCTCCTTTCATGGTGTAATGTTGACAGTGTGTGCACCGTGTTAGTACTTGGTCTAAGTTGCAATAATATCTATCTTGAGTTGTGATTTGATTTGGATATCTCTATGAGTGGTGTTTGTCAAGTACTTGATGAACTTTAAGGGGTGCTTCTGTAGCCACTACGCAATGATTAGTGTTCTTCAATAGGAGAGTGATTCAGAGTACCATAGTGGAGAGAAGTTATCTATTTGTTCAGTTATGTTATATTGTTGGGAGTGTGTCCACTAGTGAAAGTATGATCCCTAGGCCTTGTTTCCAAACTTTGCACACCGTTTACTTGTTGTTTTGTTACTTGTTTGCTTGCAGCGATTTTTATTCCAGATTGCATTTACTACTTGTAATCATCTATACCACTTGTATTTCACTATCTCTTCGCCGAACTAGTGCACCTATACATCTGACAAGTGTATTGGGTGTGTTGGGGACACAAGAGACTTTCTGTATCGTAATTGCAGGGTTGCTTGAGAGGGATAGCTTTGACCTCTTCCTCCCTGAGTTCGATAAACCTTGGGTGATCCACTTAAGGGAAACTTGCTGCTGTTCTACAAACCTCTGCACTTGGAGGCCCAACACTGTCTACAAGGATAGAAGCGTGCGTAGACATCAATCGCCATGCTTGCCTCCGGAGCGATGAGTGAGTAGTCTACCTTGGACTATGGGTCCATAGCAGTAGCTAGATGGTTGTCTTCTCTACCATGTGCTTCATGTTTAGATCTCATGAGCTGCCCTACATGATTGAGATCACCGTTATGTAATTCTACATGTTTGGTTTGTTGGGATCCGATGAATATTGATGTTATGCTTGAGTTGAAGTACTAAAATTTATCTTTTGTTATCTCTATGTTGTTTATGATCTTGCATGCTCTCTGTTGTTAGTAGCTATCTTGGCTGAGTAGTTGCTAGTGACTCCAAGAGGGGGTATTTATGCTCGATAGTGGGTTCATGCCTCTATTTAATCCGGGGGAGTGACAGAAACCTCTAAGGTTGTAGATGTGCTGTTGCTACTAGGGGGAAAACAACATTCATATGCTCAAGGGCATATGCTTTGTTTACATTACACACTTTGCTTAATGCAATTATCTGTTGTTTGCAACTTAATACTAATGGGGTGTTCGGATGATATCCCCGTGAGTGGATTATTAGTCATAGATGCAGTTGGATGGCGGTCTATGTATTTTGTTGTAATGCCCAGAGTAAATCTCATAGTGATCCTCTCATCATATGCACATTATCTTTATTCTATCAATTGCCCAACTGTAATTTTTTTACCCAGCTTGTATTATTTTATCTATGGAGAGACACCGCTAGTGAACTGTGGATCCCGGTCCTATTTCCTTTATATTGCTATCACCTGTTTACTTTACTCGCACTGTTTACTTTACTCGCATACTATTATCATTTTCCACTTGATACGCTCATTGCTTTGTTTACAGCAAACCGGTGAGATTGACAACCTCATCGTAAGTTGGGAGCAAAGTATTTGGTTGTGTTGTGTGCAGGTTCCACGTTGCTACTAGTTGAAGACGCGCTAACTTGTTTTGATCGTGAAATGGCGCCCTTGTTGGAGTGTCACTAGACTAGCAAGCATCACCTTCAGTCGTTTGGCTTCTTCCTCTCCTGACCGACATACCTTGGTTTCTTAACTGAGGGAAAAACCTTGCTGCTATATTCATCATACCTTGCTCTTGGGGTTCCCAACTGGACAGTGAAAAGATAACACCACCGTCACGCATCAAGCTCTTTTTCTGGCGCCGTTGCCAGGGAGGAAGTAGAAGACTTCTGCAAGGGGAGTTTTTCGCACGCACATCCTTTACTTTGTTTTAAATTTTGCTTTATTTTATTTTTGCTTGCATCGTTTTATCAAAAACCCAAAAAATTAGAATCCTTGGTAGTTGTTATTTCTTTACTTTTAGTTCATTACGTTGTTCCCTAAGTACGTCTTGGAGGACCTCTCAGTAGGTAGTGGTTCAATTATTGGAAAAAGTAACATTGAGGAGTTCTTTAATCATATTAGTATGCATAAAGAAGTTGAGGAAAAGTCTTTGGTTGAGCTTGCTCCTAGTTATGAAGTTGCTTCTGCTTATTTAATTCACATGTTAGAAGCTAGGTTTGCTAGCCTTAATCCTGTTATGCAATACATGTTCCTTAAGCTTCATGAAATTGAGGATCCCGAAAAGAAAGCTTTTATCTTGGAAACTTTGCGGATAGAATTTAGAGATGTTGCTATTGAGGCTAGGAACGTTTTTAAGAAGTTTAATAAGCTTGGCTCACCTGAAGCGGTTGTTGGCACACCCAATGTAGATTTTAGAGTGCCAATACCTTATAAACTTGTAGGAATTCACGATGCTTGGGATAAGAATTTTAGTTGGATTTGTCCTGAAAACTTTTTTGATGAGAGCAGTGTACCAAAAAGTGATCATAAAGGATCTTCAAAAACTCATTTGGACACAATTTCCTTCATTGTTGAAAAGACTCCTATAGTGGATCCTGATGCCTCTTTCATTATTACTTGATTCGCAATTTTCTGCGCCTAGCTCAAAGGCGTTAAAGAAAAGCACTCTTGGGAGATAACCCAATGTTTTTACTTTCAGTTCTTTTTCTGAAGTTATTACTACTGTAATGACCTCTCCTTATCCTTTTTATTTCGTTGTTGTGCCAAGAGAAGCCTCTAATTTGAGTGAGGTAAGATTTGGGGATGTTACTATCCTGAAACAGTTTTTGGTGCTGCACCGTAAAAATTCGTGAAAATTCTCTGTATATCTTTTGGACCTGAAATTTCTTTTGCATATGCCCCAGGTTATATCCAAACTTTCGTTAGTTGAACACTTTTTGATTTGAGCAACAGAAAACCCCTCAAAAATTCGACCTTTGTCAGATGTTCTGTTTTGACAGATTTCTGCCAATATTTGTGTTGCCGCTTTATCGCTTTCTTTTTGAGTTCTTTTCATCACGGAACTTTTTGGGGAAGTTGATACAGTAGTATATGCTTAATATGTGGTGGTTTTAGGTTGAAATCTGAAGCAAAAAGAGGTTGATTATATGTTATGCTTACACTAATGTTGCTAATAAACTTGTGTTTAGTTTTGTATGAAGGAAGTTTTTAAGTGTAGGGATCAGAGAGTGATGAGATGAGTTGAAGAATGGACAAAAGCTCAAGCTTGGGGATGCCCATGCATCACCCCAAGAAATATCCAAGAAGTACAAGCGTCAAAGCTTGGGGATGCCCCCGAGGCACCCCTTCTTCATCGGCAAAAATCAGGTTACCTTTCAAGACACTATATTTTTATTGCTTCATGCACTATGCATTTTTCTTGGAGTGTCAGTTGTTTTAGTTTTCAGTTTAGTTTAGTTTTGTTTGCTTCAATAAATGGTTGGACCCCAACAAATTTCTTTTGGAGAAGTTGCCTTGCTTTTCATTTGCCAAGAACACTCCGTTTTTCATTCTTATAATTTCAACGAGTGTTTTTCTTTTTCTAGAACTGCATTTGGTTTTTGATTTCGCCTTGATATGTGTTCAGATCTTGTTATATATTTTCATCAAGGTGTATTTTTGCCTCTGATCTTTATTGGTTTTCATCAAAAGAGGTGTTTATAATTTTTTTGAATGGTGTTGGAAAAGAGAAAAAGCTTTATGCAAAAAAGTGGTACAAGAAGGAGCTTGTGTAGACTGCGGGCTAGACTTTTTCATGTCGTCCTTGATGTCTTTTTGATAGTATGCTTAGTGGTTTTGCTGTAGCATGATTGTCTCAAATAATTGAGATTGCTTAATGAGCCTTTGAAAAAATCATGCGTTGTTTTTATCATTTGGAAGCATTATTTTGGTTATTTCCTTGATGCTTTATTTGGGATGACTTGGCGCATGCTTACACATGTTTGACTCTCACAAAGTCGCCAATAGCCTCTATGATCATTTAGTTTTTGACTTTTGATGCCATCTTTTGCTTCTTTTAATGTCGCTTTGTCGCTTTGCATGATTATGGCCATTATTGCTCTCTTAGTTGGTCGCTCCTAGTCTTTTGCTAGCCCTCGCCTTGTACTGAGTATGAGCTCTACTCGTACATCCATCTCCTAAAAACCAAGTTTTCCATTGTGTCCACCATACATACCTATTAGCAATTTGCTATTCCAAAGTATCTTTGACTTGCTTTTATCTACTCTTCAAATTAAACTCTTACCAGTGTTATGCGAAAATTGGTCAGTAAAGCTCTCACGAACCGGAAGGCACACTTTACTTTTTTGTCCTTAAAAATTTGACATTGTGGTTGATACGTCTCAAACGTATCTATAATTTTTGATGCTCCATGCTTGTTTTTACACCATTTGCCTATTGTTTCGTTACACTTAGTGGCATTTTTATACATTTTCCGGAACTAACCTATTAACAAAGTGCCACAGTGCCAGTTTCCTGTTTTCTGCTGTTTTTGTGTTTCAGAAGTGATACACAGGAAATATTCTCGGAATTGGACGAAACAAGTTCCTGAAGTCATATTTCACGGGGAAGCTTCCAGACATCCGAAGAGCTGACGGAGGGGGGCCACCAGGGCCCCACACAAGGGGGCGGCGCGGCCTAGCCCCTGGCCGCGCCACCCCTGTGTGAGGACACCTGGTCCCTCTCCTGACATCGTCCCTTCGCCTATATATACCCCCTGACGAGAAAAACCTAAGGGCCCGATCAGTTTTCCAGAATACATCGCGATCCGCCGCCGCCGTCGACCCGAAGATCGGGAGGGTCCAGAAGCTCTTCCCGGCACCCTGCCGGAGAGGGGAATCGCCACCGGAGGTCTTCTTCATCGCCATGCTTGCCTCCGGAGCGATGAGTGAGTAGTCTACCTTGGACTATGGGTCCATAGCAGTAGCTAGATGGTTGTCTTCTCCACCATGCGCTTCATGTTTAGATCTCATGAGCTGCCCTACATGATTGAGATCACCGTTATGTAATTCTATGATGTTGGTTTGTTGGGATCCGATGAATATTGGTGTTTATGATTAAGTTGCTGTACTGAATTATATCTTTTGTTATCTCTATGTTGTTTATGATCTTGCATGCTCTCCGTTGTTAGTAGCTATCTTGGCCGAGTAGTTGCTAGTGACTCCAAGAGGGGGTATTTATGCTCGATAGTGGGTTCATGTCTCTATTTCACCTGGGGGAGTGACAGAAACCTCTAAGGTGGTAGATGTGCTGTTGCTACTAGGGAGAAAACAACATTCATATGCTCAAGGGCATATGCTTTGTTTACATTACACACTTTGCTTCATGCAATTATCTGTTGTTCGCAACTTAATACTTCTAGGGTGTTCGGATGATATCCCCGGGGGTGGATTATTAGTCATAGATGCAGTTGGATGGCGGTCTATGTATTTTGTTGTAATGCCCAGAGTAAATCTCATAGTGATCTTCTTGACATATCACGTTATCTTTATTCTATCAATTGCCCAACTGTAATTTCTTTACCCAGCTTGTTATTTTATCTATGGAGAGACACCACTAGTGAACTGTGGACCCCGGTCCTATTTTAATCATATTGCAATCACCTGTTTACTTTTCCCGCACTGTTTACTTTACTCGCATTTTACTACTGTTTTCCACTCGATACACTCATAACCTTTGTTTCAAGCAAACCGGTGAGATTGACAACCTCATCGCAAGTTGGGGACAAAGTATTTGTTTGTGTGTGTGCAGGTTCCGCGTTGCTGCTGGCCGAAGACGAGTCAACAAGTGTCGTAAACGGCGCCCTTGTTGGAGTGTTACTAAGCCAGTCTGCATCACCTTCAGTCGTCATCGTCTCTCTTCTCCTGATCGATAAACCTTGGTTTCTTAACTGAGGGAAAACTAGCCGCTACACTCATCATACCTTCCTCTTGGGGTTCCCAATGGGCTGGTCATCACCACACACAAGGACTTACTGCTCCCACGTCAACTAAACGCCACAGTCTTTTCTGGCGCCATCACACGAGTAGCAGCTTCTTTTCTGGCGCCGTTGCCGGGGAAGAGAGAAGACTTCTGCGAGGGGAGTTCTTCGCACACACATTCTTTACTTTGTTATTTGTTTTGCTTTACTTTATTTATTTTACCCGCATTGTTTTATATCAAAAACCCAAAAAAATTAGAATCCTTTGTAGTTATTTTTTTTACTTGTCTTGCTTTATCATGTTTTCTATCAATGGTTGGTTTCTTTGAAACTAAATCTTTTTGGCAAGGTGGGTTCACGGAAGAGCAGCAAAATTATTATGAGGAACACCGCTTGTCACAGAAAGGGAAACACTTATGGGAACAAATCAATAGATTGTATATCATTGCTAGAAACGTGTGCTCTACTTATAATGTTACTTATTGCTTTGATAGATCTTGCTGCTGTAGGAGGTATAAACACCTCCCTTTTCAATGTGGGTATAATGATGATGTTACCATATCTTCTTATATTAATGGAAATTATGACTTTTATGATGTGGAACAAATTGAAGAATTTATTGCTTGGAAGGGTGCATTCGAACTTGCTTATTTTCTTGAAAATATTGATGATGCACCTTATAAATATGAGGTTTATGATATACTCACATTTTGCTTTGATAATTACAAGGAAGGAAATGGCTATATTCTTAAATATCTTAATAGATGCTCTCCAACGGAAGAGACTAATGCCTTGAAGGAGCCTATGGAAGAAGAAATTGGAAGCTCAATGGATGAAAAAGAGGAGGAGAGTGATGATCAAGAGGAGGAAGAATGGAGCTACCCATGTTTACCTCCCAATAAGAGTAACTCTTTAACTAATACCTTATTTGATAGCCCTCCATGCTTAACAAAGGAGGATGAGTGTGATATTTATATTGTTGAGTTTGTTCATGATGCTACTGGAAATTATTATGAGAGAGGAAAATATGGTTGTTGGAATTCTCATGTTACTAAAACACTTCTCTTTATATTGAAAGTTTTGAAGTTGCTCTTGTTTTATCTACCCATACTTGGGGCTATGCGCTTCTTTGATTTATTTTCTTACAAGATTCCTATGCATAGGAAGTGGGTTAGACTTAAATGTGTTTTATATTTGCTCCTTGATGCTCTCTTTTACTTCAATTCATATTTCTTATGTGAGCATCTTCTCAAACTTTCTGCGCCTAGCTCAAAGGCGTTAAAGAAAAGCACTCTTGGGAGATGACCCAATGTTTTCTTTTCAGTACTTTTTCTTTTATTTGAGTCTTGGAAGTCATTACTACTGTAATGACCGCTCCTTATCTTGTTTATTTCGTTTTTGTGCCAAGAGAAGCCTCTAATTTGAGTGAGGTAAAGATTTGGGGTTATTGCTGTCCTGAAACTGTTTTCGGTGCTGCACCGTAAAAATTCGTAAAAAATCTCTGTTTATCTTTTGGACCTGCGATTTCTTGTGCATATGCCCCAGGTTATATCCAAACTTTTCTTAGTTGAACACTTTTTGATTTGAGCAACGGAAAATCCCTCAAAAATTCGTCCTTTGTCAGCTGTCCAGTTTTGACAGATTTCTGCCAATATTTGTTTTTGACACTTTATCGCTTTTTTTTGAGTTCTTTTTGATCATGGAACTCTTGTGGAAGTTGCTACAGTAGTATATACTTTATATGTGGTATTTTTGGGTTGAAACCGGAAGCTAAAAGAGGTTGAATATATTTTATGCTTACACTAATGTTGCTAATAGAATTGTGTTTAGTTTTGTATGAAGGAAGTTTTCAAGTGTAGGGATTGGAGAATGATGAGATGAGTTGAAGAATGGACAAAAGCTCAAGCTTGGGGATGCCCATGCATCACCCCAAGAAATATCCAAGAAGTACAAGCTTCAAAGCTTGGGGATGCCCCCGAGGCACCCCTTCTTCATCGGCAAAAATCAGGTCACCTTTCAAAACACTATATTTTTATTGCTTCATGCACTATGTGTTTTTCTTGGAGCGTCAGTTGTTTTAGTTTTCTTAGTTGGTTTAGTTTGTTTGTTTGCTGCAATAAATGGTTGGACCCCAACAAATTCCCTTTGGAGGAGATGTACTCGTTTTCACTTGCAAAGAACGCTCTAGTTTTCACTCTTATTAAAAATCGAGCATTCTACTTTTTCTGCTACTGCTTTTGGTTTTCGTTTTCGCCTTGATATGCGTTCAGATCTTGTCATATCTTTTCATCAAGGTGTATTTTTGCCTCTGGTCTTCATTGGTTTTCATCAAAAGAGGTGTTTATAAAAATTTCAAATGGTGTTGGAAAAGAGAAAAAGCTTAGTGCAAAATAGTGGTACAAGAAGGAGCTTGTGTAGACTGCGGCTTAGGCTTTTTCATGTCATGCTTGATGTCTTTTTGATAGTATGCTTAGTGGTTTTGCTGTAGCATGACTTGTCTCAAATAACTGAGATTGCTTATTGAGCCTTTGAAAAATCATGCGTTGTTTTTATTGTATGGAAGCATTATTTTGGTTTTCTCCTTGATGCTTTATTTGGGTTGACTTGGCGCATGCTCACACATGTTAGACTCTTACAAAGTCGCCTTTAGCCTTCATGATCATTTAGTTTTTGACTTTTGATGCCATCGTATGCTTCTTTTAATGTCGCTTTGTCGCTTTGCATGATTATGGTCATTACTGCTCTCTTAGTTGGTCGCTCCCAGTCTTTTGCTAGCCCTCGCCTTGTACTGAGTATGAGCTCTACTCGTGCATCCAACTCCTAAAAGCCAAAGTTTTCCAAAGTGTCCACCATACATACCTACTAGCAATTTGCTATTCCAAGTAAATTTGACTTGCTTTTATATTCTCTTCAAATTAAACTCTTACCAGTGTTATGCGAAATTCGGTCAGTAAAGCTCTCACGAACCGGAAGGCACATTTTACTTTTTCCTGTTCTTAAAATTTTGACATTGTGGTCTTTTATGCTGAGTTGTTATGCTTGCAAGTTGTAAGTTGGATTCTAGCCCAGCCATGCTGTCATGGGGCAAGCTTTCAACATTGCACTTCTTTTTGAGTTGATATCGTGATCTTTTGTTTATGGATGCCCGCTGTGTGAAATGAATTGGGAATCTTGTGAGGATCATGGAGTTTTTATATGTGTTAGGGAAACGCCGGGCCGCCAATATAAGCCATGCATAATTCATGGTGGAAATTTGCAGCATACCCATGGTGAACATTCGACGACGCATCTCACAATAAAAAGCTAAACAATATAGCAAATAAAAGAGATGTCGAGGTGTTCATTGTCTGCTTGTCCTGTCATTTTGGTGTGGGCTTGTTCCATGTCATCGGGCACGGAGGTACCCCATTGGCGGTTCTCAATAATATGCATATACTTACAATGACAAGAGCCTTGCTTGGGACTCTAAGTAAATTAGCATGGTTTGGGTACTCGTATTCACGGGACACGAGGTTTTCAACTTATGATTTGTCAAGCATATGCATCATAACTGTTCTCGCATTAACTTTAACCATTCAAGATGCTTATGATGGGGGCAATGAGAGCTCAAAGCCGGTAAGTACCATAATTTTTGAAGGTTATAAAACTTGCAATCACTGCTTCCCTCTGCGAAGGGCCTTTCTTTTACTTTTATGTTGAGTCACCACCTTCTTTCTTTATGCACCATTAAGAGAGCATAGTTGTCATTCTTAGTGTGATATGCATTGTCCCAAAGTTCATTGATTGACTCATATTGTTGGTTTCACTTGTTCTTAAATTATTTGTATCTAGTCGCCCTCTTAAAGTTGAGGTGTCCTATGCATTTATGTTTTGCTCTCTTTGAAGGACAAGCTGAAAACCATTTGTATGTTTTTCCTTATGATTTGAACACACGTTTGACTTTCATTGTTTCATTATCATGATCTTTTGTTTGTGTTCATTTACATGTTTACAACATGGTTGCTAAGTTCTTATTGTCATGATTATATCTTTCATGCCCTTGTTTTAAGTTCTATTGATCCCAGCTCACAAATGCTTACATATATGATCAAGATTGTGTAGGTGCATGTCACCTCAAAAATTATTCTTTGTTATCACTTACCTACTCGAGGACGAGCAGGAGTTAAGCTTGGGGATGCTTGATACGTCTCAAACGTATCTATAATTTTTGATGCTCCATGCTTGTTTTTACACCATTTGCCTATTGTTTCGTTACACTTAGTGGCATTTTTATACATTTTCCGGAACTAACCTATTAACGAAGTGCCACAGTGCCAGTTTCCTGTTTTCTGCTGTTTTTGTGTTTCAGAAGTGATACACAGGAAATATTCTTGGAATTGGACGAAACAAGTTCCTGAAGTCATATTTCACGGGGAAGCTTCCCGACATCCGAAGAGCTGACGGAGGGGGGCCACCAGGGCCCCACACAAGGGGGCGGCGCGGCCTAGCCCCTGGCCGCGCCACCCCTGTGTGAGGACACCTGGTCCCTCTCCTGACATCGTCCCTTCGCCTATATATACCCCCTGACGAGAAAAACCTAAGGGCCCGATCAGTTTTCCAGAATACATCGCGATCCGCCGCCGCCGTCGACCCGAAGATCGGGAGGGTCCAGAAGCTCTTCCCGGCACCCTGCCGGAGAGGGGAATCGCCACCGGAGGTCTTCTTCATCGCCATGCTTGCCTCCGGAGCGATGAGTGAGTAGTCTACCTTGGACTATGGGTCCATAGCAGTAGCTAGATGGTTGTCTTCTCCACCATGCGCTTCATGTTTAGATCTCATGAGCTGCCCTACATGATTGAGATCACCGTTATGTAATTCTATGATGTTGGTTTGTTGGGATCCGATGAATATTGGTGTTTATGATTAAGTTGTTGTACTGAATTATATCTTTTGTTATCTCTATGTTGTTTATGATCTTGCATGCTCTCCGTTGTTAGTAGCTATCTTGGCCGAGTAGTTGCTAGTGACTCCAAGAGGGGGTATTTATGCTCGATAGTGGGTTCATGTCTCTATTTCACCTGGGGGAGTGACAGAAACCTCTAAGGTGGTAGATGTGCTGTTGCTACTAGGGAGAAAAAAACATTCATATGCTCAAGGGCATATGCTTTGTTTACATTACACACTTTGCTTCATGCAATTATCTGTTGTTCGCAACTTAATACTTCTAGGGTGTTCGGATGATATCCCCGGGGGTGGATTATTAGTCATAGATGCAGTTGGATGGCGGTCTATGTATTTTGTTGTAATGCCCAGAGTAAATCTCATAGTGATCTTCTTGACATATCACGTTATCTTTATTCTATCAATTGCCCAACTGTAATTTGTTTACCCAGCATGTTATTTTATCTATGGAGAGACACCACTAGTGAACTATGGACCCCGGTCCTATTTTAATCATATTGCAATCACCTGTTTACTTTTCCCGCACTGTTTACTTTACTCGCATTTTACTACTGTTTTCCACTCGATACACTCATAACCTTTGTTTCAAGCAAACCGGTGAGATTGACAACCTCATCGCAAGTTGGGGACAAAGTATTTGTTTGTGTGTGTGCAGGTTCCGCGTTGCTGCTGGCCGAAGACGAGTCAACAAGTGTCGTAAACGGCGCCCTTGTTGGAGTGTTACTAAGCCAGTCTGCATCACCTTCAGTCGTCATCGTCTCTCTTCTCCTGATCGATAAACCTTGGTTTCTTAACTGAGGGAAAACTAGCCGCTACACTCATCATACCTTCCTCTTGGGGTTCCCAACGGGCTGGTCATCACCACGCACAAGGACTTACTGCTCCCACGTCAACTAAACGCCACAGTCTTTTCTGGCGCCATCACACGAGTAGCAGTGGTCTCTTATGTTGAGTTGTTATGCTTGCAAGTTGTAAGTTGGAGATTAGCCCAACCATGCCGTCATGGGGCAAGCTTTCAACATTGCACTTCTTATTTGAGTTGATATCATTATCTTTTGTTTATGGATACTCATGGTGTGAAATGAATTGGGAATCTTGCGGGACCATGGAGTTTGTATATGTGTTAGAGAAACGCCTGGGCCGCCAATCTAAGCCATGCATAATTCATGGTGGAAATTTGCAGCATACCCATAGTGGACATTCGACGACGCATCTCAAAATAAAAAGCTAAACAAATGGTAAATAAAAGAGATGTTGAGGTATTCATTATCTGCTTGTCCTGTCATTTTGATGTGGGCTTGTTTCATGTCATCAGGCACGGAGGTACCCCATTGGCGGTTCACGATGATACGCATATACTTACAATGACAAGAGCCTTGCTTGGGACTCTAAGTAAAGTAGCATGAGGTTTGGGTACTCGTATTCACGGGACACGAGGTTTTCAACTTATGATTTGTCAAGCATATGCATCATAATTGTTCTCGCATTAACTTTAACCATTCAAGATGCTTATGATGGGGGCAATGAGAGCTCAAAGCCGGTAAGTACCATTATTTTTGAAGGTTTATAAAACTTGCAAATACTGCTTCCCTCCGGGGAGGGCCTTTCTTTTACTTTTATGTTGAGTCACCACCTTCTATCTTTATGCACCATTAAGAGAGCATAGTTGTCATTCTTAGTATAATGTGCATTGTCCCAAAGTTTTCATTGATTGATTCATATTGTTGGTTTCACTTGTTCTCAAATTATTTGTATCTAGTCGCCCTCTTAAACTTGAAGGTTTCCTATGCATTTATGTTTTGCTCTCCATGAGGGACAAGCTGAAAACCATTTGTATGTTTTTCCTTATGATTTGAACACACGTTTGACTTTCATTGTTTCATTTTCATGATCTTTTGTTTGTGTTCTTTTTCATGTTTATAACATGGTTGCTAAGTTTCTTCTATCAAGATTATGTCTTTCATGCCCATGTTTTAAGTTCTTTTGATCCCAGCGCACAACACTTACATACATGATCAAGATTGTGTAGGTGCATGTCACCTCAAAATTTATTTCTTTTGTTATCACTTACCTACTTGAGGACGAGCAGGAGTTAAGCTTGGGGATGCTGATACGTCTCCAACGTATCCATAATTTTTGATGCTCCATGCTTGTTTTTACACCATTTACTTAGTGTTTCGTTACACTTTGTGGCACTTTTATGCATTTTCCGGAACTAACCTATTAACAAGTCGCCACAGTGCCAGTTCCCTGTTTTCTGCTGTTTTTGTGTTTCAGAAAAGTTACACAGGAAATATTCTCGGAATTGGACGAAACCAAAGCCAGTCGCCCAGAATTTTACCGAAGCTTCCAGAGAACCGAAGAGGAGACGGAGTGGGGCCACGAGGGGCCCTCACACCAGGGCGGCGCGGCCCAGGGCCTGGTCGCGCCCCCTATGTGTGAGACCACCTTGGTCCACTTCTGATGATGCC
The DNA here is from genome assembly GCA_007115705.1 of Dactylis glomerata. Taxonomy (NCBI): domain Eukaryota; kingdom Viridiplantae; phylum Streptophyta; class Magnoliopsida; order Poales; family Poaceae; genus Dactylis; species Dactylis glomerata. The sequence continues at coordinate 3,025,088 of QXEO01000834.1, read as the reverse complement.
CCTTCGCCTATAAAGACCCCCCGACGATAAAAACCTAAGAACCCGATCAGTTTTCCAGAACACATCGCGATCCGCTGCCGCCGTCGACCCGAAGATCGGGAGGGTCCAGAAGCTCTTCCCGGCACCCTGCCGGAAGTGGAATCACCACCGGAGGTCTTCTTCATCGCCGTGTGATACGTCTCAAACGTATCTATAATTTTTGATGCTCCATGCTTGTTTTTACACCATTTGCCTATTGTTTCGTTACACTTAGTGGCACTTTTATGCATTTTCCGGAACTAACCTATTAACGAAGTGCCACAGTGCCAGTTCCCTGTTTTCTGCTGTTTTTGTGTTTCAGAGTGATACACAGGAAATATTCTCGGAATTGGACGAAACAAGTTCCTGAAGTCTTATTTTACCCGGAAGCTTCCAGAGATCCGAAGGAGAGTAGGAGGCGAGGGACCAGGGGCCCACACGCACAGGTGGCGCGGCCAGCCCCTGGCCCGCGCCACCACCGTGTGAGGCCACCTGGCCCCTCCTCTGACATCGCCCCTTCGCCTATAAAGACCCCCCGACGAGAAAAACCTAAGACCCCGATCAGTTTTCCAGAATACATTGCGATCCGCCGCCGCCGTCGACCCGAAGATCGGGAGGGTCCAGAAGCTCTTCCCGGCACCCTGCCGGAGAGGGGAATCACCACCGGAGGTCTTCTTCATCGCCATGCTTGCCTCCGGAGCGATGAGTGAGTAGTCTACCTTGGACTATGGGTCCATAGCAGTAGCTAGATGGTTGTCTTCTCCACCATGTGCTTCATGTTTAGATCTCATGAGCTGCCTTACATGATTGAGATCACCGTTATGTAATTCTATGATGTTGGTTTGTTGGGATCCGATGAATATTGGTGTTTATGATTAAGTTGCTGTACTGAATTATATCTTTTGTTATCTCTATGTTGTTTATGATCTTGCATGCTCTCTGTTGTTAGTAGCTATCTTGGCCGAGTAGTTGCTAGTGACTCCAAGAGGGGGTATTTATGCTCGATAGTGGGTTCATGCCTCTATTTCACCTGGGGGAGTGACAAAAACCTCTAAGGTGGTTGACGAGGGTTAACTCGACAAATGTCCTAGATGAAGGACTTAGGATCGGGGAGATAGGGCGTCGGATGAACTCAAAGGTAAAGTTTAGTCGAAATAGGTGTGTATCGAAAGTAAACTTGGGTGTTCAACCTGGCTTGCTTTCAATCTGCCCTACACCGTCCCCTCCTGGCCCCTATATATAGGTGGCCAGGTCTCGAGGATCGGGTAGGGTCCGATACAGATTACAAATATCGACATACGGTAATAACTCGTATTCGACTATCATTACAATTGGGCCTAGCTTAACGGGCCTCAAGGGTACTCAACTAACGGGCTCTATTAGCTATACCCTTGTTAGTAGCCCCTGAGATTCTACCAGAATTGTAGATTCAGGTTGAATCTCTAATCTTCAACTTGATCAGTTCTTCAACTTCTTCTTGTCTTCAAATCTTCGACTTAGTCTTTTCGACTTATTTTCATGATATTCTTTCGCAAGGGGTTTTGATGAACAAGCCTGACAACTCTGACGGATCAAGAGGTCAGTTAACTGCCGGAACAGATACTTGCCACCTACTTCAAATTCAATCCCCTTGGACTTGAATTCGGGATACTGGTCAAATCCATTCTTTTGCCGCATTTAGGACTTATAAAGAATGAATCCCAGTGGTTCTCAGGGTACCTAGTGCATCCACCAGGATTTTCTTTGCGTCGTAGACACGGATACATACCAGCAGAGCGCATCCATGTGCGTGTACCAGGCCACACAGGACGGATCCCGGGGTCTTACCTTCGTGACAAGTCACGGCATTCGAGTCGTGTTGCGATAACACAACTCGAGAATCTTATGTCGCAGTCAAATTTCGACTAAAAATATTCGGGTTTCTACAACCATAAAACTCGCTCCCGATGGGAGTAACACTCCTCCACTTCTCCAATCTCTAATGCTTTACCAATAAATATCGTCGGGTGCGCGCTCAGCGCTCCCGATGGGAGTAGCCCCCGAGGCTATAGTCGAAAAAATAGTTTTCAAGTATAGGCTCAAGAGATAATGTAGCTCTTCATACTTCAACTCGAAACACTTCAACTGCAAGGCTTTGCAACTAGAGATACTTTAACTCCAAAAGTAACAGCCCCCAGGGCTATAAAAAATTATTCACATATGATCCTTTTTATCAATTCTGCATTTGTCGGCGCCATCCTGTTTCTTTTATGACGTCAATGAAGACGTAGCTCTTCATCAGTGCGAACCGTTTTTTGGGTAATACTGCAACTTTCACAATTTTTTGACCGTTTGGTGGGCTGCACGATTTTTGACCGTTGGTGGGCTGCCATTTCTGATCTTTGCGCCACGTCGCAGCCCACGATCCTTTTCCCAGAAGATATATAAATGGCATAGTGGGGAATCGTACTGTTTACCAGCTCGTTCCATCCGCCGCCTCCATTGCTAATCTCCCTTGCCTCTTCCTCTCTTGCGGAGCCCCTGAGCGCGCTTTGTGCTGGATGCGCGTGAAACATCTGGCCACTAAGAGCACCATGGCCAAAACTTCTGCCACCAATTGGGTGCGGTCCACCATCACCAAGAAGGAGGTGGAGAAGGCCACGGCGGACGGCCTCATCACTGCTCAAGATTCCATCCAATTTCCCAGTACTGAGCAGATCCCGAAGCCCCCGAGCGGTTACCGGGTAATGTTCCTTGCTTTCCTCCTCCGTGGCTTGTCCCTTCCTGCCCATGAGTTTCTCCGTGGGCTGTTATTTGTCTACGGTGTGCAGCTCCATCAGCTCACACCGAATTCCCTTCTTCACATTGCTTGCTTTGTGACTCTATGCGAGTCGTTCTTGGGCATTGAGCCCCACTTCCTTCTCTGGAGATCAATCTTTCGACTCCGCCCCAATGTTTCTCTGGCAAGGAAACCCGAACTGAGCGGAGCCGTCGTTTCTGTGCGTCCCGAAGCACAATATTTTGAATTTTCCATGGCCGCGTCTGTCCAAGGATGGAGGACGAAGTGGTTCTATATCAAGGACCGCAAATCCTCGTCTGAAGACGAATTCGGCCTGCCTCCTTTTGATGCTTCCCAGGAGGTAAAGAAATTGGCATCTTGGGACACACTCCCCTCAGATGCAGAAGCTCAAGAAATCCTTCCTCTTCTTTCCCGCATCAAGGCTTTGAAAGGAGGTCAAGGAGGTGCTCTGTCGGGTATGCAACTCATGGCGTTTTTCATTCAATGTCGAGTTCAACCCCTATAACACTGCCTTACCAGACTTTAGAGTTACTCCGGCTTGGAAGATCCTACTCGCATATCTGAAGATCTGATGTCGAAGGAAGAGGTCGACAAGCGAGTCAGGAGTCTTACCAAGCTCACCAAGGAACACGCAGTTGCGGATTTAACTGCTGATTTCTTCGACTCTGTGCACCCTCTTCCCGAGGTATGTATTTTTGCGTCCACTTTTTGTGAAACTTTGCTTGTTTCGACTTGCATTATTATTTGACTTCGCACTCTTCTTACTTATTTATATGCAGGGTCACCAATTTCTTGTTTCGCATCCTCCTCTTCCAGAGGAAGGGCCCCTTCCGGCTGATCTAGCCTCTCCTACATCTGAAGCCCCCGAGGCTGACGAAAGTCAGGACGGAGATGATGTCGAAGATTCAGAAGAGGAAACCAGCTCATCGACATCGACTCCTCCTGTACTTGCTGAAGATGTTGGTGTCGACAAGAAAAGGAAACGTGTCGACGAAACTGCTTCATCGAGTTCTGCAGCGGCTGGAAAAACCCCCGCTCTTGCAGAAGATATGGAGTACTTTGACATGCTTGCATCGTAAGTATTGTAGTCGAACTTTTCAATTGCCTTGTTCTTGCCTTGTTTCTATAACTTATACTTTTTATGTAGTGATGACGAAGAGCCACCAACATATGCTACGGCTGTTCCACCACCTTCTCCTGTGGCGATTGATGAGCCTGTCGAACCAGATGTTGCGCCGAGGGCCACCAGGTCCGGCGTGAAGAAGGTTCCTCAAACTCGACACTCGAAACGCTCAAAGAAGGCCAAAGAAGCCGAAGTTTCTCTGGAAGCTCACGCATCTACAGTTTCTTCTGATGATGTAAGTAATTCTTCTTTCCCTTCTTTCCTTCCATGTACTTCTACTTTTACACACTTCTTTTTCTCAGGCTTTAGTGAAGAGATTTATTGCCCTGGGCACAGAGTGTGCGGGGTACCTAAAGGTTGCAAAAGCTTTCGAAGGTATAATTTTGACGTCCAATCACCACTTGTCTTCTGCACTTTATCCTTTGTTATCTATCTGATTCCCTGTCGACTTCGTATGCAGCTGCTTTAGCAGCCGCCAATGCTCGAATTGCTTCGCTGGAGGCAGAGCTCAAAGCTTCGCAAAAAACTTACGACGTTGCGACCGCTGCTAAGGCCATTGCTGAGAAGTCGCAGAAATCTGCGCTTGCCAAGGTGAAGAAAGCGGAAAAGGCTTTAGCTGATGCCAACAAGGAAAATGCTCAACGAGAGCAGGCCGTGGCAGAGCGTCTTCACACCATGTCTACTGCTGTCGAAAGTAAGTTCTTCGACTTGTCTTCTGTTTTCGTCTCCTGTTGCACTGGTGTATTTATTGACACTTGTCTCTTCTTTTCTTTTCTATTGCTTAGAATTCACAGGGGTATCTCCGTCGTCCCTGCAAACGGACGATGATCCTCTTATAGATGCGGTTAACTTACTCGAAGAAAACTGGATATCTATCCAGGAAACTTTTGAGTTGGCTGGCCGCGTTCTGTCACGGCTATTTGCCGGGTTGTGGCCGAAGAAAAGGATGGCAATCCCGAAGGACAACCTGACTGAACTCGCCAAGTCTTTTGACATCGATGAAGACCCTACTCTCCAGCTGAAGGGGCTGTCCATTAAGCGCGGCGCCGAAGGTGCCATTGCACTTTCTCTTGCGCATGGTACAGACTTTGACTGGGAGAAAGTTAGCTCCCCCCATGGCCACACCCGTGACGAGATGAAGGTGTTTTTCGAGAGGGCGAAGAAGTTGGCACCTGCATTGCTGACAACGATTTCTCCTTCGGCGGCCTCTGCTGTGCCTGCTGCACCACCTCCAGCGGCGAAAGCTCCAGTGCCACCGTCGACTTCTAGCGAGGAGCTGGCCGCGCCCCCTTCTTCCACGGAGCACAATGCTGAGGTGGCGTAGACTCAGCTTCTTTGTAGTATTTTTTTTTAGTTTTCTCCTTTTGAATGTAAAGAGTTCAATTAAGTGCAACCCGAGAACCTTAGCCATAGGGTTGTGTTCTTATGTAAATATATCCTCTTCGTATGAAGTTTTATGCTGCCTCTCTGAAATTGTTTCTCCTTTCTTTTCCTTTTGGCTTGCAGTCGACATGCGTCAATGATCCTTTGACTTATGATACTGCTCCTTCCTCTGCTTGTGGATTCGGTCCTCAGATTTCGTCGACTCCTAGTCGATGCAGTCAATGCTCGAAATACTCTTCTTGGATATCAGACCTTGAAACTCGCCTATCCTTGGCCAAATGCCAAGCACAGATGGCTATAAAAAAGGCTAGCCTAGCCAGTGGCTATATGAAGAAAATCTGTTCCCTTGAAGAAAAGGTCTCCAGCTTGACGGCGAAGGTTGTTCATAATGAAGAGTGCGAATCTTTCATTCTTGGCATTGTCGAGTCTGCTTGCGAGCTGTTGCGATGTGAGTTTTCTTTCGACTCCTTCTTTGGCTATTTGTGCACTTCTTTTGTGATATATTTGCCGTTGTAGGTACTTGTTTGGATTTTGCTGCTGAAGAACGTCGAGTTGCTGAGCGAAATGCTGCTTTGGAGAAGATGTCGACTGGCTACGAGACTTTGTGGTCTGATCCTCGACGCCGGAGCGCCATTGTATTGCTTCAAGACCGTGCCCAGCATATTGGCGAGTCAGTTGATGGTTGCCGGCGAGCTCTTACGACTATGCACTCCATTATGCTTCCCTGTAATCCTTTGCCTGCAACTTTCCCACTTCTTCTTGATGCTTTCAGATCCAGTCATCGTATTCATAGGTTAATAGAACTGAACTTAGTGGCTGGTGCCAATTTTGCTCTCGGGTGGATACGCAAGTGGCACCCCAGATTGAATTATAGCACAATGTCCTTGAGTTTAGCTCCAGGTGGAGCTAGCCTTCGGGTTCTTATGGAGAACACACTTCAACCTGCTCGAAGACTCGTAGCTAGGCTTCTAGAGGCGGATGCAACGTTTTTCCGCGAGTATCATTATCTAGATCCTTTAGGCGTAGATGATTCTGACAACCCGATGTTGTAAGGTGTATGTGGAACGCGAGAGATTATTTATTTCGCGACTTATATGTCTGAAATTTATTCTCAAGGCGTATTTGTATGGTTCGTGCGTTTGCCGCATCTTCTCTTTGAAAGACTCGTAAACTCAAATATGAGGAACGCTTTGTCTTTATTTGTACTTTTAATGTAAGATACATGGGGTGACCCAAGAGATCCGGCCTGTGACCTGTGTTCTGGATCTAGAGGGCATTGCCCCTGGTATAACTCGTGGCTTTTACAGCCTTTATTGTTCTACTCTATTGTCTTGATGATGCTTATGTCGTCGTGGCTTTCCCTTTTTCCTCTGCGCCTGTGTCTTCTCCTGATGTTCCTATTCGTGGTTTCTTCGTTTCGGGCTCCGCGACGCATCCTTCGAGTAGCTTGACGCCTTCTGTAGTCGCGCTCTTTGCCTTTTCTGCATGGTTGGCTATTACGCCAAAATTTTGCGCCATCTTGTGGAATTCCCTGTCGCAGAGATCTGAAACTTCAAAACTTCCTTTCACTGTGATTATTCCTTTTGGTCCTGGCATTTTAAGTACCAAATATGTGTAGTGAGGCACTGCCATGAATCGCGAAAATGCAGGTCGTCCGAGGATCGCGTGACATTGCGATGGCCAGTCCATGACTTCGAAGTCTAGTTTTTCTCTTCTGTAGTTTTGTCGGTTGCCGAAGCAAACATTGAGTGCTATTCGACCCAGCGGGTAATTGGCACTTCCTGGTACGATTCCATGGAAGGAACAATCTGTTGGCTTCAGGAACTCTAGTGATATATGCATTGCTCGGAGTGTTTTCGCGTATATCAAGTTAATTCCACTCCCTGCATCCATGAATATTCTGTCGACATCATACGCGCCGATTTGAGCTTTGAGTACCAAAGGCGCGTTTCCCGGCCGAGGTACTGTTATGGGGTGATCTTCTCTGTTGAACTCTATTGGTTGCTCTGACCAATGCAGATATTCTATTGTAGCTGGAGGCGACAGGACTGCTAGATTGACTTGTCGAGTTATACTCTTTTCTTCTTTATTCGACTTGGGCACAGGTTGTATCATTGCTGTGATGTGTCCTTTTGATGGGACGTACCCGTCGTCGTCGTCGTCGTCGTGTCCCTTGTTTTGCTGGTCTTGTCCCTGAGGAGCTCCGTTGTTTCCTTGCCGGCTTGTTGGGGGATTGTTACTTCCTTCGAATCCTTGTCGCCTTGCTTCGGTTTGTTTGTTTATTGCTGCTTCTTGTAGTTTTAGGAATGTCGTGCAGTCTTTCATTGCATGCCTTGATACTCGCTTCCCGTCGACGAACGCTGAGTGTATATGACAAGGCCCATTGAGCATATCTTCTGGTGATGGGTTATACTCTCTGGATTCTCTTGGTGGGAACTTCTTATAGTCCTCTTTTCCGTAGGTTCGATATCCCGAGCTTCTGCGATCGTTTCCTTGATAACTGTTGTCTTTATATCCTGCGGCGACTTGACTGTGAGAGCCGTAGGTATCGTAGTTTCGGGATCGTCTCCTTTGACTTCCATATCTATTTCTTCTGTCGTCCTCTGGAGATCGTGTCCGTTTGTTGTTGCACGCATCTTCTCCATCTGCAAATCTGTTTGCTGTGTCCATAAGATCTGACACTGTTTTTGGCTTGATTCTACCCATCTCTTCGACTAGGTCTCTTCGCCTTAATCCAATGATGAACGCGTCTATTGCTCTTTCGTCTGAAACTTCGACTGCTGAATTTTTGATGAGGCTCCATCTTTGGATGTACGCCCGCAGCGTTTCGTCGCGTTGTTGTACGCACGCTTTGACTTCTTCTATTGATACTGGCCGTTTGTATGTCGACCTGAAGTTACTTGTAAATTGCTTTGTGAGGTCTTCCCAGCTTCCAATGGATTCTTTTTCTAATTTGCTCAACCATGACCTTGCTGCACCGGTGAGGTGTAGTTGCAAACTTTGCATTGCTGTTTCTTTGGTTCCTCCTAATATTTGGACTGCTTGTAAGTAATCTGCGAGCCATGATTGTGGTTCCTGTGACCCGTCGTATTTTTGCTGATCATGAGGTAGCTTGAATCCTTTAGGAACTGGAGTGGTGCGAACCCTGCGAGTAAAGCACGATGCCCCCATCTCTTTTTCGTCGTCTTCATAGTCGCGCCTTTCGTTCGGGGATCGCGATCTTCGAGTTCCACCATGCTGTTTTGGTGACGGCGATCGAGATCGGTGTTTGCTGCTTCTATGCCGAGGACTGTTGTGACGGCGAGGTGATCTTGCTTTGTGTATTTCCTTGTGATGATGTGCTTCTTCTCCTTTTGCTGATAGCTTGTGGCCTACCATGTTGAGTCCGTTCAATGCTGCTCTATGCATGTGCTCCCTAGGATCTCCTGGACTTGGTCGAGTTGTGAGCAGATATGCTTGTGCTGCTACTAATGCTGCTTCGGGGGTTTTTGGTAGGATGTTTCCTTGCTCGTCAACCGATAAGAAAGACGAGTCGAGGTTTTTCGAAATACTTTGCCTGTCGGAGTACTCGAGGTTGTCATACCTTGAGCCGTGTCGACGATTTTTCCTTGCGTTGCTGTATGATGCGTCGCTTCGTGCTTTTCTAGCAGCTTCGCTAGCCGCAATGGCTGAATCTTTTCTTCTTTGTATCTCTATTTTCTCCTTTGCTAATTGTTTGGCCTGCTGTCTTAGGGCGTAGTGATACCCCAAAAGTATGTCTTTGCTGGAATTTGATGGTATTGGCATGCCGTGTTCTACGGCTTCTCTTATTATTCTCCATTCGTCGACTGATAGTCGAATTTTTTCCCTGGCTGTGAGGGATTCCACTGTTTGCCCTTCTGCTAGGTGATTTGCTCCTCTGTCCATATTTGCTGGGTTTATCACTGGGTTGTTATTTTCATCGAATTCTTCTGAGTTGTCACCCACAATGGCGAGTACCTGGCACTACTTGCCGATGTTTCTATTAAAGCTTGAGAAGATCGAGTCGCCATCTTCAGAAAGCTCTAACCCTGTCTTCCATGTGTCTGTTGAGTTGTCTGAGATACCGTCAAGGCAGATTGTGAGATCGTCGAGTTGGATTTCTGTATTGAAGTTGTCCTTTTCTGTGTTGTCTTCTACAATTTTCCTTTTTTACACTTCTTCTAAGCTGACCGGCGAGTTTACCTCGCTGGATGAGCCGTCGGAATACTCCAATATTGCTGTTGCTTCGGGCTCATTTGCCGATGGACCTTGTTTCGTCGGATACGAAAGGCGGGACGAACCCGACGGCCCGATGAGGATGCTCAAACTTCCGATGGTTAGTTCCACCTCTTGACTTCCGTTGACTTCTGACCTGCTGTTGGCTAAAAGCGAAAAAGCCGTCGAATTCATGATTCCAACACCCAGAGTCCCCACGGTCGGCGCCAATTGACGAGGGTTAACTCGACAAATGTCCTAGATGAAGGACTTAGGATCGGGGAGATAGGGCGTCGGATGAACTCAAAGGTAAAGTTTAGTCGAAATAGGTGTGTATCGAAAGTAAACTTGGGTGTTCAACCTGGCTTGCTTTCAATCTGCCCTACACCGTCCCCTCCTGGCCCCTATATATAGGTGGCCAGGTCTCGAGGATCGGGTAGGGTCCGATACAGATTACAAATATCGACATACGGTAATAACTCGTATTCGACTATCATTACAATTGGGCCTAGCTTAACGGGCCTCAGGGGTACTCAACTAACGGGCTCTATTAGCTATACCCTTGTCAGTGGTAGATGTGCTGTTGCTACTAGGGAGAAAACAACATTCATATGCTCAAGGGCATATGCTTTGTTTACATTACACACTTTGCTTAATGCAATTATCTGTTGTTCGCAACTTAATACTTCTAGGGTGTTCGGATTGATATCCCCGGGAGTGGATTATTAGTCATAGATGCAGTTGGATGGCGGTCTATGTATTTTGTTGTAATGCCCAGAGTAAATCTCATAGTGATCTTCTTGACATATCACGTTATCTTTATTCTATCAATTGCCCAACTGTAATTTGTTTACCCAGCATGTGTTATTTTATCTATGGAGAGACACCACTAGTGAACTGTGGACCCTGGTCCTATTTCCATCATATTGCTATCACCTGTTTACTTTACTCGCACTGTTTACTTTACTCGCATACTATATTGTTTTCCACTTGATACGCTCATAACCTTTGTTTCAAGCAAACCGGTGAGATTGACAACCTCATCGCAAGTTGGGAACAAAGTATTTGTTTGTGTGTGTGCAGGTTCCGCGTCACCTTCAGTCGTTATTGTCTCTCCTCTCCTGATCGATATTAAACCTTGGTTTCTTAACCGAGGGAAGACTAGCTGCTATACTCATCATACCTTCCTCTTGGGGTTCCCAACGGGCTGGTTATCCACCATGCATAAGGACAGTCTGCTCCCACGTCAACCACACGCCATCAAAGGGATCAACTAGTTTTCTGGCGCCGTTGCCGGGGAGGAGAGAAGACTGCTGCGAGGGGAGTTCTTCGCACACACATTCTTTACTTTGTTATTGTTTTGCTTTACTTTATTTATTTTACCTGCATCGTTTTATATCAAAAACCCAAAAAAATTAGAATCCTTGGTAGTTGTTATTTCTTTACTTTTAGTTTATTATGTCTAGTTCAGTTGCTACTACTATGTCCCCCGAGGACATGGTCTTTACTTTTAAGCAAAAAGATGAGGAAAGCTTTAAAGAAGCTTGGTCTAGAATTTATGATTGGCATGGAAAAACCGAACCTTCGAGTTGGTATCCTACGATTAAAATCACCATTAGTGGTGAAACTTTTCATGCTCGTTGTGATATTATGTCTGAATTTTGTCTCATGCCAAAGGATGTTTATGAATCTTTGAACCTTTGGAAGCTTTCTGAGGGAGGAGAAGAAATTTATCTTACTAACAATGCCACTATATTTCCCCTTGGAATAGCTGAAGGAGTCTTTACAAAAGTCCTAGGAAGAATGATATCTACTGATTATCTTGTTATTGAATGTGTAGGAAAAGGACAAATCACACTTGGAAGATCCATTATGAAGCTCCTGGGCGCCGTCATCGATGTGGGAAAAGGCAATATAACATTTACCTCTCCACCTTGCAATAACCATGTCTTTCCTAGAGTCAAGAGCAAAGGTAAGAAAGGAAGACATAAAGCACGTGCTGATCCTAGCACTTCATCACTTGATATTACTTGATTCGCAATTTTCTGCGCCTAGCTCAAAGGCGTTAAAGAAAAGCACTCTTGGGAGATAACCCAATGTTTTCTTTTCAGTACTTTTTCTTTTATTTGAGTCTTGGAAGTCATTACTACTGTAATGACCGCTCCTTATCTTGTTTATTTCGTTTTTGTGCCAAGAGAAGCCTCTAATTTGAGTGAGGTAAAGATTTGGGGATGTTGCTGTCCTGAAACTGTTTTCGGTGCTGCACCGTAAAAATTCGTATGAATTCTCTGTTTATCTTTTGGACCTGCGATTTCTTGTGCATATGCCCCAGGTTATATCCAAACTTTTCTTAGTTGAACACTTTTTGATTTGAGCAACAGAAAATCCCTCAAAAATTCGACCTTTGTCAGCTGTTCAGTTTTGACAGATTTCTGCCAATATTTGTGTTTGCCACTTTATCGCTTTCTTTTGAGTTCTTTTGATCACGGAACTTTTGGGGAGGTTGCTACAGTAGTATATGCTATATATGTGGTGGTTTTGAGTTGAAACCTGAAGCAAATAGAGGATTGATTATATGTTATGCTTGCACTAATGTTGCTAATAGAATTGTGTTTAGTTTTGTATGAAGGAAGTTTGCAAGTGTAGGGATTGGAGAATGATGAGATGAGTTGAAGAATGGACAAAAGCTCAAGCTTGGGGATGCCCATGCATCACCCCAAGAAATATCCAAGAAGTACAAGCGTCAAAGCTTGGGGATGCCCCCGAGGCACCCCTTCTTCATCGGCAAAAATCAGGTCACCTTTCAAAACACTATATTTTTATTGCTTCATGCACTATGTGTTTTTCTTGGAGCGTCAGTTGTTTTAGTTTTCTTAGTTGGTTTAGTTTGTTTGTTTGCTGCAATAAATGGTTGGACCCCAACAAATTTCCTTTGGAGAAGTTGACTTGTTTTCACTTGCAAAGAATGCTCTAGTTTTCACTCTTATTAAAAATCGAGCATTCTACTTTTTCTGCTACTGCTTTTGGTTTTGGTTTTCGCCTTGATTTGCGTTCAAATCTTGTCATATCTTTTCATCAAGGTGTATTTTTGCCTCTGATCTTCATTGGTTTTCATCAAAAGAGGTGTTTATAAAATTTTCAAATGGTGTTGGAAAAGAGAAAAAGCTTTGTGCAAAATAGTGGTACAAGAAGGAGCTTGTGTAGACTGCGGCTTAGGCTTTTTCATGTCATGCTTGATGTCTTTTTGATAGTATGCTTAGTGGTTTTGCTGTAGCATGACTTGTCTCAAATAACTGAGATTGCTTAATGAGCCTTTGAAAAAAATCATGCGTTGTTTTTATTGTATGGAAGCATTATTTTGGTTTTCTCCTTGATGCTTTATTTGGGTTGACTTGGCACATGCTCACACATGTTAGACTCTTACAAAGTCGCCAATAGCCTTCATGATCATTTAGTTTTTGACTTTTGATGTCATCGTATGCTTCTTTTAATGTCGCTTTGTCGCTTTGCATGATTATGGCCATTATTGCTCTCTTAGTTGGTCGCTCCCAGTCTTTTGCTAGCCCTCACCTTGTACTGAGTATGAGCTCTACTCGTGCATCCAACTCCTAAAAACCAAGTTTGCCATTGTGTCCACTATAAATTCCTATGCATGGTATTTTCAAGCCATTCCAAAGTAAATTCTCATGTGCTACCTTTGAAAAAACCTTCAAAACACTTCTTGTTTTGTGACACTGTTTTCAGCTCATGGGGACGTAGTGGTCGGATTTGCTATCTTCCATATTGCTTATTCCAAAAAGAAAAAAAGAGAAAAAAGAAAGAAAAAAGGCACTCCTCCATGGAATGTGAATGATGGTGGGCACCCGATGGAATCGGTATGGTTTGAGAAAGGAAAAAAAGGTGGGGAGGAGTGCCAAGCTTTATAAAAGAGCACAAAAGTGCCAATCTCTCTCTCTCAAAAACTTGCTTCATTTTTGTATGGAAGATAGTATGAACCCCATTGCCAGTCGTTGACAAAGACAACCACCTCTCAAAACCAATTTTTATCTCTCTGTTTTACAAATGAAAAGCTCTAGCACATGTTTAATCACTGCTTCCCTCTGCGAAGGGCCTTTCTTTTACTTTTATGTTGAGTCACCACCTTCTTTCTTTATGCACCATTAAGAGAGCATAGTTGTCATTCTTAGTGTGATATGCATTGTCCCAAAGTTCATTGATTGATTCATATTGTTGGTTTCACTTGTTCTTAAATTATTTGTATCTAGTCGCCCTCTTAAACTTGAAGGTGTCCTATGCATTTATGTTTTGCTCTCTTTGAAGGACAAGCTGAAAACCATTTGTATGTTTTTCTTTATGATTTGAACACACGTTTGACTTTCATTGTTTCATTTTCATGATCTTTTGTTTGTGTTCATTTGCATGTTTACAACATGGTTGCTAAGTTCTTATTGTCATGATTATATCTTCATGCCCATGTTTTAAGTTCTTATGATCCCAGCTCACCAATGCTTACATATATGATCAAGATTGTGTAGGTGCATGTCACCTCAAAAATTATTCTTTTGTTATCACTTACCTACTCGAGGACGAGCAGGAGTTAAGCTTGGGGATGCTTGATACGTCTCAAACGTATCTATAATTTTTGATGCTCCATGCTTGTTTTTACACCATTTGCCTATTGTTTCATTACACTTAGTGGCACTTTTATGCATTTTCCGGAACTAACCTATTAACGAAGTGCCACAGTGCCAGTTCCCTGTTTTCTGCTATTTTTGTGTTTCAGAGTGATACACAGGAAATATTCTCGGAATTGGACGAAACAAGTTCCTGAAGTCTTATTTTACCCGGAAGCTTCCAGAGATCCGAAGGAGAGTAGGAGGCGAGGGACCAGGGGCCCACACGCACAGGTGGCGCGGCCAGCCCCTGGCCCGCGCCACCACCGCGTGAGGCCACCTGGCCCCTCCTCTGACATCGCCCCTTCGCCTATAAAGACCCCCAGACGGAAAAAACCTAAGTACCCGATCAGTTTTCCAGAACACATCGCGATCCGCCGCCGCCGTCGACCCGAAGATCGGGAGGGTCCAGAAGCTCTCCCCGGCACCCTGCCGGAGAGGGGAATCGCCACCGGAGGTCTTCTTCATCGCCATGCTTGCTTCCTGAGCGATGAGTGAGCAGTCTACCTTGGACTATGGGTCCATAGCAGTAGCTAGATGGTTGTCTCCTCCACCATGTGCTTCATGTTTAGATCTCATGAGCTGCCCTACATGATTGAGATCACCGTTATGTAATTCTACATGTTTGGTTTGTTGGGATCCGAATATTGGTGTTTATGATTAAGTTGTTGTACTGAATTATATCTTTTTTTATCTCTATGTTGTTTATGATCTTGCATGCTCTCCGTTGTTAGTAGCTATCTTGGCCGAGTAGTTGCTAGTGACTCCAAGAGGGGTATTTATGCTCGATAGTGGGTTCATGCCTCTATTTCACCTGGGGGAGTGACAAAAACCTCTAAGGTGGTAGATGTGCTGTTGCTACTAGGGAGAAAACAACATTCATATGCTCAAGGGCATATGCTTTGTTTACATTACACACTTTGCTTAATGCAATTATCTGTTGTTCACAACTTAATACTTCTAGGGTGTTCGGATTGATATCCCCGGGAGTGGATTATTAGTCATAGATGCATTTGGATGGCGGTCTATGTATTTTGTTGTAATGCCCAGAGTAAATCTCATAGTGATCTTCTTGACATATCATGTTATCTTTATTCTATCAATTGCCCAACTGTAATTTGTTTACCCAGCATGTGTTATTTTATCTATGGAGAGACACCACTAGTGAACTGTGGACCCCGGTCCTATTTCCATCATATTGCTATCACCTGTTTACTTTACTCGCACTGTTTACTTTACTCGCATACTATATTGTTTTCCACTCGATACGCTCATAACCTTTGTTTCAAGCAAACCGGTGAGATTGACAACCTCATCGCAAGTTGGGAACAAAGTATTTGTTTGTGTGTGTGCAGGTTCCGCGTCACCTTCAGTCGTTATTGTCTCTCCTCTCCTGATCGATATTAAACCTTGGTTTCTTAACTGAGGGAAGACTAGCTGCTATACTCATCATACCTTCCTCTTGGGGTTCCCAACGGGCTGGTTATCCACCACGCATAAGGACAGTCTGCTCCCACGTCAACCACACGCCATCAAAGGGATCACCATGCTTCCCTCCGGAGCGATGAGTGAGTAGTCTACCTTGGACTATGGGTCCATAGCAGTAGCTAGATGGTTGTCTTCTCCACCATGTGCTTCATGTTTAGATCTCATGAGCTGCCCTACATGATTGAGATCACCGTTATGTAATTCTACATGTTTGGTTTGTTGGGATCCGATGAATATTGGTGTTATGCTTGAGTTGAAGTACTGAAATTTATCTTGTTATCTCTATGTTGTTTATGATCTTGCATGCTCTCCGTTGTTAGTAGCTATCTTGGCTGAGTAGTTGCTAGTGACTCCAAGAGGGGGTATTTATGCTCGATAGTGGGTTCATGCCTCTATTTAATCTGAGGGAGTGACAGAAACCTCTAAGGTTGTAGATGTGTTGTTGCTACTAGGGGGAAAACAACATTCATATGCTCAAGGGCATATGCTTTGTTTACATTACACACTTTGCTTAATGCAATTATCTGTTGTTTGCAACTTAATACTCATGGGGTGTTCGGATGATATCCCCGTGAGTGGATTATTAGTCATAGATGCAGTTGGATGGCAGTCTATGTATTTTGTTGTAATGCCCAGAGTAAATCTCATAGTGATCCTCTCATCATATGCACGTTATCTTTATTCTATCAATTGCCCAACTGTAATTTGTTTACCCAGCTTGTATCATTTTATCTATGGAGAGACACCGCTAGTGAACTGTGGATCCCGGTCCTATTTCCTTTATATTGCTATCACCTGTTTACTTTACTCGCACTGTTTACTTTACTCGCATACTATTATCATTTTCCACTCGATACGCTCATTGCTTTGTTTACAACAAACCAGTGAGATTGACAACCTCATCGTAAGTTGGGAGCAAAGTATTTGGTTGTGTTATCTGCAGGTTCCACGTTGCTACTAGTTGAAGACGCGCTAACTTGTTTTGATCGTGAAACGGCGCCCTTGTTGGAGTGTCACTAGACTAGCAAGCATCACCTTCAGTCGTTTGGCTCCTTCCTCTCCTGACCGACATACCTTGGTTTCTTAACTGAGGGAAAAACCTTGCTGCTATATTCATCATACCTTCCTCTTGGGGTTCCCAACTGGACGGTGAAAAGATAACACCACCGTCACGCATCAAACCTTAATAAGTGTTATTATGTGCCTGCGTTGAGCATGAACATTATATCTGGATCGTGTTTATTGCAAGATGGTTATTCATTTAAATATGAGAATAATGGTTGTTCTATTTATATGAATAACATCTTCTATGGTCATGCACCTGTCATGAATGGTTTATTTCTTCTGAATCTCAAAAGCAATGAAACACACATCCATAACATTGAGGCTAAAAGATGCAAAGTAGATAGTGATAATCCAACTTATTTGTGGCACTGCCGTCTAGGTCATATTGGTGTAAAACGCATGAAGAAACTTCATTCTGATGGACTTTTGGAGTCTCTTGATTTCGAATCATTTGACACGTGCGAGCCATGCCTCATGGGCAAGATGATCAAAACCCCGTTCTCCGGAATAATAGAGCGAGCAATGGACTTATTGGAAATCATACATACCGATGTGTGCGGACCAATGAGTATTTCGATGCGCGGTGGATATCGCTATTTTCTCACTTTTACTGATGACTTAAGTAGATATGGGTATGTCTATTTAATGAAATATAAATCTGAAACGTTTTAAAAGTTCAAAGAATTTCAGAACGAAGTGGAAAACCATCGTAATAGGAAAATTAAATTTCTACGATCCAATCGTGGAGGTGAATATTTGAGTTATGATTTTCTCACGCATCTTAAAGCAAGCGGAATCATTTTGCAACTCACGCCACCTGGAACACCACAGCGCAATGGTGTGTCTGAACGCCGGAATCAAACTCTATTAGATATGGTTCGATCGATGATGTCTTTTACAGATTTGTCGTTATCATTTTGGGGTTATGCATTAGAAACCGCTGCATTCACTTTAAATAGGGCACCATCTAAATCCGTTTGAGACGACACCATATGAACTATGGTTTGGTGTTAAACCTAAGCTGCCATTTCTTAAAGTTTGGGGATGCGAAGCTTACGTCGAGAAGTTGATGCCGGACAAGCTCGAACCCAAAGCGGAGAAATGCGTCTTCATAGGATACCCTAAGGAAACGATTGGGTATACCTTCTACCACAGATCCGAAGGCAAAGTCTTTGTTGCTAAGAATGGATCCTTTCTTGAGAAGGAGTTTCTCTCGAAAGAAGTGAGTGGGAGGAAGATAGAGCTAGACGAGGTTATTGAACCTTCTCTCGAATTGGAGAGTAGAGCAGCACCCAAAGTTGTTCCGGTGCCGCCTGCACCAACAAGAGAGGAAGCTAATGACGAGGATCATGAAACTTCGAACGATGCTACTACTGAACTTCGCAGGTCGACAAGGTCGCGTGCCACTCCTGAATGGTACGGCAACCCTGTCTTAACCGCCATGTTGTTAGACAACAATGAACCTGCGAACTATGAGGAAGCGATGATGAGCCCAGACTCTGAGAAATGGCTAGAGGCCATGAAATCCGAATTGGGATCCATGAGCGAAAACCAAGTATGGACTTTGGCGGACCCTCCTAGCAACCGTAAGGCCGTTGAGTGCAAATTGATTTTCAAGAAGAAAACGGACGCGGATGGTAATGTTACTGTCTATAAAGCTCGGCTTGTCGCAAAAGGTTTTTGGCAAGTTCAAGGTGTTGACTACGATGAGACTTTCTCTCCCATAGCGATGTTTAAGTCCATTCGGATTTTATTAGCAATTACTGCGTTTCATGATTATGAAATATGGCAGATGGATGTCAAGACTGCGTTCCTCAATGGCAACATTGATGAAGAGTTGTATATGATGCAGCCCAAAGGTTTTGTCGATCCTAAGGATGTTGATAAGGTGTGCAAACTTCAGCGTTCCATTTATGGGCTGAAGCAAGCATCCCGGAGTCGGAACCTTTGTTTTGATCAAGTGATCAAGAGTTTTGGATTTGTTCCAAATTGCTACGAAGCTTTGTGTCTACAAGAAAGTGAGTGGGAGCTCGGTGACATTTTTAGTACTATATGTGGATGACATATTGATTATTGGAAATGACATCAATATGCTTAACGATGTGAAGAGTTATTTGAATAAATGTTTTTCAATGAAAGACCTAGGAGAAGCTGCTTATATATTAGGCATCAAAATCTATAGAGATAGAGAAAGACGCCTAATAGGTTTAAGCCAAAGTACATACCTAGACAAAGTTCTGAAAAGGTTCAGAATGGATAAAGCAAAGAAAGGTTCATTGCCCATGTTGTCAGGTAAGATATTGAGCAAGGCTCAATGTCCAACTACGACAAAAGATAGAGAAACTATGAGCAAAGTGCCATATGCCTCGGCCATAGGTTTTATCATGTATGCCATGTTGTGTACTAGGCCGGACGTGTCCAATGCTCTTAGTTTGACGAGCAAATACCAAAGTGATCCAGGAGTGGAACACTGGACAACCGTAAAGAACATCCTAAAGTATTTAAATAGGACTAAAGAAATGTTCTTGTTCTATGGAGGTGATGAGCAGCTCGTCGTAAAAGGTTCCGTCGACGCTAGTTTTGACATCGACCCGGATGATTCTAAATCTCAGACAGGATACATTTATGTTTTGAATGATGGAGCTGGGAGCTGGAGAAGCTGCAAGCAAAGCGTGATCGCAGGATCTACAACAGAAGCGAAATACATGGCTGCTTCGGAAGCGTCAAGTGAAGGAGTTTGGATCAGGAACTTCATCACTGAGCTTGGTGTGGTTCCAAGTGCCTTGGACCCACTGGAGATATTGTGCGACAACACTGGCGCCATAGCACTGGCTAAGGAACCAAGATATCATCCAAAGACCAAGCGCATCAACCGCCGTTTCCATATAATTCAAGATTATATATCAGATGGAGATCTGAAGATTAGCAAAGTACATACGGATGTGAATGTCGCAGATCCGTTGACTAAACCTCTACCATGAGCAAAACATGATCAACACCTTAATGCCATGGGTGTTAGATTGTTACCAGATGTAAACAAGATTATTGACTCTAGTGCAAGTGGGAGACTGTTGGGATTATGCCCTAGAGGCAATAATAAAGATGTTATTATTATAATTCTTGTTCATGATAATGTTTATATTCCATGCTAGAATTGTATTAAGCGGAAACTTTAATACTTGTGTGGTTTATGAACAACACCGTGTCCCTAGTATGCCTCTATGGACTAGCTCATTGATTAATGATGGTTAAGGTTTCCTGACCATAGACATGAGTTGTCAATTAATAATGAGATCATGCCATTAGGAGAATGATGGGATGGACAGACCCAAATAAAGCACAATAATTAGATCGTGTCATTGTGTTCATCTTTGCGAAGCTTTTTCGTATGTCAAGTATTGTATTCCTTAGACCATGAGATAATGCAACTCCATGGTATCGAAAGAAAGCTTTGAGGTCATCAAACGTCATCCTATGAAAGGGTGATCATAAAGGTGTCTCTCAGGTGATCGGAAAGTACTTGTTGGGTTGCATGTATCGAGATGGAATTTGTTCCTCCCAAGTCGGAGAGATATACTTCGGGCCCACTCGGTAATCGATATCAACATCGCTTGCAAGCACGTGGTTAAGGAGTTAATCACAAAGTGATATCGGATTACAGAATGAGTAAAGTACTTGCTGTGAACGAGATTGAACTAGGTATGTTGATACCAACGATCGAATCTCGGGCAAGTAAAATATCGCGAGACGAAGGGAATACATATACGGGATTAATTGAATCCTGACATCGTGGTTCATCTGATATGATCATCGATGAATATGTGGGAGTCAATATGGGTTTCCAGATCTCGCTATTGATTATTGATAGAAGATCATGTCTGCATATTCTCGAACCCGTAGGGTCACACACTTAACGTGCATCGACGCTAGGATAGAATGGATAATTGTTTAATGAGTTTTTGTTCGGAGTCTCGGATGAGATCCAGGACATCACGATAGGTTTCAGAATGGTCCGGAGAATAAGATTCATGTAAAGGAAAGCAGTTTTTGGATTCTGGAATTGTTTCAGAGTTTATCGATATTGTACCGGAAGGTTCTAGAAGGTTCTGGAGTGGGGCCAACGTGGGCCCACTTGACGGAGGCCTACATGGGCCTAAGGGGAAGTGTCCTGGCCACTTTGGGCCAGGTGCACAAGGCCCCTAAGGCCCAGCCGGCCAGCCCTTAGGGGAAACCCTAAGGGAACCTTCTAGAAGGAAGGGGGAAACTTGCCCCCCACTCTTCCCTCTTGGGCCGCCGCCCTAGGGCTTGGAGGAGGGGTCAAGGGGGCCGGCCAGCCTCCTATATAAGGAGGGGCAGGGGCGCAGCCTCCCATGACCCCAACCCTAGCCGCCGGCCAACTGCTGCCCTCCAATCTCTCTCTCTCTCGCGAGTGCGCGTAGGCGAAGCCCTGCCGCAGAAACTCTCCACCATAAGCACCACGCCGTCATGCTGCAGATCCAATCTATCTCTCCACCATACTTGCTGGACCAAGGAAGGAGGAGACGTCGTTGCACCGTACGTGTGCATCTCTCGGAGGCGTCGCCACTTGCGGCGTTAGATCGGATCGGATCGCGGGGAGGAGAAGGCTATTACGACTACATCATCCACGTTCTGTTGAACGTTTCCGCTGTGCGATTTCTTCAAGGGTATGAAGATCTTATCTATCTCTCTCGTTGATTACATCTCCTAGATTAGATCTTGGCTTTCTTGTTCGCATCCGTAGGAAATTTTTTGATTTACTATGCTGCGAAACCCTTCAATTGGCACCTCCAAAAATGTTCATCCATTAGAGCGTGCTACTTCTGTCGAGAACCTCATTCTTAGACCCAACCTCAAATAATGCTTGATCTTATTCATAGAACACCAAAATTTCAATCCATGGAGCGACCGTTTTGAGTCCATCACAATGTGAGTGCCAGCTAGGGTAGAAAAATTAACACAAGTAGGTAGACTAGCAAGCAAGTATTAGATAGAATTAACCTTCCACCAAAGGAGAGAAACTTGCCTTCCATCCTATTCACAATATTTCCAAATATGAAATTCCATTGCATGATCTTGACTTTCCGATCACTAATCGACAATCGACAAGACAAGGTAATGGAATGGGAAGGACTTGAGCCGACTGTTAATGAATTGCTACACTTCCCTAAGCAATATCTGGTTATCCCATGACAATGGGCTCACTCTTATGGAAGTTCATCTTCAAACTAGACATGTCTTCAAAGCATAGGAGAAGAAACTTGAGATTGGTGATGTCGTGCTCGATGTTTGGATTTAAATGAGAGTGTCGTCTGCATATTCAATGTGTGTGCTCCCTGGTATCCAATGCAGAACAATGCCTGGATGTTGCCCCATTGGTTTGATGCTGACATAATGCAAACAAAGTGTTGACCACAAGCTGAATAGCAAGGGGAAGAGGGGGTCCTCTTGACATACTCTTGTAATATGACCTATCTCGTCATTGATCAAGATCGCAATATCATCACCTGACCCGCTGCATGATTCGATGAACATATCTTGACTCGAATCCTTTTATGCGAAGAACTCCACTCAAGAAGTCCAAATCAAGCACTTTAGAAAGTCCATTTTCAACTGTATTTCCATATTATTTGATTTGTGGTTCATCCACAATCTCATTAAGTGTGAGCGCTTTGTTAAAGATAAATCTACCCTTAATGATCACAAATTGGGTAGCACTGATAATCTTATGGGCGGCACGGGAATGCCTGAACGCAAACAAAGATCTTGAAATGTCGTGAACAGTACAGTGACTTATACCCATGATGAAAAGGGAATATATCAAAAAAAAATTGATAAAGGGGAATATATCAATTAAATGAGTGAATTTGTGATAGCAGTCCAACAATGAACCACGAGTGCCTGCATTGCATCAACCCACGGGTGTGACCACGCCAAGGAGAATGGCTGGTCTTAGATCTCCCTGTTGATCAATTTATCGAACTGCCACATGTCCCAGGAGAAGAATCAGAGCACCCAATACATGATTTCACGGGGAAGCACGTACACCTCGGACCTGTGCATCACCATGCGGAGCCCTCCGGAATCACCATCGCCGCCGCACTTCTCCACCTCCACGCCGGCAAACACCGCGTAGCGGTGAACGGACGCCTCGCCGCTAATGAAGAATCTCGCCACGCAGAACCTGGCGTTCCCCATGTTCACGAGGCGCGACGTTTCCGGAATCCAGCCCCACTCCACGGGCGGGACGACGGCGTGCCCCGACACGCCGCGCACCGTCGGCGGCCGCTGCCGCTGCTGCATTGTCGTTGATCCGAGGTCCACGGCGCAGAGGAGGTCCGTGTCGCAGTCGCCGACGTCACTGGTGCGGGACGTGAGGCCGAACCAGAGGCCGTGCTTGGGGACGAACTCGCCTTGGCCAGCAAATGGCAGCATCCAGCTGCCGACCTTGCACCACTCTGTGTCGTACTGGCTCGACGTGTCAAAGGCGTAGGTGCCCATGCCATACTTGGACACCAGGATGTTTGAGCTCCCGTCGCCTCTCTCAACCGCGGCGGCCGCCCGGACGATCCCAAACTGAGGATCGGACTCCTCGCTCTCGCAGTCAATTGGCGGGTGCTCCCAGCAGGCCCAGTCCCCTTCGTGGTCCTTCGGAGACGACGAAGCCGACCGGAAGGCGAGCTGGTCGAAGCCATGGTCGTGGCCGTCGAAGTGCATGGTCGACGGCAGGTTGGGGATCGCGTTCATGACGTACAGGTCGGTGCCGTTGACGGCGAGGGCAACGGGGCTGTACTTGGGGCTCGTCAGCGACGGTGTGGCGCGCGGGGTCATAGAGCATGGCGCGGCCGGTCTGGTCCGCGGCGACGATCTTGTCCGTGCCGAGGAGCATGAACTCCATGCCGCTCTCGCCGGTGGAGGAGTGGGGAGGGGTAAAGCCCATGACCGGAGGAGGCAGGCGAGACAGCTCCGACGGCGGATGGTGGGCGAGCGCGGACGGCTGCGGCGGAGTAGGGTAGAAGAAACGCGCCGCGTCGATGTGCCGCAGCGAGTATTCGACACGGCCGGTGCTGCTCATGTTGCTCAGCACCAGATGCACGAACCGCCGGCTGGGTGTCATCGCCGATCCACCGGGTTATTGCAACTGCGGTATGAGTAGGGTTTTTGCCGCCGGCTCCGATCTGTTTCTGAATTCGGATCCGTCCCAACGCAAAGCCCCGGCTACCGTGTGCAACCGATTGATCTCTTCTCCAGAGCGGACTCTGCTGATAATGGGCGTTATGGGCCGAATGGAGGGCTGACGAGAAAACCTTTGGACCTTAACGTTTACTAGGAAGTTCGGCGCGGCGGCGCCGCGTTCGTAGACAAACAATAAAAGATTTCTCTGCATAAGTGTACTACTAACAGTGCAGATCATCGTGAACATTATTTCACTCATAGTAACAATTTTTTTTTTGTCGATGCATAGCAGCTCTACTGAAAAAGTTTGACAAATATATAAAATCATGCAATAATTATATGCTACATGAAAAGAAAGGAACCATTCTTACATGTCTATCAATAAGTCTGAATCTAATTAATTAGGTTTAAGTCTGAACCTAATTAACAGAACAACATGAATCCATCTGAATCAAAATCTTGCAAAATATGGATCATAAAATTCAGCTTGCATATTTTTCCAACATAAAACACCTGTACAACACAACAATGTATCATCTTCCTGCAAGACATCAATTAGTGGAGAAAGTCAGAGGTTGGGGGTTGATTTATCCAAACAACCCGTCTGCAATAATGCAGAGCGCTGAATAGAACCATGGAAACCAACCAAAAGATACTTTGTGTTCATGTAACTAAGTATGATTAAGAAAACTTAGAACAATCAAGGATTCATGTCATAGGAATATTTGGTCATATACAACTAAAGTTGTGAATAAACCGTACTCCTTTCTGATAGAGCCTAAACAATAGCTACAGCTGAAAAGACTCATATGAGAAACCTCTTGGTGTTGTTTAAATTCACATCTAGAGAAAAGATTTGTCAGGAGGTAAGGAGAAACATGAACTCGTCTAGTGTCACCTCTTCAAAATAACCTCCTAATTATAGAATCAAGCATATGAAAGTCGAGAGACAATTTTGTTTCACGGATATGAAGGGCTTCATATAAATTTCAATTTCAGACAATTCTAACAGGATAAGATAACATCAAAGAAGGATTAAGTTTTCTTGTTTTACTTTTTGACAAATCGAAAACTAAGAGCACAAAGGAGAATGAGTATATAGTTTCATACACCCATATAACACTACACAAGTGGTATATCAAGCAATCTCAAGGAACAAATAAGAAAAACGAATACATTCATGCAAAAATGGAAAACCAAAAAATTCAGTAAAGTAATTTTGCGTTGATTGATTAACATCTCGTAAGTGGCACTGAAATAACAATAGCAAACATGACGTCTACTCAAACTGGAAAAAGAACAACTTGCAGCCCCACAGGCAACATAATGAAAACCTACATAAACGACCTTGTGGTTTGAATTTAGGAGATGATAATAACCAGTGCAGGTAGATAATTTTCTTTCTCTACTGATTATGTAAAATAATGTGCTCACCAAAGTCAGCACGCGCCCCAAAATGCTTTTGAACCTGAAAGTAAATAATGTTGGATGCCAATATAAGACACCCTATCCCACAACCTGGTTGTAAGAGGTAGCAGAACAGAGGAACTTCAGCCAAACTGACTCTAGTACATCAAATGAATCGTAGTTCAGGAAAACAGCAATGTCGACCAATGCAGCATGAAAACTGAGATGCAGCATGGAGGAGGAGCCAATTGAAGCAGGGTGGGGCCAGACAGAGGAGTTTTTCTAAATGATTAAGCCATATGGGAACAATTACTATGTTCAAACCGAGGTATATTATGTGTTAGGGAGGCATCTTCCCGTGCGGCTAACTAGAAGTAGTTAGGATGTTTCTTGTGTAACAATTCTTGTAAAACTTGACTTGGACTCCAAGTCCTTGTGCATATAAATAGAGGTAGAGGGAGAGGAGGCGTGCCATCGAGCAGCCCCATTGTTTCATGGTATCAGAGCGGGTCATCCACCCCCCCCGCCCACCAAAACCCTAGCCGTCGCACCCTCCTCCAACCCTAGCCGCCAGCCTCCCTCCCCTCTCCCACCATGACTCCCGACGAGATCGCAGCCAAGGAGCGCGAGCTCGAGGCCCGTGCCAAAGCCCTAGATGACCGCGAAGCCTCCCTCAACCTACAGCTCGCCGCCACCACCAACGCCGCCGCCACCACCCCGGCCGGCCAAACCCCTCCCCCAAACCCCAACCCAACCGAGCTCACCACCACCAGCCTCTCCACCTACGCCACCTCAATCAAGCTCCATGTGCCGATCACCCTCAGCCTCACCGACGGCAACTACACAAGCTGGAGGGAGCTCATGTTCGTCGCTCTCGACTGCTACGGTCTCACCACCCACGTCACCGGCGAGGCCACTCCCTCCGACACCAGCCCCACCTCTGCTTGGGGCCGTGATGACTACACCGTGCTCTCCTGGATCTACGGCTCCATCGACACCGACCTCCTCGGCATCGTCATGCGTCCCGGCTCTACCGCGCGCGCCATCTGGGACACCATCGAGAATCTCTTCCGCGACAACAAGAAGCACCGCGCCATCCAGCTCGAGGCCGACTTCCGCAACACGCCACAGGGCGACCTCTCCATCAGCGACTACTGCGCCAAGCTCAAGAACCTCGCCGACTCCCTCACTGACGTCGGCCAACCCATCAGCGACGAGACGCTGGTTCTGACGCTCCTCCGAGGCCTTAACGATACTTACGCCCATCTGCGTTCGTTTCTCCCCTTTCAGGTGCCGTTCCCCTCATTTCTTCAGACGCGCTCCGCCCTCATCCTGGAAGAAACCCAGCGGCGCACCGACGCCCACAATGCCGCCTCCACCGCACTCTGGGCCATGGGCCAGAGCATACTGCCCAACAACGGGGGCGCCCGCGCCCCCCTCCTGGCGATCGCTCATCGCCTGCTCCCTTCGGGGGCGATCGCGCTGGCGGCCGCGGCACCAACTACTTCATCAACACCTTCCGCGGCGGAGGCCGTGGCCGTGGCAGCGGCCGTGGACGTGGGCGCGGTCGCGACAACCCCTAGCAGTCCAACCCTTGGACGGGGGCCCCCACTCGCGCTCAGCTCCAGCAGGCCCCGTGGCAGCCACCTCCATCGACACCGTGGCAGCCTCGCTCACCGACAGCATGGCAGGCGTCGTCACCCGGCCTCCTCGGCCCGCGCCCCAGCATGACACCACAGGCGTACACCGCTCAGGGCTCCTACGTCCCCCCCGCCAACCAGCAACCGCAGATCGACCCGGCTCTCCTCGCTGCCCTCAACAACCTGCAGCTCCCCGGGGGCGACTGGCACATGGACACTCGTGCATCTTCTCACATGGCATCCGATCCCGGTAATTTCAACTCCCTCTTTCCATCTTCATCACAATTTGTCACCGTCGGCAACGGTGCAACTCTTCCTGTCACTCACGTCGGTTCCCAAACTCTTAATACTCTCACTAAACCTCTTTACCTCCGCAACATACTACTAGTTCCACAAATCATCAAAAATCTCATATCTGTTCGTCAGTTCTGTATCGATAATCATTACACCATCGAATTTGATCGTTTTGGTTTTTCTGTGAAGGCTCTTCCCAGCGGGATCGTGATTCTTCGATGTAACAGCCCGGGTCCTCTCTACACCGTCAGCCCACCTGCCTACGCTGCCGCCTTCCTCGCCACCATGTCCCACGACCTCTGGCTTCGCCGCCTTGGACACCCCGGCCACAGCTCCACGCCATCACTACCCACTAGCCCATTGAATAAAACAGGACCTTCCCTGTGTCATGCATGTCAATTAGGCAAACATGTTAGGCTACCATTTTCTTTGTCGCAATCATCTACTACTCGACCATTTGAACTTTTACATTGTGATCTATGGACATCCCCAGTTCCCAGCATGTCTGGTTTTGCTTATTATCTAGTCATTATCGATGATTTCTCTCATTACTTTTGGAGCTTTCCTATTCGTAAGAAATCCGATGTCTTTGCTATGTTCGTTACTTTTCATGCTTACATCACCACTCACTTCAATCTCCCTATTCTAACTATACAATGCGACAATGGAAAAGAATTTGACAACATTAAACTAAACTCTTTCTTTCAAGCCCATGGAACCCTTTTTCGTTTTTCCTGCCCCTACACTTCCCAACAAAACGGTAAAGCCGAACGAGCCATTCGCACTATCAATGATGTTATCCGCACCCTTCACTTCCAAGCCTCCATGCCTCCCAATTTTTGGGCTGAGGCCCTCCACACCGCCACTCACCTTCTCAACCTTCGTCCCACAGCAGCCTTCCGTAGACAAACCCCACACTTCACCCTTTACGGTACACATACATCCTATGAGCACCTGCGCGTGTTCGGTTGTCTCTGCTACGTAAACGTATCCTCCACTAGTCCAAACAAACTCGCCCCTCACGCCACCAAATGTGTCTTTCTCGGTTATCCATCCCGTCACAAAGGCTATCGGTGTCTCGACTTGTCCTCCCGACGCATCCTCATATCACGCCATGTTACATTCGACGAGCGTACCTTTCCTTATGCATCCACCCCACAGCCATCCACACCACCTACAAACCACGACACCATAGATCCTCAACTCTTCCCAATCCCTACCACCATACCCATGTCAGCACCACCACCTCCCACCCCACCCTCTGCTGCGGCAGAAAATTCTGCCGCCACGAGCCCACGGCAGCCTGCCGCCACCACTTCTCCTGCCGCGGCAGCCATGACAGCCCCTTCTCCTACCGCGGCAGCACCCTCTCCTGCCGCGCCCACCCAGCAGCCTGCCGCCACTTTGTTTCCTACCGCGGCAGCGCAGCAGCCTAGCTTCCCTCACGTGTATAGTCGACACCCTCCTGTGCAAACACCTTCTACCCCCTTACCACCACCCATTATCCATCGCACTCTGTAACATCCCAGGATGTGAGGCTAGAAATAAAGAGAACACAGAAGTGTGCATTGCATTCATGCATAGAAAATCTGGGAAATTTTCGCGCTTTTAAATAAAACTTGTCAAAGTGATTGAAGCTTCTCTTGAGTTGATGGAACTGAAGTAGCTCATCGACTGAAGTGCGATAAACTTCAACATGACCTTTGTTAACAACCTTGTTTTGGGTAGAGATAATAACAACAATCAAAGGTGATGAATGTGAGGTAGGATTAATATGTTAACACATCATTTTAGGACCTTATAACCAATTCTACCATGATCACCATGGTATTTCGTAAACCTAAATCATTGAAGCCATTCCTAGCTTGAAGGAAGACAACACAAGTCTTACCTTGACTCTTAATCTACTTTGTTTTCATATCTTGATTATCATAATCTTTCCCATCTAAATCTATTTATCTCCAGAACAAGGAGAGAGTCTATATCAAATCCAATATCATTCCTATCTCTTGAGATAGAACCATAGGGTATAATTCAAAAGCTTTAGAAGAGGGAAAGACTAACCTAGTACTAAGATGGTTAGAGGAGTTTACAATAGAGTTTAACTACTTAACTAATTATCCAGTACTTCTAGGTATTATATAATTCACTCTTAAAACTTGTTACCAAAATTGGTAAACCACAAGGTCTAAAGTGCATAAAAGCCACCCATTTTTATTTAAATCATAACTTATTAAATATATGAGATATAACAAAACTAACCTCATTTACATTACATTAAATAGTTCAAACTATTTGAATAAAAATTAACTATGACCATTTTGAAACTCTTATGACCATGCCTTGGTGAAATCAAATAAAATCATTCAAAGTTTGAACATGACCTTTGCTAACTTTGGATATTTTGAGCACAACTGATAATAGGAATAAATAAGATATGACAATATGCATGATTCACAATAACAGGATCATTTCAAATATGAACTTTGGAAGTTAAACTTCCAAACAATTAATACAACATCAGTTGATAACCATTCAATTATGAATTACAATATGTATAAGAATATGAATTGATTCAGCCACAAATCCATTTAGTGCCAAATGCCACTTGGCTGTCCAAAATAAAGTTTAATAGAGGATAATCATCATGCCACCTAGGATAGTTATCCACTTCAAAATATCTTCCTATACTTGAACCCCAAGTAATGCACTTCAAAATATCTTCCTTTACTTGAACCCCAAGTAATGTTCATAGTTATCCACTTGAAAATATCTTCCTTTACTTGAACCCCAAGTAATGTTCATAGTTATCCACTTGAAAATATCTTCCTTTACTTGAACCCCAAGTAATGCTCATGCATGAGAGCTTGACAACAAGTAGCTTACTCACCAAATTAAAACAAGAGTCACCACTTGAGGTGTCAACTTGTGGAGGGCCTCAAAATGCTATAAAAGGAACCCCATGGCATCTATTTGACACCATAGAATCATGGTATGAGATGACCAACAAATTTGGGCCTTATCATACATTAGATAGGGCCAAGAAACACCACCATCACACCAGCAACACCACCACACAATCCACCCTGCTCATGAGTTGAGCAATAGGGCAGGATTCACCACCACCAACACAACCACAAGAACCAAACTAGCAAGACCAAGACCAAATGGTTACTTAGTTTAATTAGGAACTAGGTCAAGCAGCTAGGAGGTGCAGGCATGCCACAAGACGCAGGTTTATCAGATTTCCCAAAGAACAAGCTTCACAAGACCACCGGGTTGGTCTAGTATGAGAGGAGTGGAGTGTACTTAGAGGGAAAAGGGAAGAACTCACCATAAGCAAGAGAAATATATGCCTCTGATCTGAAATCATCAACTAAAGACATATATATGATCCAGGGGCATATCACATACATCTAAATGATCATATGAGCACCAAGAACAAACAAGTAAATTTAGTAAGAAGCAAATCGAACCCAGAAAGTGTAGAGTAGCTATTCATACCATGCATATGTCTGTACCAAGAAATCACTATCAACTCATGCATATTATTCATGCACCTACACTTGCATAACAAAGATTAGAACATCATCTTTAGCTGCCATTAGTTAGTGAACACACCAATAGTTAATTGTGTGAATGCTTAGATACCCTAGCATGCTAAGATAAATTAGTAAACACTCTAACACCTCACTTACACATTATTTGATATGCATTTTTGCATATAACCAAATTAACTAGATACCATATCATTTACAAGAGCATGTGTGGAATTAATTGCTAGTTTGCTAAATTAAGAAGAGCACCCCTTTCATCTAAATGAAGACCTGCATGTATGTATCTCAACCAGCAAGTATCATAGGAAATGAACTAGATCATCTAGCACTAGACCACCACCCATGACCAGATAGCATAGGGCAATGTTATCAGCAAAACCCCATAATCATATCTTATCTCTAAATCCAATAAGTGGTGTCCAAACAAGAATCTCTTACATGTCAATCAATCTTTTACACCAGTAATCAACTCTTATGGTAGAGTGCATCTTGACCCTAAACTTAACTCTCATTTATACAGATGAGGAGAAACATAAAATCGGATATATAGGGTATACCCCTATATATGAAATCTAACATTATTATCAGTGTTATCCTATCAAGTCATTGCAAATAGATGGTTCTACAAACCAATAGTACCTATCCAAGACTTGGACCAGATTTTGAACACTCTAATAAAAGTGTTTGAATTCATCTCTATTAAGAACTCTTTTCAAATCCTGCACAATGTGCAATGGATTATATGTGTCATGCACATATAAGATACCCTAATACAACATATTGCCCCATTAGAATATTCCCTATATTTTGTAATCAATCATAAAGTTAAATTCCCGCAGAACTAATTTGAAAATCAAATTGGAAACTCAAAATTGAAAATAGAAAATAGAAAAGAAAACAAAACAGAAAAAAGGGGAAGCTTACCTGGCCGCGACCCAACCCAGCCGGCCCAGCTAGTCAGCCCACCCGGGGCTTGGCCTGGATACCGTTTCGGTATCCAACCGACAAGCGGGACCCACCAGGGGAGAATCCATCGTCTTCCTCCATTCGGAGGAAGCAGCTCGCTGTCGAGCTTCGGCGAGTCGCCGACGCCAAGATCCGCGGCACCGCCCTTGATGCCCTATATAACGACGTTCGCCGCCGCCAGAAACCCTAGGAGACCACAACCACCTCTGTCTCTCTTCTCTCGCCCTCGCTCTCTCACAGGCCCGAAACCCTAACTCCGGCCAAGTCTTCTTGCCGGTGATTGAGCTCACCCGAAGGTCTGCCGTGTGTCCTCAAAGCTCCGCCTCGACACCTAGGACCTCCAGGAAGAAGGAATCGAGCTGGAAGGCCTTCAAGCACCGGATATTTGTCGTTCCCTTTTCAGTAGAGTTCATCGGAATCCGCGAAGCCGCGCTCATCTCCGGTCACAATCGACGTCTCCGAGCATCTCTTCAGTCGCAGGGTGAGCATACGCATCTCTGGAGCCTCTTAGTTCATCCTAGAACCCTCTATAGGCCGTGATGGCTTGGTGACCGGAGTGCACCGCCGCAGAACATCGTCGCCGTCGTCACTCCAGTGACCATTAGGTCACATCGCCACCCCCAACCAGTCGCAAATCAATTCCTCGTTCGATTTTGCTAACTAAATCCACCGAGGAGGGTCTGGATCGTCGTTCTCGGCGATCACCGGCGTTGAACTGGACCCAGTCAACATGTGGACTCGGTCATGCCCTCGTGCCAGCTGACCTGGCCCATGGCCCATTGGTCAGTGACGAATGGCTAGGTTATCTGCGGGTATAAAACGTTCTCCTGTTAAATCGAAATAATAGGAAATATCAAAAACTTAGAAGAATTCATATCTGTTTCGTTTTAAATCAGAAAAATATAAATTATATACCAAAATGATCACAATAACATAATCTATCTATTTAGATTATAATCTTGCATGCTTGTGTGAAATAATTTTGAACTAAATTTGGAAACTTGTTTAAGTAGTATTTGCATTATGAATTCAAATCCAATTATAATAATTCAAACCAAGTTTTCAAATATCAATTAAAAGTTTGACTACTTCAATATTGTTATTCCAATTAACATTTTTTTATTATTAAATATTAATCCTAAAACTTTAATATTAGGATTTTAATCCCTAAAATGATTTTTCTAAAACAAGTTTAATGTAGTAAAATTTGGGAAAAATCACAAACTTGTATCAGATTTATTTCTTAACTCTAATATTGTTATTTCAACTATTGTTTCAGTAAAAGTAAATTTAAAACTTCTAGGTCAATTTTGAATCATTAAGATTTGACTTAAATCCTAAAACTATTTTCTTAAATAATAAGAAATTAGAATAACTCTTAAATAAGCATCAACTTGAGTTTAGACTTTATTTTCAACTATAATCTATTGACTAACAGTTGTTTCATAACTGCTAACTCAATTTTAGGAATCATTTAAAATTGTGATTCAAACCCTACTAGCTAATAATAAAGGAACTTGTGTTTTATTACTCACTTCAACCTTCCTATAAAGTAAATGACCACTAAAAGATAATTTTATACTAAATGTCCATTATGAAATATGTTCTTCAAAAGTTATTCTTTTAAGAACATATCAAGTAAGCATTTCACCAAACCATATGCTTTCTGATAACAATTGTCAAGTTAGGTTAAGATTGTTGTCAACCCTAGAACTACTTAGATATTGCTATGTGTATACCTTACTTTGACTTTGCATATCCATGATCAACCAAGTGATTGCTAATTATAAGATGCAACTTAAAAGTGTTACCTTCATGTCTTCACCATTAACCATCATTCTCTTGTAGCAAGGAATGATTATAAAACCCTAAAACAATAGCTCTTGTTAAAGTCTTATTCTTTTAATAGCACCTGATAGTGATCTAACCTAAAATGCTTAACAACCATGTTATGGTGTGATTTAAAAGTGCAACACATCATAAATAAATCACCATAACTCAATGATAACAAATCATCGGGGTTAGGTTACGCTTCGAGTGATGCATATCATATCTTATGCATATCATGCTGCAGATTTCTAACATCATCCCTACCGGATGATGATTGCTATTTCAGAATTGGGATTTCTATCGTATCGAAGACCCTGACTTGCATAATCTTGCAGTCGGAAAGGCAAGTTCACTCTTGCTCATATCTCTTGATTACTTTTAGC
Organism: Dactylis glomerata; assembly: GCA_007115705.1. NCBI lineage: Eukaryota > Viridiplantae > Streptophyta > Magnoliopsida > Poales > Poaceae > Dactylis > Dactylis glomerata. The sequence continues at coordinate 2,991,073 of QXEO01000834.1, read as the reverse complement.
AAATTACTTGCAAATATACCCATGGTATTATTATTACTTCATTTAAAAGCAAAAGGTTCTGTCTTCATAAATAACATGAAGTAGTGGTTTCGACCGTAATGGTTGTTGCCCTAGGATGGTGGGCAGTGGGACCATGGTAAGAGTATGGTGGAGGTCCCACTGCAACTGGAAAGTTCACCTAAGACTAATAACAAATGTCGCCAGTGATTCTAGCGCCGTAAATAACAGTCAACCATTAGATCTGGAATGGGACGGAGAAGTCAGCTGTATCTTTTCCCTCTCGCATGCCAACGGATCAGTAGCGAGGGTTGTCCTGTTCGGGCTACTATAGTGTAAAGGGGGGAAATGCGTTTCCTGCCGGTCTGCCTATAGTATAGGGGGGATAGACTAGCTAATTGATCTATGATGGATTGTAAGAGTTATCCGGGTTGGTCTACCCATATTGTATAGGAGCGGGCATCTGGGTCCGGGCTGGTCTACCTATGGGAGCGTCCATAGTGTAAAGGGGAAGGACCAGTGCGCCAATCGGTCTACATATGTGGTATAGGAGATGGATGGACTTACAAAAGGGTGGGTCTGTGGGGTCGTGGAGAAGAACGGTGATTGGCTTGGATCACAAGACTGGGCCCCACACACAAGAAGTGTGGACGAGCTCTAGACTCGGATGTGCAACAAGGCTTTGATCTCTCATGGGTACAAGTGACCACCTCTGCAGAGTGTAAGAAAGTATCTGGATACTCCCTGTTCCGGGAAGGAGCTGCGAACGTGGCAGGAAATGAGCCCATCGAAGCTCTAATCAACCTGTGAAGGCTGACGGACATAGTTCTTTTGAATAAAAGCAACCTCTTGAAGAAATGTTTATGAAAACTTGCATTGCCAAACGACTCTTGGGTCTAAGGCTGTAGATGGTGCATTAAACACCTTATTCCTTATATGAACTTGCTGGGTAACGCTCGTTACTCACCCCACTCCCTCTTAACCCTTGCTTAGATTGGAGGCAACACAGGAGGCAACCTTGAGACACTAAAGATGAAGATGAAGTCCTCGACCAATGTCAGAACTATCAATGGAGTCAACGACTATGCCAAGCTTGGTGGAAAACTAGAATAGGAATAGAAGGGACCCAATTCCCTAATCCTAGAACATACGTAGCTAGAGTAGTTCTGTAGCCAGCCAACTGCATTAGTGAAGCTCTACTTGAGTCTTCAATGTTTTATTTCTCGTTTGTAGTCGCCAGGACTAAACCTCTACCCGTTGAGGAGGTTCTGAAGATCTTCTGTATGATGAGATTCTAATCCTATAGACATACCTTGGACCTGCGATGTTTCTGTTGTACCACTCTGATCGATGTAATACTAGTGAGACGGTGTTTCATTGGTGTTATGTCAACGACTTGCATACTACACATGCAGTGGTATGCTGGGTCACCACAGTTGGTATCAGAGCAAACGCTTTGACCCTAGGATTAAAACCCTTTAATAGGAGACCTATAGGTTTGGTAGTGACTATAGGAAGCCATCTTACCTGAACCAATTCTTCTTATGACTTGAGATGGATATTCAATAAAAGGATACTCCTGACACACTTGAGTCAAATTTCTTACCTGTTATTCCTAAGTGAAGTTAGATATCTTGTTCCATACCAAGTAGTTATAACATCATTAGAGCCTTACATAAAGGATGTAAGTAGGTTACAATTGGTATACAATACATGGTAGTCCAAAGAGAGGATACAACCGGAATGGGAACTATCCTATTGGAAGAAGTATACCAAGGGCAGTATGTCATGCTTGAGTCATCCGAAACTGTAGTAGGATGATGTTAAGTGATGAAGTGAAGCTATATGAGGTAGAAGGACCCCAGTTAAGTCATGTATGTGGATACTCAAGAATTCCATATACAAGTAAGAAGTACCCACGGTGTAAAAGCTTGGAGCATGTTAGATTCACTTGAGAATCCCTACATGCCGGAGTAGAGCTCTACAGTAAACCAACAATTCCTTGGTGAGGAAGAAGATGTTCAATAATAAAGATGAATAAAGTGTTCCAAACCGTGGTAACTAGGTCAAGTGTACCACAACTATAGTCTTTAGCTCGAGGAGATTTATCCAAGCACGACAGAGAACCCCATGAAAATCATGGAGTTGTGCGAACCATGCTTAGCGAAGTAGGTGCTTAGAGAAGCTATGCTAGACGTTTCAAAAGATCATGAGAGCATAGTCTTTATTAGAACGAAAGGTAAGTTATAGAATGATAGAAAGGCACATATAGGTCAGCTATAAAGACTCACAAACCCATTTTGTTCAAATTATTTGGTTGCAATTGAGCAATTGAAGTAAATATTGAGACAAAGAGTAGTAGTCCACCACTATGTGCAATATAGCACGATATAAACCTATATTACTTGGTGCTATAAAGTACACATCTAAGCCTGAATTATAGAGATGTTTTACTCAACGGGCTTATGATGATGTATGTTGCCAGCACACATTTGGATTTTTCTTGGATTTTTATTGATTGACTAGATCCATACATGAAGTTTAACTCTGATATGCAAATGCATGTTGCATTATCAAGTTCTTACTTCATGGCATTGATCTAGAGGGTTAAAGGATTCGTGTGAGGAAGAGACGAGTTCCGAAGACAGTCAAGACAATGATGAAGAAATCACAAGAAGAAGGAAGCCAAATAAGAAGGGAATGCAAGCGAAGTCACTTAAGGAACAATATATTAGGATTCCAATGGTGTATTTCTTGCAATACAAACCCTAGAAGAAGAAAAATTGATTAAGAGATACCACAGTTGGTATGGAATTTAGTGGAAATCTAAGTTCGTAAATACTAGATCCGAACACCAGATCATGGAGTAGGACCACTAATTAGGTTATCTACAATTGAGTTTGAGGTATTTGAGCTCGTTGTTATGCAGCCTTGGTTATGCTTAGTACATCATGGGTCGATTGAGGTGTTGTAGTACCGATGATCCATTCCGGTATTGCATGCTGCTTTACTCAGCCTGGGAGTGGTAACCCCAGTAACCCTCGTTGCTAGCGTGACTAAGACACATAACATTTCTGTATAACATTGATCCCTAGTCCCAAAATCTTGAATTGTAGATTGGTGGTTAAGATGTTAGTTGAAGGAAATATGCCCTAGAGGCAATAATAATATTGTTATTATCATATTTCTTGTTCATGATAATGTTTATACTCCATGCTATAATTGTATTAAGCGGAAACATTAATACTTGTGTGGTTTATGAACAACACCGTGTCCCTAGTACGCCTCTACTAGACTAGCTCATTGATTAATGATGGTTAAGGTTTCCTAACCATAGACATGAGTTGTCGATTAATAATGAGGTCATGTCATTAGGAGAATGATGTGATGGACAGACCCAAATAAAGCACAGCAATTAGATCGTGTCATTGTGTTCATCTTTGCGAAGCTTTTCCTATGTCAAGTATTGTATTCCTTAGACCATGAGATAATGCAACTCCCTGGTATCAGAAGAAAGCTTTGAGGTCATCAAACGTCATCCTATGAAAGGGTGATCATAAAGGTGTCCCTCAGGTGATCGGAAAGTACTCGTTGGGTTGCATGTATCGAGATGGAATTTGTCCCTCCCAAGTCGGAGAGATATACTTCGGGCCCACTCGGTAATTGATATCAACATCGCTTGCAAGCACGTGGTTAAGGAGTTAATCACAAAGTGATATCGGATTACGGAACGAGTAAAGTACTTGCTGTGAACGAGATTGAACTAGGTATGGCGATACCGACGATCGAATCTCGGGCAAGTAAAATATCGCGTGACGAAGGGAATACATATACGGGATTAATTGAATCCTGGCATCGTGGTTCATCCAATATGATCATCCATGAATATGTGGGAGTCAATATGGGTTTCCAGATCCCGCTGTTGATTATTGATAGAAGATCATGTCTGCATATTCTCGAACCCGTAGGGTCACACACTTAACGTGCATCGACGCTAGGATAGAATGGATAATTGGTTTATGAGTTTTTGGTCGGAGTCTCGGATGAGATCCAGGACATCACGAGAGGTTCCGGAATGGTCCAGAGAATAAGATTCATATAAAGGAAAGCAGTTTTTGGATTCCAGAATCGTTTCGGAGTTTATCGGTATTGTACCGGAAGGTTCTAGAAGGTTCCGGAGTGGGACCAACGTGGGCCCACTTGTCGGAGGCCTATGTGGGCCTAAGGGGAAGTGTCCTAGCCACTTTGGGCCAGGCGCACAAGGCCCCTAAGGCCCAGCCGGCCAGCCCTTAGGGGAAACCCTAAGGGAACCTTCCAGAAGGAGGGGGGGGGGAAACTTGCCCCCCACTCTTCCCCCTAGGCCGCCGCCCTAGGACTTGGAGGAGGGGCCAAGGCAGCCGGCCAGCCCCCCATATAAGGAGGGGAAGGGGCGCAGCCTCCCTCTACTCTAACCCTAGCCGCCATCCAACTGCTGCCCCTCCACCTCTCTCTCTCTCTCGCGACTGTGCGTAGGCGAAGCCCTGCCGCAGAAACTCTCCACCATAAGCACCACGCCGTCGTGTTGCAGATCCAATCTATCTCTCCACCATACTTGCTGGACCAAGGAAGGAGGAGACATCGCTGCACCGTACGTGTGCATCTCTCGGAGGCGCCGCCACTTGCGGCGTAGGATCGGATCGGATCGCGGGGAGGAGACGGCTAGTACGACTACATCATCCACGTTCTGTTGAACGTTTCCACTGTGCGATTTCTTCAAGGGTATGAAGATCTCATCTACCTCTCGTTGATTACATCTCCTAGATTAGATCTTGGCTTTCTTGTTCGCATCCATAGGAAATTTTTTGATTTACTATGCTGCGAAACCCTTCAGTGGTATCAGAGCTAGATCTATGCGTAGATGTGTTTCACGAGTAGAACGCAACATGCTTGTTGTGGGCGTTGATGTTTTCTGTTGCAAACCTCTTTGTTGTGTATTTCTTATGGCGCGGCATAGTGAGATCGAAGCAGTCCAGGCCAACTTTACGCGACCTCGTTCGCGAGACCGGCTCCGCACTTGACGTGTGCTTGATCCACACATGCGGCTGGTGGATGCCAGTTTCTCTCACTATAGTAGTCATGGGATTTACAACGGATATTAGCAACCATAATATCACCATTGTGGCTTCTCGTAGGTAAGAATCGTTCTTAAATTGCTACTCCCATAAGCCACGTAAAACATGCAACAACAAAGTAGAGGCGTCTAACTTGTTTTTGCAGGGAGTGTTTTGTGATATGGTATGGCCACAAGATGTGATGTGATATATGTGATGTATGCGATGATCATGTTTTGTAATATTTCACGACTCTTATGTCGATGAGTTCACAACCGGCAGGAGCCATATGGTTGTCTTTATAATTGTGTATGACCTGCGTGTCAACTTCTTATACGCCATGTAATAGCTTTACTTTATCGCTAAGTAGTTAGCAATAGTTGTAGTTGCTATTCGTGGTGGAGGCAATCATGGTGGAGTGATGGAGATCATGCCGGCGCGCACAAGATGGAGATCGTTGCGTGGAGATTGGCTATACCATGTCACATAAAATTATATGCATGTGATGTTTATCCTTTTATGTATCTTATTATGCTTTGATCGCGATGGTAGCATTATAAGATGATTCCTCACTTAAAGATCAAGATAAAATTGTGTTCTCTCCTCGTATGCGCCGTTGCGAAAGTTCGTCGTGTTCAAGCATCTCGTGATGATCGGGTGCTATAAACTCTACGTTCACATACAACGGGTGCAAGCCAGTATTTGCACATGCAGAGATACTTGGGTTTGACTTGACGAGCCTAGCATGTACAGACATGGCCTCGGAACACACGGACCGAAAGGTCAAGCATGAGTCATATGGATGATATGATCAACATGTTGATGTTCACCATTAAAACTACATCATTCACATGATGATCGGTCTCGGTGTAGTGAATTTGGATCATGCTTCACTAAACAACTTTGAGGGATGTTGAATTTAGTGGGAGTTCATTAGTAATTTGATTAACTTGAACTAATTATCATGAACTAAATCTTGATGTATTTGCATAAGTCGTTGTAGTTTTTGGCACCGTTTCCCACCGACACTTAGCTTAATTGAGTTAAAAGAACTATAGAATTCTGGATAATCACTTTACGGACTAGTACCGTTTAGTTAGAATGTCAAGAGTAACGATTAAGTCTTATTGCAAACTTTAGCAAACCTCACTTGCTCCATGCGATTTAATAAGTTGTATTAATCTAAGAGCAATGATTCAAGTTTAGCATCTAAGATCATGTTTGCCTCCATGAGAAATTGATCTTCAAAATTGTTTGAGAATCAAAGTGATCATCGAGCTGAAAGAATTGTTTCAGAAACAAACAAGAAGTGAAAGATATTTGATATCTAAAACTTTGGTTGTTTGCAAAAATGATGAAGTATAATTTAGTAAAAGAACATATGCTCATATTGTATGACTATATGCGAAGATTGAAGATGCTAGGCATCCCGATCACCCAAAAGTTTGGGAACTAATATTATACTTGCATTCATCCTTATAAGCTATAGTAGTTTCATCATGAAAGTTGTCATGATAAGATGAATGAAAGGGTATTGGCTAAATTGTTTTTGCTATACCAAAGATACTAAAAATGGAATCTAGAAGAACGCCAATTATATGATTATGGTGATCCACCTCAATGTGCAAAGTTCAGGGCTATTAGTATTTGACTAACATCCTTTGGACCATGTGTCAAATGATTGACGCCACTATTGATGTTGATAGATTCTTCTAAATAGAGAGGAAATGCTAAATAGGATCTGCAAAATATTTGGTAGAAAAGTAAAAGACTGGAAAAGTCCATCTCAGGTATATAAATGATATACTTGTTATAGATGTATTCTTTGCTAGTACATAATGTAATTCTTGGGTATTGGATACTAGATTGTTGGTATGAAATGTCATACAAAGCAACAATACAAGAACTACGATGGCCTAAGTAACTAGCAAAAGAATGTGGTAACAATGCGCATCGAGAAACAAATAAATGTGTTATTGTGTTTTTCGTCGGCATAAAACCTAGCCTTCTAGATTTGTTAAGAATTTAATAACTGTTATTTTGTTCTGGTATTATGAGAGCAATGGTTGTTCAAATTATTACCGTCTTCCATAATCGATGGATAGATTATTATTATCTTGTTGGTGAAATAGACATTTATAACACTGATGCTAAAGGTCGCAAGACAAAATGAATTTCACTTATATATGACACCGCCGTTTAAGTCATATTGGAAACAAAACATGAAAGAAATTCTATATTGATAGATTTTCGAGTCAATTGTTTTTGAATTGATTGACGCTTGTGAGACTTTTCCTAAAGATGATTAAACTTTGTTCATGGGCCATGGACAGAACAAGCGACTAACTAAATGGAGATCATACATGTTGATGTATGTAGTCCATGGTGTGAAGTCGATCATGGTGTATTTTCTATTTCACCAATGACTCAAATAGATGTACGGTATATCTACTTGATGAGATAGAAGTATGAAATTGTTCAATTTATGAAGTGAAAATTGTTGTAACAAGAAAAATTCAAGTTTTTATGATTGGATCATAAAGAAGAATATTTGAGTTACAAGTTTTGCAAGCATCTAAGAGTTAGAGGAATTGTTCCATAAACTTGCATCGTGATAAACACCATAGGAGTATGGAGTTTTCGATGGATGTAATCAAACCTTGTTTGACATGGTTAGAGCAATGATTATATAAAACTACCAATATAATTTGTGGATTATGCTTTAGAGACTACCGCTTTTCACTGAATAGAGCACCATCATAATCCGCTGAAATGACACCGTACAAGTTATAGTTGTCTTTTCTTAAATTTTGGTATGCACGGCATATGTAAAATGTTTACAACCAAAATCGGATTAGTAAGTCTTTGTAGGTTGTCCCAAAGAATGTCGATGGGTATTCCTTCTACTATGAACCCAAACACATAGTGATTGTCGCTTAAAAGTAAATTTCTTATGAAGGAGTTTTTCTCGCGAAAGGTTTAAGTGGGAGGAAGATAGAACTTGATGAGGTTATTGAATCTGAGCAAGATGATCAGAGTAGCGCAGCACCAGAAAATGTTTTGGAAGCGGCAACTGCATTCATAGCTCACGCGTCTACAATATGTTGTAGTCACGGCATCGAAGTTTCTATTTAACCAAGTTGGTCGTAATCAAATAGCAAGATTTGAGGACGAGATATTATTAGATAATAGTAACCAACAATATACAAAGAAGCGGTGATGGGCCCTAACTTCGTCATATGAATTATTCTAGCAACAATTACATATTGAGATATGATAGTTGAATAAATGAAACAACGTTCCTCTACCGGAATGCACACCAAGGACATGTACCTGACACGACCCAATGGGTTTTGTTGATTCAAAGGTTGCTAGATATCTATGCAAACTTCTATGGTAGAAGTAAGCATAGCAAAGTTGGAATCTTCAATGATGAAAATGTTAAAGTGTTAATTTTATCAAGATATTTGAAGATGCTTGTATTACAAGAAAGTAAGTGGGAGCGCTCAGACATATTTCTAATACTTTATGTGGATGACATATCGTTTATTGGAAATAATGTGTTTTTCTTGATATTGTTAAGTTTTCATTAAAATTAGTTTTTGATGAAAGACTTAGGTAAAACCAGAATATTAAGCATCAATGTCTATGTAGATAGATTGAGGCATTAATATAGTTTTGCCAGAGTACATAGATGAAATATTGAATTTGTTCAATATGGAAACAATAAGAAACGGTTCTTGTTGCATGGAAGAGGTTGGAGCAAGAATCAATTGTTTTGACACTTGATGAGTGAAACCGCAAGAATGATTTTATCAATCTTGTATACCATGATATGTAGATCCAGATATGTCCGATGCTCTAAAAGGTTACGAGCATTCATATGATGATCGTTGGACAATAGTAAGAATATTCTTATGTACTTTCGAAGAACCAAGAATATATTCTGTATGTGAAAGTAACAAATGGTTCATTGCAATGTGTTACATTGGCTTTGTCACATATACAGGTAAAATTTTATCTCAATTTTAAGCTATTTGTTTGAGTTAGAAGGTGGCACAATAAGATGGAAGAAAGTTCCATGATGACTTGGATGAGTTCCAGTGTTAACATTGTGGCGGACACTGCAACAAGAACTAAGTATATAATCGCTTTAGAAGCGGCATAAAAGATGCAAAGTAGATAGTGATAATCCAACTTATTTGTGGCACTGTCGTCCAGGTCATATTGGCGTAAAATGCATAAAGAAACTCCATTTTGATGGACTTTTGGAGTCTCTTGATTTTGAATCGTTTGACACGTGCGAGCCATGCCTCATGGGTGATACGTTGCAAACGTATCTATAATTTTTGATGCTCCATGCTTGTTTTACACCAATTGCTATATGTTTTGTCTACACTTTGTGATACTTTTATGATTTATTTGGACTAACCTACTAATAGTTGCAAAAGTGCACAATGTTCTTGTTTTACACTTTGATGTGTAGGAATTACCAAGAATACAAGTGGAAACCTTATTGGAGTCAAATTGGGACTTTCCAGAAATCTGTACCAGAACTTTTTTCAAAGATGGTCATGTTACGGGTCAAAGCCGGCATCAAACGGAAAACTCTTCAAATACAAAGTTGTAGGGAATTTCACGGCGAACGTTCTGGACATAAAATTCACCTGATTCCGAGTCCGGACGGCCGAGATAAGCCCGCTCCTTTACAGACCAGGCCTGGGCCGCGCGAGCTATGTGGGAGAAGGCCCTGGTCGCCTCCTGACGACGCCCCTTCGCCTATAAGAAGCCTCGGGACGGAAAATCCTAGAGGATTCGGCAATTTTCTAGAAAGAGTTCCGCAGCTCCGCCGCCATCGCCGACGAATTTCGGGGGACAGAAGTCTCTGTTCCGGCACCCTGCCGGGACGGGGAAGTGCCCCCGGAGCCATCTCCATCGATCTCCATCGCCGTCTCCGCCGTCTCCATCGACCTCACCACCATCTCCATCAACCTTGTTGTCTCCTATGATGAGGAGGGAGTAGTTCATCCCCGGGGCTGAGGGCTCTACCGGTAGCTATGTGGTTCACCTCTCTCTCCCATGATGTGATCTTTATGTGATCGTGAGCTTTGTATCATGTTGAACAAGTAGATGTTATTATTCAGATATTATGTGTACTCTAGTGGTGTTATTAAAGTAATCTATTCCTCCTGCCATGGTGTAATGGTGACAGTGCGTGCATCATGGTGGTACTTGGTTTAGGCTATGATTGTGATCTCTTATGGATTATGAGAGTAATTATTACTATAATAGTATTGAAGTGATCTATTCCTCCTTTCATGGTGTAATGTTGACAGTGTGTGCACCGTGTTAGTACTTGGTCTAAGTTGCAATAATATCTATCTTGAGTTGTGCTTTGATTTGGATATCTCTATGAGCGGTGTTTGTCAAGTACTTGATGAACTTTAAGGGGTGCTTCTGTAGCCACTACGCAATGATTAGTATTATTCAATAGGAGAGTAATTCAGAGTACCATAGTGGAGAGAAGTTATTTATTTGTTCATTCATGTTATATTGTTGGGAGTGTGTCCACTAGTGAAAGTATGATCCCTAGGCCTTGTTTCCAAGCATTGCACACCGTTTACTTGCTATTTTGTTACTTGTTTGCTCGCAGCGATATTTATTTCACATCACATTTGCTACTTATAATCATCACTACCACTTATATTTCACTATCTCTTCGCCGAACTAGTGCACCTATACATCTGACAAGTGTATTGGGTGTGTTGGGGACACAAGAGACTTTCTGTATCGTAATTGCAGGGTTGCTTGAGAGGGATAGCTTTGACCTCTAACCTCCCTGAGTTCGATAAACCTTGGGTGATCCACTTAAGGGAAACTTGCTGCTGTTCTACAAACTTCTGCACTTGGAGGCCCAACAAGTGTCTACAAGAATAGAAGTGCGTAGACATCAAGCTCTTTTCTGGCGCCGTTGCCGGGGAGGTAAGGTAGAAGGTACTCACATCCTCCTGTGTGAGTGCTCGGAGTTATTTCCTTTAGATTCTGTAGTTACATCGTTTTGTTTCTTGTTTTTATTTTCACTAGTTAGGCTTAATGGAAAACAAAGAGTTCTTTAGTCTTTTTCCTGATTTTAGATTTGAAGAGAAAATTGAAAATCCTTTGGAGCTTATTTCGCATAGCAATGTTATTAGTACGAATGCTTTGAATACCGTTAATGCTAATGCTATAGAAAAGTCTAAGATTGGGGAAGCTGGTTTTGTTAAGTATGATATTTTTAGTCCCCCAGCTTTAGTGGAGAAGGTCTGTTCTGATAATATTTTATCTCCCATAAGTGATGTTTCTAATGATGCTTGTGCTCCTCATCCTTTTAAAATACCTACGAAGATTGTTGAACGTGTTAGGGATAACTGCTATTTAGGTGATGGAACTGTCCATCCTGGTGATCATTTGCTCTTTATACATGAATTATGCGAGTTGTTCCAGTGTGCAGGTATTTCGATGAACCAAGTTAAGAAGAAGCTATTTTCTTTATCACTGAAAGGCAGAGCTGAGGAATGGTATCGGCTGCTTGAAGATGGTCCATCTGTTGGCTGGGAGGAAATTGTACCTCTCTTTTATTCTAAATTCTATCCTCTAAGTGAGATTCATAAAGATCGTAATCAGATATATAATTTTTGGCCTCATGAGGGAGAAAGCATTGCCCAAGCGTGGGGAAGATTGAAGTTACTAATGCATAAATGTCCTATTCATGATCTTCCCCGTGATATTGTTATTAATAATTTTTATGCAAGGCTTTCAGGATATTACAAGGACTATCTAGATGCATGCTTTGATGGGTCTTTCACAAGCAAGGATGTCGACACCAAGTGGGGTCTGCTTGAAACAATTCAAAACACTATTGAAGGTTGGGATAGCGACAAAGGTAAAGGATCAGGTATGAATTATGAGTTTGATTGCATTAAGTCTTTCGCTAAAACTGCTAATTTTCAAGAACTTAGTGCTAAATATGGTCATGATCCTCAAATTATGGTTGATTGCTTTAAAGCCTTTGCTTCCCATATGAATGTTCCTAAAGGAAATGGGGATGTGTATCATGAACCTTTTAAGGACACTTGCATAGAAAGTGATATTGTTATTGATGATTGCAATAAACATGCTCAAACTTCTAAAAGTCCTATTTCTTATAAGCATGTTAATTTTTGTGGAGTACATAGACCTTGTGAACAGAGTTACAACAAGGAAGATTATTGCATCACCCACGCAAATGAAGAAACCAGCATGTGGCTCAAGGATCTAGATGTGCTTGGTGAATGGGTTTGTGAGCTTTATCCTTTTCTTTGTGAATTTTGCGGTGAAAAGGGGCACTTTAATTTTCAATGCCCAATTAATCGAATGAGTACCGCAGATTTGTATTGTGATGATAAGATTACTTTCAATCAATATGATGAGCTTACTTTGTTTCTGAATTGTGAAGAGATATCTAGAAAGATTGCTTTGGTAGACATGAATGATGTTGATCTTAATAGCACCCTTCGTGGTTGTCATCTCTATTGTGCTAAAGATTGCCTCGCAAATACTTACTTACAAGATCTTATAAAACATGATGTTTTGCCAAGCTATGATAGGACTAATAGATGTTTTGATCTTATTAATAGAGAGGAGGAATCCTCCAAAGTTTCTTCTGTTGTTTCTGTCAGCAAGCCAGATTATGTGGAGAAGATGCCTTTCCCTCCTAAAGAATATGTGGAGAAGATGCCCTTCAAGTCTCTCCCTCCTAAAGGAGAGAGTAAGAAGAAGAAGAAGAAGAAGAGGAGTAAAAGGCGAGAGGACACGGTATCTTCCCCTAAGCGTTATGATCCTGCTATAGATTATGATAATTCTGATTGGGATGATGTTCCTATGCCTATTAGTTATGTTAGTGATCATGATTGGGAAAAGCACTCTACTTTTGATATTGAAAATCTTTTTGGTACCAATTCTAAGGTTAATAATTGTTGTACCATTAGTGCTATCCATGTTCCTTCTTATGATGATATGTTTGATGAATATGCTTTGAGAAATAGCTGTTCTCTTGCTTATGATGATACTAAACCTCTAGTTTATGATGGCTATGATGATGAGTATAATATTTTCAGTTCACCTACTTTTGAGGAGAAAAATAGTTATGATTATAATATGCCTCCTGTTTTTGATGATTATGGTGATGAGAATAATTATTCTGTTGAATCTGGTCCTACTACGATTGTTCATGTGGGGAGTATTAATCCTTTTATGCATGTGGCTCATGATAGGGATGCTTTATGTGATAGTTATATTGTTAGTTCTATTCATGATGCTACTGAAAGTTATTATGAGAGAGGGAAACATGGTTTGATGGATCTCAACAATATTAAGTTTCCCCTCTTTATGTTGCAAATCTTGAAGTGGCACTTGTTTTATCTATCCATGCTTGCTACTATGTGCCTCGTTGATTTATTTTCTTACAAGATTCCTATGCATAGGAAGTGGTTCAGATATAAATGTCTTTCACATTTGCTTTTTGATGCTCTCTATTGCTTTAAGTTCCTATATGACGCCTTTGCCTCAAGCTCTTATATGGCGCCCAGATGAGCATCTTTGCAAATTACTGCGCCTAGCTCAAAGGCGTTAAAGAAAAGCACTCTTGGGAGATAACCCATTGTTTTATTTTCAGTAATTTTTCTTTTATTTGAGTCTTGGAAGTTATTACTACTGTAATAACCGCTCCTTATCTTGTTTATTTCGTTTTTGTGCCAAGAGAAGCCTCTAATTTGAGTGAGGTAAAGATTTGGGGATGTTGCTGTCCTGAAACAGTTTTTGGTGCTGCACCGTAAAAATTCGTATAAATTCTCTGTATATCTTTTGGACCTGCAATTTCTTGTGCATATGACCTAGGTTATATCCAAACTTTCATTAGTTGAACACTTTTTGATTTGAGCAACAGAAAACCCCTCAAAAAGTCGACCTTTGTCAGCTGTTCAGTTTTGACAAATTTCTGCCAATATTTGTGTTTGCCACTCGATCGCTTTCTTTTTGAGTTCTTTTGAGTATGGAACTTTTGGGGAAGTTGATAAAGTAGTATATACTTTATATGTGGTGGTTTTGTGCTGAAATCTGAACTGAAAAGGGTTGATTCATTATTATGCTTGCACTAATGTTGCTAATAGAATTGTGTTTAGTTTTGTATGAAGGAAGTTTTCAAGTGTAGGGATTGGAGAATGATGAGATGAGTTGAAGAATGGAAAAAAGCTCAAGCTTGGGGATGCCTATGCATCACCCCAAGAAATATCCAAGAAGTACAAGCGTCAAAGCTTGGGGATTCCCCCGAGGCACCCCCTTCTTCATCGGCAAAAATCAGGTCACCTTTCAAGACACTATATTTTTATTGCTTCATGCACTATGTGTTTTTCTTGGAGCGTCAGTTGTTTTAGTTTTCTTTATTAGTTTTGTTTTGTTTGCTGTAATAAATGGTTTGATCACATCATGTTGTTTTGGAGGGAGATGAACTCCGTTTTTTATTTGCCAAGAACACTCTGTTTTTCACTCTTATCATTTTAATGAGTGTTCTCTTTTTCCGCTACAGCTTTTGGTTTTCGTTTTCGCCTTGATTTGCGTTCAGATCTTGTCATATCTTTTCATCAATGTGTATTTTTTCCTCTGATCTTTATTGGTTTTCATCAAAAGATGTGTCTATAAAAATTTCAAATGGTGTTGGAAAAGAGAAAAAGCTTTGTGCAAAAAAGTGGTACAAGAAGGAGCTTGTGTAGACTGCGGCTTAGGCTTTTGCATGTCGTGCTTGATGTCTTTTTGATAGTATGCTTAGTGGTTTTGCTGTAGCATGACTTGTCTCAAATAACTGAGATTGCTTAATGAGCCTTTGAAAAAATCATGCGTTGTTTTTATTATTTGGAAGCATTATTTTGGTTTTCTCCTTGATGCTTTATTTGGGTTGACTTGGCGCATGCTCACACATGTTAGACTCTTACAAAGTCGCCAATAGCCTCTATGATCATTTAGTTTTTGACTTTTGATGCCATCTCATGCTTCTTTTAATGTCGCTTTGTCGCTTTGCATGATTATGGCCATTATTGCTCTCTTAGTTGGTCGGTCCCAGTCTTTTTCTAGCCCTCATTTTGTACTGAGTATGAGCTCTACTCGTGCATCCAACTCCTAAAAACCAAGTTTGCCAATGTGTCCACTATAAATTCCTATGCATGGTATTTGTAAGCCATTCCAAGTAAATTTTCATGTGCTACCTTTCAAAACACTTCTCATTTTGTGCCACTGTTTTTAGCTCATGGGGACGTAGTGGTCGGATTTGCTATCTTCCATATTGCTTATTCCAAAAAGAAAAAAAGAGAAAAAAGAAAGAAAAAAGGCACTCCTCCATGGAATGTGAATGTTGGTGGGCACCCGATGGAATCGGTTAGCCATGGTTTGAGAAAGGAAAAAGGTGGGGAGGAGTGCCAAGTTTATAAAAAGAGCACAAAAGTGCCAATCTCTCTCTCAAAAACTTGCTTCATTTTTGTATGGAAGATAGTAAGAACCCCATTGCCAGTCGTTGACAAAGACAACCACCTCTCAAAACCAATATTTATCTCTCTGTTTTACAAATGAAAAGCTCTAGCACATGTTTAATCACTGCTTCCCTCTGCGAAGGGCCTTTCTTTTACTTTTATGTTGAGTCACCACCTTCTATGTTTATGCACCGTCTAAGAGAGCATAGTTGTCATTCTTAGTATAATGTGCATTGTCCCAAAGTTTTCATTGATTGATTCATGATCATGGTTTCACTTGTTCTTAAATTATTTGTATCTAGTCGCCCTCTTAAACTTGAAGGTGTCCTATGCATTTATGTTTTGCTCTCTTTGAAGGACAAGCTGAAAACCATTTGTATGTTTTTCCTTATGATTTGAACATACGTTTGACGTTCGTTGTTTCATTATTCATGATCTTTTGTTTGTGTTCATTTTCATGTTTATAACATGGTTGCTAAGTTCTTATTGTCAAGATTATGTCTTTTATGCCCATGTTTTAAGTTCTTTTGATCCCAGCTCACAATGCTTACATACATGATCAAGATTGTGTAGGTGCATGTCACCTCAAAAATTATTTCTTTTGTTATCACTTACCTACTCGAGGACGAGCAGGAGTTAAGCTTGGGGATGTTGATACGTTGCAAACGTATCTATAATTTTTGATGCTCCATGCTTGTTTTACACCAATTGCTATATGTTTTGTCTACACTTTGTGATACTTTTATGATTTATTTGGACTAACCTACTAATAGTTGCAAAAGTGCACAATGTTCTTGTTTTACACTTTGATGTGTAGGAATTACCAAGAATACAAGTGGAAACCCTATTGGAGTCAAATTGGGACTTTCCAGAAATCTGTACCACAACTTTTTGAAAGATGGTCATGTTACGGGTCGAAGACGGCGTCAAACGGAAAACTCTTCAAATACAAAGTTGTAGGGAATTTCACGGCGAACGTTCTGGACATAAAATTCACCTGATTCCGAGTCCGTACGGCCGAGATAAGCCCGCTCCTTTGCAGACCAGGCCTGGGCCGCGCGAGCTATGTGGGAGAAGGCCTTGGTCGCCTCCTGACGACGCCCCTTCGCCTATAAGAAGCCTCGGGACGGAAAACCCTAGAGGAGTCGGCAATTTTCTAGAAAGAGTTCCGCAGCTCCGCCGCCATCGCCGACGAATTTCGGGGGACAGAAGTCTCTGTTCCGGCACCCTACCGGGACGGGGAAGTGCCCCCGGAGCCATCTCCATCGATCTCCATCGCCGTCTCCGCCGTCTCCATTGACCTCACCACCATCTCTATCAACCTTGTTGTCTCCTATGATGAGGAGGGAGTAGTTCATCCCCGGGGCTGAGGGCTCTACCGGTAGCTATGTGGTTCACCTCTCTCTCCCATGATGTGATCTTTATGTGATCGTGAGCTTTGTATCATGTTGAACAAGTAGATGTTATTATTCAGATATTATGTGTACTCTAGTGGTGTTATTAAAGTAATCTATTCCTCCTGCCATGGTGTAATGGTGACAGTGCGTGCATCATGGTGGTACTTGGTTTAGGCTATGATTGTGATCTCTTGTGGATTATGAGAGTAATTATTACTATAATAGTATTGAAGTGATCTATTCCTCCTTTCATGGTGTAATGTTGACAGTGTGTGCACCGTGTTAGTACTTGGTCCAAGTTGCAATAATATCTATCTTGAGTTGTGCTTTGATTTGGATATCTCTATGAGCGGTGTTTGTCAAGTACTTGATGAACTTTAAGGGGTGCTTCTGTAGCCACTACGCAATGATTAGTATTATTCAATAGGAGAGTAATTCAGAGTACCATAGTGGAGAGAAGTTATTTATTTGTTCATTCATGTTATATTGTTGGGAGTGTGTCCACTAGTGAAAGTATGATCCCTAGGCCTTGTTTCCAAGCATTGCACACCGTTTACTTGCTATTTTGTTACTTGTTTGCTCGCAGCGATATTTATTTCACATCACATTTGCTACTTATAATCATCACTACCACTTGTATTTCACTATCTCTTCGCCGAACTAGTGCACTTATACATCTGACAAGTGTATTGGGTGTGTTGGGGATACAAGAGACTTTCTGTATCGTAATTGCAGGGTTGCTTGAGAGGGATAGCTTTGACCTCTAACCTCCCTGAGTTCGATAAACCTTGGGTGATCCACTTAAGGGAAACTTGCTGCTGTTCTACAAACCTCTGCACTTGGAGGCCCAACAAGTGTCTACAAGAATAGAAGTGCGTAGACATCAATGGGCAAGATGATCAAAACCTCGTTCTCCGGTATAATGGAGCGAACAATGGACTTATTGGAAATCATACATACCGATGTGTACGGACCAATGAGTATTTTGACGCACGGTGGATATCGCTATTTTCTCACTTTTACTGATAACTTAAGTAGATATGGGAATGTCTATATAATGAAACATAAATCTGAAACATTTGAAAAGTTCAAAGAATTTCAGAATAAAGTGGAAGACCATCATAACAGGAAAATTAAATTTCTACGATCCGATCGTGGAGGTGTAGTACCAAGTGTGCTAGTACTATGTAGTTCTATTGTATGACAATCGTGACAACATAGTTTTGGCAAAGAAACGAAGGTTTCATCAGAAGACCAAGTTTATACGATGCCATCTCATACAAGATGAGTAATGCGTGCTGACGCAAAAGGAATATGCAAATACAAACGGACCTGAAAGTGTCAGACCCGTAGATAAGGTTTACCACGTGCAACACGTATGAATAACACCGGAATGCCATAGGTGTTAAAGGCGCAAGTATGACTAGATTATTGACTCTAGTGCAAGTGGGAGACTGAAGGAAATATGCCCTAGAGGCAATAATAATATTGTTATTATCATATTTCTTGTTCATGATAATGTTTATACTCCGTGCTATAATTGTATTAAGCGGAAACATTAATACTTGTGTGGTTTATGAACAACACCGTGTCCCTAGTACGCCTCTACTAGACTAGCTCATTGATTAATGATGGTTAAGGTTTCCTAACCATAGACATGAGTTGTCGATTAATAATGAGGTCATGTCATTAGGAGAATGATGTGATGGACAGACCCAAATAAAGCACAGCAATTAGATCGTGTCATTGTGTTCATCTTTGCGAAGCTTTTCCTATGTCAAGTATTGTATTCCTTAGACCATGAGATAATGCAACTCCCTGGTATCAGAAGAAAGCTTTGAGGTCATCAAACGTCATCCTATGAAAGGGTGATCATAAAGGTGTCCCTCAGGTGATCGGAAAGTACTCGTTGGGTTGCATGTATCGAGATGGAATTTGTCCCTCCCAAGTCGGAGAGATATACTTCGGGCCCACTCGGTAATTGATATCAACATCGCTTGCAAGCACGTGGTTAAGGAGTTAATCACAAAGTGATATCGGATTACGGAACGAGTAAAGTACTTGCTGTGAACGAGATTGAACTAGGTATGGCGATACCGACGATCGAATCTCGGGCAAGTAAAATATCGCGTGACGAAGGGAATACATATACGGGATTAATTGAATCCTGGCATCGTGGTTCATCCAATATGATCATCCATGAATATGTGGGAGTCAATATGGGTTTCCAGATCCCGCTGTTGATTATTGATAGAAGATCATGTCTGCATATTCTCGAACCCGTAGGGTCACACACTTAACGTGCATCGACGCTAGGATAGAATGGATAATTGGTTTATGAGTTTTTGGTCGGAGTCTCGGATGAGATCCAGGACATCACGAGAGGTTCCGGAATGGTCCAGAGAATAAGATTCATATAAAGGAAAGCAGTTTTTGGATTCCGGAATCGTTTCGGAGTTTATCGGTATTGTACCGGAAGGTTCTAGAAGGTTCCGGAGTGGGACCAACGTGGGCCCACTTGTCGGAGGCCTATGTGGGCCTAAGGGGAAGTGTCCTGGCCACTTTGGGCCAGGCGCACAAGGCCCCTAAGGCCCAGCCGGCCAGCCCTTAGGGGAAACCCTAAGGGAACCTTCCAGAAGGAGGGGGGAACTTGCCCCCCACTCTTCCCCCTAGGCCGCCGCCCTAGGACTTGGAGGAGGGGCCAAGGCAGCCGGCCAGCCCCCCATATAAGGAGGGGAAGGGGCGCAGCCTCCCTCTACTCTAACCCTAGCCGCCATCCAACTGCTGCCCCTCCACCTCTCTCTCTCTCGCGACTGTGCGTAGGCGAAGCCCTGCCGCATAAACTCTCCACCATAAGCACCACGCCGTCGTGCTGCAGATCCAATCTATCTCTCCACCATACTTGCTGGACCAAGGAAGGAGGAGACACCGCTGCACCGTACGTGTGCATCTCTCGGAGGCGCCGCCACTTGCGGCGTAGGATCGGATCGGATCGCGGGGAGGAGACGGCTAGTACGACTACATCATCCACGTTCTGTTGAACGTTTCCACTGTGCGATTTCTTCAAGGGTATGAAGATCTCATCTACCTCTCGTTGATTACATCTCCTAGATTAGATCTTGGCTTTCTTGTTCGCATCCGTAGGAAATTTTTTGATTTACTATGCTGCGAAACCCTTCAGTGGTATCAGAGCTAGATCTATGCGTAGATGTGTTTCACGAGTAGAACGCAACATGCTTGTTGTGGGCGTTGATGTTTTCTGTTGCAAACCTCTTTGTTGTGTATTTCTTATGGCGCGGCATAGTGAGATCGAAGCAGTCCAGGCCAACTTTACGCGACCTCGTTCGCGAGACCGGCTCCGCACTTGACGTGTGCTTGATCCACACATGCGGCTGGTGGATGCCAGTTTCTCTCACTATAGTAGTCATGGGATTTACAACGGATATTAGCAACCATAATATCACCATTGTGGCTTCTCGTAGGTAAGAATCGTTCTTAAATTGCTACTCCCATAAGCCACGTAAAACATGCAACAACAAAGTAGAGGCGTCTAACTTGTTTTTGCAGGGAGTGTTTTGTGATATGGTATGGCCACAAGATGTGATGTGATATATGTGATGTATGCGATGATCATGTTTTGTAATATTTCACGACTCTTATGTCGATGAGTTCACAACCGGCAGGAGCCATATGGTTGTCTTTATAATTGTGTATGACCTGCGTGTCAACTTCTTATACGCCATGTAATAGCTTTACTTTATCGCTAAGTAGTTAGCAATAGTTGTAGTTGCTATTCGTGGTGGAGGCAATCATGGTGGAGTGATGGAGATCATGCCGGCGCGCACAAGATGGAGATCGTTGCGTGGAGATTGGCTATACCATGTCACATAAAATTATATGCATGTGATGTTTATCCTTTTATGTATCTTATTATGCTTTGATCGCGATGGTAGCATTATAAGATGATTCCTCACTTAAAGATCAAGATAAAATTGTGTTCTCTCCTCGTATGCGCCGTTGCGAAAGTTCGTCGTGTTCAAGCATCTCGTGATGATCGGGTGCTATAAACTCTACGTTCACATACAACGGGTGCAAGCCAGTATTTGCACATGCAGAGATACTTGGGTTTGACTTGACGAGCCTAGCATGTACAGACATGGCCTCGGAACACACGGACCGAAAGGTCAAGCATGAGTCATATGGATGATATGATCAACATGTTGATGTTCACCATTAAAACTACATCATTCACATGATGATCGGTCTCGGTGTAGTGAATTTGGATCATGCTTCACTAAACAACTTTGAGGGATGTTGAATTTAGTGGGAGTTCATTAGTAACTTGATTAACTTGAACTAATTATCATGAACTAAATCTTGATGTATTTGCATAAGTCGTTGTAGTTTTTGGCACCGTTTCCCACCGACACTTAGCTTAATTGAGTTAAAAGAACTATAGAATTCTGGATAATCACTTTACGGACTAGTACCGTTTAGTTAGAATGTCAAGAGTAACGATTAAGTCTTATTGCAAACTTTAGCAAACCTCACTTGCTCCATGCGATTTAATAAGTTGTATTAATCTAAGAGCAATGATTCAAGTTTAGCATCTAAGATCATGTTTGCCTCCATGAGAAATTGATCTTCAAAATTGTTTGAGAATCAAAGTGATCATCGAGCTGAAAGAATTGTTTCAGAAACAAACAAGAAGTGAAAGATATTTGATATCTAAAACTTTGGTTGTTTGCAAAAATGATGAAGTATAATTTAGTAAAAGAACATATGCTCATATTGTATGACTATATGCGAAGATTGAAGATGCTAGGCATCCCGATCACCCAAAAGTTTGGGAACTAATATTATACTTGCATTCATCCTTATAAGCTATAGTAGTTTCATCATGAAAGTTGTCATGATAAGATGAATGAAAGGGTATTGGCTAAATTGTTTTTGCTATACCAAAGATACTAAAAATGGAATCTAGAAGAACGCCAATTATATGATTATGGTGATCCACCTCAATGTGCAAAGTTCAGGGCTATTAGTATTTGACTAACATCCTTTGGACCATGTGTCAAATGATTGACGCCACTATTGATGTTGATAGATTCTGTGCGCAACGTCTCTAAATTCTGTGCGCAAGGTTTCTAAGATAAAAGCTTTCTTTTCGGGATCCTCAATTTCATGAAGCTTAAGGAACATGTATTGCATAGAAGGATTAAGACTAGCAAACCTAGCTTCTAACATGTGAACTAAATGAGCAAAAGCAACTTCATAACTAGGAGCTAACTCAACCAAAGACTTTTCCTCAACTTCCTTATGCATACTAATGTGATTAAAGAACTCCTCAATGTTACTTTTGCCAATAATCGAACCACTCCCTACAGAGAGGTCCTCCAGAACGAACTCAGGGAACAACATGATAAACTAAAGTAAAGAAATAACAACTACCAAGGATTCTAATTTTTTTGGGTTTTTGATATAAAAAGCAATGCAGGTAGAATAAAATAAAGTAAAGCTAAACAAATAACAAAGTAAAGAATGTGTGTGCAAAGAACTCCCCTCGCAGAAGTCTTCTCTCTTCCCCGGCAACGGCGCCAGAAAAGAAGCTGCTACTCGTGTGATGGCGCCAGAAAAGACTGTGGTGTTTAGTTGACGTGGGAGCAGTAAGTCCTTGTGCGTGGTGATGACCAGCCCGTTGGGAACCCCAAGAGGAAGGTATGATGAGTGTAGCGGCTAGTTTTCCCTCAGTTAAGAAACCAAGGTTTATCGATCAGGAGAAGAGAGACGATGACGACTGAAGGTGTTTGTGGAACCTGCACACACACAAACAAATACTTTGTCCCCAACTTGCGATGAGGTTGTCAATCTCACCGGTTTGCTTGAAACAAAGGTTATGAGTGTATCGAGTGGAAAACAGTAGTAAAATGCGAGTAAAGTAAACAGTGCGGGAAAAGTAAACAGGTGATTGCAATATGATTAAAATAGGACCGGGGTCCACAGTTCACTAGTGGTGTCTCTCCATAGATAAAATAACATGCTGGGTAAACAAATTACAGTTGGGCAATTGATAGAATAAAGATAACGTGATATGTCAAGAAGATCACTATGAGATTCACTCTGGGCATTACAACAAAATACATAGACCGCCATCCAACTGCATCTATGACTAATAATCCACCCCCGGGGATATCATCCGAACACCCTAGAAGTATTAAGTTGCGAACAACAGATAATTGCATTAAGCAAAGTGTGTAATGTAAACAAAGCATATGCCCTTGAGCATATGAATGTTGTTTTCTCCCTAGTAGCAACAGCACATCTACCACCTTAGAGGTTTCTGTCACTCCCCCAGGTGAAATAGAGACATGAACCCACTATCGAGCATAAATACCCCCTCTTGGAGTCACTAGCAACTACTCGGCCAAGATAGCTACTAACAACGGAGAGCATGCAAGATCATAAACAACATAGAGATAACAAAAGATATAATTCAGTACAGCAACTTAATCATAAACACCAATATTCATCGGATCCCAACAAACCAACATCATAGAATTACATAACGGTGATCTCAATCATGTAGGGCAGCTCATGAGATCTAAACATGAAGCACATGGTGGAGAAGACAACCATCTAGCTACTGCTATGGACCCATAGTCCAAGGTAGACTACTCACTCATCGCTCCGGAGGCAAGCATGGCGATGAAGAAGACCTCCGGTGGCGATTCCCCTCTCCGGCAGGGTGCCGGGAAGAGCTTCTAGACCCTCCCGATCTTCGGGTCGACGGCGGCGGCGGATCGCGATGTATTCTGGAAAACTGATCGGGGCCTTAGGTTTTTCTCGTCAGGGGGGATATATAGGCGAAGGGACGATGTCAGGAGAGGGACCAGGTGTCCTCACACAGGGGTGGCGCGGCCAGGGGCCAGGCCGCGCCGCCCCCTTGTGTGGGGCCCTGGTGGCCCCCCTCCGTCAGCTCTTCGGATGTCTAGAAGCTTCCCCGTGAAATATGACTTCAGGAACTTGTTTCGTCCAATTCCGAGAATATTTCCTGTGTATCACTTCTGAAACACAAAAACGGCAGAAAACTGGAAACTGGCACTGTGGCACTTCGTTAATAGGTTAGTTCCGGAAAATGTATAAAAATGCCACTAAGTGTAACGAAACAATAGGCAAATGGTGTAAAAACAAGCATGGAGCATCAAAAATTATAGATACGTTTGAGACGTATCACAGATCCAATCTATCTCTCCACCATACTTGCTGGACCAAGGAAGGAGGAGACGTCGCTGCACCGTACGTGTGCATCTCTCGGAGGCGCCGCCACTTGCGGCGTAGGATCGGATCGGATCGCGGGGAGGAGACGGCTAGTACGACTACATCATCCACGTTCTGTTGAACATTTCCGCTGTGCGATTTCTTCAAGGGTATGAAGATCTCATCTACCTCTCGTTGATTACATCTCCTAGATTAGATCTTGGCTTTCTTGTTCGCATCCGTAGGAATTTTTTTGATTTACTATGCTGCGAAACCCTTCATTAGTAGTATCTTTTCTTATCTTCGAGTTGTAGTCTTGGTCTATGGACCAAGACTTGTGAGATTTTCGTAGGTTTTCATGTTAGCAATGATACGTTGAAGCCATTTGTCCGTTTATATCCCTGTTAGTTCTTATTTTGAACAACTTGTACAATTGCCTGTCGTGGATGTCCTCTGGTACAAGAGAAACTCTGCCGGATTTCTCCCGTGGCTTTGTATATATACCCTACCGTCTAAATTAGGATGGATAGCGATGGAAAAAAACCAATTCTCATCAACCTTTAGAACTTTGGGATGTACATACTTCCAGAAGTGGAATAGAAGCCCTACCTAAACACATAATCGAAGAATTCATACCGGATACCCTCAATTGTGTGGGTACACCGCAAACTTCTTCGAGAAACCATTAGAACAACGTCATCGTAAGACAGACCAAGACTAATAGTCTAACCATGGAGCCCAAATGGTTAGAGGACAAGACTCATGGAGACCATTAGAATAGTATAAGGGGGAGAGTAGGCTTTGAGTTTGAAAGAAGTAGACCAAAAAAGTTGGAGTAAGAAGAAAACCTGGATGAAGAAGGAGGAGTTCATGAAAGCATAAGGGTTGAAGCTGAATGAAGTACGATAAGTAAACTTTCCTAAAGTCTAGCTTTTCTCCGTAAGAAGAAAGGTGAAGGAGTTTGAAGAAGTTAACCCCGAACCACCGCTAGTATGAACCACAATTGGTAACTTTTTGA
Organism: Dactylis glomerata; assembly: GCA_007115705.1. Lineage (NCBI taxonomy): Eukaryota > Viridiplantae > Streptophyta > Magnoliopsida > Poales > Poaceae > Dactylis > Dactylis glomerata. The sequence continues at coordinate 2,965,779 of QXEO01000834.1, read as the reverse complement.
GCATAGAGGACCAAGATCAAACCTAGTAAGGTGAACCAAAACCCTAGGTTGGATAGGCTAAATGAGTCTAATCCATTCCTTGGAAGTAAATCTTTAGGTAAGCCTATGCCTTAATGGACCTCTTAAGTGTCATTATGATCTCCGTGAAACCTTATTTTATAGACCATAACTAGGCCATACATAGAAAGTCGATACCCTAGTATGGAGACCGCACCAAAACAGCTTGTAAAACTAAGTAAACTAAGGAGCCGAAGACTATTGGATTCCCCAAGAATGTTGGAAGACAACATAGGACTCATTCAAGTAACAATTGTTCAGAGCCGGAGAAAGAGGATTTAAGAGATACTCTGAACGAAGGGATATGATCTATATCCAATCAGTTGGAGAAGGAGTTGCAAGCAAGATGTTATCGATGATAAGCTCAGCCCAAACGTAAGAGAGTTCGAACTTCGAGGACGAAGTTGATTTTAAGGGGGAGAGTCTGTAACATCCCAGGATGTGAGGCTAGAAATAAAGAGAACACAGAAGTGTGCATTGCATTCATGCATAGAAAATCTGGGAAATTTTCGCGCTTTTAAATAAAATTTGTCAAAGTGATTGAAGCTTCTCTTGAGTTGATGGAACTGAAGTAGCTCATCGACTGAAGTGCGATAAACTTCAACATGACCTTTGTTAACAACCTTGTTTTGGGTAGAGATAATAACAACAATCAAAGGAGATGAATGTGAGGTAGGATTAATATGTTAACACATCATTTTAGGACCTTATAACCAATTCTACCATGATCACCATGGTATTTCTTAAACCTAAATCATTGAAGCCATTCCTAGCTTAAAGGAAGACAACACAAGTCTTACCTTGACTCTTAATCTACTTTGTTTTCATATATTGATTATCATAATCTTTCCCATCTAAATCTATTTATCTCCAGAACAAGGAGAGAGTCTATATCAAATCCAATATCATTCCTATGTCTTGAGATAGAACCATAGGATATAATTCAGAAGCTTCAGAAGAGGGAAAGACTAACCTAGTACCAAGATGATTAGAGGAGTTTACAATAGAGTTTAACTACTTAACTAATTATCCAGTACTTCTGGGTATTATATAATTCACTCTTAAAACTTGTTACCAAAATTGGTAAACCACAAGGTCTAAAGTGCATAAAAGCCACCCATTCTTATTTAAATCATAACTTATTAAATATAAGAGATATAACAAAACTAACCTCATTTACATTACATTAAATAGTTCAAACTATTTGAATAAAAATTAACTATGACCATTTTGAAACTCTTATGACCATGCCTTGGTGAAATCAAATAAAATCATTCAAAGTTTGAACATGACCTTTGCTAACTTTGGATATTTTGAGCACAACTGATAATAGGAATAAATAAGATATGACAATATGCATGATTCACAATAACATGATCATTTCAAATATGAACTTTGGAAGTTAAACTTCCAAACAATTAATACAACATCAGTTGATAACCATTCAATTGTGAATTACAATATGTATAAGAATATGAATTGATTCAGCCACAAATCCATTTAGTGCCAAATGCCACTTGGCTGTCCAAAATAAAGTTTAATAGAGGATAATCATCATGCCACCTAGGATAGTTATCCACTTCAAAATATCTTCCTATACTTGAACCCCAAGTAATGCACTTCAAAATATCTTCCTTTACTTGAACCCCAAGTAATGTTCATAGGTATCCACTGGAAAATATCTTCCTTTACTTGAACCCCAAGTAATGTTCATAGTTATCCACTTGAAAATATCTTCCTTTACTTGAACCCCAAGTAATGCTCATGCATGAGAGCTTGACAACAAGTAGCTTACTCACCAAATTAAAACAAGAGTCACCACTTGAGGTGTCAAGTTGTGGAGGGCTTCAAAATGCTATAAAAGGAACCCCATGGCATCCATTTGACACCATAGAATCATGGTATGAGATGACCAACGAATTTGGGCCTTATCATACATTAGATAGGGCCAAGAAACACCACCATCACACCAGCAACACCACCACACAATCCACCCTGCTCATGAGTTGAGCAATAGGGCAGGATTCACCACCAGCAGCACAACCACAAGAACCAAACTAGCAAGACCAAGACCAAATGGTTACTTAGTTTAATTAGGAACTAGGTCAAGCAGCTAGGAGGTGCAGGCATGCCACAAGACGCAGGTTTATCAGATTTCCCGAAGAACAAGCTTCACAAGACCACCAGGTTGGTCTAGTATGAGAGGAGAGGCGTGTACTTAGAGGGAAAAGGGAAGAACTCACCATAAGCAAGAGAAATATATGCCTCTGATCTGAAATCATCTACTAAAGACATATATATGATCCAGGGGCATATCACATACATCTAAATGATCATATGAGCACCAAGAACAAACAAGTAAATTTAGTAGGAAGCAAATCGAACCCAGAAAGTGTAGAGTAGCTATTCATACCATGCATATGTCTGTACCAAGAAATCACTATCAACTCATGCATATTATTCATGCACCTACACTTGCATAACAAAGGTTAGAACATCATCTTTAGCTGCCCATTAGTTAGTGAACACACCAATAGTTAATTGTGTGAATGCTTATATACCCTAGCATGCTAAGATAAATTAGTAAACACTCTAACACCTCACTTACACATTATATGAGATGCATTTTTGCATATAACCAAATTAACTAGATACCATATCATTTACAAGAGCATGTGTGGAATTAATTGCTAGTTTGCTAAATTAAGAAGAGCACCCCTTTCATCTAAATGAAGACCTGCATGTATGTATCTCAACCAGCAAGTATCATAGGAAATGAACTAGATCATCTAGCACTAGACCACCACCCATGACCAGATAGCATAGGGCAATGTTATCAGCAAAACCCCATAATCATATCTTATCTCTAAATCCAATAAGTGGTGTCCAAACAAGAATCTCTTACATGTCAATCAATCTTTTACACCAGTAATCAACTCTTATGGTAGAGTGCATCTTGACCCTAAACTTAACTCTCATTTATACAGATGAGGAGAAACATAAAATCAGGTATATAGGGTATACCCCTATATATGAAATCTAACATTATTATCAGTGTTATCCTATCAAGTCATTGCAAATAGATGGTTCTACAAACCAATAGTACATGTCCAAGACTTAGACCAGATTTTGAAAACTCTAATAAAAGTGTTTGAATTCATCTCTATTAAGAACTCTTTTCAAATCCTGCACAATGTGCAATGGATTATATGTGTCATGCACATATAAGATACCCTAATACAACATATTGCCCCATTAGAATATTTCCTATATTTTGTAATCAACCATAAAGTTAAATTCCTGCAGAACTAATTTGAAAATCAAATTGGAAACTCAAAATTGAAAATAGAAAATAGAAAAGAAAACAAAACAGAAAAAAGGGGAAGCTTACCTGGCCGCAGCCCAACCCAGCCGGCCCAGCTAGTCAGCCCACCCGGGGCTTGGCCTGGATACCGTTTTGGTATCCAACCGACAAGCGGGACCCACCAGGGGAGAATCCATCATCTTCCTCCATTCGGAGGAAGCAGCTCGCTGTCGAGCTCTGGCGAGTCGCCGACGCCAAGATCCACGCCACCGCCCTTGACGCCCTATATAACGACGTCCGCCGCCACCAGAAACCCTAGGAGACCACAGCCACCTCCGTCTCTCTTCTCTCACCCTCGCTCTCTCACAGGCCCGAAACCCTAACTCCGGCCAAGTCCTCTTGCCGGCGATTGAGCTCACCCGAAGGTCTGTCGTGTGTCCTCGAAGCTCCGCCTCGACGCCTAGGACCTCTAGGAAGAAGGAATCGAGCTGGAAGGCCTTCAAGCACCGGATATTTGTCGTTCCCTTTTCAGTAGAGTTCGCCGGAATCCGCGAAGCCGCGCTCATCTCCGGTCACAATCGACGTCTCTGAGCATCTCTTCAGTCGCAGGGTGAGCATACGCATCTCTGGAGCCTCTTAGTTCATCCTAGAACCCTCTATAGGCCGTGATGGCTTGGTGACCGGAGTGCACCGCCGTAGAACATCATCGCCGTCGTCACTCCGGTGACCATTAGGTCACGTCGCCACCACCAACCAGTCGCAAATCAATTCCTCGTTCGATTTTGCTAACTAAATCCACCGGGGAGGGTCTGGATCGTCGTTCCCGGTGATCACCGGCGTTGAACTGGACCCAGTCAACATGTGGACTCGGTCATGCCCTCGTGGCAGCTGACCTGGCCCATGGCCCATTGGTCAGTGACGAATGGCTAGGTTATCTGCGGGTATAAAACGTTCTCCTGTTAAATCAAAATAATAGAAAATATCAAAAACTTAGAAGAATTCATATCTGTTTCGTTTTAAATCAGAAAAATACAAATTATATACCAAAATGATCACAATAACATAATCTATCTATTTAGATTATAATCTTGCATGCTTGTGTGAAATAATTTTGAACTAAATTTGGAAACTTGTTTAAGTAGTATTTGCATTTTGAATTCAAATCCAATTATAATAATTCAAACCAAGTTTTCAAATATCAATTAAAAGTTTGACTACTTCAATATTGTTATTCCTATTAACATTTTGTTATTATTAAATATTAATCCTAAAACTTTAATATTAGGATTTTAATCCCTAAAATGATTTTTCTAAAACAAGTTTAATGTAGTAAAATTTGGAAAAAATCATAAACTTGTATCAGAATTATTTCTTAACTCTAATATTGTTATTTCAACTATTGTTTCAGTAAAAGTAAATTTAAAACTTCTAGGTCAATTTTGAATCATTAAGATTTGACTTAAATCCTAAAACTATTTTCTTAAATAATAAGAAACTAGAATAACTCTTAAATAAGCATCAACTTGAGTTTAGACTTTATTTTCAACTATAATCTATTGACTAACAGTTGTTTCATAACTGCTAACTCAATTTTAGGAATCATTTAAAATTGTGATTCAAACCCTACTAGCTAATAATAAAGGAACTTGTGTTTTATTACTCACTTCAACCTTCCTATAAAGTAAATGACCACTAAAAGATAATTTTATACTAAATGTCCATTATGAAATATGTTCTTCAAAAGTTATTCTTTTAAGAACATTTCAAGTAAGCATTTCACCAAACCATATGCTTTCTGATAACAATTGTCAAGTTAGGTTAAGATTGTTGTCAACCCTAGAACTACTTAGATATTGCTATGTGTATACCTTACTTTGACTTTGCATATCCATGATCAACCAAGTGATTGCTAATTATAAGATGCAACTTAAAAGTGTTACCTTCATGTCTTCACCATTAACCATCATTCTCTTGTAGCAAGGAATGATTATAAAACCCTAAAACAATAGCTCTTGTTAAAGTCTTATTCTTTTAATAGCACCTGATAGTGATCTAACCTAAAATGCTTAACAACCATGTTATGGTGTGATTTAAAAGTGCAACACATCATAAATAAATCACCATAACTCAATGATAACAAATCATCGGGGTTAGGTTACGCTTCGAGTGATGCATATCATATCTTATGCATATCATGCTGCAGATTTCTAACATCATCCCTACCGGATGATGATTGCTATTTCAGAATTGGGATTTCTATCGTATCGAAGACCCTGACTCGCATAATCTTACAGTCAGAAAGGCAAGTTCACTCTTGCTCATATCTCTTGATTACTTTTAGCAAATTACTTGCAAATATACCGGTGGTATTATTATTACTGCATTTAAAAGCAAAAGGTTCTGTCTTCATAAATAACATGAAGTAGTGGTTTCGACCGTAATGGTTGTTGCCCTAGGATGGTGGGCAGTGGGACCATGGTAAGAGTATGGTGGACGTCCCACTGCAACTGGAAAGTTTACCTAGGACTAATAACAAATGTCGCCAGTGATTCTAGCGCCGTAAATAATGGTCAACCATGAGATCTGGAATGGGACGGAGAAGTCAGCTGTATCTTTTCCCTCTCGCATGCCAACGGATCAGTAGCGAGGGTTGTCCTGTTCGGGCTACTATAGTGTAAAGGGGGGAAATGTGTTTCCTGCCGGTCTGCCTATAGTATAGGGGGGACAGACTAGCTAATTGATCTATGATGGATTGTAAGAGTCATCCGGGTCGGTCTACCCATATTGTATAGGAGCGGGCATCTGGGTCCGGGCTGGTCTACCTATGGGAGCGTCCATAGTGTAAAGGGGAAGGACCAGTGCGCCAATCGGTCTACATATGTGGTATAGGAGATGGATGGACTTACAAAAGGGTGGGTCTGTGGGGTCGTGGAGAAGAACGGTGATTGGCTTGGATCACAAGACTGGGCCCCACACACAAGAAGTGTGGACGAGCACTAGACTCGGATGTGCAACAAGGCTTTGATCTCTCATGGGTACAAGTGACCACCTCTGCAGAGTGTAAGAAAGTATCTGGATACTCCCTGTTCCGGGAAGGAGCTGCGAACGTGGCAGGAAATGAGCCCATCGAAGCTCTAATCAACCTGTGAAGGCTGACGGACATAGTTCTTTTGAATAAAAGCAACCTCTTGAAGAAATGTTTATGAAAACTTGCATTGCCAAACGACTCTTGGGTCTAAGGCTGTAGATGGTGCATTAAACACCTTATTCCTTATATGAACTTGCTGGGTAACGCTCGTTACTCACCCCACTCCCTCTTAACCCTTGCTTAGATTGGAGGCAACACAGGAGGCAACCTCGAGACACTAAAGATGAAGATGAAGTCCTCGACCAATGTCAGAACTATCAATGGAGTCAACGACTATGCCAAGCTTGGTGGAAAACTAGAATAGGAATAGAAGGGACCCAATTCCCTAATCCTAGAACCTACGTAGCTAGAGTAGTTCTGTAGCAAGCCAACTGCATTAGTGAAGCTCTACTTGAGTCTTCAATGTTTTATTTCTCGTTTGTAGTCGCCAGGAAAAAACCTCTACCCGTTGAGGAGGTTCTGAAGATCTTCTGTATGATGAAATTGTAATCCTATAGACATACCTTGGACCTGCGATGTTTCTGTTGTACCACTCTGATCGATGTAATATTAGTGAGACGCTGTTTCATTGGTGTTATGTCAACGACTTGCATACTACACATGCAGTGGTATGCTGGGTCACCACACACTCGTAGCACCATCGGTAGACTCCCACCTCCCATCGATAAACTAAATCTCTCCGCTACCGTCTCTTCCCCCATTCCTCATAATTACCTTGTTGCTCTTCGTGATCCCTCTTGGCGCCAAGCCATGCAGGAAGAATATGACGCTCTTCTCCAAAACCAAACCTGGACTTTTGTCCCTCCCCCTCCCGGTGCTAATATCGTAAGTGGCAAATGGATTTTTCGTTACAAATTCAATTCCGATGGATCTCTTGCTCTTCACAAGGCACGCTGGGTTGTTCGTGGTTTCACACATCAACCTGGCATTGACTTCGATGAGACTTTCAGTCCCGTCGTCAAACCTGCCACCATCCGCGTCGTTCTTTCTCTCGTTGTGTCTCAAAATTGGCCTATCCATCAATTAGACGTCAAAAACGCCTTTCTTCACGGCAATCTTTCCGAAGAAGTCTACAACCAGCAACCCTCGGGGTTCATCGATCCCTCTCGTCCCACTCACGTTTGTCGTCTCCTCAAATCCCTCTATGGTCTCAAACAGGCCCCTCGGCGAGGAAATATTATGTAAGTGAGAAAACAAAGAGAGATAAAACTATAGTCTGAAGGTTGAAGGTAGGGACCATATGCATGCAAAAATATGGTACAGTAGCTTCCTCCATGAATGAAATGTCGTAACAATGTTTAGTCAGTTACTTCGTCTCTTGAATTGCTTAGATGGTTCAAACACTAACATAAATGTTAGCATCAGTAAAATGTGACTAAGAGCTCTAATTAGCACAGCCTGGCAACATCGATGGGCCAACTAAATTATGGATAGTAGACACACCTGAAAAACAGAACAAAGACTCAAAGAGTTACAACCAGCACAGCATGGCAACATCGCAGGGTCAACTGAATTATGGACAGCAGACACACCTGAAAACAGAAGAAAATATTAGAACATACACAGGAGAAATCAGGATGATGGAGTGATGACGGGGCTGCATCTTCAGTTTAAGTCCACCTCTTCGTGTTTTCACCCATTTCGGTTTCTGCTTGCTGTGTTGGAGGGCCTATACTCCCTGTACTCGTCCTTGCATAAAGAATCTCCTCGCAATTACTCAGCTTAGAAAAATGATATATATAGCTCGTCCTGATTTTATCATGTAATGGAGATAAAACTGAAAAGCAGCAAAGCATGGTCGTCCCAATGTATTGGGTGCACCTGAAGGAGGGGTTTCAGTTCATCTTCGTCAATGACCTTCTTCTTTGTTTATCTTTCCCCCCTTAATGACCTCATTTTTTACTTCTAAGTTAGTATTAGTTTTTACATTTCCCTTTCAACTACAGTCATCTTTTTTAGCAAACCTTTCAACTATCAGTCTTGTTATCCACTACTACAAAGTTTTACTGCTGCCAAGGGAGAATGGAAAGGCAAGAACAGAGTAACTCAGTAACATGTCTGCATACGATGGAGAACTTAAATCATGTTCAAGCTAATCTTCACAGGTAATAAGATCTGGACCTCTTTTGCACTATATAAATTTATATATTCCTCTTTACATTAAAGAAAGTAACCACATGTATGCTATTGCAAAAGCCAACAAAAAAGTATGGCTAGCTACAAAATGTGCTTCTGATATGCCATTAATCAGACCAAAGACGAATCCTTTAATCACAGGCTAAAGTTGAAGCTGCATAGGCCAATATATGAAGCTTTTAATCACACTGTTTTGCTTTCTGAAGCAAAGGTTTTGCAAAATAGATAAAACCTCTTATGCTCCACGACATGGTTACATTATGCTAACCAGTGTAAATGTAGTTGTAGATTGCAATAAAATCAGATGAAAATGTGTGATTTAGATATGCACCTTGAGCTTTTAGCTGAGAAAGTTGACATATGGTACATGAACTTAGGAAAAACACAAAGAGTCAATTATGTATTAGAACAAATAACAATACTGAACCAGTAAGATTAAGTTACATATTAGAGCAAATAACGAATGAACGATAGTCTAGCCATATTCTTAGCATGTTAAACAAACACACCTACGATAGTCTAGCCAAATTCTTAGCATGTTAAACAAACACACCTTTTCTCTACTCATTGGTACCGCTGAAGGAATATTAATCTCTTGTCACAAACTGAAACATGAGGAAACCGAACCACCCATAGATGGAAGGAAGCTGCATAAAAAGCAAGAGTCAAGAACAGATACTTGAGGAGCAACAGTACGACCCGCACAAACCCAAATAATCGGTAGGCCATTATTCAACTTACTCTTCTCCACTGCGGTTTCGGCATCGTCTATCTGCAGACCAGAAGGAGAGCAGGCATGACCCGACAGCCTACCACGCCGGCCACGTGGAGAAAGAGCGGCGGCATCAACAATTCGAAGGGCGGAGATGGAAAAATTGCCGATTGCCATGGAGGAGGAGCAAAGCCGAGCGGGCCGCAAGAAGTCACCTCAACCTGATGCAAATCAAAAGACGGGCTTGATGTGTGTGGTGACGGCCATGGGGTGGAACCATTGGGGCGTTCACCTCAAGACCGGATGGAGAAGTGGATGCGCCTGAACGGCCTCTGCCAGGACGACCGGCGGCCAACCACGTTGGGAGCAGCAGCTGCGGAATCTAGCTACAGACCGAAAGAAGCGTCACCCATCTCCAGGCTGGCAGGAGAAGCAGAGGCGCCCAGACGGCCTTGTACGGGACGGGCGGCCGCCAACCACGTTGGCTAGGCGGAGCAACATCGGCGTCATCCAGCTACAGACCGGAAGAAGGGCAGAACCGTGGCGACATCCACCTCCAGAATGGCAGGAGAAGCGGAGGCGCCTGAACGTCCTTGGCCCGGACATCCGGCCACCTACCACGCCACACGAAGCCGCGGTGGTGGTGGCGACCATCCGCACATCGACAGAAGAGGCGAGCGCAATAATCCCTTGACTGGAACGCCCGGCGGCCGGCCACGGCAACCACGCGGTGCAGCAGCAGCATCCCCATCCCCATCCATCAGGAGCGAATACAGCAAAGCAACCAAATCAAATCAAATTAGGAAAAAAAGGGAGACGAAAGAAATCACAAAAAGAAAGGAAAAATACAACATAACTGATGAAAGCGTGGTAACCGGAACGATATGACAACAGAAATCGAGCCAAACATAGAAATCGTTGCCACCAAAAAGGAAAGGAAATCCTAAATTCTTGTTATCGCGCGTGCGACAAAACGACCAGCTCGTCGCACTCTGGTCGACCGCACGATGAAGAGCATCCACTCGTTTCTCCTGGCTCTCACGTGTCGTGGTCCCGCAAAACTGATTTCTTCCTACACCATCCACATCTCGACCTCTCGCATCGCCCCGACCTGCGTCTCGCTGACCCTCGCCCCGACCCATCTCCTCCCGCGCTCCAGCCGCAACCCATCCCCTGTCCCAATCTCCCCGCTCCATGCCTCCATCGATGACCCAATAAACTCCCTCCGGATCTCACATGGTGCCGCTCAGCCCTCCAACCCGTGGCCCCGTCGGTCAACCTGAGGTGCCACCGGCTCGAGCACCACCTTCGCCTCCCTGTGGTGACGGCTATGGCGCCTGGGAGCACTGGTGTGGTAGAGGCGGACGTAGCGGTGTCTCGTGCAGGAGCGAACCCCCTCCTAAACTGCTCCCCACCGTCGACGGTCGACTCCCGCGGCTGGGTGGCCATGAGAGGCCATGGAAGCGGCGGCCGACGCTCCTCACGGATAGGCGTCGCACGGCGCCTCGGTCACCATAGGAATGTAGTTGCGGGCGAGCTGACCCCCGTTTCGTACTCCTCTGCTCAGGCCATCCACCACCCGCTCGGTTAGCTGTCAAGCCTCCGGCCACTAATACGTTGCGGAGATGGGCCGCGCGGATGCCAGAAGCTAGAGGGCGGCGGTCGATGGCAAGGGGCTGGCGACGGCGAGGGAGGGGCGAGGGGCGGGGCCTGGCGCGCGAACCCGGCGAGCGAGGTCACCTGAGCGGAGGAGGAAGGGGAATACGGGCACGGTAGGCGGCAACACTGTAGCTCGGAGACCGTGGTTGCTAAATTGCCTACAAAAGTTGTCTACAGTGGTTCTTAAGTTGATTTTGGGTGTTGCTAATGGCTACCTTTGTGTAAAATTTTGGTCTACCCTTGTGAAAGTTGATAAGTTGCTTATAATTCCTCTTAAATTTCCTACCATGTTTGTAAATTTGCCTACGCTGTTATGAAGTTGCCTAGTATGTTACAAAGTTGCTTAACTGTTGTTGTGAAGTTGCTTGTCATCGTTACAAAGTTGTCTACTGCTACAATGATTTTGCCTTCCGTATGTGCAAGTTGCGTGATGGGGATGACGAGAACATGGACAGCGGCTTTGCGTGCAGGACATGAGAGTTGGAAGCTTGGAAGGGAAGTGGGCGAGGGGAGAGAGAGGGGGGCATCAACCACATGTTGTGTCAGCGACATCGTGAGCGGCCACGGGGCGTGGGCCGTGAGGTTTGTGCATGAGTGGAGACTGAGGAAGATGAATCTGAACGTGGTTGACTCGATCCTTACTGCCTCGCTCGTCTATGGATGATGTAAATTTGTCTCGTACTGTACCAAAGTTGCTTCTATGGCATCAAAGTTGTTTCTTTGTGTATTTAAGTTGTTTTTTAGCCAAGTTGTTTTGTTTATTGATGTTTGTAAAGTTGCCTATCGTTTGTTTGTGAATTGCCAACCGATGTTGATAAGTTGTCTACCGCTTTTAATAACCCGTCTCTATTAATAATTTGCCCACTTTTGCTTTAAATAAAAGTTCTTTATTACTATTTTTTAAGTTGTCTGTCGATATTTTTGTTGATATTTTTTCTGCCATTGCTGATAAGTTGCCTACTGAGTGTTTTGCGAAGTTGGCTCCCGGTTGTCTGATAAGTTGCCTACCACTATTGGAAATTTCACCTACGAGTGGTGTGAAGTTATGTACTCATATTATGAAGTTGCCTACCGCTCTGGCAAAATATCTAGAATATTGAAAAGTTGCTTCATCGTGCACCGTAGTTGCCTACCTATGTTGTAAAGTTGCCAACCGCTCTCTTGAAGTTGTCTGCAATACTAAAAAAAATGTGTGTTGTGAAGTTTCATACCCGTTGACGAGGGTTAACTCGACAAATGTCCTAGATGAAGGACTTAGGATCGGGGAGATAGGGCGTCGGATGAACTCGAAGGTAAAGTTAGTCGAAATAGGTGTATGTCGAAAGTAAACTTGGGTGTTGAACCTTGCTTGCTTTCAATCTGGCTTACACCGTCCCCTCCTGGCCCCTATATATAGGTGGCCAGGTCTCAAGGATCGGGTAGGGTCCGATACAGATTACAATATCGATATACGGTAAGAACTCGTATCTCGACTATTATTACAATTGGGCCTAGCTAAACGGGCCTCAGGGGTACCCAACTAGCGGGCTCTATTAGCTATACCCTTGTCAGTAGCCCCTGAGATTATACCAGAATTGCAGATTCGGGTCGAATCTCTAATCTTTAAATCTTCAACTCGATCAGTTCTTCGATTTCTTCATATCTTCAAAATCTTCGACTTGGTCTTTCGACTTATTTTTATGATAATATCTCGCAAGGGGTTTTGATGAACAAGCCTGACAACTCTAACGGATCAAGAGGTCAGTTAACTGCCGGAACAGATACTTGCCACCTACTTCAAATTCAATTCCCTTGGACTTGAATTCGGGATACCGGTCAAACCCATTCTTTTGCCGCATTTAGGACTTACAAAGAATAAGTCCCAGTGGTTCTCAGGGTACCCAGTGCGTCCACCAGGATTTTCTTCGCATCGTAGACACGGATACATACCAGCAGAGCGCATCCATGTGCGTATATCAGGCCACACAGGACGGGTCCCGGGGTCTTACCTTCGTGATAAACCACGTCATTCGAGTTTTGTTGCGATAATGCAACTCGAGAATCACATGTCGCAGTCAAATTTTGACTGAAAATATTCGGGTTATACAACCATAAAAAGTTGCTCCCGATGGGAGTAGCCCCCGAGGCTATAGTCGAACAAAACTTTTTTTGAGTATAGGCTCAAATATAGTGTACTACATCATCATGATTCAACTCGAAATATTTTAGCGATAACTTCGTCGGGTGCGCGTTCAGCGCTCCCGATGGTAGTAGCCCCCGAGGCTATAGTCGAATGTTTTCGGGTATAGTCTCCTAATTTGGTTTTTGCATTGTCGGCGCCACCCTTGTTTGTTCTTTTCTGTCATCTTATATTTGATAGTCACCATATTTGATACTCGTCGATTATATGCATCTGTTGAATTGATCTGTAATCTTTCGTCCTCTTCGTGACGTCAGTGGCAAAATTTAGTTATACGTCACCCTTACTGAGCGCGTACCGTTTCATGGGTAGCGCAGTAATTTTGTATTTCTCTGCCCGTTAGTGGGCTGCCGCTTCTGCTCCTTTCGCCACGTCTCAGCCCACTTTCCTTCACCGAGAAGGTATATAAAGGGATAGTGGGGATTTGTACTGTTTACCAGCTCTTTCTCTCCGCCACCGCCGCCATTGTCGATCTCTGCTTCCTGTTCCTCTCGTGCATAGCCCCCAGGCGCAGATTTGTAGATGCGCGTGAAGCACCTTGCGGCCAAGAACACCATGGCCAAGGGAAAGACAACGAACTCCACAACTAGCTGGGTGCCCTCTGCCATCGTGCAGAAGGAGGTGGAGAAGGCCAGGACGGACGGCCTCATCTCCAGCAGCGACTCCATCAAGTTCCCAAGCACCGAGAGGATCCCTCAGCCCCCAAGCGGTTATCGGGTGATGTTCCTTTCCTTCCTCTTCCGTGGACTTTCTCTTCCTGCCCACGAGTTTCTTCATGGGCTTCTTTTTGTTTATGGTGTGCAGCTTCACCAGCTCACACCTAACTCCATTCTCTATATCGCTTGCTTCGTGACTTCGTCTACAATATTGCATATCTATAGCTATACCCTTGTCACCCGTGTTGTTAAATTGCATATCTATATTGTGAAGTTGCCTAATGCTTTGAAGAAGCTGTCTACAATATTAAAAGGATTCATCGTCGTGCACAAATGTTGACTACTAGTGTTGTAAAGATGCTAAGTTACTTTTTGGTGCTATGAAGTTGCCTACTACTGTTATGAAGTTACCTACCGCTGCAATGATTCTGCAAAAACGTTACTCAAGGTTGTGAAGTAGCCTACCCTACCCAATTGTGTGCCACCTGCCAAATTATATATCCTCCAACGACATGAGCACATAGTTAGATGGATTCCAGGTGCACCTCCTTTGTTGAGCTCTAGATTTAGCACCGGAGTTCCTGAGCGTCTCTTCGGACTTCTGCGTGAGCATCGCACTGCAATTCCTCGAGCATCTCTTTAGACTTCCTCGAGGGCCGCTATGAAGTTGCCAATTGCAATAGTGAAGTTGCATAATGTTGTTAGGGATTTGTCTATCGTTGATGTGAAGTTACCTACTCTTGCAGTGAAGTTGCCTATAGTTGCGTCATAGTTGATTAGTGGTGTTGTGAAGTTGCATGTCATTTTTTGTGAAGTTGATTACGGTTGCACTAAAGTTAATTATAGTTGCTAGGATGTCATCTACCACTGTAGTGAAGTTGCCTACCGTTGCAGCAAAGATGTATGTCATTGAAGTAAAGTTGCTTACAACACTACTCTAAAGTTGATTAATATTACTTCGAAATCGACTACCACTGTAGTGAAGTTGCCTACAATGGTGGTAGGCAACTTCGCAACAACGATAGATAACTTCATTGTATGCAATTTCAGTATAGTGGTATGCACCTTTACATCATAACAATGCAATAAACTTCACAAACAACTTTAGACAATTTCGCAACCAACTAATCACTTAGCAACTTCACAACAATAGTAGGCAACTTCACAACAATGACAAGCTTCGCAACATTGGTACACTACTTCGCAAATGCAACTCCAGTCAGTTGCAGACAACTTTACTATAGCAGAGGCATTGTCGAGCATGCAACCTAGCCCTTGCCTTCAATGAGAGGTCCACATATAGAGCCCCAAGTATCAACACATCTTACATTCACCGTTTCCACCATGCTGACTTTGGTTGTTCTCTTCCTGTTTAAGCCCTTGCATCTCCTCCGATAGGCGCCTAGATAGTGAGCACGTGTTCTTTGCTTTTGGACCTAGACCTTGATAAAGAACCTCCAGCGGATCACACCCTCTGCCTTCGTCTTTGGCGTGGACGTGACGACGACTAACCGACGCCTTACAGGAGGACATGTCATCAACACTAGAGAACTCACACATCAAAACTAGATAGTTTCACTTGGATGATAGTCATCTTGATAACAGTGGTGGCAACTTCACAACAGTACTAGGAAACATCACAACAACTTTGAGCAACTTTTTAACTTCACGACATCACTAGGTAACTTCAGAACCAACGGTACCAACTTCACAACCAACAATAGACAACTTTGTATCAACGTTAGGCAACTACAATGCTACTAGGGAAAATTACAATCTACAGCCACACACATACATAATTAACCTCTATTAATGGACATGAAAAACTAATGATTGAAGTTAGGCAACATTTTTTTTGGTAAAATCGAGTAGTTACTAAAAATGTTGGGCCGAATCTAGACAGGCCTCATCTTTGCCCCTCTCTCCTTCTCACAGCCAGCCCAACTCGATGCCTATCTGCAGCCCCCCGTGGTCGTCTGCCCCAGCAAAAAAAACCTCACGTGGTCGTCTTATCCAAGCAGAACTGTGACAGAGTCGCTGATGGTCGCGAGGGGGACTGGGAGGGGGGCAAAGGTGCTTAAGGCATGCGGTGGCCTCCCCGCGTGAAAGATCATATCGAGCCCCATGTGTGGTTTTGGTAATTAATGACAATCCCTATGGACTAATGGTTGCATTGAGTTATATGTGTAGGACTTGTCCATAGACAATGCTTGAACCATTTGTTGGAGTCAAGGTTGTAAGAAGAAGATTATGTGTTGACCAAGGTGTTATTCAAGGAGTGATCCAAAGATTGGTCTTAAGGGAGTTGAGCTTATGTCAAGTGTGTCTTGAAGAATAAGATTGAGTGAGCTCTCATGTGTATCCTCAAGACACCATCATTATGGAGAAAGAAGAATTGATTCGAGGATTGATCAAGTCAAAGCGCAAGTTCAAGATGAGCAACTAGAAGAGAACATATGCTTGAAGCTTGCCATCTATATTGTGATCATGGATATGTGAAGATATGCTTAAAGAGAGTCTCTTCCATAGTAGAGTATGGGGGAGCAATCCGCAAGACTTCACCAAGCAAGCTCAATCAAGAAAAGTGGTCCAACTTGAGAAGATCAAGATCGTCTTTATCCACCTCAAGTGGAATGCTCAAGGCAAAGGTATGATATTGATAGGGTTTCTTTCTTACCGGTCTCATGGTGTTAGTTGTGAGACCGGGTTATAGGATCGGTAGCCGTACTATCAAGAGGGGCTCTCGAGTGAGTAACTTAATCGTATCGTTCGGAGAGAGCTCAAACCTTTGAATACTTGGCATCATCTTTCTTGGTTCTTATTTGGATTTTATCCATGTGAGATTCTAGAGCTTGTGGTTATTTCCATGACAAGCTCTAGCTCATCAAAAACGGATTCCGCATAAAACTCTTCTTGCATTTTTGGTGTTTGGAGGTTTTACCGGTTTGTCTTTGTAGAGAGGTCAAACCTTTCATCATTTGGTTTTATACTCCCTTGTTGGACTATGATGTTTCTATGGATGATGTTGTAGAGCTCGTTGTGGTGATTCCAACGAGCCCAAGATCATCGAAAACGGAGTCCGGATGCTCAAGTTATTGCCGTTTTCGTTTTGGTATTTCTGCTGTTTTAGTGTGGGCGGAAATAGCCGGCCCGGGGCCGGAAATAGCCGGTCAGACCGGCTTTAGCCGGTATGAGGGCCGGCTTTAGCCGGTCTGCCTAGATTTCGTCTCTGTTGCAACCCGGCTTTTTGTCCGGCTATTTCTGGCCAG
This sequence comes from Dactylis glomerata, assembly GCA_007115705.1. NCBI lineage: Eukaryota > Viridiplantae > Streptophyta > Magnoliopsida > Poales > Poaceae > Dactylis > Dactylis glomerata. Next base: position 2,948,659 of record QXEO01000834.1, on the reverse strand, counting down.
GGCCGGACTTTTCAGGCCGGCTATAGCCGGTGTTAAGTCCGGCTATAGCCGGTGTTAGTGGCTATAACGGTCAGATTTCGGAGGGGGGGGGTATAAATACCCCTTCTTCCTCCTTGGAACAGCCACGAATTGGGCTTCTCTCTCCTCCATTGTTGACTTTGCAAGCTTGCCCTCCCTCCTCCATTCCTCCCATGATTCTTGCATATTTTTGAGGGAAAAGAGAGAGGAGATCTAGATCTATATTTCCACCAATCCATTTCTCCTCTAAGTGAGGGGAACATAGAGGATCTAGATCTTGAAGTTCTTTGTGGATTTCCTTTGTTCTTCCTCTCATATCTCTCCATAGCATTAGTTGCTTTGGTGAGATTTGGGTGAGAAGGATTTGAGCACCTTGTGTGCTCTTGCCATTGCATAAGTTGCATCGGTTTGAGTTCTCCCCGGAGATTCGAGTAAGTGAAAGTTTGTGAGCTTATTTCTCTTGGGTTCTTGGAACCCTAGACGGCTTTGTGGCTTTGTGGTGCCTTTGTGGCTATTCTTGGGAGCCTCCAATTAAGTTGTGGATGCGTGCCCCAAGCTTTGTGTAAAGGCCCGGTTCCGCCTTGAGGAACCCCTTAGTGGAAGAGTGAGCTAGGCCTTTGTGGCGCAAGCTCACACCGGAGAATAGGGTGAGGCCTTTGTGGCGTTGGTTAGGCCTTTGTGGCGATACCACACCCCTCCAACGAGACGTACTCCCTTTCAAGGGAGGAACTCGGGAATACATCATCGTCTCCGCGTGCCTCGGTTATTCCTATACCCGAGCTCTTTACTTATGCACTTTACATTGTGATAGCCTTCGTGCTTGAAGTTATATATCTTGCTATCACCTTGTTACTTGTTTTGCTTAGCATAAGTTGTTGGTGCACATAGGTGAGCCTAGTTTATTTAGGTTTTGTGTGCTTGACAAAATAAACGCTAGTTTAATTCCGCTTTTGTTCAAGCTATTCGTAAAATTTAATATCGCCTATTCACCCCCCACCCCTCTAGGCGACATCTGTGTCCTTTCACCGCGGCCGTGGAGGAGGACGACAGCAAGGAAGGGAGCGGTGAGCCTTGGGTCCCTCCAGGGGCGGTGCCGCGAACGCAGGGACGATGGTGGTCTTCAATTGGGGAGGAGCAGGGGCGGCGGTAGACTCGCGCAGGCCGGGGAGGAGGAGTAGCGGCGGGGGCCTCGCTCTGGCGGGGAAGGATCAGAGGAGGCACGCGCGGCCTGAACCATCTTTGTTCCCTCTCCCGGTGCTTGCAGGGGAGGCGCCTAGGGCTAATGGGAGGTGTGGCGGTGCTCGGTGCATGGTCGCAGAGGAATAGAAGGGACAGCGCGCGAGACGAGACCACTGTGCGTCGCGCGTGGACGCAATGGAATTCGAAAGCTCTAGAGCAGCCATGGCGGTGCCTCCTCGCACGATGAGGAAGGGGGCAACCGCGAGGAGAAGCTACGGAGGGCGACGCACGCGAGAAAGATGGCGGCCGCGCCGTGCGCTGTGCGGTGGTTGGCCGGGGGCGGCCTCTGGAACTAGGTAGCAGGGGGTAGGGGCGGTGCGCTGCGCGGCCTCTGTTGGAACGAGCGCTGTGCGACGAAGGCTACATATTATCGCACGCGCGATGCCTAGACGTGCCCAAAGGAAATTCCCCATCTTCCTCCAACAATTCCTCCTCATCCGTAGCCATCTGTGGCTGTCACCACCAAATAGGAGGCGGTTCATGGCGGCGGGCACCGCCTGGCCCTCAACCGACCGAGGAGGCCATTTGGGTCCATGGCGTGGCCTACCGTCGGGCTGTAACATGGCGAGGGGACCGGACCAGGTGAAAGAGCATTTCCCGCCTAATTGATTTTGGCGTTTGTTAACAATACATTATCTATTAATGTGTGATTATGCTTTGCAGGATTTTATAATATTCTTGCACAAGATATTGGGTTTTATATGTTATATTTGACAAGTATCATTATCCAAAGGAAATTATTGAGGAAATGGTCGAAATAAGCTCCTGGAGAAGTTTCAGACAAAGTTGGGCCAGTCAGGCCGGCTTTAGCCGGTCCCCAGACCGGCTATAGCCGGACTGCACGTTTTCGAGAGGGGTCCTGCGCCTCTGGACTCAACCGGCTATTTCCGGCTAGGCCGGCTATAGCCGGTCTGAGGCCGGCTTTAGCCGGTGTGGCCGGCTTTAGCCGGACTTATCTCCGGCTATAGCCGGACTTCCTGGCCTCCAACGGTCAGATATTTTGGGGGGTATAAATACCCCCCTCTTCTTCTCCAACGGGCAGCCAGCACAAAAAGAAGAAGACCACCATTGTTGAGCTCACCAAAGCTAGTAGATCTCCTCCCTCACCCCACCAAAGCTCTTGATCTTTGGAGAATCGAAGGAGAAGGCCATCCTCTACATCCTCACCGAAGCGATTTGATTTCCCCTCTCATTTGCTTGAGGGCCCTTTGTGTCTTGGGTTCCCTTGTGTCCCAAGACCTTGTTTGTGTATTTGATATATTGCTACTTGTTGTTTCACAGCATTGTGTTGTGCTTGGGAGCCTCCAATTCGGTTGTGGATGCGTGCCCCAAGATTGTAAAGGCCGATTCCGCCTTGAGGAATCCCTTAGTGGAAAGTGAGCTAGGCCTTTGTGGCGGAAGCTTGCACCAGAGAATAGGGTGAGCCTTTGTGGCGTTGGTTAGGCCTTTGTGGCAACCACACCCCTCCAATGTAGACGTACTTCCCCTAAAAAGGAAGGAACTACGGGAATCACATCCTCGTCTCCGTGTGCTCCACTCTCGGTTACCTCTATCCTTTATTGCCTTTGTATATTGTATCTTGTGTAGCTTGCTAGTTGACATATAGGTAAATTCACCTTAGTTGCATATCTAGAGAATTTACCTTTGTGTCAAGCCTAAATCGAAAAAGAACTAAAATTTGAGTAGCACCTATTCACCCCCCCCTCTAGGTGCCCATACGATCCGTTCAATTGGTATCAGAGCCTCGGCTCTTTATTCGGGCTTAACCGCCTAAGAGTATGGACACCTCTCCGAGTGAGGGCTCGGGTCAAGTTTCCATGGGTGAGTTCAAATCTTTGGAATCATCCATGGCTTCCATGACATCTCAAGTAAGTGAGTTGCGTGAAATGATAGCGCAACTCATGCAAGCTAAAAATGCTAATGTTCCTCCACCTCCGGAAAAACCCGCTACTCCACAAGTGGAGAATGTGGGGATAGATGAGGAGGGTGCCGACAAAAATGGCGATGCTAAGTCTTCCACCAAGGCCGACGGGAAAGGTGAATACCCGCATTGGTATTCACCCGACCCGCCGGTCCCTCATCCTCATATTAACCATAGAGGAGATCCACCTAAGCTTGATGCATTAAATTTTGGTCAATGGCAATATCAAATGATCTCTCATATGCGCAGTTCTTGCATCGAGCTTTGGAGGATCGTTGAGGAAGGTTTCAAGGCCGTGGATCCACACAACATGACAAGAAGAGAGACGGTCGATAGTCAACTCAATGCTACCGCTCTCCACATGATTCAAGTCGCCGTTGGGTCCAAGGACTTGCCTCACATCCAACATTTCTCCACCGCCAAAGAAGCTTGGCAAGGACTCTCCGACGTCTTTGTCGGTAATGAGAGCATGAAGAAGACAAGATATGTGGCCTTCTCAAATCAAGCGGAAGGATTCTTCATGTTGGATGGTGAGGATCATCAAGAGATGTATAGAAGACTCAAGGCAATCGCTACCACCTTCAAGAACCTCGGTGCTCACCATATTGATGATGAGTGGATCAAGATGAAGTATATTCTTGCTCTTACTCCATATGAGCCCGCGGATGTGAAGAGTGTTCAAGGCAAGCACAACTTCAATGAGATGACCTCAAATCAAGTGATGCAAGAGATTCAAGCCTACAAGGTTGCCGCACAAAATGCGGAGGATGCTCGTGCTCGTGCCATTGGAATGCAAAGAAGCTCCAATCTTGCATTAAAGGCTAGTGTGGTTGAGAAAGAGATTCCTTCTCAAGCAAGCATTGATGCAAGGCTAGAAATGTGTCCCGAGGACATAAGACATGAGTACAATGAGCACATGGCCTTCTATGGAAAAACCTTTTGGGTTGATCCTCACAAGGCCAAAGAAGACAATCAAAGAAGAAGCAAGTCAAGTGGCTATCAAAGGAATGACAACAATGGTCAAAGGGTGAGGACATGCTACAATTGCAATGATAGATTTCATTTTGTTGCCGAGTGTCCTTATGAGAAGAGAGAAGACCATGGTGGGAAGCTCATCTTCAAAAGCAAGACCAAGTCACCATCCAAGAAGCCATTTGTGAAGAAGGGTGGACCAAAGAAGAAACAACCGAAGTTTGTGTTCTTGACTCAAGAAGAGTACTCCGCAAGTGAGAGTGATGAAGAAGAAACCACTACTAGTGAGATGGCCGCAATGGCAACCACCTCCACTTCTTCCACATCACTCTTTGAATCCCCCAATGAGGACTCTCTTGCCAAGAATGTCAAGTGCCTTATGGCCAAGTCTTCCGAGGTATCACCCACATCTTTCTCTTCCTCTAAGACAAATGATGCTTCCTTGAATGATCTTGCTAGTCTTAGAGTAAAGGAAGAAATTATTGCTTTTGATGATTATGTGTCTAGTGTAGATGGTGCTCATAAGATTCACTTTGAACGTCTATTGAGCCAATATGGTAAAACTCTTGAAAAACTAGATGAACAAATGAGGCTTGAAAGAGAATATGCTCAAGATATTGCCTCACTAACCGAGTCTCTTGAAGAAGAGCAAGAGGAACGAGCAACTCTTGAAGAGAAGCTCGATTCCATTGAGGAAGCTAATAATGAAGTTGTTTCCAAACTCATTAAAGAGCGAGATCATGCTCGTGCTAAAGTAAAAATGCTTAAAAAGGAAAAGGTTGAATTTGGTGTTGGTCATGATATACCTGTTAAGGATTTAGAAGATCTTGACAAGGCTCACAAGGCCTTGAAAAGTGAACACTCTATTCTTACCAAGTCACATGAACAACTTCAAATTCAATTGACTAAGAATAATATGCCTAGTTCTTCTACTTCTACTTGTGATCATGTAAATGTCATTGAAGAAAATGCTAGGTTGAAAGATGAGCTTGCCAAGTCCTCCATTCCCATAGGTGAGAAAAACTTGAATGACCTTTTGAGTAAGCAAAAGGCATTTGGTGATAAAACGGGGATTGGCTATGTCTCAAAGAAGAAGAAGAAGAACAACAAGAAAAAGAAGGCCAAGCCCGCTCAAGCAAAGAAGGATCCTATTGTGGGTGGCAAAGCCACTCATGATGATCATGCGGGAATTGCTAACCCTCACTATGTTTTAATTCGTGATTATTATGGTGATGTTTATGCAAAATATGTTGGTCCAAATGATGGTTATGTTGCTTGGTCTATTTGGGTTCCAAAGACCCTTGTTGCTAACAAAAGAGGACCCATTGAAAAATGGGGACCTAAAACCAAGCAATGATCTCTTGTAGGACTATGCTTCCGGTGGGTCAAAATGGGTGCTTGATAGTGGATACACAAGTCATATGACCGGAAGCAAGAAGATTATGACGGAGATGAGACCAAATGACAATCACATAACCGTCACTTATGGAGACATGTCACAATCCGAGGTATTGGGTCTTGGCAAGGTGGTGGTCGCACCGGATATTTCCCTTGTGGACGTCATGCTTGTTGAGACCCTTGGTTATAATTTACTTTCAGTTCGTGCACTTGGTAAGATGGGCTTTGCCGTCTTCATTGATAATGAAATTGTGGTACTCTTGTGGAGCAAGTCTCTAAAGGTCGCTTTCGTTGGACACATTGAAAATAACTTGTATGTGGTGGACTTTTCGGGGAAAGCCACTACAAGTGCAATGTGTTTATTTGGAAAGGCCGATGTGGGTTGGCTTTGGCATCGCCGTTTATCCCATGTCAATATGAAAACTTTGCAAAGCCTTCACAAGGGTGGCCACATACTCGGACTAAAAGAAAATGTTTCTTTTGCCAAAGATCGTGTTTGCAGGGCTTGCGTTCTAGGAAAAATGCATGATTCTCCCCACCCAAGCAAGACTATCATTTCTTCCAAGAGGATCTTGGAGCTCCTTCATGTGGATCTTTTTGGTCCTCCCTCTCATGCAAGTCTTGGTGGAAAGAAATATTGTTTGGTGATTGTTGATGACTATTCAAGATATACTTGGGTTTACTTCTTCAAGCATAAGAGTGAGACTCAACAAACCGTCATCGACTTTGCCAAGGAAGTTGAACGTCAACATGGGCAAACTATTTTGGCAATAAGAAGTGACAATGGCTCGGAGTTCAAGAACTACACCTTAAATGGATTTCTTAGTGATGAGGGGATTCGTCATCAATATTCCGCTGCATATACCCCTCAACAAAATGGTGTAGCCGAAAGGAAGAACCGGACTCTTATGGATATGGCTAGGTCCATGTTGGCGGAGTTTAAGTCTCCATACAACTTTTGGGCCGAAGCTATCTCTACGGCTTGTCATTCATCAAACCGGCTCTTCCTCCGCAAAGGCCTAAACAAGACTCCATATGAAATTCTCACCGGAAGCAAGCCCAACATCTCCTACTACCGGGTTTTCGGGTGTAAGTGTTTCTTTAAAAGAAAAGGAGTTCGTTTAGGTAAATTTGATCCAAAAGCAATAGAAGGTATTTTTGTTGGTTATGGTGCCGAATCCCACACTTATAGAGTCTTCAACAAGTCCACCGGACGTGTTGAAGAATCTTGTAGTGTGGTATTCGAAGAGAATGATAGCTCCCAAGGGGGGCGAGATGTTGTTTCTTGTGATGTAGATGATGAAATACCTCGAGAAGCCATAGGAAGAATGGGCGTGGGATTTTTCCGCCCCATTGAGGGACACCTTGTGGCCGACCGGGAAGGACTATGCTCTACTCAAGTGGAGCCTTCATCTTCACAAGCTCAACAAGCCTCTCCCAAGGAAGCAACTAATGCACCAACCGAAGAACAAGACAAGGACCTTCATGAAGAAGAAGGGGCACCACCATCCTCTCCGGTTATCTCAACCGCCCCCAATTCTTCACAAGACCAAGATCAACCTACTCATGAAGATAATAATGATCAAGGTCAATTTGATGGTCAAGACGGGGACCAAAATGATCAAGATGATCAAGAGTCTCCTCCAAGGTCTAATGAGGAGATCGAAGCCCGTCGCAAGAAAAGAGTTGAAAGAGACTTGGAACTTAAAGGTCATACCCTTGAGAGGGTTATTGGAGATTTAAGAAGCAAAGTGTCAACCCGGTGTCAATTGGCACAATTTAGCTCTCATCATGCTTATATCTCCATGGTTGAACCCAAGAAAGTATTTGAAGCACTTGAAGATCCGGATTGGTTGGACGCTATGCATGAAGAACTCAACAACTTCAAGCGCAATAATGTATGGGTGTTAGTAGAGAAGCCAAAGGAGTGCCGCAATGTGATTGGCACAAAGTGGATATTCAAGAACAAGCAAGATGAGCATGGAATTGTTGTGAGGAACAAGGCAAGATTGGTTGCTCAAGGTTTCTCTCAAGTTGAAGGCATTGACTTTGGAGAGACCTATGCTCCCGTGGCTCGTCTTGAGTCCATCCGTATCCTTCTTGCATATGCCACTCATCATAACTTTAAGTTGCAACAAATGGATGTTAAGAGTGCATTTCTTAATGGTCCATTGAAAGAGGAAGTGTATGTTAAGCAACCCCCGGGGTTTGAGGATCTCAACTTCCCTAACCATGTCTACAAACTCCATAAGGCACTCTATGGCCTTAAACAAGCCCCACGTGCGTGGTATGAGCACCTTAGGGAGTTGTTGGTAGACCGTGGGTTTGAAGTTGGGCAAATCGATCCCACTCTTTTTACTAAGAGGGTCAATGGGGAGCTTTTCATATGCCAACTATATGTTGATGATATTATCTTTGGCTCTACTAACAAAGCTTTTAATGATGAATTTTCAAAGCTTATGACCGATAGGTTCGAGATGTCTATGATGGGCGAAATGAAGTTCTTTCTTGGTTTTGAAATCAAGCAATTGAAAGAAGGGACTTTTATTTATCAAGCCAAATATGTCCAAGACATGCTCAAGAGGTTCAAGATGAAGGAACTAAATGGGGCCGCCACACCAATGGCCACAAAATGTCATCTTGAGCTTGATCCCAATGGTAAAGATGTGGATCAAAAGGTATACCGTTCTATGATCGGTTCTTTGCTTTACCTTTGCGCATCTAGACCCGATATTGTGTTGAGTGTAGGTGTGTGTGCAAGGTATCAAGCCGCTCCTAAAGAAAGCCACCTTATGGCGGTTAAGAGAATCTTTCGATATTTGGTTCATACCCCAACTTATGGGCTTTGGTATCCCAAAGGCTCGGATTTCTCTCTTTGTGGCTTCACCGATTCGGATTGGGCCGGTGACAAGGATGATAGGAAATCAACCTCTGGAGCTTGCCAATTTCTTGGTAGGTCTTTGGTGTGTTGGTCTTCTAAGAAGCAAAATTGTATATCTCTCTCCACCGCCGAAGCCGAATATATTGCCGCCGCAAGTGGATGCACTCAATTATTATGGATGAGGCAAACTTTAAAGGAATATGGTGTCAATTGTGACAAAGTGCCTCTTTTATGTGACAATGAGAGTGCTATCAAGATAGCCTACAATCCGGTGCAACATTCAAGAACCAAGCATATTGAGATCCGGAATCATTTTATTAGAGATCATGTTGCCCGTGGTGATATTGAGCTAGCATATGTAAGCACCAAGGATCAACTTGCCGACATATTCACGAAGCCCCTTGATGAAGCAAGATTTGGATATTTGAGGAATGAGCTAAATATCATTGATTCAAGGAGTGTGGCTTGAGGATCTTGCAAATACACCTATTTTCAATGCTTGTTTGGTTTAGGTGTGGGCATGGAGATAGGGGGAGTGCGGTCCTAATTAATTGGGCTATCCCTCCCCCCATGATGCCAATAGTGATAAAATTGTTCTCTTTCTATCATTTTTGTGATATATGAGCTTCAATGACGAGTATTGGTTATGGACCCAAGATATATCTTCGCGGTCCAATGCCATGACACTCATACATGGTGGCCTCGGCCACCGACCTCTTCTTTTCGAAGAGTTAATTCCTTGCAAATCTTATTTGACCTTTCATTGAGTTTTCTTGTCATTATCTCTTTCCGTGAAATGGGAAGGCACTAGCATTGGTTTTTCAAAGTTTTCTTGTGTTTTGCAATGCCAAGTGCCGAGAACCACTCCATGCGTGTTTTCTGTCCTAAGCCCACTTATCTAAAGCCAAATCATCCTCTTGTGCATGCCCAGAAATTCCAGAAATCAAAATCTCCAGTTTTGGGTCATCTAGACCGGCTATAGCCGGTCTGGTACCGGAAATAGCCGGTGTCCGGCTTTAGCCGGTCACCCCGGCTATAGCCGGCCTGGGAGCTTTCGGGCCCAACTCATTAGGCCGTGGGGGTGAGGGTTTCCTCAGTTACCCCCCACGCCTATCCTCCACTCGCTCGAGCTCCCCTCCCTAGCCGCCGCCGCCGCCGCCGCTCTTCGTCGCCCCGGTCGCCGGAGCTCCTTCTCCGGCCGGCCACTCCTCTCCGGCGCCTCTCTCTCATGGACCAGGGTACCTTCCCCCTCTCTCTCTTCTCTCTCTCTCCCTAGGTTTCTCTAGGGTTAGGGTTAGATGATTCAATGGGGCCTTGTTGTTCATCTGAGATTGTTTGGTCGTATGATTTCCTCTGCATTGCATACTTTGAAAATGTGTGACAAGTTTTGGTGGCCTACAGCTGAGATGTCGATTTTGTTCATCTGGTCCGGCTAAAGCCGGTGTCAGGCCGGCTATAGCCGGTCTGACCGGCTAAAGCCAGCCTGAGGCCGGAAATAGCCGGTGTAGATCACCTACTACTGTCATGCTTTTTTCCTTTTATGCTATTGCTCCTTGATCCTCTGGCATGCATGCTTATCCTATATGCTCTCTTCATATGTGCTGTTTGCAGGTGGCTCTCGACCCAAGAGGTCAAGATATGTTGATCCCTCACTTGCTCGCCGTCAAGAGCATCAAGATGCTCGTGTGGCAGCAGCTCTGAAAAGGAAGAGGTTGGAAGAACGCAAGAAGAAATCTCTCTTTGCCAATGTCAGTGATCTCAAGAAGCTGTCCAAGCAAGAGTACAGGGAGTTCCGTGAGCAGAAGTTCTACACCATGCCTAGAGACATTGACAGTGCTTCTTTCTATCGGTCTGAGCATCAGCGGATTTATGAGCAGATTTATGCGTCCATGAGCACAAAGGTGTGCCCCATGAAGGTCACCAATATTGCAGCTTTGTCAAGAGATGAGTACTTTGAAGATGCTCTTTGGGTCACCGAGAAGCTTGGGTTGCACAAGCTGATGGTCTTCAAGCAAGACTACAACCCGCATCTGATTCAGCAATTCTTTGCCACATTAGAGTTTGATACTCAGGATGAGGTCGGTTTCACTTGGATGACAGGTGAAGTGAGGAAGTACTCGACCATGTCTCGGTTCGGGAAGCTTTTGGGCTATAGGTTCGATGGCATTCATCGACCTAGGGGTGCCCGTTTGCATCTTGATACCACTGAGTACAACAAGGGGAAGATCCAGTGCCTGTATGGTCCAGGGGGCAAAGCAGGAGAGACTGCAAATCTCCTTCCCCTCTATGATATTTTGCTCCGGATGTTCCGTGCCAACATTGCTCCAAGTGGGGGCAACAATGATTCTATCAGAGGTGGTCTTGTCCATTTGCTCCACCATGCCCGGCTTGTCTTCGAGGCCGGAAGAGATTGTGTAGGGATGGAGCTTGATGTGATGTACTTCATCTTTATGGAGATGAAGATTGCTATGCTTGATCGGAAGATCCCTCCTTATGCTCCGTTCATCATGAGGCTCATCATTGACAGAGGCATTGAAGGAGACTTTGAGATTGAAGAAGATTTGCTTGATCAAGACTTGGAAGTGCACAAGCCCAACAAGCTCTACAAGAAGACCGCTCACTTGGTGTCTAGCACCTCAAGTGCTTATCCCTCTTCAAGTGATGTGATGGGTGGCAACATCTATGCTACCGGCTCTAGGAGGAAGAATGCGGATCCACCAAGTGGTGGAATGGCTCAAGAGATGAAGAAGCTCAAGTGGTGGCAGAGGGCTCTCTTTTGCATGAACAATGATGTGCGTCACACTCAGTACAAGGACTATGTGGACCGCAAGCACATCTCCAAGAAGCAAAGAGAGTTGGATACTCATTTGAGGGCTGTGGAGAAGGGCAAGGGAGCTAGCCATGAAGAGGAGTCCCAAGAGCAAGATATATCCGAGGACACCTTCTCATTTGGCAAGTGGAATGAGGGCTCAACCTTTGATTGGAAGGAGTTAGCCGAAGTCACCTCCAAGGGCAAGGAAGCCGTTGATGATGAGGATGAGGAAGAAGGAGATGTTGATGATGATGAAGAGGAAGAAGACGATGACCAAGAAGATGATGAAGATGATGAGGACTTTGACGATGTGGATGAGTGATCTCTTGTTGTGGTCTCCCTTTTTGGCGTCTTGATGCCAAAGGGGGAGAAGTCTCATTTGCATGTGTTCCATTTGGATTTGGTGGATTTCCATTTGGATTTGGTTGGGTCACAAGCTTTTATATCTTGCTTGCTTGTGTCCCATGGTTGAACTTATCGTCATCTACTATGTGTTGAACTATGTGCTATTATCTTGTGTAGTAGACCTTATGCTTATCGTTATTAATCCTATATGCTATATCTTGTCATATGATATGTTTGTTGAAATTATGATATATATCTTGTGCATATATGGATCACATTATAAAATCTAGGGGGAGTTCTTATTGTTGATGTGTCTTTGTATTCAAATACAAATTTAAAATAAGGCACATAGCAAGGGGGAGCTCCGTCTATATTTTATATCATTTGAAACATGCAAAATTGTGTATTGTCATCAAACACCAAAAAGGGGGAGATTGAAAGAGCATTTCCCGCCTAATTGATTTTGGCGTTTGTTAACAATACATTATCTATTAATGTGTGATTATGCTTTGCAGGATTTTATAATATTCTTGCACAAGATATTGGGTTTTATATGTTATATTTGACAAGTATCATTATCCAAAGGAAATTATTGAGGAAATGGTGGAAATAAGCTCCTGGAGAAGTTTCAGACAAAGTTGGGCCAGTCAGGCCGGCTTTAGCCGGTCCCCAGACCGGCTATAGCCGGACTGCACGTTTTCGAGAGGGGTCCTGCGCCTCTGGACTCAACCGGCTATTTGTCCGGCTATTTCCGGCTAGGCCGGATTTTTCAGGCCGGCTATAGCCGGTCTGAGGCCGGCTTTAGCCGGTGTGGCCGGCTTTAGCCGGACTTATCTCCGGCTATAGCCGGACTTCCTGGCCTCCAACGGTCAGATATTTTGGGGGGTATAAATACCCCCCTCTTCTTCTCCAACGGGCAGCCAGCACAAAAAGAAGAAGACCACCATTGTTGAGCTCACCAAAGCTAGTAGATCTCCTCCCTCACCCCACCAAAGCTCTTGATCTTTGGAGAATCGAAGGAGAAGGCCATCCTCTACATCCTCACCGAAGCGATTTGATTTCCCCTCTCATTTGCTTGAGGGCCCTTTGTGTCTTGGGTTCTCTTGTGTCCCAAGACCTTGTTTGTGTATTTGATATATTGCTACTTGTTGTTTCACAGCATTGTGTTGTGCTTGGGAGCCTCCAATTCGGTTGTGGATGCGTGCCCCAAGATTGTAAAGGCCGATTCCGCCTTGAGGAATCCCTTAGTGGAAAGTGAGCTAGGCCTTTGTGGCGGAAGCTTGCACCGGAGAATAGGGTGAGCCTTTGTGGCGTTGGTTAGGCCTTTGTGGCAACCACACCCCTCCAACGTAGACGTACTTCCCCTAAAAAGGAAGGAACTACGGGAATCACATCCTCGTCTCCGTGTGCTCCACTCTCGGTTACCTCTATCCTTTATTGCCTTTGTATATTGTATCTTGTGTAGCTTGCTAGTTGACATATAGGTAAATTCACCTTAGTTGCATATCTAGAGAATTTACCTTTGTGTCAAGCCTAAATCGAAAAAGAACTAAAATTTGAGTAGCACCTATTCACCCCCCCCCTCTAGGTGCCCATACGATCCGTTCACCAGGTGGTGGAGACCAAGCTGGGAGAGGAGGGTGTACCACCGCAGGAGCGGAAAGCCATGGTGAGTTGGCTCTGCCTCGCTTTGGCACCAGAATAGTTAAGCCATGAAAAAAGAGGGAACATAAAGTGACTATCGGGTATGTGGCTTAGAACACCGCAGGCTCATTCTCACCGGCGTCGCCATCAGCTCGCATCGATGAGATGTCGGCTGCGGGAACACGCTCTTCTCGTTAGAGACACCATTGTTGTCGTGAGGGTGTCGACGGCGGCGAAGCCGTCCAACCATGGGAACTGGCCGAAATGCTCGTGAGGTACCCACATCTCCATCCTCGCTGGCGTCGGCGTCAACACAGCTGCAGGGTCGGAAAGCCCTCCTCGACGTGACCGCTGCTCCATATTAGAGAGGAGGGATGTGGGGCAAGCGAGATAGTGGAGGTGGAGCAGGGTGAGGCAAGGAGGCCGGCAGTACTAGGTGCACGGATGATGCCGGAGTGCTCGACCGCCACGCCGCACAGAGGATTTGGAAAGGGATGAGCTTAGGAGAGAGGGAAAGAGTGAGGTCACGAGATGAGAAGAAGTGTCCGGAGAGAATACGTGTCAGCTAATAAACAAACAACGACCAACTCTATTCAGAAGAACCCATACCAGAACGTAAGACAAATCCTAACGCCTCACCGCCTAGAGGCCAAGACATAGACCGATATTTACAGGATTGACAGATAAAAAAAGCAGGGTAAATTAATGGCACTGTAGATATGCATTTACTGTAGATTTGTGTTATCTACAGTATCCAATCTGATTTGACAGCACAGATAGCTCACTAAAACAGTTAGCCTTTATATATGTAGGATTTAGGTCACCGATGTGCGTTTTTACTTTTCTCATTTTCGTGGACATCGTAGATGACAACAGATGGATATCGAGCCAACTCAACTTAACTCGTAAGTACTCGTTAATTAACGAGCTAGCTCAACTCAACTTATTAACTAAACAAGTTTTAAACCTCAACTCGGCTTGACTCAGTCAAAACTCGAGCTGGCTCAATAAACTCATTAAACTCAACAAGATCGTGAACAACATTAGCAACATAGCATGTATATCGATAATGGACAACGTTCCACAATATAAGATAAACTTTAACATTCAAATGTTGCTTAGTAGTTCACCATCCCTTAAACTAAAAGTGACACCATGAATAATTCATGATAAAAAAGATATCACATAGTTTTTGAGTGGTATAGTAGACATATTAAGAGCTAAATGAGTTTAACGAGTACTCGTAGCTCGACTCATTAAACACATTTTCTTGATGATCTAAAAATGCTAGCTTGGCTCGACTCATTAATGTCCGAGTTCGAGCTGACCTGAGCTGAGTTTTAGAGTACTCATTTAGCTCACGAGTTTCGAGTTTTATTTCCACCCCATATGGCCATACCACTTAATAAAAATAAAGAATAATCTCAAATCAAGATATAGATGAGTAATTTTTTTCATAATTTTGAAAATTTACATATTTTTTGATAAGTTTTCAAATGTTGTGTCATATCTACCTAGATCATTGTGTAAACAAAATGTATCCAGATCGTCATTGGTGGACACTGTCGTCGGTGACGATTTCCGCTGCTTATTAGTCATCTTAGAGGAGCCAAGTGGCGTAATCCCGGGCACCCGTGAAGAAGACCTCTCAGATGCAACAAAGGACTTGATTGTGTTTTAGTGTTTATCTTTAGGGTCTCGTTTTTAAAAGTTGGGCGCGTCTAGAGATCAGTCGCCTGATATCAGCCTTCTTTTCAAAAAAAAATCGTATTGTGAACAAAATTTGATCAAATTTTGAATAAAAATTGAACAAATTTCGAATTTGGAATTTTTTTTGAAATATGGAAATAGTTGGGACATAAACAAATTTTGATTTGTGAACAAAAATAGAAGTTGAATAAATTTTAATTTGAACAAAATTTGGATCTGAACAGATTACGAATTTGAATAGATTTCAAATCTGAACAAATTTAGAATGTGAACAAAAATTTAAAGTGTGAACAAAATTTGAATGTGAACAAATTTCAAATTTGAATAAAATCAAATCTCAACAAAAATTAAAAAAACAGCACGAATCTCCAAGAAAATCGGATGGCTACAACATGCGACTGATCTATTTCTAGCAAACCCGTTAAAAGTTAGGGACTGTCTTGTAAGTGTAATCGCCGCTTTGGAAATTATCGTGCGCTGTCCCTTTGCGCACACCAGCAGTCAGTCGTGGATGCTCTCAAATCTTGGATCTCCATTTTGAAACAAAACTATGTTGCTCGGTGTCAACAACACTAGGGTCCATTGATTTGAGCTGTAGAGATTGTCACACCAAAGTTTACACTGCTGCGATACATCGAACCGTTACAGCTGCAGAGCGATCTCCTGCGATACGTCCTCTGCACATATGCTACCCGGGATCTTGATTCTACCTAGAACTTCTACTTGTCGAACGTTCACCTAAGCTCTAGTCCCAGCTCCCGCTGAGCAGCGGCTTCACGTCGGCCACCTCGCCGAACATCTTCACCAGGTCCGAGCACCCCGCGCCGGCACGGCCCTCCTCGCCATCCTCACCACCCCCGCGCTCTGCTTCATTCTCCGTCTCGGTGCGCAGCTCCAGGCCCAGCTCCTCCTCCACGTCGTCGGACGCCGAGATGAGCAGCAGCTCGCAGCCCTCGTAGTTGAGCAGGTCCGGCGGGTCGGCCGGCGCGTAGCGGTTGCTCCCGAACCGCCCCTGCAGGTGCTCCGGGAACGCCGCCTTGCGCTTCCCCTGCAGCCCGCCGAACCCGCCTGTTAGAATAAGCCTGTCGTTCAGTCTAGGTGTTAGTTTCTTCAGTTATATCGTCAGTTAGCTGAATAAGCAGGTCAGCTTGCGGAGTCTGTTCCGAGGCTGATCGAGTAGCTGCTCGTGTCTGACTTGCGCCGTGGGATGGCACGGATCACGTAGGTCACACGACTTAGTCATGGAGCATGTTTAGGTGATCGTGGGATGGCGCGATCGTGTTGCCTGGTCATGCCCCTCTTCTAGGATCGATGGTTAAGCCTGTAACCGAAGCCTCTGAATAAAAGGGTGAAAAACAGAAAAGCAGCAAGTCATTGTGCGCTGCGCAAAATCTCTGTGTCCATCATCTCGCGTGTGTGTGTTTTAGTTTCAGCGCCTACATTTGGCATCAGAGCCACGGTTGCGTTGTTCTCCGGTCACCATGGCCGGAAGCAAGAAGCCTGCCGAAGCGGCGGCTGCTGGGAAGAAAACCGACGACACGACGGAGCAGGTGGGGGGGGTCTCACGGAGGATCACTGTCAAGGTCTCCCTCACGCACGCCGCAGACACGGAGCCGCGGGCGCAGTCTGGCGAGGCGGGGCGGCAACGACATCGTCGTCCACGAGCGCGTGATCCGGGAGGCACCTGGCGGGAGCGGCGCGCAGATCGTCTACCCAAAGCTAACGACCACCAATTACATTGAGTGGGCGTTGGTGATGAAGATCAATCTCCGCGCACAAGGGCTCTGGGAGGCTGTGTGCGGGGAAGGGGAACCAAGCGAGCGGGAGGACATGGCGGCTCTGGCCGCCCTGCTCCGCGCGGTACCAGCGGAGATGGTGCCAGTGCTCGCGAACAAGGACTCGTCGAACGAGGCCTGGGAGGCGATCAAGCTGATGAGGATGGGAGTGAGCCGCGCACGTGAAGCAACGGCGCAACGTCTGCGCAAGGAGTTCGAGGTGATCGCCTTCAAGGAAGGAGAAACACTCGACGGCTTCGGCATGCGGATCACCACCCTCGCCAACAATCTTCGATCGCTCGGAGACACCGTCGAAGAGGTAAAGATCGTTCAGAAATTCCTTCGTGAAGTTCCTCCTCAATACGCGCAGATCGCGTGTTCAATCGAGACCCTTCTCGATCTGAACGGCATGTCCGTGGAAGAGCTCATCGGACGCCTGCGATCGTCCGCGCAACGGTGCGCTGTCGGCGTCACTGAAAACGCCGATGGACAACTACTGCTCACGGAGGAGCAGTGGGACGCGCGGAAGAAGGATCGTGGACAAAGCTCCGGCGGCGACACCAAGGCTCGCCAGGGCAAGAAGAAGGGCGCGCCTCGCGGGGCGGACGCCCGCAACGGCGGCGGCAGCCGCAGCGGCACGCGCGACATGTCGACGGTGAAGTGTTACAACTGTAACAAATATGGACACTTCTCGCGTGACTGCACCGAGCCTCGCAAGGAACGCAAGGAGAAGGCGAACCTGGCTCGGGACAACGACGGCGAGGAGGAGCAATCCCTGCTTCTCGCCACGGTGACAGACGTCACTGTCGCATCGGAGCGCAACGTCGAGCACGTCCTCCTGAACGAGGAGCGCTCTCAAGCACGAGCTGTCAAGGACGGCAACCGCTGCGACACCTCCTGGTACCTGGACAGTGGGGCGTCGAACCACATGTCTGGGCGCCGTGAGATCTTCTCCGAGCTCGACATCGGCACGAAAGGCTCGGTGAAGCTCGGCGACGGAACGGAGGTGCTGATCGAAGGGAAGGGCACGATCGTCTTCGAATGCCGGAATGGTGAGCATCTGACACTGACTCAGGTGTACTATATTCCTCGTTTGCGCAGCAACATCCTCAGCCTGGGGCAAATGGACGAGATGGGCTGCGACACTCGCATCCGGCATGGGTGGCTGCGTATGCGCGACGCCGACGATCGTCTGCTGGCTTGCGTGAAGAGGAACCATGGGCGGTTGTACGTGCTGCATCTGACGTCGGCACGGCCAGTGTGCCTGCTGGCGAACGGCACCGACCCGGCATGGCTGTGGCACGCACGCTACGGCCACCTCAACTTTCGCGCGCTGCGAGAGCTAGCACGTCTGGGCATGGCGAGCGGGATCCCGCTGCTCGAACGCCTGGAGCAGGTGTGCGACGGCTGCACACTTGGCAAGCAGCATCGGCTGCCGTTCCCGCACGCCTCATCATACCGTGCGGAGGAGAACCTCGAGCTCGTGCACACTGACCTGTGTGGGCCGATCTCGCCGGCGACGGAGGGCGGCAACAACTACTTCTTGTTGGTCGTCGACGATCACTCCCGTTACATGTGGCTGGAGGTGATCAAGTCCAAGGCCGACGCGTTCCAGCGCTTCAAGAAGATCAAGGCACTGGCCGAGGCCCAGTCGGGACGTCGCTTGCTGGCGTTTCGGTCGGATCGCGGTGGCGAGTTTAACTCGACCGCGTTTCGACAGTTCTGCGACGACGGTGGCATCACGCACTACACCACCGCACCGTACACTCCACAGCAGAACGGAGTTGTCGAGAGGCGCAACCAGACGACGGTGGAGATGGCGCGCTGCTTGCTGAAAAGCATGGCGGTGCCAGCCACGTTCTGGGGAGAAGCTGTCAAGACAGCAGTTTACCTGCTGAACCGGGCGCCCACACGCAGCGTCGACGGCATGACGCCGTATGAGGCGTGGCACGGCAAGAAGCCGTCCGTGCACCATCTGCGCACCTTTGGGTGCGTAGCTCATGTCAAGCGCGTCGGCCCTGGCATCGACAAGCTCGCCGACAGATCGACGCCGATGATCTTCGTCGGCTACGAGGAGGGTTCCAAGGCCTACAGGGTCTATGATCCTGCGACAAAGAAGGTACGTATTTCTCGAGATGTAAAATTCGAGGAACAGAGAAAGTGGGACTGGACTGCAGCAGCGAGCGACAGCACGCCGAACACTGACGAGCCACTGGTGGTCCTGTTCCCGGAGGAGCACACTGAAGACATCAGCACTGGGGTCGCCCAAAACATGTCTCCGGTGAGTTTTGCTACCCCAGCACACTCACCTGGAACTGTGTCATCAAGCTCGTCAGGATCGGCATCCACGACGACACCGGCGTATGCGACACGCACGGTGATCTCGCCAGTACAGACCACGCCTTCACATGGAGTCGAGGATGACTGGGCTTCACCACCCAGCAACGACCACGAGCGTCATGATCTGCAACACACGCCGCCGCACTATCGCAAGATGGCGCACATCTTTGCTGACCTTGACAAGCAGCAAGATGAGCAGGACGGCATGTGTCTTCTAGCTGCAGAAGAACCAGCTAGTGTGGAGGAGGCCTTGGAGGAACCAAGCTGGAAACAGGCCATGGACGCAGAGCTCGACGCGATCCGTGGAAATGGAACATGGGAGCACGCCGCGCTTCCACCAGGACACCGAGCCATCGGGCTCAAATGGGTCTTCAAGGTGAAGAAGGACCCTGCAGGCAATGTCGTCAAGTACAAAGCACGTCTCGTGGCGAAGGGATACGCGCAACGGCAAGGCGTGGACTACGACGAAGTGTTCGCGCCGGTGGCACGCATGGAAACTGTGCGTTTGCTGCTCGCGCTCGCTGCACATCATGGATGGCCAGTTCATCACATGGACGTCAAGAGCGCCTTCCTGAACGGAGAGCTGCGGGAGGAGGTGTATGTTCATCAACCTCCAGGCTACGTCGACGACAACCATCAGGGCGCCGTCCTGCGCCTGCACAAGGCGCTCTACGGGCTACGACAGGCACCGAGAGCCTGGAACGCGAAGCTAGACGCGTCTCTCGTGTCGCTGGGCTTCGAGCGAAGCCCCCTCGAGCATGCGGTGTACAGGAGAAACACCGGCGGCTCGACACTCATCGTCGGCGTGTACGTGGACGACCTGGTGATCACCGGGTCAGGCGACAACGAGCTCAGGGCGTTCAAGGACGAGATGAAGCATCTGTTCGCCATGAGCGATCTAGGACTTCTCTCTTACTACCTCGGCATTGAGGTGGCTCAGAGTGATGACTGCATTACTCTTAGCCAGAGCGCCTACGTCGCCAAGATACTGCAAGCAGCTGGCATGGCTGGATGCAACGCCATGCACACACCGATGGAGAGCAGGCTCAAGCTGGGCAAAGCAAATCCCGAGGAAGTCAAGGACGCCACGCTCTACCGCAGCATCGTCGGAAGCCTCCGCTACCTCTGCAACACCCGCCCCGACATCACGTTCGCCGTGGGCATGGTTAGCAGGCACCTGGAGGCACCGGCGGCACCGCACTGGGCTGCGGTGAAGCAAATTCTCCGCTACATTCGCGGAACGGCAGAGCTCGGCTGCTGCTACAAGCGTGGATCGGGAGCTCTAACACTGACAGGGTTCAGTGACAGTGATTATGCAGGGGATTCAGATGATCGCAAGAGCACGTCAGGAATCGTCTTCTTCCTAGGCTCTAGTGCCATCACCTGGACCTCGCAGAAGCAGAAGTCCATCGCGTTATCCTCATGCGAGGCAGAATACGTGGCGGCATCAGCGGCAGCCTGCCAGGGCGTATGGCTGCGAAATCTGCTGGGTGAGCTCGTCGGCGATGCACCATTGAAGGTAAAGCTTCGAGTTGACAACATGTCAGCAATCGCATTGAGCAAGAATCCAGTGTACCATGAACGGACCAAGCACATTGACGTGAAGCATCACTACATTCGTGAATGTGTTGAAGATGGCAAGGTGGAGGTCGATCACGTCTGTACTGACGATCAACTTGCCGACATTCTTACCAAGGCGCTGGGCCGTGTCAAGTTCATCGAGATGAGGCAGAAGCTCGGCGTCATGGAGGTACATTCTGACCGTCAGGCTTAGGAGGAGAATGTTAGAATAAGCCTGTCGTTCAGTCTAGGTGTTAGTTTCTTCAGTTATATCGTCAGTTAGCTGAATAAGCAGGTCAGCTTGCGGAGTCTGTTCCGAGGCTGATCGAGTAGCTGCTCGTGTCTGACTTGCGCCGTGGGATGGCACGGATCACGTAGGTCACACGACTTAGTCATGGAGCATGTTTAGGTGATCGTGGGATGGCGCGATCGTGTTGCCTGGTCATGCCCCTCTTCTAGGATCGATGGTTAAGCCTGTAACCGAAGCCTCTGAATAAAAGGGTGAAAAACAGAAAAGCAGCAAGTCATTGTGCGCTGCGCAAAATCTCTGTGTCCATCATCTCGCGTGTGTGTGTTTTAGTTTCAGCGCCTACACCGCCGCCTCCGCCTCTCCCACCGCCGCCCTGCTCCGGGTTCTTGATCTGCACAAGGAACGACGCCTCCGGCTCCACGTTCATGGCCTCCTGCGGCTCGCCGACGCCGTCCTCGCCGCCACCTCCCGCGTTAGGCAACGGGAGCTCGAGCTTGTAGACGAGGTGGGTGTGCGCGCGACCGCCGCGGCCGCCGGGGGCGTCGTGCTTGACGATGCGGTACACGCCCTCGCCCAGCGCCCTCGCCGCCTGCCTGTGGCGCTTGCCGCGCGCCTTGGTCTCGTACTCCTCGCCCTTGAGGGCGTCCTTGATGTCCTCGACGTCGGTGGTGACGAGGTCCACGTAGCCCCAGTAGGGCCGGCCGTGCTTCGCCGGGTCCGGCAGGCTCTTCTTCCCCATCACGATCAGGCGGAGCAGCGGCCGCTCCTCCACGTTCACCTCCTGCAAAGAATCAACATCAGTGAACTGTCTGATAGTAGTTTGGAGAGCTTGGAAGGATATTTCGTTGTGTACCTCCTTGCCGTGGCCGCCTTCGTCGCCACCCCCGCCGCCACTTCCCTGACCATCTCCGCCGTGCCGCGTCTTCCTCTTCTTGCCCTCCTTGCCGGAGTCCGGCGCCTGCTTCTCCTCGACGGCGCGCTCGGGGACGGACTCCGGGCGCAGGACGACGTACATCCGCTGCACGTCGTCGGGGCCGTGCGCCTCCTCCTTGTCCACCTTGGGACGGTAGAAGAAGAACACCTCGCCCTTCTCCTGCACGCACGCACAGTTTACACTAATCAATCACCATTGTCACCGCCCAAAGCTTTCACCGGCGATCTTAATTTCAGGCCAAACCAAATTACAGGGGACTGATTGACTGACGAACCTGGATCTCCAGCTTCGGGTCCGGCCTGGTCTTCACCTCCGTGCCTTGCCCCATGGTGGCAAGATCGATCTCAAAGCTGGCTTAGCTCAGTTGCTCAAGGTTGCAGCTGACTACCGTTAGGATTCAGCTAGTTTCTGGTGCTGGAATGAAGTTCGATTGGGTGGTGATGGCGCCGACCGCCCGTACATAAAGTACGGAGGTGGCCATGGATGCTTGCAGGTTTGCCAACGCGTGTGCGGGTACGTGGGAGCCGGAAGCGTCTGGTTCCGACACCGTGTGTCGTGGCGACGAGGAGGTCGGCCGGCACGTGCGGCGTGCGAAGTGTCCCGGTGAGAACTAGGCGCGTGTGGCGCCAAGTGACACCGTTTAAATCTGCAAAAGGTTCCAATGGCGGAAAAAATGCCATTGAACCCGGTGGACATAGCAGTCAGCGGTGCAATGGATAGTTCTTTACTTTTCTGTGACGAATAGGCGGTGAATAACTTGGAATATTTTTTAGAAGGAAAAAAAAGTAAAAAGATGATGTGTGGCTGCTGGGATTCGAGCCCAGGTCTCCACGGCCACAACGTGGAATTCTCACCACTAAACTACAGCCACTTTCTTGTTTACTTTCTTACAACATGTTTACTATTCTTTCCCTCCACAGTCGGCTCTATAGCTGCAACGCATCCAGCTGCTCGTTTAGTTCATTCAAGATTCTTATCATGATCTTCGGACGATTACTACGGAAATTCCAAACCCAAAATTAAAAGAGAGCTCTCTTGACATCGTTGATCATATTGTTTCGTTATTGATGCGAGGGAACGATCACATGCACCACATGCACTCAATCTATCACTTACTCCATTCGTTCACTATAAAACCTTTTAGTTTTTTTAGATTTACTTATTTTGGTTCATATCTAGACTACTTTTAGTGTAAATTTATTTATTTTAATATGTATCTTGACAACTTTGAAACATCTAAAATATCTTATATTAATAAATGGAGGGAGTATATTGCAATGGAACCGCCAATCAGTAATTAATCCAGCAACCCAAACATGTACATGTCTCATGCTGCCAAAGCTAGAACTAGTCAGAAGTGTTTTAGCCAACATACCTTCTTAATTTTTTTTAACATGAGCATGTCTAAAATGTTGCACAAGTTTTTTTGCTACCCGCCGCAAGTTTTTTATAGATTCACATAACAATGGTGCAAAACGATGTCGCATTTTTCTAAAAATGCTAGGTAACACAGCAAAATATTACATCCGTAACATGATTTTTGCAGCAGTGAACTATGGCCCACCCTACCACCCATGAATATAAGTCACTGATGCTACAATCGGTTGATTCATAGCGTTCACCAAAAAAATCGCCAAGATGGTAATAAGCTTTAGAAGCAAATTATTGATCATAAGTACAACGTCCATAGCCCAAATATCTTTGCTATCCGTATTTCTTCCTTCTAAAAATGACTCAATGAGTCCTCTAGGATGCCAATGCTCAAGGCAAAATATAACAGAGAAGTAATTTCTAGGAGGAACAGTGTTTTTTTGGGAGACTTTAGCCTAGCACTCGATACTAGGATATTTATATACATGCTAATGAGTAGAATGTTACAATCGCTCACAATTGGGATGGTGATCAACTTAGTCTCTTCTAGAATGTTATAATTGTATTTAAATTTAAAGTACAATCACATCAGCATAGTTATAGCCATTTTCATGTTAAGCAAGATTTTCGTGTCAAAACTCCAGTAGCGATATTCTCGACGAGCTTCTTGATGTTTGTCTCCCAAGGAATTAGTCATCTACATCTTGTGTGCAATATACTCATAAGTTTACTGCAGGTAGAAACATGCATATACATCAAATATATAGATGGTATTTTTTTAAAATGATGATTTTCTTATGGTTTACAACCTTTCGAGCCAATTCTATCGTTTAGAGTTCATATGATAGAAATCAATGCATAAAAGTGCTACTACTACCTCTGGCCCAAAACACAAGGCGTTAGCCTAAAACATCTTTTGTTTCAGGATAGAGGTACTAGAAAATAACAATAAAGAAAAATACGGATAAACGAGGGTTAACTATGAATTTGAGAAGCAAAAGTACCCTAGAAATAAGTTTTATGTGGAACCTGTAAACTTAGTTTTTTTTTGTAAAGTTCTTGTCCTGCCATGTGAATAGCTTTTTTCTTTTTCTTTTGAGGGGTATGGGAATAGCTAAGGTAATTGCGAAAAGCTGTCCCTTTTCATTTCACGTTTTTTCAGGAATCCCATCCTGGCGCAAACTAGGCCCCAAGGCCCGTTCGCCCGTTCCGGGCCTGCGCCCGCCGGCTCGCTGACACCGGCTAGGGCTCGTGCTTAGTCGCCGGCAGTGGCGACGCGTGTGTGGAGAGCGGCGGCGACGAGCGTCGCGGCTGGCTCGGCCGGCGTGTGCTAGCAGCCGCCGGCGGCGGCGGCGGCGGCTGCAGCGAGTTCGAGTTTGTGGTGGCGCGCACGTGCTGGTAGGCGGCGGTGCGCGCGCGGGGGTTTGGGAGGTCGCGACGGCGGCTTGTTTGTTCCCGCGGCGGTGGTGGTTACGCACGACGGCGGCGACGACTTGCTGGTCGGCGGCGTCATGCTGCTGGTAGGCTCGAGGGAGATGGAGTCGAGCTCTGAAAAGCCTGTCATGGCCACCCTCTCCGCCGAAGCCTCGATGCCCAATGTCCACATGACCAGGCTGCAATAGTGTAATATGTGTAAGCTCATTGATCCCTTTTGTTTACAACTGGAAATATTGGTGAAATTAAAGTCTGTTAAAATGGAATGATTGAAAGACCGGAAGTGTTCGTGTTTGTTGTTCTTGTACAGGCTATTGAAGAGAACAAACCAATTTCTGACCTGAGACCGGAAGTGTTCCCCGTTCGCTGCTCTTATATAGCCTATTAAAGAGAACAACACAATTTCTGATCTGATTCCTGGTAGCATATGAAGTTTGGAGCATCGCGACTTCTGGCGATCTCTCCACTTTCAGTTGGTTATCTCAAAGAACCTCAAGTATCTGTAAGATTTATTTTCCCTGGTTCTTGATCAAGGGGCCTTCTTGCTGTATATAACATTTCATTTTTAATTAATTATGTTGTTTTGATGCTATTGGAATTGAACAACTTATTTAGAGTTAGTGACCTTGCTGTCGCGCATGTTCTGTCCGTCTATTTATTAATTTATTTTCCATCTGTATATTTGCAACAGACGACTTGAGGAGCTGTTTCATAAATATCTTTCATTTAACAATCTGATCGGTCCCTTACTAGATTTCTGCAAGAATTGTAAAGTAGGTCGTCTGTACAATCCCCTACTGTTTCGCTTATTCAATTTTGGCTTAACGCCTTTCACTAGATGGTCAGTTGGTCACTCATACTCTGGTTTCTACATTATGGTTGCTACTCTTTTGAACAATGCTGCTGTGAATTCAATAATTGCAATCCCAAGCCTGGAGATAATTGCTCTACTGTGTCGTGTGACTCACTTTCTTAGAAAGATGCAGAATTTTGACATGATGTTGATTAATTACGTTGCTACTTGCTAATAAGCACCAGTACGTGCATGTGCTGCTCTTGAAAAGTTAAGCGTTCACATCAACATGAGATAGCAAGTGGGGTGGTGTGCAGAGAATGTCATGGGGACAACTTGGGTAGGATCAGCTCATTAGGTGAGATCATAGGATCAGCTGATAAAAATCATATCTCTAAATGTATTTCGAATTTTGAAGCAGCAATTTTTTGGTGTTGCATATATAACACAGACGTATGTTGTCAATTTTTTTTTAGAATATTTGAACATGTTCCTTGTATTAAAAAAATTGATCTCATAGATCCTATCTAAAGCCAGATCCTATCCAAGTTGTCCCCAGAATGTCACCAACATGAGATCTAAAGTGAATTGTAGTAGTAAATATTCGGAATGGCAAGTGTTCCACACTAGCAAGGGATAGAAAATGGAATGTGAACATCAGTCACCAAAGTCAAGTATTCACACTACTAATAAGATAAGAGCAGTCACCAAAAGGTGTGTCCAAGAGCACTAGAAGTTGAGTACTGTCCAAGTGATAAGCATGATCTAAGAGCAACAGTCCAGTGTAAATGCGTAATCCATACGATTCTTTTCATATATAGTGTTCCAGTTGTTTACCCCGGTACGTGCAAGTGGGGTTGTGTGGCTCATTCGTATTATCTGGACTTCAGTAATGATGCTATGTCATTAAACATTTTTCAGGTGCGGTCACAATAATGGAGCATCTGCTTTCACTCACACGCAATGGGCATGCTATCCCCATCCACCCGTTCAATTATGCAGCTTCAGCATCTATCATGGACCCATCCTCACATTGTAAATCTGTACTTTATCTTTGGTATTCATCTGAACCGCTGCTCAGAAAGGAGCCATTGCTCACAACAAACCGATTAAGAGATCGAGCAGAAGGCAACCATGGATCTCGCCTTGGGTGCCATGGGCTCCCTCCTACCCAAGCTGGGCGAGCTCCTCAGCGAGGAGTACAAGATGCAGACTAGTCTGAAGCGAGACGTCGAAGCTTTCTCCCGCGAACTGGGGAGCATGCGCGCTGCCCTCCGGAGGGTGGCGGAGGTGCCGCGTGAACAGCTCGATGAGGAGGTCAAGCTCTGGGCCGGCGACGTCCGGGAGCTGTCGTACGACACGGAGGACGTCGTTGACTCCCTCCTCGTGCGCGTCAAGGGCTGCAAGCACGACGCCGACGTGGACGGCTTCAAAGAGCTCATGAGCAAGATGTCAAACTTGTTCAAGAGAGGCAAGGCTCGCCGCCAGATCGCGATGGCGATCAAGGACATCAAGGAGCAGGTCCAGGATGTGGCCGCGAGGCATGAGAAGTATAAAGCTGATGGTGTTTTTACTAATCTAGCTGCAGCCACAAGAATCACCGCCGTTGACCCTCTCCTGGTGGCTCTGTACGAAGACAAGCAAAGAATTGTTGGGATTGAAAATGCAAGGGACGACCTTATTGAGAAGCTCTGTTTGACTGACGATGTATCAAAGCAACCCAAGATACTCTCCATTGTTGGATTTGGGGGACTAGGGAAGACAACTCTTGCCAAAGCCATCTATGATAAGGTTAAATCAGATTTTGATTGTACAGCTTTTGTGTCGGTATCTTGGAATCCTGACCTACAGAAAGTTTTCAAAGACATTCTCTTTGAAGTTGACAAGAAAATATATACGAGTGTGAGTGGTGCTAACCTAGATGCTAAACAGCTTATCGATCTACTCCAAGAATCGCTTGGGTGCAAGAGGTACATATGCATCCCAAACTCCCAACTCAAATTTTATCGTTGACTTTGTTATCACAAATGCCATCTATTTACAAAA
This sequence comes from Dactylis glomerata, assembly GCA_007115705.1. Classification (NCBI taxonomy): domain Eukaryota; kingdom Viridiplantae; phylum Streptophyta; class Magnoliopsida; order Poales; family Poaceae; genus Dactylis; species Dactylis glomerata. The sequence goes on along the minus strand of QXEO01000834.1, from coordinate 2,921,216 downwards.
ATTGTACGTTTATTAATTTCTACTAAATATGTTAACTTGAGTCTGGGTCCAAAAGGTGCTTAACATGCTAACAAAAAATTTAGAGTTCGTCATTGCTTCATAGTGTAGTATTATTTTTGTTGAAAAATGGCATTATTTCTTCAGTTTTTCTCAAGCTAATGTGTTCAGTTGTTCACAGTTTTGCTAATGTAAGAGCATGTGGTTTGATTCCTAGGATATTTGCATAGCGTGTGTCAAGTAGGGTTTTTTTCTCGACCGGTATTTCTGGTATCATACTGGTAACCGGTTCTTCCGGTCATAGTTTCAAAAACCGGACCGGTGAGTGAACCGGTGAGGTGGCTGGCTCACTGGTTCACTGGTCCAACCGGTGGCTCAGCTGGTTCAATAGCGATAAAAAACCATCAAATTTAATAAATAATTAAGTTAATTTTGGAAAAATTTAGCATCGAATCATATATTTTGTGTTTGCTTTCATAGTAGATCACAAACTAAGTGTAGTAAAGATGGTATTAGGCCTTATGCAAAGTATTTGGAGCAACGTTCTAGGTTTTAGGATCATCTCCACGAGAAAACACATTATTTTTTTGCAGTTTTTCTGGTTTTTTCTTAATTGGACCAGTGACTCTTAAAAAACCGGTGATGACTTTGGTTCAGGTTTTTTCTCGTCGAACCACCAAACCGTTTGGTTTTTAAAACTATGCTTCCGGTACACACCACAATAGGAAAATACTGGCCGGTATATGTATAAAAAAGGCAGCCCCGGTTCATGAAGCTCCCAGACTATGTATAATTTGCTCAAATTTTTAGCATTATGATAAATTATGGATAAATTTTAAAATTTGTTTGAAAAATATTGGACTGTATTTGGATACTGGGTAATACATTTGCCCACTAGTATTTTTTTGAGAACGAAAAAAAAACCTTGGTGTCAATATGAATGTAAGTGTTGAATGGCATTGAAATAGTCAAGCTTTAAAGATGTTAATAGAAAATTATAACGAGACTAGCACAACGCCCGTACGTTGCTACGGCACCGTGTTAATTTAAATGAGCAACTTTATATGTTTAAATTTGTACATCAACTCAAGCCCATGAACTTGCATTCGACATTGAGTTCTTGATGTCGTGAAAAACTTTCTCCCCAGTTACATAAAATTTGATGGAATATCATAGATCCGTGATCACTGTATTCATACACCACACAGATAATATCTACACGTTTTAGCTCGTAAAATATAGTTAATAGGTACAAAGCTGCAAAGTGAATAAAAAACCGAAGCACAAAGCTCAACGAGAGAGGAAGTCAATATGAGATGCCTGAAACTGCGAGAAATAGAGATCTGAAATCATCACTTCTTTGTCAGGTTGGTTTTCAAAATAATGTGCCACTCTCCAACTCCAAGTAAATATTCTGATTTTATTTGGACAAGGTAGCGACCAGATACACTGCCGGTAGTTGTCATCACTTCTATTCAAATTTCCTTGGTTGCCTTTGATGTAATCCAGCGGAAGCTTGACGAAAGGACCCTTCTAATGTCAGATCTTGACTAAAATAAGAAGAAAATTCTCTAATCTGGTAGTGCCCAAGTGATCATCTCCAGCATCTTAGGAAAAAATATGCCAAGAAAAAGAGAGGTATACGAGTTCAGGAGAGATATCTCCTAAAGCTATTGCATACTCCTCGTGAGGAAGATTGAAGAATTAAAAACTGGAGAAAAACGCCAATTTAATCTATGAAGTTGCTCCAGATGTGCCCTTTGGTCACGAACTTGCAAATCGTGAATTCTAGATCACAAAGTTGCCACGCACGAGCATTTGGGTCACTCCGTGATGAGGGCGTCTATTTTTTTTACAAATTACCCCCTACATGTTTGTTTCTTCTAATTACTACGTCTTTTTCTGACTTGATTATTTTTTATGGGCTCGAAAAAATCCCGATTGGTCTTTATTTCTTTCTCTAATCTCACATTGCCGCATGATTTTTCTTTTCCAATCTCTTGCCTCTATCTCTGAGCCATTGCCCCCATTTTTTATGGGCACCAGCGAGAAGGTCGGCCTCCCCCGAGCATGACATCCTGCAGACCTCCCCTCTGGCTAGTTGAAAATAAATCGTATCCCCATTCAATCAAAACGGGATCGGCAAATCACTAGCTTCCACACCGTTACTTGACCCGGATCGATCCCTAGGGTGCAGTTTTTTTGGGAGGGAAGGAGGGAGAGAGATAAGGTTCTCAAAAGAGAAGAAACACAATTTTAGAGGGATATTCGTAAAAAAATAATTTTCTGCGTCACCAAACTAACGGTGGTCGTGCAGAGTAACCAAAATGCTCATGCGTGGCAACTTCGTGACCCAGAATTCACGATTTGTAAGTTCATGACCAAATTGCACATCCGCGGCAACTTCATATACCAAATTGGTGTTTTTCTCTAAAACATGAGAAGAGCGGGGAAGAGGAGCAGGTTGGCCTCCCCCGACTTAGATTTCAGTTCGACCGATTGAGGTTCTGCAGCCCCACATGTGGATCGAGTGTTGAGCTGTTGCGTGACCAAGTGAAAGATGACTCGAGGAGGCGTAGATTCGGCCGGCTGAGGCACTGAGTGGCCCGCTGTTTCCGGCTTCACTGGCAGATTCGGCCCTGCCGCGTCGGCCATCCCCGTCTCCTCCTCGTTGTCCATGCCGCTCTCCTCAAAAGGCAACAACGCCATCCGGCCAGGTGGCCACGACTGCAGCGGCACATACCTCATCTCACCAGGAGACGCCAGGGGTGGGAGGCAGGCCACCGCAGCGACGGTCAACAAGAGAGCGACAACGGCAAAGCCGAGCTGGGCCACCTTGAGGCTTCTCGCCACTGGCTGTGGTTTCTTGTGGTTCGCTTCGGTCGACCGATGCAGCAAGGGAATGCGGGATATGGGTTGGGCTGGAGGCGTGAGGCTGGAAGGAGGCGAAGGAGGCGCCAGTATGGCCGGCGGCCAAAGGCTGCGTTCCCATCTCGGACACGCCGATGCGGGTAGCGGCACTGGCAGGGACAAAGAGGGCAAGGACAGTGGCGGCGCCTGTCGATAGGTTTCGTGGGGTGCTCACGAGAAGTGGGGAATTTTTTCTACGGGAAGACCGAACCAGGGTGGTGATAGGTTCCTGTCGAGTTCCCTCACCACAGACCAGACTTAATTGCGGGGAGCTGATTTTCTGGCCGAGGCGCTAGGACTACTTGGCGCTTCTTCGGTTCATCGGAAAGCATTCGCCCGTATCCTCTTCTCCAGTGAGCGATGTGGAAGGCAGGCATCCTCCTTTCTGTCGAGCGCTCGGATCAGGGTGGTGATCCTCAGATCCATGTGCTGTGTTCCCAGAAGGCCGGTGCGTCCTCGATTCGACCCAACGAAGCGCAGGCCGGCAGGCGGTGGCAGTGCGTGAAGTGTCGTCTGTTCCGCGGCCTCGGCGCGGGAGGTGCTGCAGCCGCAAGAAGTCTTCGCCATGCGGCAATGGAAGGGTGTTACGGCTCAGCGAGCTTCTGGCAGCTAGGCTGCTCAGAAGGAAAAAGATAACGAACCGGTACGAATTGTAGTATTATGTGATTTAGTCGGAGGGCGGAACCGGAAAAAACAAAAGACGAACGAAAACATATTTTAGGTGGATTGAAAGCGTACTTGTGACCGCCACCATACCTGTAGCAATATTATTAGTAGAGATTTAAAGAGAACATGTAACATAGTGCGAACTTTCTTCTGTATTTCAACAAAAAAAACTAGGGACCTAGCTTCCAACCAAGTTCTTGGTTCTGATAAACTGATAAACTAAAATTTAAACATAAATTGATATAGATCTATAGATAGAAGGTGAGGTTGAAGCCACACTTCCTTTTGCTTTTATAGACTATAAATTCTGGCGTCCCAAGAAATAACTTTTGCCTCTAAGAAAGTACATAAGAATCTAAAAGCCAGAAACATGCAAAATCCATATGTTCACAATAGACCGCACAGCTTGCTTGCATGGCATAGTGCTAATAAAAAAGCTTAAGAAAATCTGGACCGGGCACCTCGAGAGTCATCGGGAATAGTTCATAATTACCAATCATATATTAAGGTGTAATTCCACTTTTATCCTCCAGTTTGATTCGTAAGCTAATTACCATATTTAGCAAGTTCTCATTCTAATTAACCACTTTCAGTGAAAATTGTGCCAACTTTTACCCCTTCTAAAATTTTGTGAGCATTTTGGCCGTTGGTTCCTGGCTAGGTCATGCCATTTAGACTTTTCTTATGTTAGTTTTCTCGCGCAGCCAACCCGAGCCAATGAAATAGTGTGCCCGATTTTGCTGTCACGATCATGGAGTTTGTTTAGGTAACTAACTAACAACAAGAGCGCACTAGCAGCTTACTAACAAACACGAGTCTTTCACAACCGAAAGACCAAAAAAAAACATTGCGGCTACCCATAGCACCGACTTCACAACATGCATCCATCATTTGTTGCCATAATATATAGCAACGACGCTAGCGGCTCCAAAGATAGGAGGCACAAGAAGCAGGAGAAGCTTCTTATCCCCTCAACTTGTTGAGCTCCATGGGCAGTGCCGCCCAGCCCCTTCGGCCTCGGTTTCGACACCGTATTTGTCCTTCCAGCCTAATCCAAGGCATAAAAGCGACCTCACAGGGCAACCATTCTTTGTGTGAGGCAACAAAGCAAGTAGTACTCTGCTTTGTAATGCAACCAGGGAATTACAATAGCGTCAAGTAATAAGTTAATACAAGGCAATAGATCCAGAGGACAGGGCTTTCCTCTTTTCAAAAGAAGTGATGAGACATCATGTGAAAGACTAGTGCTCAGTGCTCATGGTAATATCATGGAGGAGATTCTAAGATGGAGTTATGTTGTACAAAAATGTGTTCAGTACATATGGAATATTTCTTGATGATGCAGAAAACACAAGCCAGGAACAAACCTATAAACACTATCCGTTGCGGCCATTGCTATGTTGTTGTCGTCGCTATCGCTAGAACGTCACAACCATTACCGCTAGGTTGTCACCCACCGTCATTGCTAGGGCATCACTACCGCCAATGCTAGGTCGTTGATGTCAACCTCCTCGTTAGGTTGTCGCTGCTGCTAGATCATCAACACCGATGCCGCTGGAACCCTAGTAGAGATTAGTGGGGTTGTGCTTACCTTGGTTAGGTCAATAGGGTGAGGTGGTATGTGGCTTGGCTTAGCCAGGTCGGTTGGATCGTGCTCACGGTTTGGTGAGTCGGGAGTACAAAAACATACCTTCACACGAAAACCGCTAGGAGAAATAAGTCTACGTGTCACGCCACATGTAACTGACAGTTGGAACTCACCGATCAACATGCTCACTAAATTTTGAAGGGGTAAGAATTGGCACAAATTTTCCTAATAGAGGTAGTTAGGACAAAAAATAGAGTAAATAATGTGAAAAATATCAAACTACTCGATAAAAATTTGAATTTAGTCTAATTTAAGTTAATCTGTGTTGTGCTAAATTAGGTTTTCAAAACATATTATATTTCAATCCAGAGGTAGTACAATGTTAGTTTCGTTGTTTATATTAGGTCATATTTGGTTCTGAAAAGAGGTGATACTAACTTTGAGGACATTATCATTTAGCTATTGTAAGGCCATGTTCTTATATATTGCCTCGAGGGAGCGTTGCCTTGGAGATTACTTCCTAGAAGACTTGATGTGGGCTTCTCCCTAAGTTATTTAGTCGTATCTGAGTAGGTAACACATAAGTAGAATCCGTGGTATTAACTTCTGTGGAGCAGCAAAATGAACTAATATACATATGCATGTGGTAGCTTCTCATGGAACACACTTTTTTAATTTAATAATACAATCTTGGGATCCATAATTAGTTTCACATTTTCTCTTATATAGGTACTTCATTGTTATCGATGATGTATGGGATGTTAGTGCATGGAAGGCAATCCGATATGCTCTAATGGGTAGTAAATGCGGAAGTAGAATAATCACTACTACCCGCAATGCCAATGTCTCTAGAGAATGTTGTTCTCAGAGTAATGATATGATTTATAACATGAAACCTCTCTCTGATGGCGACTCTGAAAGACTCTTCTATAAAAGGTTATTCCCAAGAGAGAATATGTGTCCTGCTGAATTACAAGAAGTATCAAGGAATATCTTAGACAAATGTGCAGGGGTACCATTGGCCATTATTACTCTAGCAAGTTATCTAGCTAGTAATCACCAAATAAAACCCATTAGTGAATGGTATGTTTTGCTTAACTCTATTGGTAGTGGAATCAGAAAAGGAGATACTAATTTGGAGGAGATGAGGAGGATACTATCTTTTAGCTACTATGATCTCCCTTCTCATCTAAAGACATGTCTATTGTATTTAAGTATATTCCCCGAAGACTATAATATTGACAAGGGCCGGTTGATAAGAAGATGGATTGCTGAAGGTTTTATCCAAGGTGAAAACTTATTTGAGCTCGGAAACAGTTATTTCATCGAGCTGGTCAACAGAAGCATGATAGAACCGACACGCTTTTATCAAGATGGCGAGCCAATTAGTTGCCGTGTGCATGATATGATGCTCGATTTAATATGTGACTTGGCAAGTGAAGAGAACTTTGTCACTATAATGGGAACTATCAAGGTAGACACTCCTTTCAAAAGAAAGGTTCGCAGATTGTCAGTCCAAAAGGTTGATGTCAGAAACACTGAGCTAGCTACCAGTAGCCTATCACAAGTGAGATCTTTCACCATTTTCAGTCCTATTATTAATCAGATTCTTCCTCTATCAAGATTTGAGGTTTTACGTGTGTTGGACCTAGAAGATTTTAATCTTGGGGAAAATGGTCATCTTCACCTTAGTTGTGTTGGTGATTTATTGCACCTGAGATACCTAGGACTAGTGAATACAAACTTCCATAGGATCCCGCTGGAAATAGGAAAGCTAATGTTTTTGCAGACGTTAGACTTGAATGGGGTGTTTGAGCTAAAAGAAATGCCAGTGAGTATTGTTCAGCTGAGAAATCTGATGTTCCTAAATATAGAATTTGAGTGTCCTGCCTATATTCCAGTGGGTTATAAGAATCTGACGTCCCTCGAAGAGCTAGTGGTACCATTTTCAGAGGATACTGATCCAGAAGAGTTGGGCTACCTAACCGAGCTGAGGGTGTTGAATATCTTTTTGCCATCAAGCTATCCCCCTGGGAAACTTCTTATACTGATGGAGTCTTTAGGCAAACTGCGCAAACTGCAGCGTATATATATTGGTATTCCTAGTGATAAGAAGATTGATAACTTGGGCGACTGGGTGCCCTCTTCACCACAACTTCTTGTCCTTGCGTTGGAGTGGTGGTACGAGAAGATGCCAACATGGATTAGTACTTCATTGCTTCCTTTTGTCTTCCGCGTGAGCATAAGGGTCCACCAAGTGCGGCTGGAGGACATTCAGGTCCTGGGGACTCTCTGCGCACTCTCTTCTTGACGTCGGACTTGGACACGGCCACAGAAGAAGAGCGTGCAGGGGAAAGGTCGTTCATGCTTAGCACTGATGCATTCCCCCGTGCAACAGTTTGCTTCTTCCAAAATGTTATATTTGCTCCCTATATGTTCCCACCAGGAGCTATGCCCATGGTTGACGATTTGAGCTTCGGTCTGCTGGTGTCAGATATCCTCAGCGGTGGTGACTGGGACTTGTGCATAAGGAACCTCCCTTCCCTCAAGAATGTATGGATTAACCTTTATGGCAAGGAAGAAAGCAGCAAGAGGTATTCTGAAGCGCAGGCTGCTGTGGAGAGAGCGGCGGCCGACCATCCCAACCGTCCCGAGGCAACTATCATAAAGAGGTACGTACAACATTCGCAAAGGCAAACGTGTGTGCATTCCTATTTCCATGTATCCGTATTCTCTTGCTGCGGATATATGCTGCCCTTTGATTAGTTTGGGTTTCCTTGTTTTGGAGGGGACTAATTGTCTCTGAACTCGGCTCTTTCTTTCTCTTGTCAGTTGCTGACCTAGGAGCAACCTTCTCTCTCCATCCCATGGATAAGCCCCAGCCTGCAGGTACCTTATTTTCTTTAATTAGTTTATTACAATCACCGCCGTCTGTTCAAACTTAATTTTGCAACCCCGCCAGGAACGATCGATCTGCGTTTCCTATAAACTGTATCTGATTCTCGTTTCTGTCTGCTATTGACTGCAGCTATGTAGCAGGGGCGATCGTTTTCGTCGACGTCAAGGATTTCCTTCTTCATTGTTGCTGCCAAGCCCTGCGCTCTTAAACCTTCGCTCCACCGTGCTGATTCGTGTTCTGTGCTCCTCTGCGTTTATACTCTGCATTTGCTTCCATAAGTTCAAGCTTCAGTTTACTGCTACCGGCCGGCTCCTTCTTCAGTGGTACCTAGCAGTACGTCCTAGCTCATGATCAGTTCTGGTTAATTGTTTTCCCTGTCTTTTTCCAAAGGACCAGCTTGTAGATGATGCAATTGGCTTGTATGCGATTTCTTATCGTTAGGCTGCTTCCTTGATATATAGCAGCTTTATGCAAGACTCGTTTTCCCTTCCTGAGAAACAATCAAATAATGGCCGCTTCATGTTTGTACACTTATTTTGATGATTGGTTCACATTCTGCAGCTAGCTAGCTAGTACTGGATTACTTACGTTGTTTGCATTGAGGTAGTACTGAACTAATCTGTCAGTTTGGTGATTCGAACTAGTCTCTTTTGCAGTACTAGGACAACTCAAGTTCAGAACTAACTATTGTTCCCTCGTGGGAAAAGCGTTATATGCCTCGTCATTGGTTCGCCTGGTGAGAGATGAGGAACGATCTCTAGACGTGCATTTCATGTTGATCAGACTTGCGGCGTGAACTATGTCACGCACGGTGACGGTGGTGATCTGTAACTCTGCTTCAGTACCTCCAAAGTATCCACTTGTGGCCTGAACTATGTCACGAATGAACGAGAACGAGAATGTCGGAGGAGGCGATTTGACGAAAAACTGAAAATTAAGCTCGCCGTTGTTCTTGGTCCATTCGTCCCACGCTGCTTTTCTGTAGCGACCTAGCGGGCTGACGTTAAGAGCATCTTTAACTGTGGCTTTATAATTCGACGCTCTAAAACGCGTTTGTAGCGCACTTTAACACTTTGCAGCCCGCGGCGTCGGTGCGACTTTTATCGGAGGCTCTAAATTGCAGTGCGTGCGACATCGGCGCAAACAACATTTCCGTACTTATATAGAATCAACAAGATAAAACAAATCTAAATAAATCAACAATAAATTAGCTAGTTATTATTACAACACAAGCAAATAATACTACCTTTGTCCTAAAATAAGTGATATGAGTTCATCTAAATTTGCATAAATCTAAATATATTTTAGTACATAGATACATACGAATCTAGACAAATTCACATCACTTATTTTTGGACAAAGAAAGTACAACAAGTATAATAAATTATTCACCAACGAGTACAACAAGTTGTTTATCAGCAATACATTTTTAAATAATACAACAAATATACAAACTATTGTTGTCCATTTCATTTTCACCACTCTTGACACACATGATAGCTATACTCTTATCCATGACCAAGTTATCATCAACTAGATCCGCCGGTATACCGTATGCCAACATACGCAAGGCGGCGGTCACCTTCTGATAGGTGCTATTTCCAAGTTCTCCGACGGCATTCCTTTACTGCTCAAAGAACCGATCAGACTTAATCACCTCCATCGCGATGTTCTTGAATAAGTTGATGCTTATCCGAAATCACCGAAGAAAATAGCTCTCGGAATATATCAGATTTTTTTATTGAAATACATCCGCATCAACTTGTTGTGGCCTTGAATCCGTTCCCTCCATAAAAATCCTGTCTACCAAAAAACGAGCCACCAATTTTTGGCTTCTTATTGGCGCGGAAAACCAATAGCATGGAGATGTTCTCTTCTTCCTCAATATCGAATTTATCGATGAATGAATCGTAGGCGAGCTCTACAAACATGTAAAAATAAACTCACTACTACTAGCAATAAACTAAAGATCTAGCAAAAAAGGGTGCGTCGGTGGCACATACCTTGCGGGGATTCCGTCGAACACCTAGGATACGCTAAGTTGTGTCTCGGCTTGAAGAGGACATGGTCGCCGTTGGTCAGCACACCGCAGCCGGTAGCACGGTGCGTCGCCAAATCGACCTTGGCGAGGCGAGGCGTGGCGCGGCGCTTACAGTCACGTCGGTGGCATCGACGGCGACGCGCTAGGGACAGCCATGGGGAGGCGCGGGGGCGGCGGATCTACAACGCTTTGGCGACAAATCGGCGCAATGGCGGTGCCTGAGGAAAAATGGGGGAAAAGAGAGTGCGCAGACACGAGTAAAATTTTCTAACGATTGGCTCTTCGCGTGCGAGTCGACCGATAGCACGCGCTGCAGCCGATGTCCAACATATGGCAACTATAACAAAATACCTGAGCAAAAAAAAAATGTAGCTCGTACGTTTAGAGTGTCTGGAGGAAGTCCAGCGCGCTAAACCAAATGGGGACATTGCAGTGGGCCGAATATTGTGAGGTAATCTTCGAGAGCCCACCGAGTAAGCGAGTCTTGCACGCTCCGGAGGAGAAAAAAAAGAGGCGAACCGGAGGCCCCCAAACGCAGCCGCCGACGGCCGACCTCGTCCCACTCCACCGACCACCGCCACCTCCGCCGCGACCGCGAGCACCACCATCGGCCGTCCCCTCTTCCGCGGCGTGGACCACAACCGTCCCCGACTGCGTTTGGCCAGCAACCTGCAGCTTCTCCCTATGCCCCGCTCCCCCTCCCGCGGTGCTCTCGCTGCCGCCCTATCCGGCCGCCCCCACCTCGCCGCCGCTGGATCGATCTTCTCCGGAGCTTGCCGTCCGGATCCCCTACCTCGCCCCTGACGGCGCGAAGCACCTCCACACTACGAAGCTTCCCGTGTACTGGAAGGACCACACCATCCGGCGGCTCTTTGCCTCCGACGTCCTCGTTTCGGTGCTCAGTGGGCCGAGCGGTCAAATTGGTTTGTCTAATCCCTTCTCCGACCACCACGTTTAGATTCGTGAAATTACTAGTCAACAGAATGGCTTGCTTATATTGGACAATTCAATTCAACACCAATGTATATTACAACGAATCAGGCTGTCTGCTAGCTTTCAGAAAACTGTGGTGCTTGGAAGTTTTGCCTGTTCAATGTTCCCATACTGCCGCTGTTGTCGGTGCCTACGGCTATGCCATCAAGTGTCAAATTAAATGATATCTGAAGAACATGAATTTATAACTATGTTGAAATAGGTACAAGGCACACCAGAAACCCTGAAACTCTACTAGATTCAGTTAGAAACCTGGATGGAGTATGATTATGTTTCCAGTTTACCTTTACGTATCTTCATGTTTCTTGTTTGATTGCACTCCTTGTTCGGATGTTTATTGTGCAAGGCTTATCCTTGGCGTGTTACCATTTGGTAAACCTGATCTCTGTGGGGTTGATGTCACACCCGTAACACAGGAATATCATTAATATACACTTTCCTTCACGTTGTCTCCTTTCTCACCTGCTCTGGCGATTCTGCCTAGGTGATTTTGGGTAGATCTGTTGTTTATTTTCCCTTCATCTCCACGGTGTGCAGGATTTCTAATTGCAAGGGGATGATGAGGGTGTGGCGGTGGCCAGTTTCGCAAGCGAGGGGAACCCTAGGTGAGTAGCTGCCGGTGTCGACGCGGTCTAGGACCGTCCTTTCTGTTCACTCTCTTTGCGTCATCACACTTATGGAGTCAAGGTCTGAAAAGCCTGCCATGGCGACGCAGCACTCTCGCTATGAGCTAAGCACCCCCTCAGTTGAAGCCTCGATGAACCATGTCCACAGGACCAGGCTGCAATCTGTGTAAGCTCATTGATCCTTTTTGTTTAGCTCTGGAAGTATTGGTGAAAAAGTATGTCGAAATGGAACAATTGAAAGGCCGGAAGTGTTCGTGTTTGTTACTCTTGTACAAGCTATTGGAGAGAACAACACAATTTCCAATCTGAGACCGGAAGTGTTCCTGTTTGCTATTCTTGTATAGGCTATTGAAGAGCGAAAAATCGCTTTGGCACCCAGGCACCATGGAGCCATTTATTTGAATTTTTTTTAAATCGCATTTTTAAAATTGTAAAAAATTCTAAAAAAAATACGTGGATGTAGCCAACTATGTATACTATGATTGTGCAAATTCTTATTGTGAAATACCTTGTATTGTAGGCTCAGCAAAAAAGATAAATTAGACAAATTTTGGAACATGTTCCCAGATCTAAAAATGTGTTCCCAGATCTAAAATTTTGTCATTTTTGCTGAGATAAGAATACAAGGTATTTCGTAAAACAAATTCACACATAGGTAGAACAAATGGTAGGCTACACTCTAGTATTTTTCTCGATTTTTTCTAAAGTTCAAATTTTAAATTTTTTGAATTTTACAAAAACGAGCTCCCCAAAATGACGCTCTCATTGAAGAGCTTCGTATCTCACTACTAGGAAAAACCTCATCTATGGCGTACAGAATTGGCCTAGCCGTGGCGTCCTGCTGTACGCCACCGATACGACGTCACTGGTACAAAGCTATCCGTAGCATACATATACGCCATGGCTACAAACTTACCTGTGGGGTACAAAGGGCATGTACGCCACGGATAGCTTTGTAGTTGTGGCGTAAACATTGTACGCCACGGGTACTACGAGCTAGCACACCACGGGTACCAGCTGGCATGTTTTTATTTGCATGTTTATTTTAAATGTTTCAAAATTATTAATTACGTCACGTCCAATCCCCTCTCTCCTGGTCCGCCTCTCACATGTCGCGCCGGCCGGCAGGCCTCCCACCAGTCCGCATCCCGCAGCCCTCAGCCGGCAGGCCTCCCGCCCGGTTTCCAGCTCGCGCCGCCGCCGGTCGGTCTCCTGAGCTCGCATCGCGGCCGGTTGCGCCGCCGAGGTTCTTCGAGGTCGCGCCTCCGTGGTCTTTCGAGGTCGCGCCGCCGCAGTCCTCTAATGTCGCGCAGTCACCGGACTCCCGAACTCGAGCCGCCGCCGGTCGCCGGCCTTCGAGCATGCTCCGCCGCGGTCCTCCGAGGTAGTGCCGCCGGCGGCCGCCGGCCTCCCGAGCTCTAGGCGCCACCGGTCGCCGGCCTCGCGAGCTCGAGCCGCCTCCATTCGCCGGCCTCCCGAGCTCCCGCCACCGCCGGCCTTGCTTGGTCTGAATCGAGGAGGTGGCCTGGCTCTGAATCAATGTGCGTGTCGGACATGTACAGAGGAGGGAGAAAGAATGAAGAAGAAAGTGAATTTACACACGGGGTATCCATCTAGCTAGTGGGTAGGCGCTGATTCACATGCACATGTCATGCCACACCTCAACCAATCAGAATGAGTCAAGACAAGTCTCACGGATCTGTGTTTCTTCTAAACGGTTCAGATTGTATCTTTGTGGGATGTAGAGTGATCCACGAGAGACAGTTTGCTGCCTTCTGATTGGCTATGGAGGAGATGTGTTCACGTAGGTCTGCATGACTCGATGCGTGTAATCTGGGAGAATTTAGTCGTGGCGTACAAATATCTGTACGCCCCGGATATATCTATAGCTATGGCGTACACAATTTTTGTATGTCACGGGCTATTTCTATGGACCTAAATATCACATAGCCGTGGCGTACAGATATTTGGTTGTGTACGCCACGGCTAAGTGGATCTCACACGTGAAATATGGGAGAAAATTGCAAAAAACCACCACATTTGAGGTTAGGGTTTCAAAAAACCACCACTTTTCAGAATTTTTTCAAAAAACCACCAGTTCACCCTTTAGCTGTCTCAAGAAACACTGATAGTGCAATTTAACTCCCCTGATGCTACTTCTGACAGGGATGGTTCACCTGTAGGCTGACGTGGCAAACTATTAATAATTAAAAGACATATAAAATAGGCTGGTTATATATTCTGGACTTTTTTGCAAAAATTTACGTGACCCACTTGTCAGATTCAGTTTTCAGTCCTTTTTTCTCTCTTTCTATGCAAGTGGGCCCCACCTGTCATCCCTAACCTACCCCCAATCCCCACCATGGATCTCACTGACGCCCGCCCCTGGTCCGAGCTCGCCGTCGGCGGCCCCTGGCCGAGCTCGCCGCCGCCGCCCCCTGGCCAAGCTCACCACTGCCCGCCCCTGCCCTAGCTCGCCACTGCCCGAGCTCACCGCGCATCCCGCTGGTCCGAGTTCGCCGCCGCCGGCCCTTGGCCGAGCTCGCCGCCGCTCGCCCCTGCCTGATCCGGGTTGTCAGTCAACGCCCGCGCTGCCCCGACGTCGTGCGCGCCCGCCCCGTGCTCGCCTGCACCTCCCGGAGCTCGCCTGCGCCGCCCGTAGCTCGCCTGGGCCGCCCGTAGCTCGCCTGCGCCGCCCGTAGCTCGCCTGCGCTTCCCAGACCTCGCGCCCGGCCCGGCGAAGCCGGCCCTGCGGCTAAGTGGCCGGAGTTTGTCGCGCCCAGCCCCTGGCGGACCTCGCCGCCGCCGGCCGATGCTCCATGTCGTGGGTCAACGCCACACAAAAAGAAGAGAAAAAATTTAATAATAAAATAGAAGGAAAGGAATTGAAAAATAAAAAATGGACACAGGTTTAGAAGAAACAATATACGGAGGTGTTTTTCGCAAAAATACACAGAAATGTGATGCCACATCAGCCAGAGAGTGGGCCCTTCTTATCAGATACACTGTCAAACGACTTAAAATATGTCATTAGTGTTTCTTGAGACAGTTAGAGGGAGAACTGGTGGTTTTTTGAAAATTTTCTGAAAAGTGGTGGTTTTTTGAAACCCTAACCCCAAATGTGGTGGTTTTTTGCAATTTCCTCGAACTATGGCCTCCACACACCCATGATGTACACAATATCTGTACCTCACGGATACGGTCGTAGTTGTGACGTACATAATTCCTGTACACCTCCGCTACGTAGCCGTGGCGTACAGAAATTTCTGTACGCCACGGAAGACAATTTCTCCTATAGCCATTTTCCTAGTAGTGTCTGTTTCATGGTAGCATACGCAGCTTAGTAGATGATGGGAATGTGCCATCTTAGCTGGAGCATACAAACTTCAGGAGATGTCTCCAATTTCAGTTGGTTATCTCAAAAACCTCAATCTGTAAGATTCTTGCTGTATCCAACAATTCATGTGTAATTACTTCTTTTGTTGCTATAGGAAATTGAACAACTTATATTTAGAGTTTTACCAGATTCACTATCCACCATCAGTGTCCTGTTTGTCGTGTATGTTCTCTTGGTCTAGATTTATATATTTCTTTTCCATCTGTTTGCTATTCTTGTATAGGCTATTGAAGAGAACAACACAACTTCTTATCTGTTTCTGGTAGCATAGGAAGCTTAGGCCCTGTTTGGTTAGGCTTTGGCTGTGGCTTTCCCGGCTTATAAGCCGTATGTGGAAGATAATAAAATGATGCACAGGCCGTATCTCAACACCGTAAGCCGAACCAAACGCCTATTTGACCAAACGCGCTTAACACCAAAGCCAACCGGAAAAGAGCATCCTGCGGAAAGCACGCGCGGAGGTGCTTTGCCCGCGTTGGCTTTCCGCGCTTCCGAGCGTTTACGTTCTTGCTTTGGAACCAATGCAAATTTACTCACTATTTGCCACTGAGCTGTTGCCCCCGTTCCCCAATCTCTTCCCACTTTTCACACTTGTTTCCGTTCTCGTGCGTTAGGGTTAGGTCTGGCCGCCGCCGCCCACATCCTGGACAAGGGCGAGCTTCCCGGCCAGCCGGCGGACCGTCCCCGCTCCTCCCCTACCGGCCGCCTCCATTCCAGCCTCTCCCCGCGGTCGCCTCTGTCCCCGTATCCCTACCAGCTCCCTCCGCCCTCCTCTCTCTCCACATCAACTCGAGGCGGATGGCCAGCCGAGGCAGAAGCTCGAGCGCGACAAATAGGACTGGATCTGGACGAGAACGCTCGTTCCAGTCAGCTGACCTTGCCTGCATATTATTCGAGCTAGATTTGGACCACGACGCTCGTTTCAGTCAGCTGACCGGCTGTTTATTGCTTGCTCTGTTGTATCCAATGTAATCAACATCGCCGGATGCTTAATTACTTTGGGTGTTTTTGCTTGCTCTTTTAACATGTCGGTTTGTCAAAAAACCTCAATCTGTTGCCTAATAAGTTTCATCAATTAACTATTATCTACTTAATGTATTAGTTAAGTATAACTTGATCATCTATATCAATCTCTAATAAATCATTATCGTTAAATATTAATAAAACATTCTCTCGGGCTCTTAAGGGGTATATCAGATATTTACCTTCACAGCCACAGTTCAGACAGCTACTTGCCAAATAGCTTTTACGGCTTTCTTACAGCACACAGCTCACAGCTACTTTTCCACAACACACAGCCCACAGCTGCTTTCAGATAAGCCACAGCTCAACCAAACACCCCCTTAGAGATGATGGGAGTGTGCCATCTTAGCTGGAGAGCATAACAACTTCAGGAGATGTCTCCAATTTCACTTGGTTATCTCAACCTCAAGTATCTGCAAGATTTAGTTTCCCTGGTTCTTGATTGAGTCTTCTTGCTGTATGCAGCAATTCATGTTTAATTACTGATTTTGTTTTGTTCCTATAGGAAATTGAATACTTATTTAGAGTTTTATTTACCGGATTCACTAGCCACCAGTAGTGTCCTGAGGCGAAGACGGCCCGTCCCCCTGGTCGCTCCCCCGCGGGCGATACAGGGGCGAAAAAAAAACCTAGTTCCCCGAGCCCCCTCCTCCCTCCCCTCCCGTCGCTGATGCCGGCGGGTACCACCGGGCAAAGCACGGGCGGTGCCGGCGGCGGCGGCCTTCCCTCTACCCGGTGCAGGCCCTCCCAGGCGGGGCTGGTTGGCAGGCGGCGGTGCTCCATGGCGGCTTTGTGGATGCCGAGGCGGTGGCCTCGGATGGTGAGGCGCCACCGGCTCCGGCGGCGAGCGGTGCGTGCGGATGCGTTCCGGCACCCCGGCCGCGCGTGGGCGGCAGTCGTGGCGCAGGGCTGCTCCGGCGGCCAAAGGCTCCAGATCTGAAGGCTGCCACCTCCTCCACACTCCATCAGTTCCCACCTCGCTGGATCTGGAAGTCGTGCCTCGCTGCCGTTCCTTTGCTGGTGGAGGTGATGGTGGTTTAAGATTGGAGTCCGGGAGAAATCCCCTGCCGTCCTAGGGTCCGACGACGGCGACGCCCGTGTGGCGCCGTTCCCACCTTGGTGGCGACATCGAGGTACTCTTCTCCTCACCGCCCGTCCCCTGCTGATATCCCGGGGTGAAAACCCTAACTTTGTTGGGCGGCGGCGGCGCCATAGGCGTCGTGTCCTCGCTGGAGGCACTGCTTTGGGATCGACGGGGAGTGCCCTGCTGATATCCCAGGGTGAAAACCCTAACTTTGTTGGGCGGCGGCGGCACCATGGGCGTCGTATCCTCGCTGGAGGCGCTGCTTTGGGATCGACGAGGGTGTGTGGAATTTTCTATGTGGTGTGGGTGGCTGGTGGCAGTGCGGTGGTCCTCTGCTCTCGTCGCTTGGTTGGCAGCGGCGGGCTTGCTTGCAGGTCGCTCTCTGGCCGCCATGTGCTGCCCGGTGGTCCGACACCCACGAGCCTGGGTGAGAGGGGAAGGGTCCCCTCTACCGGTCTCAGCAGCGTGGCGTGCTCTGAGAGCCGAAGCTCCTAGTGGATCTTTGCCTGCTTCCCCGACATACATGGCTTCAGCTTTGTGACCTTGCTATCTTCTTCATCAATGACCAAGTCCATGGCTTCGGTTCTTCGTGGGTGACCCAGTGGTGGGCGTCTTGGTCTTGCAAGGTGAGCTCCTCCGAGTGTTCGGGCTCTGTCTCTGCCCCCCCCCCCAAGTTCATTACTTGGTTCCTGCTCTGCGCTATGCTCAAGGGGAGCGTATCCATTGCCGGCGGTTCGGCGCCCTTTCGAGCCAGGGTGAGGGGGCAGGGGCCCTCTCCGGTCATGGAGGCGTTCAGACAGGCAACGGCATGATCTTGGTGCAGACGGGCCCTTACTACTAGGACGTTGATGCTTCCCCTCGCTCCTCCTTCGTCGCTCCATGGTGCTTCGTTCGCGTTTGAGGACATCGAAGACTTCAGCTGATTTTTCTACGTAGGTTTTATCTTATGTTTGCTGTCGTTTTCGGTGTTGTAAGCTGTTCTTCAGCATGCTTGTATCAAACCTGGCTGTTTGGAGCTTTGTTAATTCAAAGTCGGGCACATGAGTGCCTTTTATCTAAAAAAAACCAGTAGTGTCCTTGTTGTCACGTATGTTCTGTCGGTCTACTTATTAATTCTTTTCCATCTGTATATATGCAACAAACGACTTGAGGAGCTGTTTCATAAATATCTTTTGTTTAACAATCTGATCGGTCCCTTACTAGATTTCTGCAAGAATTGTCAAGCAAGTCGTCTGGACAATACCCTACTGTTTGGCTTATTCAATTCCAGCTTAACGCCATTCACTAGACGGTCAGTTGGTCACTCATACTCCGGTTTGTACATTATATTGCTACTCTTTTGAACAGCGCCGCTGTTAATTCAATAATTGCAATCCCAAGCCTGGAGATAATTGCTCTACTCTGTCGTTTGACTCACTTTCTTAGAAAGATGCAGAATTTTGACATAATGTTGATTAATTACGCTGCTAAGAATAATCACCAGTATGCGTGCTGCTCTAGAAAAGTTAACGTTCACACCATTATGAGATAGCAAGTGGGGTGGTGTGTTAGTCTGGGGAATGCCAAGTGTTCTACACTAGCAAGAGATAGAAAATGGAATGTGAACATCAGTCACCAAAGTCAAAGTATTCACACTACTAGCAAGTCAAGAGCAGTCAAGACAGTGTTTAGCTTTTGTCAGGATAAGTAGCTGCTGTCAGGATAGTTTTAACTGGTCGGACCAGTTTGTAGTATGAAAAACAAGCAAGTTTCGAGCTGCACCAGAAGGTGTGTCCAAAAGCACTAGAAGTTGAGTACTGCCCAAGTGATAAGCGTGATTTAAGACCAACACTGCCCATACGATTTTTTTTTTGCGTATATAGTGTTCCAGTTGTTTATCACGGTACGCGCAAGTGAGGTTGTGTGGCTCATTCGTACCATCTGGCATCAAGTAATGATGCTGTCGTTAAACATGTTTCAGCTGGGGTCACAATAATGGAGCATCTGCTTTCGTTCACACGCAAGGGGTATGCTATCCCCATCCACCCGTTCAATAGATGCTCATGGACCCATCCAATAATGCAGCTTCGGCATATATCATGGACCCATCCTCACGGTGCTAATATCTTTGGTATTCATCTGAACCACAGCTCAGAAAGGAGCCATTGCTCACAGCAAACTGATTAAGAGATCAAGCAGAAGGCAACCATGGATCTCGCCTTGGGTGCCATGGGCTCCCTCCTCCCCAAGCTGGGCGAGCTCCTCAGCGAGGAGTACAAGATGCAGACCAACGTGAAGCGAGACGTCGAGGCCTTCTCCCGCGAGCTGGCGAGCATGCGCGCCGCCCTTCAAAGGGTGGCGGAGGTGCCACGGGAGCAACTCGATCCGGAGGTCAAGCTCTGGGCCGGCGATGTCCGGGAGCTGTCCTACGACACGGAGGACATCGTCGACTCCCTCCTCGTGCGTGTCAAGAGCTCCAGGGCTGACGCTGACATGGACGTTTTCAAGGAGCTCGTCACCAAGATGAAAAGCTTGTTCAAGAAGGGCAAGGCTCGCCGCCAGATCGCCACCGCGATCAAGGATATCAAGGAGCAGGTCCAGGATTTGGCCGCGAGACATCAGAGGTATAAAGCTGACGGTGTTTTTGCTAGTCTAGCTGCAGCAACAAGAATTACCGCCGTTGACCCTCTCCTGGTGGCTCTATATGAAGACAAACAAAGACTTGTTGGAATTGAAAACACAAGAGACGAGCTGATTGAGAAGCTCTGTTTGACTGATGATGTATCCAAGGAACCCAAGATACTCTCTATTGTTGGATTTGGAGGACTTGGGAAGACAACTCTTGCCAAAGCGATCTATGACAAAGTCAAATCAGATTTTGATTGTACGGCTTTTGTATCTGTGTCTCGGAGTCCTGACCTCCACAAAGTTCTCAAAGAGCTTCTGTTTGAAGTTGACGAGAAAAGGCATTTGAGTCTAAGTGGCGCTACACTAAGTGATAATCAGCTCATCGATCAACTCCAAAAATCGCTAGAGACCAAGAGGTAGATATATATTCATCCCAAAAAATTTAGAATTCTTCAATGGACATGGAATTTCAATAGTTATTTCATAGTGCAGTATAAATCGTATTATTATGTTGGAAAATGGCATTATTTATTCATTTTTTCTCAAGCTAAAACTGTTTATTTCTTCACAGTTTTGCTAGCTAATGTAAGAGCATATGGTTTGATCGCTAGGATATGTGCATAGCATGTATCAATTAGGCTCTGTTTGGATGTCGATATTTAGGGGCTTGAATTGAATTGGGCTCAATACCAAATCAGCTTCTGTATTGAAATGGGGTCTGTTGTTTCCAATTCCGAATTCCACGCTTGAATATCGACATCCAACCGGGGCGTTAGGGTTTTTTCTCCACCGGTATCTCGCGGGTAACCGGTTCTTTCTGTACCCACTGGTATATGGTATAAGAAAACACCGGCCGGTATTTATATAATCTGCTAATAAAATCTGGATAGGACATCAATTGCCAGTCATATATTAAGGTGTAATTTCACTTTTTATCCTCCAACTTGTTTGTATTTTACGTTAATTACATTGTTTAGCAAGGTTTCATCTAATTATCCTATTTAGTTGTGCCAGCTTTTACCTTTGTAAAATTTTGTGAGCATTTTGGCTGGTGGTTCGCTTTTAGACCTACGTGACATGCCATGTAGATTTTTTTCTAT
The DNA here is from genome assembly GCA_007115705.1 of Dactylis glomerata. Lineage (NCBI taxonomy): Eukaryota > Viridiplantae > Streptophyta > Magnoliopsida > Poales > Poaceae > Dactylis > Dactylis glomerata. The sequence continues at coordinate 2,900,285 of QXEO01000834.1, read as the reverse complement.
GTTAGTTTTCTCCATCAACCAGCCTAAGCCAACAAAAAAGTGCATACCCGATTTTTTATCACCGCCATGGAGTAACCAACAACAACAGCGCACTAGCAGCTTAATTACTAACAAAACATGAGTCTTTCACAATGAAAGACAAAAAAACAATCACGGCTACCCGCAACACTAGATTCACAACATAGCCTTATAATTTGTTGATATAATACATAGCTATGGCGTTAACGGCTCCAAAGATAAGATGCACAAGAAGCATGGCAAGCTTCTTCTCCCCTCAACTTGCTGAGCTCCATGGCTAGCGCCATGTGGCCCCTTTGGCCTCGGTTTTGACACCATCTTTGTCCTTCCAGCATTATCAAAGGCATAGAAGCGATCTCACAAGTAAATATTCTTTGTGTGAGGCAACTAGCAAGTAGTACTCTGGTTTGTAATGCAACTAGGGAATTATAACTATGTCAAGTAATAAGTTAATACAAGGCTGTAGATGCAGAGGTCGGGGCTTTCCCCTTTTCAAAAAAAAGTGATGAAGTAGCATGTGAAACACTAGTGCTGAGTGCTCATGGCAATATCACAGAGGAGGTACTAAAAGGGAGTTTAGTTGAACTAAAAAGTGTACAATACATATGGAATTTTCTCGATGATACAAAAAGCACAAGCCGGGAACAAACCTATAAACACTCGCCGTTGTGGACATTGCTATGTCATTGCCATCTTTGTCACTAGGACATCGTAACCATGACCGCTAGGTTGTCACCCATTGTCGCTGCTAGAGCATCGCCACTGCCAGTCGACATCATCAACCTCCTTGCTAGGATGTCGCTACCGCTAGATCATCAATACCGATGCCACTGGAACCCTAGAAGCAATGGTGGGGTTGTGCTTACCTAGGTTAAGTTGATCAAGTGAGGTGGTATGTGTCTTGGCTTACCCAATTTGGTTGGCTTATGCTCGGTTCGGTGAGTCGGGAGTACAAAAACAAACCTACAAGCGAAAACAGCTAGGAGAAAAATTTATGTGGCATGCCACATGTACCTAATAGATGGAACTCACTGATCGAAATGCTCACAAAATTTTGAAATTGGCACAAATTTTGCAAAATAGGGATAATTAGGACATAAAAATGAAGTAAATAATGTGAAATATCAAACTACTGAATACAAATTTGTATTTACTCTAAATTAGTTAATATGTTTTGTGCTAGGACTACAAATATATATGAATGTGTTACCTCTATTCCAAATATAGTATGTTTTGGAAAGCTAAATTAGTTTTCCAAAACATACTATATTTCGGAGTGGAGGTAGTATATGTTAGTTTCATTGTATATATTAGGTCAAATCTGGTTCGCACATGAGATGATACTAACTTTGAGAATATTATCATTTAGCTATTGTAAGGCCATGTTCTTATACATTGTCTCGAGGGAACTTCCTAGAAGACTTGATGTGGGCTTCTCCCTAAGTTATTAATCATATCGGAGTAGGTAACACGCAAATATTAGTCTGTCTCATGATGTAAGCCATTATAGCAAACTATTTTAGTGGGCTAAAATGGCTTACATTATGGGACGGAGGGAGTATGTCTTAACTTATGTTGAGCAGCAAAATGAACTAATATACATATGCATGTGTTAGCTTCTCATGGCCTTTCGTTGTCATGTTTTTCATTTCCTTATGTCATGGAACTCACTTTGTTGTTAATTGGATAATACAATCTTGGGATCCTTAAATAATTTTCATATTTTCTCTTATATAGGTACTTTGTTGTTATTGATGATGTATGGGATGTGACTGCATGGAAAACAATCAGCTATGCTCTAATGGGTAGTAAATGCGGAAGTAGAATAATCACTACTACCCGCAATGCCAATGTTTCTAGAGAATGTTGTTCTCAGAGTAATCATATGATTTATACTATGAAACCTCTCTCTGAAGGTGACTCTCAAAGACTCTTCTATAGAAGGTTATTCCCAGGAGAGAATATGTGTCCTGCTGAATTACAAGAAGTATCAAGGAAAATTTTGGACAAATGTGCCGGGGTACCATTGGCCATTATTACTCTAGCCAGTTATCTAGCTAGTGATCACCAAATAAAACCCATTAGTGAATGGTATGTTTTGCTTAACTCTATTGGTACTGGAATCAGTAAAGGAGATACCAATTTGGAGGAGATGAGGAGGATACTATCTTTTAGCTACTATGACCTCCCTTCTCATTTGAAGACTTGTCTGTTGTATTTAAGTATATTCCCTGAAGACTATAAGATCAACAAGGACCGGTTGATAAGAAGATGGATTGCTGAAGGTTTTATCCAAGGTGAAAACTTATATGAGCTCGGAAACAGTTATTTTATCGAGCTGGTCAACAGAAGCATGATAGAACCGACAAACTTTTATCCTGATGGCGAGCCAGACCAATGTCGTGTGCATGATATGATGCTCGATTTAATATGTGACTTGGCAAGTGAAGAGAACCTTGTCACTATAATGGGAACTATCAATGTAGACACTCCTTTCAAAAGAAAGGTTCGCAGATTGTCAGTCCAAAAGGTAGAGGTCAAAAACACTGAGCTAGCTTCCAGTAGCCTATCACAAGTGAGATCTTTCACCATCTTTAGTCCTGTCATTAATCAGATTCTTCCTCTATCAAGATTTGAGGTTTTACGTGTGTTGGACCTCGAAGGTTTTGATCTTGGGGAAAATGGTCATCTTCACCTTAGTTGTGTTGGTGATTTATTGCACCTAAGATACCTAAGCCTAGCGATTACGAAACTCCATAGGATCCCGATGGAAATAGGAAAGCTAATGTTTTTGCAGACGTTAGACTTGAAAGGGTTGGATGGGCTAAAAGAATTGCCAGTGAGTATTGTTCAGCTGAGAAATCTGATGTTCCTACATCTAGATTTTTTGTGCCGTGCCTATATTCCAGTGGGATATAAGAATCTGACGTCCCTCGAAGAGCTAGTGGTACCATTTTCAGAGGATACTGATCCAGAAGAGCTGGGCTACCTAACCGAGCTGAGGGTGTTGCATATCTTTTTGCCATCAAGCTATCCCCGCGGGAAACTTCTTATACTGGTGGAGTCCTTAGGCAAACTGCACAAACTGCAACGTATATTTATTAATATTGGTGGTGGTGAGAAGATTGATAACTTGGGCGACTGGGTGCCCTCTTCACCACAACTTCGTGTCCTTGCGTTGGACTGGTGGTACGAGACGATGCCAACATGGATTAGTACTTCATTGCTACGTCGTGTCTGCCACCTGAGAATAAAAGTTCATCAAGTGCGACTGGAGGACATTCAGGTCCTGGGGACTCTGCCATCTCTGCGCTGGGTCTTATTGTGGTCGGACGTGGACACGGCCACAGAAGAAGAGCGTGCAGGGGAAAGGTCGTTCATGCTTAGCACTGATGCATTCCCCCGTGCAACACATTGCTTCTTCGAAAATATTATATTTGCTCCCTATATGTTCCCACCAGGAGCTATGCCCATGGTTCGACAACTGGAGTTCGGTCTGCTGGTGTCAGACATCCTCAGTGGTTCGGTCTGCATAAGGAACCTCCCTTCCCTCGAGTATGTATTGATTAAGCTTTATGGTGAGGAAGAAAGCAGCGAGAGGTATTCTGAAGCGAAGGCTGCTGTGGAGAGAGCGGCAGCCGACCATCCCAACCGTCCCATAGCACGTGTCATGTAGAGGCCCACATGCTCAAGAGGTACGTACAGCATTCGCACGGACACACTATATGTATTCCTATTTCCTATTCTCTTGCCGCGGATATATGCTGCCCTTTGATTAGTTTGGGTTTCCTTGTTTTGGAGGGGATTGTCTCTGAACTCCGCTCTTTCCTCCTTGTGTCAGCTGCAGACCTAGGAGCAACCTTCTCTCTCCATCCCATGGATAAGCCCGAGCCTGCAGGTACCTTATTTTCTTTAATTAGTTTATTACAATCACCGCCGTCTGTTTAAACTTAATTTCGCACCCCCACCATGAACGATCGATCTACGTTTCCTGTAAACTGTATCTGATTCTCGTTTCTGTCTGCTATTGACTGCAGCTATGTAGCAGGGTCGATCTTCTTCCTCGACATCAAGGGATTTCCTTCTTCACTATTGCTGCCAAGCCCTGCGCTCTTAAATCTTCGCTCCACCGTGCTAATTCGTGTTCTGTGCTCCTCTGCGTTTGTACTCTGCATTTGCTTCAGTCAGTTCAAGCTTCAGCTTACTGCTACCGGCCGGCTCCTTCAGTAGTAGCTAGCAGTACGTCCAAGCTCATTGTCAGTTCTCGTTAATTGTTTTCCCTGTCTTTCCCCAAAGGACCAGCTTGTAGAAGATGCACTTCTGGCTTGTATGAGATTTCTTATCGTTAGGCTGCTTCCTTGATAGCAGCTTTATGTAAGACTGTTTTTCCATTCCTCAGAATCAATCAAATCAAATAAAGGACCCATTAGGTTTTTAGACTTATTATGATGCTTGATTCACATTCTGTATCTAGCTAGTACTGCATTATTTACGTTTTTTTGCGTGTAGTGAGCTGCTGCTAGTACCGAACTAATCTGTCAGTTTGTTGATTCAGTCTAGTCCCTTTTGCAGTACTAACAGAACACAAATTCAGAAGTATCTGTTGTTACCTTGGGGGGCAGTGTTATGTGCCTTGTCCTTGGTTCTCTCTAACTTCTCAGGAGCTCGATCTGAATACGGATCGGTGAGAGATGAGGTACTAACTAATTAAGAGAAATTATACTCACTGCGGCTTCTGATAGTAAGGTCGAACATGAACAATCTCTAAGCCGCTGGGCGTGCTCTTCATGTTGATCAGACACGCATGCACACGGTGGTGATCGGTAACTCTGCTTCAGTAACCTCTGTGAGTAGAGATAACAACCCTCCAAAGTCCAAATTCCAAAGTTTCCACTTACGGCGTGAATCAGGAATTCAGGATCCAAAGGCGGAGGAACTTATGAACGATAATCTCGGAGGCGATTAGGGCGCATACCAGACGTTCTCCTACGCAAGGTTGTCTTCATACTGCGAGGTATCATAACAGCGTATCAGTAAGCAGTGCCAGTTGCTTCCTCATCGATCTTCTGTTTCCAGCACTGCAGATTCTTTCTCCTTTGTTCTTCATACGGATGAGATTGAGATCGATGAGGTTGTCGGTGAAAATCTTGAAATTAAGCGCGGCGCCCTGCTTGGTTTATTCGTCCACGACGCTCGCACCAGAAGGTAGATTGGAGGTCAGTCCACGAAAAAAAACACCTCCTTCCTCCCGCGTCGCTCCGGCGAGCGACCGGGGGAACCCTAGCGCGCCGCCGGCAGCCGCCCCCCTACAGCTCCTTCTCTCCTCGCCGCCACCGCGAACGCGCCGACGGCGAAGCCGCTCGGCGTCGGTGGCGGCGGGACCCTCTTCTCCCCCCGGTCTGTTGGTCTCGGCGCGGGCCAGACCAGGCGAGCGGCGGCGGCGCGCGGGCGCGGGGCGCGGCGACGTTCAGCGTGGGGCGACGCGGTGGCGGCCGTGGTGATTCTCGGCGCTGCAGCGGTGGTCTGCGACGGCGTGGAGGGCTGCGTGAAGACGGTGGGTTGGGGTGGCTCCGGGCAGCGATGGGCTTCTCCGCAGGGGCGCGGGGCTCGCCGGCGGCCTTGGACGACTTGGACAGTGGCGGGGTGGCTCCTGGTGGCTGCCATGGCTGCAGTGCAGCAGAGGTGGCGTCGGGGCTTGCAAGCCCAGATCTAGGCCCATCTGGGCTCGATTTGGGCATGCGGGCCCGGCCGGAACTCACGACTGCCGGGGAGCCGGTGGTTTGGCTGTGTGCACCACCCCCTGGCCATGAGTGGCTGGGGTACTGGATCTAAGGAGTAGATCTGGTGTCTGCCTAGCAGCCCCGCCCACTCGGGATCTGCGGGTTTGATCAGTGGACGCTTGTCCCGCCTGTCAAGCCCCCATCGTCAAGCCCCCATCGTACAGTGTTCGTTGACTGTCTTGGACCTTTCTTGTCCTCTCTGGTGGAATGCCGCCGTGGCGTTTGCTGTGGTATGGGTGGGAGATCTTGGATGCCGAGGCGGCGGCCTCGGAAGGTGGACTGCGCGGGCGACTCTACGGCGAGCGACGTGGCGGTGGTGATGTTTGCTCTATTCGGTCATGTGGGTGGCGAGGAGCGGATGATCCTGGTGTTGCGATGCTTCGGCTTTGGCAGCCCCAGATCGTGTGTCGAAGGCCTAACTCGGCGGGCGGCTCGAGTTTGGGAGTGCTGCGATGGTTTTTCCGGGCGAAAGCTCAGCGTTTCGGCGTCAACGGCGGCGATGCCTGCGAGTGTCGTAACCCTCTTGAGGGCGTCGTTGTGGTCACCATCTCCACGCTAAAGCTCCGAGTGAAAACCCTTGACCGTTGCGGTCTCGACGGCGGCGGCGTGTTGCGTCGTTACGCTCTTGGGTGCGTCATTGTGGAGCTTTGGTTCCATTCGGTGTCTCCGGTCAAGTTTAGGCTTTTCGTGTCTTTCTTTTTTCTATCTTGATCTGCTTTGTAAGGGGATCTCCCATCACCTTGTATCGGTTCGGCCGTTGTGGCTTTATTTATAAAGCGGGGCGAAAGCCTGTTTCGAGGTTTATTCGTCCACCAGGCTGCTAGTAGTTGAAATTAAACCGGAAATTCAATTCGGCTCCCATATGTATATGCTCCCTATGCCAAAAAATTATATTTCTGAGTGTCAAAAAATTCAAACAAAAAATTTCACATGTACATCTTCATAATTCATATGTGTTCGTAAAAGTTTTATGAAAAAATGACATTGCACATAGTCGATGTAAAAAAGACAAAACATATATGATACAATGTCTTCTTTTTAGCATCAAAATTTGTCTTTCTTACGTAGGCCAAATGACAAGTCGGTTTTTTGTAAAATGACTTTGTGCACACACAACATGTGAAGACATACGTGTGAATTTTTTGTTTGAATTTTTTTAACATTTCAAAATATATCAAATATTACATTCAAATAATAGGAGCATATACACATGAGAGCCAAAACAGCCCCCCCTAATTAAACTCCAGGATTTGGGACATTGGATTTCCTCCGTCTTGCAGTGGGCCCAATGTCCCTGAGGCTAGCTTGGAGAGCCCACCGAGCAACCGAGTCGACCGCAGTATCGCACCCATCTCCGGAGAAGCAAAAAAAGGCGAACCTACGGTAGCCGACCTCGTCCCGCTCCACCGCCACCTCCGCCGCGACCACCACCATCGGCCCCTCCCCTCCTCGCCCGCAACAGTGAGTGGGGAAGCAAGCTGCAACGTCTCCTATGCCTCGCTCCTCAACCCGCGGTCCTCTCGCTGCCGCCCTATCCGGCCGCCCCGACCTCGCCGCCGCTGGATCGATCTTCTCCACAGCAGGAAGCTTCCCGTGTACGGGAGGGACACCATGCGGCGGCTCTTTGTCTCCGGCGTCCTCGTCTCGGGGCTCAGTGGGCTAATCGCTCAAATTGGTTTGTCTAATCCCCTTTACGCCCACCACTTTTAGATTGTTGTAATTACAATTCAACAGAGTGGATTTCTTATATTGGACAGTTCAACAACAATGTATATTCCAACGAATCAGGGTGTCTGCTAGTTTTCAGAAATTGTGGTGCTTGAAGTTTCCCTTGTTGGATATTCCCATACTGCCGCGGTTGTCATTGCCTATGGCTATGCCATAAAGTGTCAAATGAAATTAAATGCTATTTGAAGAACATGAATTATAACCATGTTGATATAAGTCAAAGGCACACCAGAAAGCCTGAAGCTATACTACATTCAGTTAGAAACCTGAATGGAGTATGATCATGTTTCCAGTGACCTTTACGTATCATCATACATATCGCCCTTTGTACTTCCTGCTTCTTGCATGACTGCACTCTTCATTCAGATGTTTATTGTGCAAGGATATATTCTTGGCGTGTCACCATTTGGTAAACTTGAGCTCTATGGGGTTGATGCTACACCCGTAACACAGGAAGATGACAATCTCATTTATATACACTTTCCTGTCGCGTTGTCTCCTTTCTCGCCTGCTCTGGCGATCTTGCCAAGGTGATTTCATGTAGATCTGTTGTTTATTTTACCCTTCTCTCCATGGTGTGCAGGGTTTCTAATGCAAGGGTGTGATAAGGAAGCAGCGGTGGCCAACCCTAGGTTAGTAACTCCTGTTGTGGTCATGGTCTGGGCCCGTCCGTTCCGTTTGCTCTCTTTGTTGCGCAGTCATCGACCCAACCTCTGAAAAACCTGTCATGGCAATGCAAGCCTCTTGCTATGAGCTAGCCACCCTCTCTGCTGAAGCCACGATGCCTCATGTCCACAGGACAAGGCTGCAATCTGTGTAAGCACATGGATCCTTTTGTTTAAAAATGGAAGTATTGGCGGAATTAAAGTCTGTCGAATTGGAACAATTAAAAGACTGGAAGTTGTTCTCGAACAGGCTATTGGAGAGAACAACACAATTTCTGACATGGGACTGGAAGTGTTCCCACCTGAAGAGAACAACACAATATGTGATCTGATTGCTGGTAGCATAGGCAGGCTGGGATGATGTGAGAGAGTCATCTTAGTGGGAGCATCCCAACATCAGGAGATATCTCTCCAATTTCAGTTGGTTATCTCAAGGACCTCAAGTAACTGTAAGATTTATTTCCCTATTTCTTGATTGTCAAATTTATTATTTATTTTCTCTTGTAGCTATAGGAAATTAAGCACCTTATTTAGAGTTTTCCTGATTCAATAGCCACCATTTATGTCTTTGCTGTCGTCTATGTTCTGTCGGTCTACTTATTCATGTTTTCCTTTCTATCTGTATATTTGCAACAAACGACTTGAGGAGTTGTTTCATAAATATCTTGTGTTTAACAATCTAATCGGTCCCTTGCCAGATTTCTGCATGAATTGTCAAGTCGTCTGGACAATCCCCTATCGTTTGGCTAATTTAGTTCCGCCTTAACACCTTGCGCTAGACAGTCACTCATGTTTTGGTTTTTACACTGTATTGTTACTCTTCTGAACAACGCTCGTGTGGATTCAATAATTACAGTGTCACGCCTGGAGATAATTGCTATACTGTGTCGTTTGACCCACTTACAGTGTCAACCCTGATCTCAAGAAAATTTTCGAAAATCTTCTGTTTGAAGCTGACAAGGAAAGCTATAGGAGTCAGTGGGGCTACGCTAAATGAAAAACAACTCATTGATGAACTCCAAAAATCGCCGGGGGCCAAGAGATAAATAACAATCCCAAATTCCCAAGCCAATTTATTTTTGATTTGTTAGCACAGATAGATGCCATCTAAGATGTATGTACATAAATTCAACTAGTTCTACATCGTGCAACCCAACAAAAAGATGTTAACTTGAATCTGGGTCTAAAAGGTACTTAATGTTTTTTTTCTAGAATTCTGCAATGAATAGGATTTCAGTGGTTGTTTTTATTTTGTAATGCAAATGACATTATATCTGGGTTCATAAAAATGTATATCTTCTCTTGTACGGAAGTAAAAATAAATCATTTCTTCTGGTTTTCTCAAGCTTACTTGTTATCATGTTTATGATTTGCTAATATAAGAGCATATTTCCAGTGGTTGATTTATTTAGTCAGAGTATGTGGCCGTGTTAAGTGGGCCATGCAGTCTGGTATGTACATAGTGTGTGTGTGTCCATATGTGCATGAGTGTGTTGAAATAGTTCAGCTTTCAAGTTTGTATCTGGACCTTATAACTAGATCTACAGAAAACTTGTAACAGAGTGCGAACTTTCAGCTGCCTTTTCAACAAAAAATTTGGGGAGCTAAGTTCAAACTGACTCCTTGGACCTCATAAATTGTAAAACTGAATTTCGGACATTACCCGATACAGAGCTATAAATAAAAGGCCAGGTTCAGGCCACACCTCATTGCTCTATAGGCTATAAATCCTTCTGTCCCAAGAAACACATTATACATCTGTTTGCACCCTGTAGAAACAAACTGTATACCTCGTCTAAAAAACCACCATGTAGAAACAAACTGTATACCTCCTCTAAAAAACTATTTTCTCCATTCCAATGAATAAGGCGTATATATTTAATCAAAAGTCAATGCCTTCCTAGTTTGATCAATGTTATATACAAAAATATGGACATTTACGATACCAAATCAATATCAATAGATCCACCATAAAATATGTTTTCATAGTTTGTTTATTTATTACTGTGAATATTGATATCTTCTTCTATGTTTTTTGTCAAACTAGTAAGCTTACTTTTGATTAAATATAATTGCCTTATTCATTGGAACTGAGGTAGCACATAAGATTCTGAAAAAACAGCAACACAACCAGGGGCGGAGCAACATTGCCCTTGCATGGTGCACATGCACCAAGGAGAAAAGAAATTTTCAACTGTTTGGGTCAAAAAAATGGCCATATGCACCAGGTTAGCTCAATTTAAATGCACCAGGGATGACAATTTTACTCTAAAATCAAGCTCAACGAGGTCATTTTTCCCCATGTGTGCACCTAGCCTTTTGTAGTGCACCAGGTCAAAAAAAATCTAGCTCCGCCCCTGAACACAACCAAATATGTCTAGAACAGCCACATAGCTTGCTTGCGTGGCATACAGATGGTAATAAAATCTAGATCAGGCACCTTGTTGGTCATCTGAAATAATTCAAAGTTGCCAAGCGTATATTAAGTTAATACGTGTTGTTCTAGGGCAATGAATCATGATGAACTTACGATGCTAGCTATCTCTACTGAGCTCAATTCAACTGTGAACAATAAACAACACTGAAAGTAAACAACGTGTTTATCACAAAACTTGGATTCTGGATTACAACACTATAGACAATGAACCACCACTAACGACTGTTGCAAAACCGTACATGAAACCTTAGCTTCATACGGCTCCTCTATGATCAGAAAAAGGTTTTTTTTTTTTTTGAGAGAGATCAGAAAAAGGTTTTATGCATTAGGCCGAGTCCTGGTTCTTACACGAGGTAATACTAATTTAGAGGATATTATCATTTAGATATTATGAGGGCATGTTTTTTACATTGTCTCAGGGAGTGTTGCCTTGGAGATGAGTTCCTAGAAGACTTGATGTGTGCTGCTGGCTAACTTATTTAGTCATGTCTGAGTTGGTTGCACACAAGTACTACTAGAATCCATGATGTTAACAACTTGTATTGAGTATTAATAAAGTGTTAAGTTTGTGTTTGCCCCTGATGGTTTTTTTGTTATGTTTTTAATTCCTTATGTCATAGAGCACACCTTGTTGTTCACTGAATAATACAATCTTTAAATCCTTGAGGTAATATTCATACCTTTTTCTTTATAGGTACTTCATGTCCTTGATGATATATGGGACGTAAGTGCATGGAAAACAATCAGATATGCTCTGATGGGTAATAAACGCTGAAGTAGAATAATCATTACTACCCGCAATGTCAGTATCTCAAGAATGGTCCCACTGTGACTTGTGGATAAGGAACTTCCCTTCATTCAAGACTTTCATCATTAAGATTTATTTACAGTGAAGAAGAAAAGCAGCAAGAGGCATTCTGAAGCGATGGCTGCTGTGATAAGAGCGCGACGAATCATCCCAACCGTCCCAAAGCATACTGCTTCTAGAGGCCCACACACTGAAGAGGTCCAACATTCGCCTTTGATTAATTAGTTTGTGTTTCCATTTTTTTAGGGGGGGGGGGGGGGGGGGGGGGGGGGGGGGGTGGAGGGGGTGTCTAAGTTCCACTCTTTCCGTCTTTTTTGTCCATTGCAGCCACAGGAGCTTCGCGTTTTTGGGTGGCCCGTCGATAAGTTCAAGCATGCAGGTAGCGTGTTCTCTTTTATTAGTTCATCACTGTCTTTTTAATCTTAATTTTGCAACCCCACCAGGAATGATCGATGTATGTTACAAAGTATGAATGTATTTGATTGTAGTCTTTTCCTGCCATTAACTGCAACTATGTACTCCAGGGAGGGATTGATTTCGTCGCATGTGATCTCCATCTTCACAGTTGCTTCCAAGAACGTGCCCTGCACTCTTAATTCTTCACCCTAGTGTGCTTAATTCGTGTTTATTAGACGTCGAGATGAATTTGTTTGCTCCTCTATGTACGCACTCTGCTTTTGATTCCATCAGTTCAAGTACTATCTAGCTCATGATCAATTCTCCTTAATTTTCCCATCTTTTCAGCACAGTGGCTTCAGTTAATCGTTATGTACTTTTGGCTTGTACGTGATTTCTTAGTATTACACTGCTTCGTTCGTAGCATGCAGCTTCCAGACTCGTTTTCCTTTCTTGAGATCAATAATATAAACCCGATATTCAGTTTGTTAATTCCTTTGGATGTTTGATTCACACTTTATATCAAGATAATTCTACATCTTGTTTTATTCATAGGCAATAACTATTTAGCTTGTATGTTTGCTTGTTAATTCAGTCTAGTATCTTTTGTAACTACTAGTGAGCCCAGAACTAGTTCTCTCATGGACTGCGTTATATGCCTTTGATTCTAGAGGCTTGTATTAGGCTTCCATGTGTTAATTAATATCTAGAGGAGGCAATTGTGGACTGCATATGGCCTTTCATGCTTGTTCTGATATTTGTACTTGATACTTGCTGATATGGCAATAAAAAGATGGGAAGTAGCTCAGTTTACGTCTATTGTCTGCTACTAGCACCTAGCTTAGGATCAGTTCTGCTGAAAAATCTGTGTCTTTTCAAGTGTCTTAATAATGAATTAATGATGCAGTTCTGGCTTGCGATTTCTTATTAGTATGCTGCTTCCTTCGTAGCAGCTTCTGAAACTCATTTTCTCTGTCTCGAAACGAATCAAATATAGGCAGTCCGTTCTTTCGATGTTTGTTTCAGATTTTTTTTTTGACACAAATGTTTGTTTCAGAGTTTGTATCTTGCTAGTACTTTTACGTTCTTCATTTTTTGCAGAATTGAAGTGAGCTAGTGAGCTCTCTATGCTTATCAAATCAGTCTAGGCTCTTCTGCAGTCCTAACACTACTTGATTCTGAACTATTGTTATCTCAGCGGACAGCGTTACATGTGTTTCTCATGTGCTTGTTGCGATCTACAGGAGGTACTCATTATGGCCCAATCCTTAGTTCGTTTTGACTTCATAGGAGCTCGGTAGATGGTCCTGAGTGACAAGTTGAGGTGATAAGCAAAACTATGCTATTTCATGTATGCCGAAATCTTACGTGGTATGCTTTAGGAGCAAGAATTTGCAGGATATGTATGTTCTCTTTTTTTATAGCTTCAACGCCTCGTCATCAGATAATAATAGCGAAACGGTTGATCAGGGCCGCCAATTATTGCGGCATAGACCCTGAAAACCTGAGCTGAGATAGTTAAAGTGGTCGACCGCTTGTAGAGATGTTCGGATGTGTCTGTGCTGCTTATTAAGGAGTACGCGATCGTGCTCATATTTTTTCATTGTTCTTTTTTGCAAATGACACTTATTTTTAACTCTTGAAAATATTTTTTAAGAAGCAGCGTGGCAGGGGAAGTCCCTACAGTGATTTTCTATTTTGAAATAATAAAACTCAGCTCCGAGTCTATGTGGATATAAATAGGTAAATGGATTGTACACCCCCTTGCGTAACCAAACAAGGTAGGCTCACTTCTTAACTCTTGAAGGCCAGGAATTGCTGCATATTTACCAAGCCATTGGAGTGAAAGAAAGTGAATTGTGTGAGCAATAGTAGTATGACGTCCCGAAATGTAAGCCTTTTCAGAAAACTAATTTAACTTTCTAAAAAGGCTTATATTTTGGGATAGAGTAATACTACTTATTAGCGCAGTTAGGCAAGAGTGATTCGAGTGGTGTGTTACATGATGCGTACGTGTTGGCGTAAATCACAGTTATATTATGCTTTATTGGCTAATTAACACTAGTGGAAAACAGGGCTTCAGTCCCGGTTCGTTTGGGGCTTCAGTCCCGGTTGCGCAACCGGGACTAACCAACCGGGACTGGAGCCCAATCTTTAGTCCCGGTTGCTATACGAACCGGGACTAAAGAGAGAGCACGTGGCAGGGGCTGGGTGCTCGTGGGCGTAGGTCTTTAGTCCCGGTTCGTGTTAAGAACCGGGACTAAAGTGTCCACACGTGGCAGCATCTGCTGCATCTTTATTTTTCTGGATTTCAATTGTTATTTAGGGGTTTAGGGTTTAGGGTATATTTGTATTTTGCTCCATTCAATTGTTTGATTCATTTCAAATAAGTTTTCTTATATACTTATTCATACAGCATTACAACATAATATATAAAACGATACATATATATATAATATATTTGGTTCACCGAGCATATACATGCATACAAGTATATATACAACTTGTTCACACACATAAGATCACGACTTGTGTTTAATTATAAACATTGTCTAATCGAAACCGGCATGAAATTCACCCTTTGGGTTAATGACATGTTCAAGCAGAAATCCGGCTAATTCCTCTTGAATTCCTACTACGCGTTCAGTCGGTGAGAGCAGTTTCCGCTTTGCTTCGAACTACGAAGAAGAAGAACAATATGGATATGAATCATCATAACAAAATTGATGCCAATAAAATGAATTTGTCAGTATATTGTTTACTTACTGTTTGAAAATCAATTCCTTCAGTGACCTGCGCACGAAGGTTCTCGCAAGTGTAGTATGCACATAGATTAGTCCCCGAAGGCTGCCTCGCACACTTTACGAGAATAGATTTTAGTCAGTGACATATCAAGATTGATATACTTAATGGTATTTGAAACTAGAATTAAAGGGATGTGTGGACCTAGCTCGTACGACTTACCTCGATCTGACGGTAAATCAGCTCAGTTTTCCATTCACCTTTAACTGTGCGTATAAACCGTTTCCAAACACTGCCGAGCAAACAAAATGAATAGATGAGTTATAGATGAACGAAAGAGACCGATATAATGCCGTAATGATTGAAATTACCTATCCATCACATCAATGATGCTTTTGTATTCATTAAGTGGTTTATTCATCGAGTCAAAGATTTGAACCCTTCCATAGTCAGGTTCAATCTTTAGCAAAATCCAGTGGTAACTGCGTGCAAGTTTGATTATGTAAGTTAATAAACTCATCAATTACACTTATAACATCGAGTAAGGAAAAGTAACTGTGTATAAGATAGTAACACTCACCTGATGTTGTACGGAAAGAGTATTCTAGCTCGGTATTCCTGCATAAGTAGGAACTCTAGCAAGTTATCCTCCGTCTCCTTGCGATTCCTCTGTATCATCGCTCCGTTAACTCGATTTGGATCAATGAATCCAAGTTGGAGGTCATTCCTTTTCTTACATTCCATACTCTTCATTCTGCATAATAAACAGCGTAGTGAGAAAAATTACATGCAAAGAACAAGTTGAGCTAGAGACTTATAGAAATAATGAATCACTTACAGAACATAGGCACTGACGAGAGATTTGTCGAGCGCGTCTTGATTGAATAGCTGAAAGAATTCATCAAACTCAATATGCACCAAGTCTTGACCTAAGAAATGGTCCTTTGTGATTTTCATAAGGAGAAAATCTTGCGTGCCCTTTGCGGCTTGCAGGTACCACTTATGCAATTTTCGCATTTGCGTTGGTAGATTCATTTCAATCTCAGGTGGGACCAGACTCTTCCCCTTTTCATATTGCCGTGCTATAGGCGCCTTTGGGGTGATACCTTCATCTAGCAATTGAGAAAGAGTCAAACCAGCTTCTTTAGCAAAGTCGGCGGGATTGGGTTGAGCAACACTCCCACCAGCATCACTAGCAAAGACCTTTAGCGGGGAGATTGATTTTTTGGTCTGTGCTCCAAGCTGGGCAACGTCTCTTTTCCCTCTTGCAGTTACGCTTGTCTTATTAGCTTCTTTTTTTGCATCTACCTGCTTATCCAAACAACGCTTGTAGTCATCTGGCTTACGCAATTCATATTACGAAGGTTGGGTAAGCATATCAAAGGCCCACTCCTTCTGTTCCAGAGTATATACCTGCTTCGGTGTAGGGGTCGGGCGTAGGGCTGCGAGCTTCCTTTTCACTTTGGCTCTGTCCTCCGCCTCAATTTCTTCAGCAGTCTTCTCGATAGGAGGAGGCGGCACCGCCTTAGCTATCTTGGCCCGTTTCTTCGGAGAGACATTGCTAGTGGACATAGCAGCGGACTTGCCACAACTCTGGGACTTACGAGTGGGCTGAGGCGGCGGAGGTGGCGGAGGCGGCTGACATTGAGGTGGAGATCGATGTGGACTCGGGGTATGGTGGTAGTCGTCCCTGTCGTCGTCGGGAGGTGGTGAATTGCGAGGACTTGGAGGAGAGGGTGGCCGCCTTGGCGCCGAGCCTGGAAACACGATGTGTTTCTTATCCCAAAGAATTATACCACCCAATACTTCTCCCAGTTTTTCCTCCTCTTCAGGTCCAGCGACGTCAAGAAGGAGGGACTCGTACCCCCTTTCAATTGCATCCACCCCGACCTTAGCATAGCCAGGTCAAATCTCACGGCCATGCCAGGTTTGTCCAGGTCCAGATGGCAACACATAGCCAACCGCCACCTTCATCGATATGTTCTTCATGGGATAATGCAGCTGACAGTCTATCTTCTTGGTGATATCATCCACGGGGTAGTGAACCATCGGTACCTCCGTGGAAGCCACGCTGCTTCTCCGCTGAGATCGGTCGCCTGATGCATGTTCTAGGTGTTGCTGATGCTGAGTTGCCCCTTGCGACTTTAATTCCTCCAGTGCCTTCTGCTGCAGCAAATACAACTCTCTCAGCTCAGCCTGTTGCCTTTCTATGCTCTCTATCCGTGAGGCCTCCTCCTGCGCCTTCCGCTTCTTCGCTCTCTCTCGGCTTCTATAAGTCTGGCTCTCTTTGGAGAACCCAGACCTCCACGGAATAGCAGAACCCAGACCCCGTGTTCGTCCTGTGTGTTCTTTGTTCCCGAGGGCCTTTGTCAGCTCGTCGTTCTCTCTGTCCGGCTTGAACGTCCCCTCTTGAACCTCGGCGATTGTCTTGACAAGTGCTCCCAGGGGTTCAGCAATTTGTTTCTTCTCTTCAACTAATTTCCCTGTTCTCTCATCATAGACAGCTCCATGGGCAAGTGCCCAATTTCTTGACCTTCTGGGCCATTGTTCTGTTTCTGGTTCGATGCCTTTTTCTCGTAGGGCGGCCTCTTGCATATCCCACTTAGGCTCGGCCCTTTTGTAACCACCTGGACCCAACTTATGGTGATATTTCTTTTTTGCAGCATTTGCCTGATTTTTCTGACTCCTTAGCTTACCCAGCTCTGACTCCTTGTACTCCACAAATGCGTCCCAGTGATCCCGCAGGAACTCATTGGGGCAGTAAATTCTGGAGCTTGTCGATCGGCGTTGACATAGGCGTTCCATAACCTCTTCTTGTGGTTATTGAACTGTGCAGCCATCTTCTTGAGAGCCCACTCCCTGACTTTCTCCTTCTGTTTTTCTGCTTCTTCCAGGGACTCGGTGACCGGCAGATTGAAATGTGGAATGAGGGAATCCCAAAGTCTGTCTTTCAAGACCTTGGTGACATAGTTGACTGCTGCACCCTCTTCTGGCTCTGGCTGTGCTGGCTCTCCTTTTGCCGCCTTGGGCTTATACCAATACTGAATGCTTATCGGCACCATGTCCCTGACAAGACATCCACATTGTTGTGTGAACGCATTTGCGACACTCTTGGGTTCCAACGGTTCGCCTTCATTTGAGAGACGCCCAATCGTGTAATGCTGATTCGATGCCAGCTGTTTGGCCGGGCCTCGCTTTTTTCTAGAAGATTCAGAGGTCTACAATAAGAAAACACTCGTTAATATATATACCACATAATACATCGTTATCTACTGATTCAAGAATAGAGCTAGTCTTCATATATATATATACCTCGCCGGTCTGTGTTATTAAGTCACGTCCAGTCCCTTGTGAGCCGTCCTCGCAATCATCATTCTGCTGCTGCTCCTCCTCCATTCCCTCACCCGACTCGTTCAAAAATTCCGAGCCGTCTCCTTCTGCACGGGTGGTACCCTCTTCTTGTGCACGGGTGGTACCCTCTCCTATAATCTTCAATATCTCTTCTTCACCTTCTCTTCCGGCGCCGAAATCCATATCTGAAATCCATATAACATATAGATCAACAACATTTCGATCTATTCACTTTCTATTCATTTTTATTACTATTACTAATAGTAATAGCATTTTTATTACTATTACTAATAGTAATAGCATTTTTATTACTAAGAATAACTAAGAAACTAATCTAACTAAGAAACTTAATTTTATTACTATTACTAATAGTAATACCATTTTTATTACTATTACTAACTAGCTAGAAATTTTACTAATAGTAACAGTAATAAAAATGCTATTACTATTAACTAAATATTCTAACTAATAAACTAATCTAACTAACAAACTAATCTAACTAAGAAACTTAATTTTATTACTATTACTAATAGTAATACCATTTTTATTACTAATAGAAACTAATTTTACTAATAGAAACTAATTTTACTAATAGAAATTTTAATATTTCTAAACTTAATATACTTCCTATTTCTAACATGCAAATTTACATATAACCCTATTTTCTAACTATTTTTCTAACCCTAATAAACTTAATATATTTCCTATTTCTAACATGCAAATTTACACTATTTTCTAACTATTTTTCTAACCCTAATAATATAACCCTAATAAAATCTAACATAATAATAATAGTAATAGCATTTTCCTAATAAATTCCTAATTCTCACATTTTCCTAATAATTCCATTTCTAATATCATTTCTATTTCTAATAAAATCTAACCTAAAATCTAACATATATATTCTAACTACCTAGTATATGCTAACACTAATTTGCATATTCTAAAATCTAACCTAAAATCTAACCTAAAATTTCTAACTACATTTTTCTAAAAATTTCTAACTACATTTTTTCGAAAAATTTCTAACTACATTTTTCTAAAAAAAAATTTTGCAGCAGGGTGCTCACCTGCAGGCGCGCGGGGCGGGTGCGGGGGCTCGGCGGCGGCGGCGCGGGTGCTCGGCGGCGGCGGCCCGGGCTGCGGTACGGTACCTGCAGGCGGCGGCGGCGCGGTGCGCGCGCGGTCTCGGCCGGGGTCGGCGGGTAGGGCGGGCGGCGCGGCGGCGCGGTGGCGGGCGGCGGCGCAGTGGCGGGCGGCGGCGCAGTGGCGCGGTGGCGCGGCGGCGGTGGCTCGGCGGCACGGATTTCGGCGACCGCAACGCTCCCGCGACGAGAGCTCCTCCGCGTGCGTCGATCGAAACTGCTAAGTGTTGGAGAAGAAGGGGCGGCGCGGGGCTTATATACCCCCCCTTTAGTCCCGGTTGGTGGCTTCAACCGGGACTAAAGGGGGGTCTTTAGTCCCGGTTGGAGCCACCAACCGGGACTAAAGGGTCTTTAGTCCCGGTTCGTGTCTCCAACCGGGACTAAAGAGTTTTGGGCGGTTCGCGCCCAGAGCCCAGACCTTTTAACACCAACCGGGACTAAAGACGTAATAAATGCGCGCCAATGCTGCATATTTTTTTAGATTTCATTTGAATATGAATTTTGAATTTCAATTTGAATATCTTCTATATATTTTAGAATTTGATAAAACTTTAAATATGAAAAGTGTTTGAAATTGAATAACTAATTCAAAAATATTTTCTATTTTCAAAATCAATTATTCTAACTATTCAAATAATTAACTATTTTGCCATTTTCAATTAAAACAATATTGGTTAAAATTCTTTTTGCATATTTTAGAATTTGATAAAACTTTGAATATGAAAAGTGTTTGAAATTGAATAACTAATTCAAAAATATTTTCTATTTTCAAAATCAATTATTCTAACTATTCAAATAATTAACTATTTTGCCATTTTCAATTAAAACAATATTGATTAAAATTCTTTTTGCATATTTTAGAATTTGATAAAACTTTGAATATGAAAAGTGTTTGAAATTGAATTACTAATTCAAAAATATTTTCTATTTTTAAAATCAATTATTCTAACTATTCAAACAATTAACTATTTTGCCATTTTCAATTAAAACAATGTTGATTAAAATTCTTTTTGCATATTTTAGAATTTGATAAAACTTTGAATATGAAAAGTGTTTGAAATTGAATTACTAATTCAAAAAATATTTTCTATTTTTAAAATCAATTATTCTAACTATTCAAATAATTAACTATTTTGCCATTTTCAATTAAAACAATGTTAATTAAAATTCTTTTTGCATATTTTAGAATTTGATAAAACTTTGAATATGAAAAGTGTTTGAAATTGAATTACTAATTCAAAAATATTTTCTATTTTTAAAATCAATTATTCTAACTATTCAAATAATTAACTATTTTGCCATTTTCAATTAAAACAATGTTGATTAAAATTCTTTTTGCATATTTTAGAATTTGATAAAACTTTGAATATGAATAACTAACCCAGAATCATACATTTACATAATAGGTTTAATACATTATTACACATCACCAACATCCCCATCTAGTGTTGGGGTTTCTTTCTGCACCGTAACCATGGAGTATCTTCTTTGTTTAAGAGGAGGGTTGGGTCAGTGTTCACTCTGAAGGGCGGAATTTCATCAAACTTGTTATAATCTTCTGACATATCTGTCTTGTCCTCCACTCCCACGATGATTCTTTTTCCTGAGAGAACAATGTGTCGCTTTGGCTCATCGTGTGATGTATTCGTTTTCTTGTCTTTTCTCTTTCTTGGTTTTGTAGACATATCCTTCACATAGAAAACCTGAGCGACATCGTTGGCTAGGACGAATGGTTCATCCATGTACGCAAGATTGTTGAGATCCACTGTTGTCATGCCGTACTTTTGGTCTATAACTACCCCGCCTCCTGTCAGCTTGACCCATTTGCACCGAAACAAAGGGACCTTAAAAGACGGTCCATAGTCAAGTTCCCATATCTCCTCAATGTAACCATAATATGTGTCATTTGTCCCATTATCGTGTAATGCATCAAAGCAGACACCACTGTTTTGATTGGTGCTCTTTTTATCTTGGGCGACCGTATAAAATATATTCTCATTTATCTCGTAACCTTGGAAAGTCAGTATAGTTGAAGATGGTTTCTTGGCCAACATGGATAGCTCATATCCAACAGTGGCATCATTTATGAGAAGTGTTTGCAACCAACCACCAAAAGTCGCCATGTGCAACTTTGTAATCCAGGAGTTTGATTGCCCAGGGTTTTCCGAGCGTACAATATTCTTGTGTCGCTCCATATACGGCTCCACCAACGTGGAATTTCGTAGAACTGTGTAGTGTGCTTCACTCAAAGAATGTCCGTCCATACAGTATGCTGATTTCATTCCTAGCGTGCCTTTTCCACTTAGTCTCCCCTCATGCCGCGATTGAGGAAGACCAATCGGGTTCAGGTCAGGAACAAAGTCAACACAAAACTCAATGAACTCCTCTGTTAGATAGCCCTTGGAGATGCTTCCTTCTGGCCTAGCACGGTTATGCACGTATTTCTTTAAGACTCCCATGAACCTCTCAAAGGGGAACATATTGTGCAGAAATACTGGACCGAGAATGGTAATCTCTTCGACTAGGTGAACTAAGAGATGCGTCATAATATTGAAGAAGGACGGTGGGAACACCAACTCGAAGCTGACAAGACATTGGGCCACATCATTCTGTAACCGTTGTAGATCTTCTGGATTGATTACCTTCTGCGAAATTGCATTGAGGAATGCACATAGCTTCACAATCGGTACTCGAACATTTTCCGGTAGAATCCCCCTCAGTGCAACCGAAAGCAATTGCGTCATAAGCACGTGGCAGTCATGAGACTTTAGGTTTTGGAATTTTTTCTCGGCCATATTTATTATTCCCTTTATATTTGACGAGAATCCAGATGGGACCTTGATACTGCTCAGGCATTCAAAAAAGATTTCCTTCTCTTCTTTGGTAAGAGCGTAGCTCGCAGGACCCTTAGAATCCTCCGGATGCATGCCGTCTCTTCTTTTCATACGGTGCTGGTCCTCCCGTGCTTCTGGTGTATCTTTTGTCTTCCCATACAAGCCCAAGAATCCTAGTAGGTTCACGCAAACATTCTTCGTCACGTGCATCACGTCGATTGCAGAGCGGACCTCTAGGAATTTCCAATACTCAAGCTCCCAAAATATAGATTTCTTCTTCCACATGGGTGCATGTCCGCTAGCGTCATTCGGAACAGACAGACTGCCAGGACCCTTTCCAAAGATTACTTCTAAATCTTTGACCATATCAAATATATCATCACCAGTATGGCGTTTAGGCTTTCCCCGGACTTCTGCCTCGCCCTTGAAATGCTTGCCTTTTTTCTTCAATTGATGTTTGGGCGAAAGAAATCGACGATGCCCGAGATACACCACCTTCTTACTTTTATCCAAATATATATACTATCGATCTCACCTAAACAGTGCGTGCATGCATTGTATCCCTTGTTTGTCTGTCCTGAAAGGTTACTAAGAGCAGGCCAATCATTGATGGTCACGAACAGCAACGCTCGTAGATCAAATTCCTCTTGTTTGTACTCATCCCACACACGAACACCTTCAGTCTGCCACAGCTGTAAAAGTTCATCAACTAATGGCCTTAGATACACATCAATGTCATTGCCGGGTTGCTTCGGGCCTTGGATAAGCACTGGCATCATAATAAACTTTCGCTTCATGCATAACCAAGGAGGAAGGTTATATATACATAGAGTCACGGGCCAGGTGCTATGAATGCAGCTCTGCTCCCCAAAAGGATTCATGCCATTTGTACTTAGACCAAACCTCAGGTTGCGTGCGTCTTCCGTAAACTCCGGAAAATCTCTGTCGATTTTTCTCCACTACGACCCATCAGCGGGGTGTCTCAACATCTCGTCACTCTTACGGTCTTCTTTGTGCCACCTCAACAACTTGGCATGCTCTTTGTTTCTGAACAAACGTTTCAACCGTGGTATTATAGGTGCATACCACATCACCTTGGCAGGAACCCTCTTCCTGGGGCGCTCGCCCTCAACATCACCAGGGTCATCTCGCCTGATCTTATACCGAAATGCACTGCACACTGGGCATGCATTCAAATTCTCATACTCACCGCGGTAGAGAATACAGTCATTAATGCATGCATGTATCTTCTGCACCTCCAATCCTAGAGGGCAGACAATCTTCTTTTCTTCATACGTACTGGCGGGCAATTCGTTATCCTTTGGAAGCATCTTCTTCATAATTTTCAGCAACTTCTCAAATCCCTTATCAGATAAACCACTCTCTGCTTTCCATTGCAGCAATTCCAGCGTGCTTCCTAGCTTTTTCTGGCCATCTTCGCAATTTGGGTACAAATCCTTTTTGTGATCATCTAACATGCGTTCCAACTTCTCCCTCTCCTTTTCACTTTCACAGTCAATCTGTGCATCAACAATGACCTGACCAAGATCATCAGCGGGCATATCTGATGCCCGTTCTTCACCTTCTTCTTCTTCATTATCTTCCATTGCGGTATCGGTGGTTTCAGGGAACTCAGGATAGTTGTCATCATTCTCTTCTTCATCGTTGTCTTCCATCATAACCCCTCTCTCCCCATGCTTGGTCCAACAATTATAGCCGGACATGAAACCGAACCGGAACAGGTGGATGTGAAGGGTCTTTGTGGAGGGGTAATCCTTCTCATTTCGACAACCACCGCATGGACAACACATAAAACCATTCCGCTTGGTTGCCTCAGCCACCTTGAGAAAAGAATGCACGCCTTTAATGAAATCTCCAGAGCGTCGATCGGCGTACATCCATGCTCGGCTCATCTGCATTATATAAGTACATATCAAACGCAAATCAAATATACAATTTCTATTTCTATCTCTAATTTTAGTTTGATAAGTAAGAATAAGTTAACAAAACTTTAGCATTTCTATTTCTAATAAAATCTAACATAAATAAAATCTATATAGCATTTCTATTTTTACCTCTATCGGTATTTCTATCTCTATTTCTATCGGTATTTCTATTTTTCTATCTCTATCTCTATTTATATTTCTATGTTAGCTATGTCTACTTCTATTTTTATTTTTAATTCTAACATTTCTATTTCTAATAGCATTTCTATTTCTAATAAAATCTAACATGAATAAAATCTATATAGCATTTCTATTTTTACCTCTATCGGTATTTCTATCTCTATTTCTATCGGTATTTCTATTTTTCTATCTCTATCTCTATTTCTATTTCTATGTTAGCTATGTCTACTTCTATTTTTATTTTTAATTCTAACATTTCTATTTCTAATAGCATTTCTATTTCTAATAAAATCTAACATGAATAAAATCTATATAGCATTTCTATTTTTACCTCTATCGGTATTTCTATCTCTATTTCTATCGGTATTTCTATTTTTCTATCTCTATCTCTATTTCTATTTCTATGTTAGCTATGTCTACTTCTATTTTTATTTTTAATTCTAACATTTCTATTTCTAATAGCATTTTTATTTCTAATAAAATCTAACATGAATAAAATCTATATAGCATTTCTATTTTTACCTCTATCGGTATTTCTATCTCTATTTCTATCGGTATTTCTATTTTTCTATCTCTATCTCTATTTCTATTTCTATGTTAGCTATGTCTACTTCTATTTTTATTTTTAATTCTAACATTTCTATTTCTAATAGCATTTTTATTTCTAATAAAATCTAACATGAATAAAATCTAATATGAATAAAATCTAACATGAATAAAATCTATAAAATCTAACATGAATAAAATCTAACATGAATAAAATCTAACATGAAAAAAATCACAAATCTCTCTACTTTTAGAGCATTAAATGAGCTAAATTACCAATGAAACACAAAAGCACAAAGTTTCTCACCTTTTAGTCCACTTAGATTCAAGTGGGGACATCAATTTGTGATAGAAAATGGTGGTCAAAGAGGATAAACTCGAGGTAGGTTTGTTGTATGAAGAACACTTGAGAGTGGAGAGGGGGAGTGGCCGGCTCGGGGAGGAAGAAGGGACTGTTTTATATAGGGAAGTCATTAGTCCCGGTTGGTATTACCAACCGGGACTAAAGGTCCGGTCTTTAGTCCCGGTTGGTGTTACCAGCCGGGACTAATGATCCTGGCAACGGCCGGATTACGACCCAGAGCATTTAGTCCCGGTTCGTAATACGAATCGGGACTAGAGGTTCAAAACGAACCGGGACTGATGAAATCTCCGTTCCAGCGGCCGAAAAAGCGGTGGGGCCCTGGGCATCAGTCCCGGTTCAAAGAGCAACCGGGACTAATGCCCCAGGATATTAGCCCTGTTTTCTACTAGTGTAAAAAGCTTACAGCTTCCTTAGTGTAGAGAAATAAATTATAGTAGGTCCCAAGCGGCGACCTTTGGACAAGCCATGGGATGGGACATACGGCTTACAGCAAAACTACTATAAATCTAGACTTTAATCGATTGAGAGGAAGTCTGAATAAAAAACATTACGATGCATCTGTCCGCTTATTGAGAAGTGCCAAGCTGCAACTGGACCATTTCCAAGGTAACTAGCTCATTGTTTACTTTTTTTTTTGCAAACAATACCTATTTTTTATCTGGACCAGGCTTTCTCTGGGCATACTGTCAGATTATTATACCTTGCTTGTAAATAAATATACTACTCCCTCCGATCAAAAATAAGTGTCGGTTCAAAGTTTTTACTAAATCACCGACGCTTAATTCCGATCGAAGGGAGTGGTAATTAGTCGATGTGTTAGGGACTATTAATTAAGTCAGGTTAACAATGTCGCACATAGAAATGAAGCAAGATAAAATGCCTAGTACTGCATGCTCCATGGATTTCATTTTCTCGCATGATGGTCTGAACATTTAAACTTGGAACCGACTGTACAAATATATTTTGTTCGGTATGGTACATTTGAGAAGCACAATATAGCAAATGAAAGGCTTACGATATGTATGCAGACTTAGGCTTGACCGGTTTCCTAATAAATTAAGAACCATATAGACTCACAATGTATCGAAAACCTCTAATGGAGCTCGGGCTCCATGTAGCCCATTTTCTAAAAAAAATCGAAAATGACATTTCAAAGTTTCAAAAAATTCGAGACAAAAAATCTTGATGTACACAATTATGGGATCTACTACTGTGCAAAAAATTAATCCGAAATTCATTCTATTTTAGGCTCAGCAAAAATGACAAATCCATAGATCTAGATCTAGTGAACAGTGCACAGTTCAAAAGTTTGAAATTTCGGCAGAATTGTTATTTTTCCTGAGCCTAAAATACAACGATTTTCGGATTGATTTTTTGCACATTGGTAGATCTCATCATTATCTATATCAAGATTTTTTTTCCTGAATTTTTCGAAACATTTAAGGGCCATTTTTGAATTTTTTAAAATTCGGGCTACATGGAGCTCGAGCTCCATTAGTCCACTCTCCACAATGTATACTTTAGTAAGGAGATAGAGTGCAGTCCATGTTCGATGATTCCATCCGCATCGTTGTTGGAGACGGTCGCATGGCGCTTTTTTGGACTGATCCATGGCTGAACTCCGCATCCATCAAGCAACGTGCGCCGGCTCTGTTCGCCGCGGTGGAGCCGCACGCTCGGAACACTCGAACTGTTGCGGACGCGCTCGGAACACTCGAACTGTTGTGGACGCGCTCGCTGACCGCCGTTGGATCCGAGATGTCACGGGAGCTCTGAGCGTCCCAACTCTGGTGGAGTTCTTGGAGCTGGTTGACACCACCCAGCACGTGCCTCTCTCGCCTGACGTCCCTGACCAAGTGCAATGGAAGTTAACTGCGTTAGGCGTCTACTCGGCTGAATCAGCGTACAGGGCCTTTTTCACTGGTATGGGCCTCTTCCCTTGTGGCAAGGCCATCTGGCGGACCTGGGCTCCGGCAAAGTGCAAGGTGCATATTTGGCTTGCGATGCAGCGCTGTCTCTGGACGGCAGATCGTATGGCTCGGCGAGGACTGAACGCTCGTGCAACTTGTCCTCTGTGTGAGCAAGAGAACGAAACTGCCGATCACATCGCCGTGGGCTGCGTCCTTGTCCGTGAAGTCTGGTACAACTCCCTACAGCGGTGCAACCTGCAGCATCTTACCCCAGCCGCCGATGATGAGCTGATTAGGTGGTGGCCTGAGGCGCGGCTACGTGTCCCTCGCCCGCACCGGAAAGGCTTCGATTCCATCGTCCTCCTGGTTGTCTGGACGCTTTGGAAGGAACGGAACTCGAGGGTGTTCGAACGCTATGCTGAAACCCTACCAACTATTTGCCAACGGATCGCTGACGAGGTTGAGCTTTGGAAGCTCTCGGGCGCTGCAGGGCTGGCTCTAATTTGGAGCTAGGGCCGTAGCAAGTTAGGGTGTTGTTCTTGTCCGGGTGTGTAGGCTGCCCTACCTCTTCTTTTCCCGGATGTGTAACCGCATCGTTGTGATGCCGGAATCGCTGTAGCCCCGCTCTCTTCTCCTTTCTATTCAATCGACACGCAAAGCTTTTTGCGTGGCCGCAAAAAAAAAAGATAGATCATAGATCAAGAGAAGACCACGACCCCATACGAGGTGGATCCAGACTGGCGTGACTAAACAAATTTGTATTCGCCAAACCCACATGGAGGCACTGCCAAGCTTGCATCTACTAACGTGCAGCTTATTCATCTGCAAAAGTCAGCGCTTTGGAACTGCCCATGACAAGGACAATACTAATCCATCAGAAGATATTGAACTTTTTGGATCGTTTGAGGGAAGGACACTTTATACTTAGTTTGCTGGTGATGGTCAGATGGATGGGGCAAATGCTCAAGCTCAATGGAATCTAGATGCATGTGAACTCATTTAATTAAACTTGGGGAATAATCATCGTTCTAGGTTTCAAAAAGTTACTCGAAACATCACACATAAAAGGAATTCTATAGAAACGTACCCATGTAAAGAAGGTATTTGTTATATGAGCTCATCCTTGCTGGTTCGTTTTGACTCTGCAAGAGCTCGATCTCTTGACATGTTCGTCCGACGCAGCAACCTAGCTATTGATAGGATCTGTATGTTGAACACACATTGCATGCATGGTGGTAAACCAGTGACTGCGCTTCAGTTTTTGATGTATCCTCCAAGATGCAGTGACTGTGCTAGTTTTGTTGTGGACCATGGTATGTAAACTTGTTTCAAAAGCTATCTCACGTACGTCGTATATAGGTTTCTAATGTTTGTTATGGATATTATTGTGTGCGCTCGTTTGTGGAACCGGGTAGACCTTAAGACAGATCGTTTGTGAAACCATGTAGACCTTAAGACAGATTTTTTCAAAACAACCTCGTACCATCAATGCATGTGCAGGTCATTTGTAAGCTGGAAATACAGCGAAGAAGCCGGCCTGGATCTATGTAAGTAGCCGAATCTGCACGTTATACCACGTGCGCTTAACTGCAGCAATTCCAGAATATACTGGAAGTACAAAAATTGCAGTGGGCAGCCACCAAATAATTTGGCCCAGCGGAAGCAGTATTTGTTTCTCTGAAAGAAAAGAAGTTGTACTAGTACTGGTGTTGAGCTGTATTAATAATTTTCTATATAGACAACTTGTATGAGAAAATGAAAATTGGTCATATCGGTTAGCTAGCTCGGAGTCCATAAAGAGCAATCGACCATCCAGCCCTTCCCACAGACAACAATCAGTAGCCAAGCCACACACATTGCTCGCCCAACAAAGCAAAAAGGTCAACTCGAGCGCCCAATCAAGCTATTAGCAATGGAGGTCGCCATGGGTGCCATGAGTGCCCTCCTCCCCAAGCTGGGCGAGCTCCTCAGCGAGGAGTACAACCTGCAGAAGAGCGCCAAGCAAGACCTCCGGTATCTCCAACGAGAGCTCCAGAGCATGAATGCCGCCCTGAGCGCTGTCGCGGAGGTGGCGCGGGACGAGCTCCCCGTGCAGGACAGGCTCTGGGCTGACGACGTCAGGGAGCTCTCCCAGGACATTGAGGACCTCGTGGAAAGCTTCCTGGTGAGCGTCGAGGTCGCGGGTGACTCTGTGCCACCCGCTGACGCAGGCTGCTTCAAGTTGCTCAAGGCGAAGATGGCCAAATTGTTCAAGATGGCCAAGGCTCGCCGTGAGATCGCTTCCGCGGTGAAAGACATCAAAGAACAGGTCACTGAAGTGGCCAACCGCGATGAGAGGTACAGGGGCCGAGGTGGTAGCAGTGGTGGTGTTATTCCACCTACAGCCACAACGGGAACCACCATCGACCCTCTTCTATCGGTTCTTTATGGCAACCAGAAGATCATCGGCGTGGATGAGGCAAGGGATAAGATTATCAAGAAGCTCCGTGAGAAGGATGATGTGTCCAAGCAGCAACCCAGGGTACTCTCCATCGTTGGGTTTGGAGGATTGGGAAAGACTACTCTTGCAAAAGCAGTGTATGACGAGCTTCACAAGGGATTTGATTGCACGGCATTTGTGGCCATGTCTCGGAATCCCGATGTGGAGAAAGTTCTCAAGGGGCTTCTCTTCGAACTTGACAAGGACATGTATAATACATTGAATCTAGAAGACTTGGGTGTGAGAGAACTCATACACCAACTTCGAGAATCGCTTGGGACCAAGAGGTACACCACACATTATCATTAGTTCAGTATTATTATACATGTCAGCACATGTATGCCATATATTCACATAATTCACACATTGACCATTATCATATCACCAGGGTAGTGCACATCTCTATGACACACATAGCCCAAACCCTAATGCAAACGATGATTAAACTTTGGGTCAAATAAGTAGAGAGGCAATATGAGAACAAAACTTTGAACAATAGGTGATAGTCCTTTGATTTTGAATCCTACTTCTTTTTGGCTTGTTTTATCATATTATTGTGGGTATAGTTGACCCTATATTATCCAAGTTGCTTTGTTTCTATGTGCAGCAATTCTGTTTTCTTGGCCTTTGTTGATTTTTTCGATAAGGTTAAAATTGGGGGAGAATTTCACTTCCTCGGCCTCTGCACAAACTAGGGATGCACATAATCATTAAGCATGAGAACCATGATTTTAATTTTTGATAAAGAAGAAACCTGGTCCTCAGGATAAATTGCATGAGTCCTAGGAAAAGCATCATCCTCAAGCATAAATAGAAACCTAAATTCGCGTCCGCGAGGCTTTGAACCCAGTTGTTGGATTTGTACAACCACTCCCCCAACCAGTTGATGAGCTAAGTACATACCCATAAGCTATATTGGTTTGAAAACCCGAAATTGAGCCTACCCGGTCGTTAGAGGTGATTCCGGGGGCGCCACCTCCACCACCTATAGTACTCCTAACTCACCGCCCTAACGACCTTGTCTCCCGGGAGGAAGCCATCCGACAGTAGATCTGACCGTTCTCTATATGTATTTTCCCTATTTCTCCATCCTTAGTTAGTTGTCTACCTACCATCTACCTCACCGCCTTGTTCTTGCCATTGACGGCCTCCCCCAATCTAGCCACCACCAATATGTATGACACCTTGAGGCTGACTGCTCCTCTAGGTGGGCTGATGCTCGTCAGACGGTTGCTGATGCACAGGGAACCATGAGGTTGAGCAACACCACCATTGGATAGGTTCAAGCCCTAATGGTGATCTTTGTCGATGATGTCTCTGATTTGGCATGTTGCCGACTTCTGGAACTTCCTCGTAGGTAGTCTACATGGACAAGCATAGGGTTCTTCATGATCTTTGGACAAGAGGGGACCCAGTCGTGCAATCCCACAAACCACAGCCCACATGGCTTTGAGGAGGCGCCTTATGAAATCAATCTTATCATCGACACCATTGAGCACATCAACGTTGGCATCAACATCGTGATTACCATGATGTTTTCATGAAGAGGCAAAGAATGTCAAGGCTGTTAAGCTTCGAGACCACTAAGTGATGGTGGAGGCGGGGTTTTGGATGTGATGAAGAAAATACTTCACAACCATTGTGTGAATATAGGTTCATTTGTGGGACTATATCGATGTCAAAACCGTGCGTGTGATAGCGGTGAGTCTTGTGATTGGTGATTTGCAACCCCATCCTTGGCAAGTGTGTGTGGCACTACTTGGTGCCTCCATAATTGGTGGCTCTATTCAGTACCACACCCTGCATCTAAGCTTCATTGGTTGTAGCTGGCAATGACAAACTTCTTGTGGCTTCCTTGTTGAAGGTATTTTCTAGAGAGATCAAACTTTCTTAGAAGTGAAATCCTATGATCTTCTTTTAGTTAGATTCGGCGACAACAACACATGTGCATTGTTCCCTTCATGGAGCCATCTCTTTAGAAAAATTTGCAGTCTGGGTGTTGCTATTGGTGGTGGTTGGTTCTAGCTACTAAGAGTGGTTGATTCGGGTGTTGCCAGTGGTGGGTGTTGGGTCTAGCCGCTGCCATTGGCGGGGCCTTTTTTCTTTATCTTTGTTTTTATATTTTTGGCTGTGTGAATTGTTGATATGTCTCAACAAGTTCTTGACACTATGTTGGTGCAGAGGGATTGTTTGTTATTGGTATCCTAATGATATCAGTATGCTCCATTTGTCAAAAAATACCCCTAGAGTTTGATTGGGTGTGTTACCTCTGTGCACTCTTTGAAGAGAAAATTTTAGTTCCATAAAAACAAGTTGGCCTGGAACCTCTCAATGCACACACACACACACACACACACACACACACACACACTACTATCTAACATTCTTTATTTAGATCAGTGATATAATTTCCTTTTTTTTTCATTTCTCGCAAAGATCTCAACATGTAATCCTTAAGCTTAGTTTGCACATGAACAACATATTAGGATTAGAATGTGTAGTTGTTTTAAAATTGTGAAATAAATTTTAAGCAATGCAGTATTTATGTGGTGTGGCTTGTACAGTTTCAAGTTTATATGTTGTTTTGTTTTAAAATGGTTGTGGAAGTAAATATAGTGGAAGAGCACTGATCATAATGAAAAGTGGACAACATAGATAGAGGGTGCACCTGCATGGGAGTGGAGTGGAAATACTACTGAGTGAAAATGTCTCAGGCAAAAGTGTAAAATCTTAATAAAGACAGAAAAATATAAAGACCACAACATGAGAAATGATAGTACTATTCAAAACAAAATTAAGTGAGTTTGATTACATACTGTACTATTAGAGAAATGATACTAGTAATAATTATAATTTATTAGCTGTGATTTAATTTATTGATCTCACCACATCGTTCCTCTACTTTTTTATGAGTTTATTCCCTTATATATTAGAACAATTTATGATTTATCCAATAACAGCATTTATGGATTCTATACGTGTGATTGCCATACTTCTTGTAACTATAGATACTCTATATTATTTGAATAACTCATGGCTCATGCGGTGTCATGCTAATAGGTATTTCATCGTCATTGATGATATATGGGATATAAGTGCATGGGACTCGATCAAATTTGCTTTTATGGATAATGATTGCGGAAGTAGAATAATCACTACAACCCGCAATCTTGATGTCTCAAAAGCATGTTGCTGTCTTGATGATGAGCTTATTCACAAAATGAAGCCTCTTTCTGAAGACGACTCCCAAAATCTCTTCTATAAGAGAATATTCGCAAGCGAGTCTGGATGTCCTCCTCATTTTGATCAAGTGTCCAGAGATATCTTGAAGAAGTGTGGCGGAGTACCGTTAGCCATTATCACTCTGGCAAGTTATTTGGCTAATAATCAGAAGATAAAACCAGAAGCTGAATGGCATGATCTGCTCAAATCTATTGGTCATGGACTTACAAATGGTGGTAATGTGGAACAGATGAAGAAGATATTACTATTAAGCTACTATGATCTCCCTTCTCATCTGAAGACTTGTCTATTATATCTATCTATATTCCCAGAAGATTATGAGATTGATAGAGACCGGTTGATAAGACGATGGATTGCGGAAGGTTTAATCCAAGGTAGCAACTTATATGAGCTCGGAAGGAGTTACTTCAATGAGCTTATGAATAGAAGCATGATACAACAGTCAGAATTTGACCTTGAAGGTGAGGCAGGCAGTTGTTTTGTGCATGATATAATGCTTGATCTCATATGTGACTTGGCCAGTGAAGAAAACTTTGTCACTATAATGGATTCTATCAAGGTAGACACACCTTTGAAAAGAAAGGTCCGCAGGTTGTCAGTCCAAAAGGCAGACCTCGCCAACACCCGGCTAGCTACCAGCTGCATCTCACAAGTTAGATCCATCACTATTTTCAGTCCTGTAATTGACCAGATGCTTCCTATATCAAGATTTGAAGTCTTGCGTGTGTTGGACCTAGAAGGTTTTAAACTTGAGGGAAGTGGCCAGCTTAACCTTAGTTGCATTGGTGATTTATTGCAACTGAGATACCTAGGACTAAGGAATACAAGCCTCCGTGAGATCCCAAGGGAAATAGGAAAGCTATTGCTTTTACAGACATTGGATTTGAGAGGGATACATGCAAATCAATTGCCGGTCAGTGTTGTCCGGCTGAAAAATCTGATGTTCCTGTATATTTATGAGGGATATCAGTTATGTCTGCCAGCAGGATATGGGAATCTGACGTCACTCAGAGAGCTAATGGTAAACTGCATTTCGAGTTTTCACCCGGAGGAGTTGCAATATCTGACTGAGCTGAGGAAGTTCACGTGTGTATTGATGGACAGTACAGCTCGCAACAAAATTCCTATGCTGTTGGAGTCGTTAGACAAACTGCACAAACTGCAGTGTCTATCAATTCACGCTTATGGTCCCGTGGGTCATGAGTTGGGTGACTGGGTGCCATCTTCAGCACAAGTCCGTGTCTTTAGGTTCACAGGGTGGTACAAGAGGATGCCAACAAGGATTAGCTCTTCAGCCTTTCCTCTTCTCTCATGCCTGATTATAAGAGTCCGTCAAGTGCGACCGGAGGACATTCAGGTCATTGGGGCACTGCCGGCTCTTTGCACTCTCAATCTGGAGTCTGACCAGAACACCCCCACAGAAGAAGAGCGTGCATCGGAGAGGTCGTTCGTGCTTAGCCCTGATGCATTTCCGTGTGCAACTAAGTGCATGCTTAGAAATGTTTTATTTGCTCCCTATATGTTCAGTCAGGGAGCTATGCCCATGGTTCGAGAACTGCAGTTGAGTCTCTTGTTGTCAGATATCCTCACCGATGTTGATTGGGAAATGCCCTTAAGGAACCTCCCTTTGCTCAAGGATGTATGCCTCGAGTATTATTATTCTGGGGAGTACAACAACAGGGTTTCTGAAGCGAGGGCTGCTGTGGAGAGAGTGGCGACCGACCATCCCAACCCTCTGAGGTTCACATTTAACATCTGGATCAGGCCCAGAGGATTCTGAAGAGGTTCCCATTTCCATATGTATGTCTTCTCTTTTTGCTGTTGCTCCCTTTAATCACTTTGAGATTCCTTGTTTTTGGAGCGCTTCTCTCTAAACTTCGCTCTTTACTTCTTTTTGTGAATTGCAGCCCCAGGAGAAAGGACGGACCATCGGTAAGGTCCAACTTGCAGGTAGCGTCCGCGTTGTTTATGAAGTGTATTTGATCCTCTCAAAAGAAAAATGTAGTGTATTTGATTCTCGTTTCTGCCTGCTTATGACTGAAGCTATGTAGCAGGGCTGCAGGGGCAATCGCTTTGGTCGACATCAAAATCTCCTTCATTATGGCTGCTCTTAAATCTTCGCCCCACCGTGTTAATTCGTTTGCTTCCGTCAGTTCAAGTTTCAGATTACTTCTACCAGCTCCTTAGTAGTTAGTAGTACCTAGCAGTACGTCCTAGCTCATTATCGGTTCTCCTTAATTGTTTTTCCCATCTTCTAAAAGGACCAGCTTCTAGAAGATGCACTTCTGGCTTATATGCGGTTTATCATAGTTAGGCTGCTTCCTTGATAGCAGCTTTATGTAAAGACTCTTTTTTCGTTCCTCAGAATCAACCAAATAAAGGCCGCATTAAGTTTGTAGACTTATTTTGATGCTTGATCCACATTCTTTATCTAGCTAGTAATGAAGTATTTACGTTGTTTGCATGTAGTGAGCTGCTGGTACTACTGAACTAATCTGTCCGTGAGGTTTGCTTCAATGCGTCCTCTCTCTTGCCTAAACTCAACCGAAACTTAAACACGCTGAGATTGCTCCGTACCCCTTTATAATTTAATTACGAAGGGGTACGGAGCCATCTCATCTGTCAGTTTGTTGATTCAGTCTAGTCTCTTTTGCAATACTAAGAGCATCTCCAACAGTCGCGCTAAATTTTGGCGCTGTAAAAGCACTTTGCAGCGCGCTTCATTTGTGTTTCGTGCGTGAGGCTATATTCTCCTCCAACAGAAGCTCTAAATTTTGGGGCTGTAAAAATTGGTAGTTGTTCCTGCGCACGATTTGTGCCGCGCGCTCTTTCCGGCGTGGTAGATATAGTGCGCGAGATAGCGCTTTTGCCCCGCGCTCCATCTTACAGCGCTGGTTGTAGCATCTGTTGGAGCATCCATTTGCGCCTCCCGCGCGCTAAACTAGTCACTTTTTTGGTTACAGCGACGGTTGGAGATGCTCTAAGACAATGTGAGTTGAGAACTAGCTATTGTTAGCTCGGGCGACAGCGACAGCGTTATATATATTCCTAGTTCCTTACGGCCCGAATCAGGAATTCAGGATTCAAAGATGAAGGAACTTATGAACGAGAATGTCGAAGGCGATTTGACGAAGAGGGCGCATACAGACGTCCTCCTACGCAACAAGGTTGTCTTCAGCCGGTGCACGCCGGATCCTGCGAGATAGCCTTCTTTTCATATTTCCCCATAGTATAAGAGGCTCTTTGCATATAACACACCTGTACATGTATTGGCCTTTGGTCCTATGTGAATGATAGTTGCTATTCCCAACATGGTATGAGCTAGGTTAGCCTCTCTCTGCACGTTGCAACTCCGTGCTCGATCCGCCGACGATCATTCCGGCTCCACCTCCGTTCCCTTCGTGTGTTCGCTTTTTTGCTCGGGATCTGCACCGATCGCCGTCGCTTGGCCCGCCGTCGCCCGGCATCTGCATCGACCTGGCCGCCGCCGCCTCTCCCCGCCTGGCCTGCCGTCGCCCGGCCGCCGTCTGGCCTGCCTGATTCACCGATACCCGACATCTACATCGACGTGGCCCCGCCGCTGCCGCCTGGAATCGATTGGCTCGGTGCCGATCTACTCCGAGGAGACCCGCCTCTGCTAGGAATTGATCGGCTGGCTGCCAATCTGCCCCGACGCGGCCTGGACTAGGCCGGTTTTCCTCTTGCACGGTCGCAATCAGCTGCTTTGGTCGCCTTTAAACCCGACGCTTGCCCCGCTGCATCTGATTGTGGGCATTGACCAGGTTGGTCAGATCTGATCCAAAAAAAAAAGAAAAAAAAGGGAGATAGAGCGAGAGGACTACGGGGTCTTCTTCATCAGGCTATGTTGTTGTTCCTTGCTGCCCACTGACCTTTGATGGTACCAACTATGCGGACTTTGCTGCTCACATGCGCGTTCATATACGTGAACTTCGGCTTTGGGGTGTTCTTTGTGGCGAGGTCCCCTGTCCGCCGCGCCCCCTTGCTCCAGTGGCGCCTGTGCCGCCGACGTCACCGGTTATTGCTGCTGATGCTTCTGAGGCTGACATGATTGCTGCTAAGACTGTCGATGATGTTGCGGTCGATGCTTATGATCAGCAGGTAGCGGATTTCTCAGAGGCTCTCTCCACTTATCGTGAAGCTCAGACTGCTTATACGCAGTGGTGTGATGAGGATGCTCGTGCTGCGGCTGTTCTCACTGCTAGTGTTCTGCCACAGTTTGCCTCTGAATTTATGGCTCTTCCTACTGCTTCTGAGATGTGGGATCATCTTCGTCAGCGGTATCAGCCCTCTAGTGACTCTCTCTACTTGTCTATGGTCCATCAGGACTATGCTCTCCAGCAGGGTGATTCCAGTTTTGAGGAGTTCTACACACAGAGTTCGGCTATTTGGCGTCAGCTTGCTCTCTTCGCTCTGTTGTCTGTGGTACCTGTCCTTGTTGCAGGACTCTGAGGTCTGATATGGAGTTTCAGCGAGTCTATGAGTTCCTGTCTCGGCTTCGTCCAGAGTTTGAGCAACGACGCGCTCAGTTGATTGCTCGTGGCCGTGTTCCTCTCTCGATGGTGCTTTTTGAGCTCTATGCTGAGGAGACCCGCCTCCGTGGTGTTGGCATGCTTGGTGTTCCCTCTGTGCTTGCTGCTCGAGCTCCTACTATGTTGGTTGCTGCTCTAGGGCCCTCTAGTTTTAGTGCCCCCCCACTGCTGGCTACTCCTCCTGATGGTATGGGTCACTCATCGTCTGGAAGCGGAGGTCACCCCTTTAGTGGTGGAGGTCGCTCTCGCCCTCCTTGCATTCAGTGTGGCTATTGTCAGAAGCCTGGGCACCCCGAGACTAGTTGCTACAAGAAGATGCTAGATATGGGTCGTGCTTCTTCGAGTGGGACTCGGCCTCCTTCTTCGGGTTTGTCCCTCTCTGCGCAGGATATTGCGACGCTGAGGCGCATATTGGCTACCTCGGGCTCTTCTTCCTCGACAGGCACTGCTGGTTCTGTGACTGCTGTTTCCCGCACTGAGCGGCCACCGTCTCCATAGTCAGGTACTTCCTCGTGGATCTTGGATTCTGGAGCTTCTTTCCATATGACTTCTGACTCTTCTGCGTTATCCTCTCTTTGTTCTCTTGATTTTCCTCTTTCTGTTCTTACTGCCGACGGCACTTCCCTTCCTGTCACTAGCCGTGGCACTCTCTCTACTCCCTCCTTCTCTATTCCTGATGTTTCTCTTGTTCCTCGCCTCACTATGAATCTGCTTTC
Source organism: Dactylis glomerata (assembly GCA_007115705.1). NCBI lineage: Eukaryota > Viridiplantae > Streptophyta > Magnoliopsida > Poales > Poaceae > Dactylis > Dactylis glomerata. The sequence goes on along the minus strand of QXEO01000834.1, from coordinate 2,862,447 downwards.
TGTCGCTCAAACTGCTGACTCTGGTTGTCGTGTTCTCTTTGATGCTGATTCTGTTTCTATCCAGGATCGTCACACCCAGCTTCTGGTTGGAGCTGGCCCTCGGCGCCGTGACTTTCCAGGGCTTTGGGATCTTGATTGGCTTCGTCTTCCATCTGCCGACACCAGCATCACCACTCGTTCACATGCTCTTGCTACTTCTGCTTCCACTTCATTTCAGCAATGGCATCATCGACTTGGTCATCTTTGTGGCTCTCGCCTCTCATCTTTAGTTTATCGCTGTCTTCTAAGGCCTGTCTCAGGAGATGTTTCACTTCAGTATCAGGGTTGTAGACTTGGCAAACAGACTCAGTTACCCTATCCTACTAGTACCTCCGTGTCGGAGCGTCCTTTTGATTTGATACATTCTGATGTATGGGGTCCGGCTCCCTTTGCTTCGAAGGGGGTCCATCGCTACTATGTTATATTTATCGATGATTTCTCTCGCTATACCTGGATTTACTTCATGACTTCTTGTAGCGACGTTCTCTCTATATATAAGCGATTTGCTGCCATGATTCACACCCAGTTCTCCACGCCTATTCGTGTTTTTTGAGCTGATTCTGTTAGAGAGTATGTCTCCCAGATGTTGCGTGGTTTTCTCGCTGAGCAGGGGACTCTTGCTCAGTTCTCCTGTCCCGGCGCTCACGCTCAGAATGGCGTGGCTGAGCGCAAGCATCGCCATATGCTTGAGGCGGCCCGTGCGCTGATGATTGCCGCCTCTCTTCCGCCTCACTTTTGGGCCGAGGCCATTTCTACCTCCACTTATCTCATTAACCTTCAGCCCTCGACTGCCTTACAGGGTGGTATTCCTCTAGAGCGTTTGTTTGCTCTCTCCCCTGATTATTCGACTCTTCGCTCTTTTGGTTGCGTTTGCTATGTTCTTCTGCCCCCTCGCGAACGCACCAAACTGACCGCTCAGTCTGTTGAGTGTGTGTTTCTTGGCTACAGTGATGAGCACAAGGGCTATCGATGTTGGGATCCCGTTGGCCGTCGGATGCGCATTTCTCATGACGTCAAGTTTGATGAGTCGCGATCCTTCTACCCACGTCCCTCCTCCCTGGCCTTCTCGGTGGAGGACATATCTTTCCTATTGTTTCCCGACACACCACCCTCTGTGCCGATTGATCCTCCTCCGCGTCCTATTCTTGCCGACGCTCCATCTTCCCCACCGCCACCCTCATCCCCACCGAGTTCTTCTTCTTTCTCTTCCGATCCTCCACTCACCTCTACGTTGTCTCCTTTTTCTTTCCACTATTCTCGTCGTTCTCATGTTTCAGATGCTTCTTCTTCTGATATGCCTTCTTCCTCTGATGAGATGACTCCCCCTCTTCCTACTCGCCAGCGTCTCCCACCTCATCGCTACTCTCCTAGTCACTATGGTCTTTCTGTTTTCCTTGAGCTGACTTCTTATCGGGATGCTGAGAGACATCCCGAATGGCAGCTTGCCATGGCCGAGGAGATTGCTGCGCTTGAGCGCACTGGCACTTGGGATATTGTCTCTCCTCCTCCCGGTGTTCGTCCCATCATATGCAAGTGGGTCTACAAGATTAAGACTCGCTCTGATGGATCTCTTGAGCGCTACAAAGCGCGTCTTGTGGCTCGTGGCTTCCAGCAGGAGCAGGGTCGTGATTATGATGAGACTTTTGCACCTGTGGCTCATATGACCACTGTGCGCATTCTTCTTGCCGTGGCCTCTGTTCGCCACTAGTCTGTGTCTCAGCTTGATATTCAGAACACATTTCTCAATGGTGAGTTGCATGAGGAGGTTTACATGCAGCCTTCTCCAGGGTACTCTGTCCCTGATGGCATGATTTGTCGCCTTCGGTGCTCTCTTTATGGCCTAAAATAGGCCCCACATGCCTGGTTTGAGCGCTTTGGCTCTGTCGTGATAGCTGCCGGTTTCTCCCCCAACGCTCATGATCCCGCGCTGTTTGTTCACACTTCTCCTCGAGGACGGACTCTTCTCCTCCTCTATGTTGATGATATGATCATCACTGGCGATGATTCTGAGTATATTGCCTTTGTTAAGACCCGTCTTCGTGAGCAGTTCCTTATGACTGATCTTGGTCCTCTTCGCTACTTTCTTGGGATTGAGGTTTCCTCCACATTGGATGGCTTTCATATCTCCCAAGAAAAGTATATTCAGGATCTCCTTGCTCGTGCTGCTCTTGGTGATGAGCGCACTATTGAGACTCCTATGGAGCTCAATGTCCAGCTTCGTGCTTCTGATGGTGACCCTCTTTCTGATCCGACACGCTATCGCCATCTTGTTGGGAGCCTTGTCTATCTTGCTATCACTCGACCCGATATATCCTATCCGGTTCATATTCCGAGTCAGTTTATTTCTGCTCCCACCTCAGTTCACTATAGTCATCTCCTTCGTGTTCTTCGCTATCTTCGAGGCACGATCACCCGACATTTCATTTTCCCTCGTTCCGGCTCTTTACAGCTCCAGGCCTACTCTGATGCTACATGGGCTAGTGATCCTTCGGATTGCCGCTAGCTTTCCGCCTACTGTGTGTTTCTTGGTGGTTCTCTCATTGCATGGAAGACAAAGAAACAGACCGCCGTCTCCCGCTCGAGTACAGAGGCTGAGTAGAGAGCTATGGCCATTTTGACGGCCGAGGTGACTTGGTTACGATGGTTATTGGAGGATTTTGGTGTGTCTGTCACTACACCGACTTCCCTATTGTCAGACAGTACAGGTGCTATCAGCATTGCGCGAGATCCGGTGAAGCATGAGCTCACCAAACACATAGGTATTGATGCCTTCTTTATGCGCACTGCTGTGTAGGATCAGATTCTCGCTCTTCAGTATGTGCCTTCCGAGTTGCAGTTGGCAGATTTCTTCACGAAGGCCCAGACACGAGCGCAGCATAGCTTCTTTCTCTCCAAACTCAGTGTTGTTGATCCACCATGAGTTTGAGGGGGGGTGGGGGGTGTTAGACATGTATAGCCTTCTTTTCTTATTTCCCCGTAGAATAAGGGGCTCTTTGCATATAACCCACACCTGTACATGTATTGGCCTTTGGCCCCCTGTGAATGATAGTTGCTCATTCCCAACAGCTTCCTTATCGATCTGCCGTTTCCTGCACTGCATATTCTTTCTCCTTTTTTTGTTGACAACGCATATTCTTTCTCCTTTGTTGGTCATCCGGATGAGATTGAGATCAACGAGGTCGTCGGCAAAGGGAGTTTCCCCTGAATCCGTGGAGGAGTACAGACCAATCAGTCTCTGCAACGTTATATACAAGATCATATCAAAGTGTTTGGTGAACCGGATGCGACCTGTCTTGGACGACCTAATATCTGAAACCCAGAGTGCTTTCATCCCGGGCAGATTGATTACAGATAATGCGGTCATTGCCTTCGAAAATTTCCATAAAATCCAGCATAGCAAAAATCCGAGAAACACGCATTGTGCCTACAAATTGGACCTATCCAAGGCATACGAGTTGACTGGGGTTTCTTGGAGAAAACTTTGCGCAGAATGGGATTCTGCGATACTTGGATCAATTGGGTAATGAGGTGTGTCCGGTCTGTTCGGTTCTCCATCAAAATCAATGGACACATACATGAAACCTTCCAACCCATGCGGGGACTGAGGCAAGACGATCCCCTAAGCCCATACCTTTTCCTTCTGGTTGGAGAGGCTCTCTCAAGCATACTAAAAAAAGAAGTCGTAGAAGGAAGAATAACACCCCTCAAGATAGCTAGAAGTGCTCCTGGGATGGATCTCACATCTCCTGTTTGCCGATAACAGCCTACTCTTCTTCAAAGCCAACTCAGAGGAGGCCAGGGTGGTTGACGGCGCTCTAATTTTTTTTTCAGATGTGCACGGGTCAAAGAATCAACCCTAGCAAATGTTCAATCATGTTCAGTGCTGCTTGTCCTTCGGCAACTCAGATTGAGATAAAGTCCATCCTCAACATTTCTTCAGCCACCTTTGAGGAGAAGTATCTAGGGCTCCCCACACCGGAAGGTCGGATGAAAAATGGGTGGTTTCAACCCGTCATGAGTAGATTCACAAAAAGATTAACAAATGGAGTTAACAAACTGATCTCACGCGCCGCCAAAGATACTCAATCAAGTCTGTAGCTCACGCTCTCCCGGGTTATGTAATGGGAGTGTTCAAAATGACAAATGAATATTGTGGCCAATACGAAAAGCTGATCAGGGACTTTTGGTGGGGAGATGACTAGAACCAGAGAAAGGTACGCTGGAGTGCGTGGGAAAATCTCACAAAACCCAAAGCAAAGGGAGGCATGGGCTTTAGAGACATGTCTCTGTTCGCCCCCCTTCTTTCAAGAACCGCTTGGAGACTGCTACAAAAACCGACAAGCCTCCGTGCAAAGGTCCTTAAGGCGAGGTACTACCCACATGGAAAACTTATGGACACTACCTTTGCCACAGATCCATCACCGGTTTGGAGAGGTGTGGAATTCGGACTAGAGTTGCTAAAAAAAGGCGTCATCAGCCGCATTGGGGATGGAAGAAACACTCAATTCCTACGAGACTAGTGGCTGCCGAGAGATGGAGGACTAAAAATCACTATGCTACAAAAAAGAATTCCCGCCTACGATGGGTGAATCAGCTGATAAAACCGGGAACAAATCAGTGGGACACTACTATCCTGCGCGACTTGTTCCACGAGCACGATGTTGAGGCCATCCAAAAAATTGAGATTCCAGAAGATACGATTCAAGACCGCATAGCGTGGCATTCTGAGAGAAACGGTATCTTCACGGTCAGGAGTGCCTAGTGCCTACCGCCTGGCTCAAAACCTCAAACATGCAAACCGTGAAATTCAAGGCTGTAGTACGGCGCCAAACGGTCAGAGGGCGATCTGGAACACCATTTGGAAAGCAGACGTCCAACCAAAGATCCGTGTCTTTGGTTGGAGAGTTGCCATAGACTGCCTACCAACAAGAAGAAACAAGTGGAGAAGAACTCTAGAGAGTTGTTAGCATAAAACCGCGACATTTGAGACTAAATTGCGGAAAACCATGACTTTACGTTTCAATCGCAAAAAACCACGATTTTTCAGCAAATTATTTGTAATTCGCACTGATCACGAATTGAGAGCGAATTGACACCAAATCTGACGGGTGGGACCCACCTGTAAGCGCTGAGTTGGCAAAGAAAAATGCTAACATGGACAGAGGGCCCACTTGTCAGCCCAATTAAAAAGAAAAAAGAAAAAAAGTAAAAGAAAAAGTGTGCGGGGGCGGGGGGATGCGTGCCCTGGTCCCTGGCGGTGGTGGCCGCCGGCTGGGAGGGTGCGGCGGCGCGGGGATGCGTGCCCTGGTCCCTGGCGGCGGTGGCCGCCGGTTGGGAGTGCTCTGCAGGCGGGGGGGGCAGGGATGCGTGCCCTGGTCCTTGGCGGAGGTGGGCGGCGACAGGATGGTCGGCTGCGGGGTGGGCGAGGGGGTGGCCGGCGGTGGCAGACGTCGGGAGGGCGCGGCGGTGCGGGGATGCGTGCCCTGGTCCCTGGCGGCGGTGGCTGCCGGCTGGGAGTGCTCTACAGGCGGGGGGGGGGGCGTGGGGATGCGTGCCCTGGTCCTTGGCGGCGGTGGGCGGCGGCAGGGTGGTCGGCTGCGGGGTGGGCGAGGGGGTGGCCGGTGGTGGCAGACGTCGGGAGGGCGCGGCGGTGCGGGGATGCGTGCCCTGGTCCCTGGCGGCGGTGGCTGCCGGCTGGGAGTGCTCTACAGGCGGGGGGGGCGTGGGGATGCGTGCCCTGGTCCTTGGCGGCGGTGGGCGGCGGCAGGGTGGTCGGCTGCGGGGTGGGCGAGGGGGTGGCCGGTGGTGGCCGATGTTGGGCTGACCGGCGGTGGGCTGGCCGGCGGCGGGGCATGACCGGCGATGTTGGCCTGGTTAGGTCTGCGGGGGAGAAGAAGACCCACTATTTTCTTGTTTTCTTATTTTTTTTCTTCTTATTTTTAATATTTTTAACTAGACTGACATGTGGGGCCCCTGTCCAACTCAACAAATAACTTTATTTTTTGCCACATCAGCACTGACAGGGGGTGTCCCACCTGTCAGTTTCCCTGTCAATTCGAGATCAATCCCAAATCTGTGCACATTGCGAATAATTACCCGAAAAGTCGTGGTTTTTTACGATTGAAACGTAAAGTCGTGGTTTTCCGCAATTTAGTCTCGTTTTATGCTAACAACTCAATTCTAGAACACGACAAGCCTTGCCTTGTCTGCGGTAATGGTTCAGAGGATGCGTACCATGCCACGGTCATCTGCACAAAGGCCGCTGCTCTACGCCATGCCCATGCGTGAAAAATGGAATTTACCTGCTGAGAGGTTGTTCAGATATACCGGTTCTGATTGGCTCTAAATCCTGCTGGGTCAAGTCGATGAGATCACCAGAGCGAGAATTTTGATGCTACTCTGGTGGTCCTGGCACCTAAGAAACGATGTTGTACACAAAGATGGCAGGGAAACCATCGAACGATCTGTTGCCTTCCTGGAATCCTACGAGGGAGAAAGCAAACGGAGCCATACAGAAGCTAGCGATCACAAAGGCAAATCCCAGGGCCTTTGGGAGCGATCACTGGGTAACCGAGGAAGCTGCCACAACAAAGAGCGTTTGGACCGCCCCACCCCAGGGCTGGCTAAAACTGAACACCGACGCCTCCTTCATCGGGGAAGCGCGCCCGAGGTGCCAGAGCGGTTATCAGGGACTCTACTGGTTACCGTAGCGTGATCATGGCAGCCTGCTCCCTGATCCGCCGCTGCCTCGACGCTGAAGAAGCTGAAGCAAAAAGTGCCCTCCTGGGCATCAGACTGCTCGACAGATTGCAGCAACACAAAGTCATCCTCGAGCTCGATTGCGCCACTGCAGCCAAGGCGAGCAAGCATACAGGACCAGATCTCTCAAAACTATGGCATACTTACGAAATGATCAAAGATGTCCTAAATTCTTTCCCTGCCTATCGTGTAAACCTAGTAAAAATAGAGTGCAATTGGGTTGCAGACAGATTAGCTGCTATAGCTAGATCAGCAGGTAGCTGCATATGGATAGATTCCATACCAGACCCTGCCAGAGTCTATGTAATCCAGGATTCTGGAGCGATTTCTGTCGCTGTGATATAAAAGCTCTCTTTTCCTCAAAAAAAAAAACGAGGTCATCGGCAAAAAAACTGAATATTAAGCGCGGCGCTCTGCTTGGTTTATTCGTCCCCACGCTGCTCTTCGTCCTGCAGTGGGCCCATCTTAAAGAGCCCAGCGAGCAAGCGAATCGACCCCACCCAGCTCTGGAGGAAAAAAAAAAGGCGAACCAGAGCCCCCAAAACGCAGCCGCCGACCCCGTCGCGCTCCACCGGCCACCGCCACCTCCGCCGTGAGCACAACAATCGGCCCCTCCCCTCTTCGGCGGCGAGGACCACCATCGTCCCCGACAGAGAGTGGGCAGCAACCTGCAGCTTCTCCATCTGGCTCGCTGTCCCTCCGGCGATGCTCTCGCTGCCGCCCTATCCGGCCGCCCCCGTCCTCGCCGCCGCTGGATCGATCTTCTCCGGAGCTTGACGTCCGGAACCCCGACCACGCCCCTGACCGAGCAAAGCTCCTCCACAGCAGGCAGCTTCCCGTGTACAGGAAGAACGACACCATGCGGCGGATCTTTGCTTATGACGTCCTCGTCTCGGGGCTCTCAAATTGGTTTGTCTAATCCCTTCTCCACCAACCACTTTTAGATTGTTGCAATGACAAGTCAACAGAACGACTATGCTTATACTGGACAATTCACTAGCAATGTACATTCCAACGAATCAGGGTGTCTGCTAGCAATGTACATTCCAAAGAAAGCCTTGAAGTCTACTAGATTCGATTAGAAGCCTGAATGAAGGATGATCACAGTAAACCTGATCACCATGGGGTTGATTTTCCGCTCGTAACACATGAAGATGGCAATCTCTTCCTTTAGTGGTGACTGGTGAAGGGGCGAGTACGGTAGAAAAAAACCTATTAACATTGGATAATGCTAAATTTGAGCTGATTTAGTTAATTGGCTAGCTCCTGTCTAAATGTCCTGCTATGGTTAGTTGGGTCTCATGTACACAGTAAGCCCATTGAGCAAGCGAGTCGGTCAAATCATGCTATATTCTTTCCCGTCGCATTGTCTCCCTTCTCACCAACTCAGGTGATTATGCCAAGGTGATTTCGTGTGGATCTCTTGTTTATTTTCCCCTCCTCTCCATGGTGTGCAGAATTTCTAAATGCAAGGGGGTAATGAGGATGTGTGGTGGGCAGTTCCGCAAGCGAGGCGAACCTCTCGCTGCAATCTGTGTAAGCAGATTGACTCCTTTTGTTTAAACGTGGACGTATTGGCGAATTAAAGTCTGCCATTCCTGGAACAATTAAAAAACTAAAAGTTGTACTCATACAGGCTATTGGAGAGAAGTAGAGAACAACACAATTTCTAATCTGAGACCGGAAGTTTTCCTGCCTGAAGAGAACAACACAATTTCATTCCTGGTAGTATAGGAAGGTTGGGATGATGTGAGAGAGTCATCTTAGTGGGAGCATCCCAGCTTCAGGAGATATCTCCAATTTCAGCTGGTTATCTCAAGAACCTCAAGTATATGTAAGATTTTTTTTCCTATTTTTTGATCGTCGAGCTTTCTTGCTGTATACACCAGTTCATTTTTTTGTACTTATTTTCTCTTGTTGCTATAGGAAATTGAACAACTTTAGAGTTTTCCACTTTTTCCCTGATTCACTTGCCACTAATAATGTCATTATTGTCATCTATTGTTCTGTCAGACTACTTATTCATGTAATCCTTTTATATCTGTATATTTGCAACAAAGGACTTAATTAAGGAGCTGTTACATAAATATCTTTTGTTTAACAATCTGATCGATCTCTTGCCAGATTTCTGCATGTATTGTCAAGTAAGTCGTCTGGACAATCCCCTATCGGTTTGCTAATTCAGTTCCCCCTTAACACCATTGGCTAGACAGTGTCACTTTGGTTTGTACACTGTGGACTTAAGCAATGATATTCGACCGATCTGCTATTGCAGCTCATTAAACATGTTTCAGGTGGGGTCGTAATAATGGAGCGTCTGCTTTCACTACACGCAGTGTGTAGGCTATTCCCATCCACCCATTCAATAATGCAGCTTCAGCATTTATCATGGACCCATCCTCCCAGCAGTGCTACATCTGTACTATATCTTTGATATTCATCTGAACCGCAACTCAGAAAGGAGCCATTGCTCGCAACTAACCGATTAAGAGATCGAGAAGAAGGAAGCCATGGATCTCGCCTTGGGTGCCATGGGATCCCTCCTCCCCAATGGGTCCGGGAGCTGTCCTACGACATGGAGGATGTCGTCGACTCCCTCCTCGTGCGCGTCAAGGGCTCCGAGGCTGACATGAACGGCTTTAAGGAGCTCGTGAGCAAGATGAAAGGCTTATTCAAGAAGGGTAAAGCTCGCCGGCAGATCGCCACCGCGATCAAGGACATCAAGGAGCAGGTCCAGGATGTGGCCGCGAGGCATGAGAAGTATAAAGCTGATGGTGTTTTTATTAATCTAGCTGCAGCCACAAGAATCACCGCCGTTGACCCTCTCCTGGTGGCTCTGTACGAAGACAAGCAAAGACTTGTTGGGATTGAAAATGCAAGGGATGAACTTATTGAGAAGCTCTGTTTGACTGACGATGTATCAAAGCAACCCAAGATACTCTCCATTGTTGGATTTGGGGGACTAGGGAAGACAACTCTTGCCAAAGCCATCTATGATAAGGTTAAATCAGAATCAGGTTATAATTGTATGGCTTTTGTGTCAGTGTCTCGGAATCCTGACATCAAGAATGTTCTAAAAGAACTTCTGTTTGAAGTTGACGAGCAAAGGTATATGAGTCTGACTGGTGCTACACTAAATGAAAAACAGCTCATTGATCAACTCCAGGAATCGCTAGTGGACAGGAGGTACATACATCCCGAATTCTCGACCCAATTACTTAGACTTGTTAGCACAAATACCATCTATGTAATAAAACACTACACCATTTTTTACTATATGCCTGCATCCAAAAGGAGCTTAACATGTTAAAAAAGTTCTATAATTTTGCAATGGATACGATTTACAATGGTTATTTTATAGTGTAGGATAAATTACATTGTTTCTGGGTCAATCAAAATACATCTTCTATTGACTGAAGGAAAATAACTTTATTTCTTCAGTTCTCCACAAGTATAAAATAACGGACATGAAATTTTGTTTAATAGTGCAGTATAAATGGCTTAGCTGGGTAGGCTGGGCGCCTGGGCCACGGTCATGGTCGGGTGAGTCGGCTTTAGCAAAAAAAGAACTCTAGGCAAATACCGCTAGGAGCAAAATTCTATGTGGCACGTCACATGTACCTGAGAGCCGGGGCCCAACTGTCAAAATGCTCACAAAATTTTGGAAGGTGTAAGAATTGGCACAACTTTTGCTAAATGGGGGCAATTGGACAAAAAAAGTGAATAATGTAAAAAATATCAAACTAGGGATAAAATTTTGTATTTACTCTGTATTAAGTTAATATTAATATGTGTTGCGCTAAGACTACGAATCAATATGAACGCACAATGTTAGTTTCGTTGTACATCTTAGGTTGAATGGTTCTCACAAGAGGTGATACTAGTTTTGAGGATATTATCATTTGGCTATGATAAGGCCATGTTCTAATAGATTGTCTCGAGGGAGCGTTTCCTTGGAGATGATTTCCTAGAATTTTAGGATGTGGGATGCTCGCTAAGTTTTTTAGCTGTATCTGAGTAGGTTAAACGCAAGTAGAATCCATGGTATTAACTTCTGTTGAGCAGCAAAATGAATGAATCTCCATATGCATGTGTTTGCCTCTCATGGCTTTTATTTGTCATGTTTTTTATTTCCTTATGTCATGGAGCACACTTTGTTGCTAATTGAATAATATAATCTTGGGATCCTTGAGGTAATCTTCATATTTTCTCTTATGTAGGTATTTCATTGTTATAGATGATATATGGGATGTGAGTGCATGGAAAACAATCAGATATGCTCTGATAGGCAGCAAATGTGGAGGTAGAATAATCACTACTACCCGCAATATCAGCGTCTCTACAGAATGTTGTGATCATAATGATGATATGGTTCATAACATGAAACCTCTCTCCGATGTCGACTCTCAGAGGCTCTTCTATAACAGAATATTCCCAAGAGATCATATGTGTCCTCCTGAATTACATGAAGTGTCGCTGAATATATTGAAAAAATGTGCTGGGGTACCATTGGCCATTATTACTCTATCCAGTTATTTGAGTAGTAATCAACAAATAAAACCCATTGGTGAATGGTATGTTTTGCTCAACTCTATTGGTAGTGGACTTACAAAAGGAGATACTAATCTGGATGAGATGAGGAGGATATTATCTTTTAGCTATTATGATCTCCCTTCTCACCTCAAGACTTGTTTATTATATTTAAGTATGTTCCCAGAAGACTATAATATTGGCAAAGACCGGTTGATTCGTAAATGGATTGCTGAAGGTTTTATCCATGGTGACAACTTGTTTGAGCTTGGAAAGAGTTATTTCAACGAGCTAGTCAACAGAAGCATGATAGAGCCATCAGAATTTGGTTATGAAGGTGAGCCAAAAAGTTGTCGTGTGCATGATATGATGCTCGATTTAATATGTGACTTGGCCAGTGAAGAAAACTTTGTCACTATAATGGATACTATCAAGGTAGGCACATCATTTGAAAGAAAGGTCCGCAGGTTGTCCGTCCAAAAGGTTGACATCGCCAACACTCGGCTAGCTACCAGTAGCATCTCCCAAGTGAGATCCTTGACCATTTTTAGTCCTGCTATTAATCAGATGCTTCCTTTAACGAGATTTGAGGTTTTACGTGTGTTGGACCTAGAAGGTTGTGATCTTGAGAAAAGTGGACATCTTAACCTTAGTTGTGTTGGTGATTTATTGCACCTGAGATACTTAGGACTAGGGAATACAAAACTCCATAAGATCCCGATGGAAATAGGAAAGCTAATGTTCTTGCAGACGTTAGACTTGCAAGGGTTGACTAAGGTAAAAGAATTGCCAGTGAGTATTGTTCAGCTGAGAAATCTGATGTGCTTATGTATTAGTAAGGGTGCGTATATGCCAGCAGGGTATAGGAATCTGATGTCCCTCGAAGAGCTAAGCAGGCCACACTTTTCAGAGGATGATGATCTAGAAGAGCTGCGCTACCTGACCAAGCTGAGGGTGTTGGAGTTCAGTTTGCCGTCAAGGTATCCTCCCAGGAAACTTCTTATACTGTTGGAGTATTTAGACAAACTGAACAAACTGCAGAGTTTATATATTGAATCTGATGATGAGATGATTGATAACTTGGGTGACTGGGTGCCCTGTTCACCACAACTCCGTGTCCTTGTGTTGGAAGGGTGGCACGAGACGATGCCAACAAGGATTAGTTATTCATTCTTTCCTCTTCTCTCCCGCCTGATTATAAGTGTCCACCAAGTGCGACTGGAGGACATTCAGGTCCTTGGGACTCTGCCAGCTCTTCGTATCCTCAACCTGACGTCCGATGTGGACACAGCCACAGAAGAAGAACGTGCAATGGAAAGGTCGTTCATGCTTAGCGCTGATGCATTCCCTCGTGCAATGACCTGTGAGTTCCGAAATGTTTTATTTGCTCCGCATATGTTCCCACGAGGAGCTATGCCCATGGTTCAAATTCTGGCGTTCGGTCTCCTGGTGTCAGACATCGTAGGTGGTGGTGACTTGAACTTGTGCTTAAGGAACCTCCCTTCACTCAATAATGTAGTGATTAAGTTTTATGGTGAGAGAGACGGCAACGATTTCTCTAAGTTCGAGAGAGCGGAGGCTATCTTTGAGAGAGCGGCCGCCGACCATCCCAACCGTCCCAATGCAATTATCGTGTAGAGGCCCAAATGCAGAAGAGGTACGTACAGCATTCGCACAGGCAAACATGTCTGTATTCTCACTTCCTTATGTACGTGTTGTATTGTCGATGATGCTGCCTTTTAATTACTTTGGGGAACCTTGTTTTCGGAGCTTCTCTCTAAGTTCCTCTCGCCTTCTTTTTTGCCAATTTCAGCCACTGGAGAAAGGATGGCACATGGATAAGATCCAGCGTGCAGGTAGCGTGTTTTCTGTAATTAGTTCATCACCATCTAATTGATATTAATTTTGCAACCCTGACAGGAAATGCATCTGATTCTCGTTTCTGCCGGCAGCTATGTAGCAGGGGGTGGTCGATTTCGTCGTCATCGGCTCCATCTTCACTGCTTCTTCTAGGCAAAGGATGCCGCCCCAGTGTGTTTTATTCCCTGTCTTTTTAGAGGAGCTTAACTTGATGTATTTCTAACTTGTACGTGCTGCTCCCTTCATATCATGCAGCTTTCAGACTCGTGTTTCTTTTAATTCCACTGGATCGGTGTATGATTCACATTTTATATCCAGTGCTGCCTCTTGTTTTCTTCATAGGCAATGGGTTACTGGGCTGGTCTGCTGCTGCTGTGTAGTATATTGTAAAGACAACGTTGTCTGCCTTTGATTCTAGTGTATTGTAAAGACTTCTTGTGTTAAGATGTAAAGGAGGCACTTGTTACAGCCTTCCATCCTTGTGGTTCTGATGTTTGTTCTTGATGCTTTCTGATATGGGAATACAAAGGACAGGGTATTCACTCGATGACTGGATTGAGAACACAAGGACACACTCAGACACAACAGGAATGGGGATAGGTAATAGAGGAATTGGAGTATGGAATGGGGTCAGCAACGCATGTGGTGGGGAACGAGACAAGCAAGAGGGGGAGAAAGCGACTCCCTCCATTCGTTTTCTAATCGATGTCCTATATACTGCTGTTGCTCTGCCTAGCACTGCTCCTTGTAGAACCGCGATATATTTTGACAAAAAATTAATTTTTATTTAGCTAAACTTATAAGATACGTGGGCCATGCCTCTATGTCACATAAATTTCAAACTTTTTTTAACACTATACATATCGTTATTTCGGGCTGGCTTGCACTTTTGGAGCCAAAACTTTACACTCTTAACCAAACTCCCTCCCTAAGGTCTCTTCTCTGCTAATAAACAAAAAAGACAACATATTCTTAGATCAGGTCTAGTGGTGGGTAGAAAACCGATGACCAGAAACAAAAACAGAATAGGCCGAGACCGATTGGGACGAAATTTAGTTAAGTCAATTCGGTCACTAGTTCGTAGTAACCGGATGGACCGAACCTTACGTGAGAGTGTCACAGTCTTGAGAGCCATGTGATGTTGTGAATTGTGCTATAGTGTGGCTACGTTTTTATTTGGTATTTTTGAACTCTAATCTTGTCAACTGATGATAATATATGCATTGAAAAATGTCAAAAAATATAGCTCAAAAGATGTCATATTTTTACCAAATGTCCAAGTTTTGTGTTCACAACATCGACCACACTGTTCGTTCATGACCGAACCCGAACCCGAATTATTGGGTATCCAAATTTTTGGGTAGTAAAACGAATAGGTATATTTTGGTCTTCATTTTTGGAAGAACAAATTTGAATTAGACCAAAATACAAAGACTAAATTGTTGGTCATGACTTAAAGTTCACCCCTAGCGGGGCCGGGCATGCTCGCTCCACACTTTGTGTGGCTTCTTTGTCTTCTCTCTTTGTTTCTTCCTTCTTTGAGACTGAGATGGTACTTCTCTTCCTGGTAATAGGGAAATGGATTTGGGCTCACCACATCTGGATCCGGTAACAGGGCATATTCGAGCCAAAAATTTCACTGACGTCGGTGTTTGAAAATGAGGGTTATTAGTGATTTGGGTTTTTTTTTTAACGTTGTGTATGTTATTACGACATGTCCACAGCCTTGGGCAAGCAGACAAACGGAATGTTGCAATGATTTGTTGTATGTGGCAAATGTTGGGATCATGTCGTGGGATTGCTTCTTTGTTGTCACAAACACTGTTCCCATGTTGTATAAGTGTGATGATTTTTCTTGGTGTTTTTTACTACCAACGGGGATTTGTTGTACACACAAATTTCATGACCCCATGGAAGTGTTTTGCATGATCTCTTGACATACCACGAGGAGAAAACTTTGTGACGTTGCGGACGTTGAAAAATAGTACGCATGGAATTTTTGCGATGATCAGACGTACACAAATCAACTTCTTAAGTTTAATTAGATGGCTCTGATGATAGTATGCACACAAATCAAGACGTGGACACACCGAGAATCACCCTGTGGTTGGATGGTTAGGAGAGTAGTGGCACGTCCAACCCACCAGATGATTTGGTGTCTCTAAAAGATAAAATATTCTTTTAGTGGGAGACGACGTTTTCGTTGATAGCAAGATATGATTAGTCTCTCGGGTATTGGGACTACTTTACCCACCATTATTAGCAACCTCATTATAAAGAGGACCCATAAGGATAATATGCCAATCTTCTCCTTGCCTTCATTACGTCTAAGAGAAACGAAAGGTGCTTCTGAAAGCTGAGAGAAAGACACTGAGCGATTTTGGAATGACTCATCACTTGTGCTCGACAATGTGCCAAACTTGAAGACATTACCTTGTGTTCCAACAGGCCTTCAAAAGTTCTAAATAGAAAAATGACCACTGCTTATGTTTATTTTTGATGATGAGTTGAAACATTCATTTCAGAAGCAGCTAATGATAAGTTAGATCGGACGTCCAGGAGGCAGCCGATCTGGCACACGCGCCACCCAGCGTTGCCGTGTCGGTGGAAACGGTGCTGCTCAAGGCTTTTGGGCATCTCCACCGATGAGCTTGCAGTGAACGAAGATGCGCTGCAGGAGCTTGTTATCAGTTCGCCGCTCAGAGACCAACATATATCGCGGTGATCTTCGGCAAGATGGAGAATGTTTGTCACTCGTAGGTACTGATGAATCATGCTCGACTCTGAGTGTGTCTGTGCTGGTACTATGACTGTACATTTTCCTAATGAAGAGATGAGACGTGAACATCATCGAACTGTACGTGTGTGACCAATGAGTACTGGTACTGGTTCGCGGGAATTGTGATCTGCAAGTTGTGATCTATTTAGTACTAGGTAGGGCCGCGCGCTTGCCCGCCTAACGGCGAGCAAGCAGATATAAATAAATAATATACAAAAGCTAAATGAAGCAAGCATAACTTTATAATACAATGAACTGTATATTGTTTGCAGTCAAGAGCCAAGTAGGGATATGATCAAAAGATTGGTATTTTGTACATTCTGAAAAGTCATTTGACTGACATGATCAATAGATACAGACACATGGTAGTTTGCATCATGGCATTAGCAGCAATATAGATAATTTATAGATTACAACACACTACCGTACCATATTTAGTAATTAGGCAGCATTAAAGTGCACTAATATATAAATTACAATAGCAGGTACGGTTTGGTACCTAGGAACACTATAATGACCTGAACAAAGACAGTTCAAACACTGGAAAGTCTTGCTGTGCTCATTTGGAGATAGAGGCAGTCTTGAAAGCATTGTTGCATAGTACCTATATCTTGGACATTCTAGAGGAATCATGGTAGGTCGTCGAAGTCGCGCTTATGCTCTGGTTGTAACAGCAGTGTGCTGGCTGTAAAGAGAGTTCAAATATTACATATGTTTTGTGTATGAGGAACCGCAGATTCTGGATCTAAGGGACGAAGAATATTTGCTGGAGCAATATTACTTTTCATGAAAAAGCACCCTGTGGATATGGTGGTGTTGCTCTGGTTTTTTCTATCTATTATTCGAGGTGGTTTATAAGGGATATTTGATAGGCAACGATCAGATAAAATATTGCTAACAAAAACTCAGTTGGTGGTCAATAAGAAATTGTAACCTTTATACGAGTCAAGAAATATTACCTGGCAGACGCTTTTGTGATTGTAGAAAGGGGTGTCAATTTGTAGTCTACATTTGATGAGTCCTAAGGCATGTAGTAAAGAAAAAAGGTAAGAGATAGGAATCTATGTAAAGAAGAGAAGACCAGCTTTTGCTAAGACGTAGCTCTCAATAGTCGATCTGCTTCTTGTATGATCTGTGGAGTAAGGATTGGCCAGAGAAAAACTGGATCAGTAGGGGCTGGCTCATCTACATTTGGTCTAGCAGTTGGAATAGCGGCAGCTGCTTTTGCAGATGGCTGCTCTTTTAGGGCAAATGCATGGTCATAGCATGCTGATGACCAAAATCGTTCTACCTTAAATCTATTGTTGTATTTTTTTCAAGTCTGTGAAATTAGCATCTTTCACTTCTATAAGACCAGCGTCTTATATGTTAACGCAGTGAGACATGCTGATTTTTTATCATTGGTACTGGACCTAGCCCACTCTCCATATAACTCCTGACATCCATAATAACCGAACTCACTATGTCGTTATCACCCAGGGATGTAAACTTGAACTCGTGAATTAGCATGCCAAGTTTTTTAGCTGCCTTTTTTTAGAACATGTTTGCTACCGATTGTGATCATGGTACCAGGAACAGATACCCCGGCTCTGGTTTCAAAAAGAACCCCTACAGTTAGTCAGGTTCCTGCTACAGTCCCCTTGAGAGGAGTTTCGCCGCCTCCGGCTCCCCTCCCCCCTCCTTCGGTGGCCTCACCAACCGAAGTGGAGGGGAGAGGGGAGGCTGGCTCCTGTACATAGCCAATAGTCTAGGTGGGGTTTTTTTAATTTGGTCTGGCGCTATGCCGCCGGGCAGGATCCCTCAGCCATCTCCGAGCGGCAGCGGAGGGACTGTGGAGTCGTTCTGCAAGGTGGCATCGGCGTGGTGCCGCCGGCTGCCTCGCCTGAGCTTCGAAGCTCCGCCCTCAAATAAGCTCAATGCCGGTCGGACCCTAGATCTAGATCTAGATCTAGGGTTCTCAGTGGCTCCCTCTTCGGTCCTTCACCAAGTGCTTGCGAGCTCATCTTCTTCCCTTCCGTCCTGCCGTGGTGGCGAGGAGAAGGGTGGTTGTGGCTCGCCTTGCGCTTTGTCAGGTGAGCGAAGCTGAGGGAGCTCCTTCTCCCAGGGCTGTCACCTCGCCGGAAAGAGGGCCGGTGCTATCTGCTGCCCTGGGGATGAAGGTGCTCGCCTCTGCCCTGCTGCGACGTGCGCGTTCTCTCCTATGGGAGGGTTCCTTCTCCAAGCCGTTCTTCTCCGCCTGCCTCCTCCCGTCGGTGGCAGGCTCGACGAGTCTGATGACGGGCCCTTCTTCCTCGACGGTGAAGCTCCCTCTACTGCTTCTTCTGTCCAGTGGGTCGGGAGTTGGAAGACCTTTTTTTTAGCTCCTCTTCGACAGCGAGTGTCTGCCGTTCAACTACCAAGGCCATTTTTAGGCCTATCCAAAAGCCGGTGAAGAGCTTCGACACTTATTCAACCTCCAAGGTGAGGCCCCTCTTGAGGTGTGCTACCGTGCGCATCATCGGCATGGCGGCAAGCGGTTTCGTCCCTGCATCCGTGCTCGACAGCGGCAGCTCCAGCTTCGATCTCCAGCTCGACGATGGAGATAGAGAAGGACCTGATTGCTTTGTCCCATCTTTCAGAGAGACATTTCTGCATTTACCAGGGACCTATGGGTTTATTCCCTTTCTTATGGGGTCCTTTGTAACAAAATGTACATCCACCGCTTGGAATTAATGTGATGCTTCCAGGCCCTTTGGGGCACCTCCCGTTCAAAAAACAATTAAACATAATGTAAACTGGTGAAAGAACAAAAGTAAAAAAGATTACATTATGTTTGAGCGTTCAATAAAGATGCATGAATAGCTAAATGAATTTAGCACTAATCGTATAGATTCATTTAAAAATAGTAATGCTAAAACCAAGTCAGACTTTATAGGGATCATTAACATATTTTGCATATAATTTATAGGGATCATCAGGAAAAGAACCAAAAGTGAATTAAATAAGTAGGATTACCAACCTGATCAAACATATTAATGTAAACTTGCTAAAAATGTGAGCGCTGCAGAACTGGTTCATCTCATGGTTGCCAAAATCCTCTGCAAATTTCACACATCTCCACCACCGACAGCAGAGGCCTGGTCACCATTGTTGTTTGAGTTATGCACATCTTAAACACCTAGTAGATTCACAAAAAAATTGGCCACGACTAATCCAAGAGACCAAAAACAAAAAAATTGTCCATTAGCAATGCTCATGACGCATTAACCATATCCATCCATATGAAAATAGCTATCATCTGACACAAGTCTTATGCACAGGCAACCGAACGGCAATACAAAGTACAACTAAAAATTTGCGGCCACTTTGCAACTTGTTTTTTTTAGGAACTTACAATTAGAAAATGCTAAGAAAAAATAGTAAAGCTACTTATTCAATTCTACTTGACCTAAATTCCGAGGGATCACATTATAGATCTCAAATTGTTATGAGTCAAGAGAGTACCCAGCTCATAAACAATAACACAACTCAGAGTCAATACCTCCCAATTTAACAGAATTGCCTTTGGTGCGGCCTTGATGGTGTTCATCCACGAGAGAATGGGGTGTATGTTCTTCTGAACCCTGCAAGTATTTGCAGCTATAAGCTAGTTATGAATTATCTATATATTCCCAAACATCCCAGCTAACATTATATGACTTGTATTGATAAGAAAAAGACCACCAAAATATACAAATCGTCCAAAGACTATCCTAAATTCTAATAAAAGAGGAAAACATTGTACTAAATGAGAAGTTGGTAGTATCACATAGCAATGTTGGCAGTCTATATAAAGTCAAGAAACTACACTGTTTCGATTGCAGTCTTAACAAATTTGGAATGAGCTCCTTTTTGGTGAGCTTCCTAATTTTTAGGTGCAGTAAAAAGAGATCCCTCTAACTCAAAAGCTACAAAAGCTCCATCTCGGATACATGATATAATTGGGCATAAATATTAACTACATGATTTTTTTGGCTACAAAACTTTGAAGGCACCATAGAATAAAATGATACACACCATATGCTCATAGTTCATCCACAGTTCTTCTGTAACACTTACACTGAATGCACATATTGGTGGTCAGCCAAGCTGGTTTCATGCTTATATGGATGATAGCTCGACATGCTACTGCCATATGAAGAAACTTGTAAATTGAACTATACATGTAAATGATTTTCTATTTGTTCACTAATGAGCACCAATGTGTACAGGCAGCTAATTTTTCAAAAAAATAGTTAAACCTAAAGCTCCCCATTGGCCAAACATGAAATAGTGTGTCCATGGTTGCACAAGAGATAATGAAGACAGTAATAGCACCCTAAACCCTATATCTCACTACTATCATACTGCTTTAAAATTACCAGTTTATTCTCTGCAAAGATTGCACTTTAGCACACAATTATTAGTTCTGTTCTCTACAAGATTGCAGTTTAGCAGAATCTAATTTTGGAATTAAAACATACCGACTCTTTGAAAATAAAAGAATAAGCATGATAATTTGCTATGAATAAGAACTTACAGGAATTTCATTTTATTTTGTTCAGATATTTAGGAAAGAAAGTTCAGAGCTATTTTGGTTGGTACTGACATACTACTGGAATATGCGATCAAGAACTAAATTGTAACATCACAAAATGCAGAAACTTACACGACCCAACAACAACAAAGACAAAAAAATCCGAGTATAATAGGTGCAACGGGATAATCATTTCCTTTCTTGACTGCCTCAGGAATAGTCTCAGGAATAGAGCCCCTCTTTGTGATATTCTTCTCAAATCGTGGAATCTTCCGATCAGCCACACGCCTCGAGGTAGGCTATAGATAAGAAACAGAAATGTAATAGAAAATCAGTATAAAGTTAAAATATAAAACTGAATTTGGATATTGTATCAAGGAAATAGCATCCATAGTGATGTTAAATAGTTTGAAGGCACAGAACGCCACAAATTTTCCAAATAACCAAAAAATCATGTATGCTGAGTTATTAGATCTGCCATATATAGCATAGAGAATTGATAAAAATTTAGATATACAGTTTTCACAAAGAAAACAATTCTGCAATTAGGTAAATAGTACTCAGTACTCAAACCTGCATTGATAATCTTATAAAGAACCAATTATTTAAATATTGCCATGTAAATCCACACACATAAGCTATTCAATTCAAAAGAACGAACGAAACACCTCGCAACTGAGCCCGACGCAAAGACCCACAGGCGAACACGTACCTACGCTCGCTAACAAGGTATGCCTCGAAGAAGCAGGCCCACTGGTCAATGGGGATAGCTAGCCATCGCTGCGTGAGAATAGAAAGAGGCCAGCAAGGAACGTCTGTGATCACGCCACGTCGCCTCATCGGACGACGAGGACCACATGTGGCCTGGGAAGCCTCCCTTCCCTCCCACAATGTTTCTTTTAGATATGGTGGCCTGGAGTTGATAATACACAATTTTAAAAAATACAGCACAAAATTTTCTATTGCAACTTATCACTATCATTATTTCAGTTGAGGTCTACAATGTATCATAAATAAATAATGTATATCTGAAGCTCACTTGTGACTCGTTTTATCAAGACACATGATCTTTGAAGCAATGAATGATCTTTGAACAGAGAGCTTATTCTCATATTCAATCATACATGTGACCGTGTCATGCAAACATTACTTGTGTTGTAAGCTCAAAACTTTCTAGCAAAGATGCAGTCAGCAGCTGAGCAAGGAAATACATCATATTTAGACCCCAAAAAATAGAAGATGCATCCAATATGGTGGTGGCGTTAAGATAACAACCTATTCTCAGTCCTTGTAAAAACACATCTGAAATTATAGGCGGTAAAGATCAGAAGTACCAACCATAATGAGTATATATCAGTACACATGGTTAACAGAAATATGAGGGTACTATTAACCAGAGGTGCTAGCTATGACATAACTATTGATCATACATGTTTCTAATTAGGCCAAACATTGTACCGGGCTAAGATTTTCTCATTAAGCAGTACAAAAACAACGAAGATGGGTCCTTACGTAGATGTTTTTACTTTAAAATAAGCAAGGAGCAAACAATATTTTTATTCTAGTCATATTTCTGCTGCAGAGGAGTGTATTACTACATATTGTAACTTCACATAAATTTCCAAACATCAGTGTTACCCTGATAATATGACACGACAAACTGAATTTTCAAGAGTTCCAAGTAAGGATGTACAAACCAGAAATGGGAGGTCAGATAACATGTGAAAAATGAAATTATTTTCACACGATTTAAATTGCAATCAACCTACTTGGATTGGACAAGGTGTTGAGCTCTCTGATACGCACCATCCACATTCTTTATAGTAAATCTTTCCTGCAACACATATGACATTAGAAGTTTAGAACAGCAAGATACACACTTGACTGCAGAACATGTGGCATGTACATCAGACTGCCAATAATACTTACTGTGGAGAGGTTCTCTCATGTGTAAACCAGTGCCAAGTTCAATGATATATGCATTCTCTATCTTGAGCGACTGATTTTGTCAAGCCTAAGAGTTTCCTTACTCTTTGCATATCTGACAGACAGCTTACTTTCCTGAACAAGGAAAGGGGAGGAAAAGAACTCCACAATGCAATTGTAACCCTACAACATGAATTTAGCACATAAGCTTTCAACCTAGGGCATGGACCAGGATTGGAGAAGCGGCATCACCAAAATGAGAAGTTCACCTGCTCCTTGGGACTGCCCGCTGCAACCAGTGAGTACAAAGGCAAGAAAAGATTAGAAACAACAATAACGTCGCCTCTGTTGTCTCCTCCACCCAGCTGCAGCCAATCTGCGCAGGTGCTCACCTTGTATGTCAAAAGACGAAATACACTAGTTAATTTGCACAGTAAAATTAAGAGACACAACATGTTGAAGTAAACTAATAAGGAAGTTGCTAAATAATGAAACTAAGGACCTTGAGTGCAATGCCTTCTAAAAAATCTAGTATTTTCTAAGAGAACGATAATATGAACTCAGAATCATTGTAATAAGTATATTTTCAATTACTGATCCTGAATTGTACACGATTCATGATAATTGTTCTTTAACATTAGTAGGTATTTTAAGTTTTGTCTCTTCAGAATATGAGATATACATTGTTCTACTATAGAGTGCCATATTTAAACCTCATCATTTTAACCACTAAAAGCTAACTGTGAAGTTTCACTATGATTAAGAAAATTCAGCCCATGAACTATTGCAGAAGGCACAATAGCAAAAAATTGTCTACTAAACCAGCAGAAAATTAATCATTCATGTTCACTTATGAAAATCTATCCATTGTGTCCTTGCCTTTCCATGAGGATGCGTAGGTATCAGAAAGCTAGACTTCTCACGCATATGCATGAGAAAGCCAAATTACCAACCAACTTCAAAAGTTCTTTGCATTAACACAGACCTCGGCGTTAACTATAATTTTCAAGTGACCAGCTTTGCAGTTCAGATGGCTGGCGACAAAGGACACAACTGGCATATTTCTTCCCAGAATTGAACAGAAAGAAATAGAGCTCGCTCTCAAAACAGATATTTCAAAAAAGACAGCACATATTAATAACGAACGCATGACGCGGCTTGCAGCACCAGAAATTAACTTATGTGGTATCAGGATTAAAGTAGCCTTGGTACAACACTTTAGCCATATCGGTACCTTGCACGACGTCCAGTTTTAATAGTCATACAACCAAGCACTAATAATTTCAATCATCAAATACCCTCACAGACAAGCAATCAATAGCCAAGGGTGCACGTTCTAGTACTTGTATAAATGCATTTTTCATTACGTACAACAGGAATAACACCAAGATAACACTGCTCAAAGTTCAGACTTGCTTTAGTTTTGATTAACATGGATGAAGCATAAGAGTAAATCAGTACCATAAAAACAGATTTGCTAAGGAAATGATTTGCCTACCTATCACTATCGGCAACCGCTTGCTGAAATTCAAGTTCATACTGAATCTTAACATGGACAAGCAATTGCACACCTGGAGACCTAGACTTGTGCAGAAGTTTTGTTGACATGAGGACCACGATGGTTCCCCAATCACATACGCCGCTGGGTGATGTGCCGAGCCACGCCAATCTCCTGTACCTCCTCCATCACCCACTCTTTTTCTTTCTCCGTCTCTCTGTACCTGCTCTTCTTCCTGGCTCTCACCGGCTGACAGCTATACACCATGAATGAGAGCCCCCTGTCAAAACAATATAACATCTTTAATGTCAATTTTAGTAAAACAATAACAGAAGCATATTCATTATTTGACAAATGTAAATGGAGTTGTTTACAATCAAGCTTTGGTTGCTCACCTACAGAGAACTTAAAACACCAGATAAATTACGTAGCATATACTAAGGAGGGGCAAGGCTACCTTTAAAGCCGGCAAAAGTACATCTGGGCAATTTGTCAAGCACCTGGCGTGCATGGACATCATCACAACCCAGGAAACGTGCAAAGCTTGCTCAGAAATTGGTGGTATCTAGCAGGGAGAGAGTGAGGAAGGGAGCGGGAGGAGGAAGACAACCTTGATGACGAGCTGTTGTGCCTGGAGAGCACGGAGCAACGGCCGTCTAGGCGAAAGAGCAGAGGAGGCGCAGGTCCTCGCGGATCTGCGCGGGTGCTCGTCATTGAAGTCACCTGCTCGTTGTGGAGGCTCCCGCACATGGATCTCGCGCTGCTGCAGAGGAGGAGATCTGTTGGTCCCCTTCGCCTTCTCGCCAACGGAGAGGAGGGAGGAGTTGGAGCCTGGCTCCTGTGCAAGAACACGGCGGCGGGAGTGAGAGAGAGGGGGGGCGCTGCATCTAGGGTTTCTGCCCAAGGTGAGGGGAAGAGGCCGGGCAGGGGTAGGCGGCGGGCTCATTCCTCGCCGTACGGCGTCGCTCCGCCGTCCGCCACGCACGTACGGCGCAAGAGGAGAAGGGCAAATGATGACATGAAATGTCTATTTTGCCCCCGACCAATGTCCAAACTATGGGGCCGCCACCGCATCTCTCTCCTCCCGGGTTACAAACACACCGCACAGCCACACGTCTCTCTCACCGACGGGTGGGCCACGTAAGAAGCAGACCCGCAGATCAGCGACGGTGGCTAGAGGCAGTGCGAGGGTGGGTAGAAAAGCGTGGCTTAAACGGACAGCTAGGATCGCAAGTAAGTTCGGATCCGACGGCTGGGGCAACATATGGCCTGAGAGCTGGGGGTTCCTTGCGGCAATATTTTGAAGGATGTGGGTGGGACTCGTGAGCCATGATGATGAGTCACGTCGTCTATCATTTATTCATTTTTATGTTAGCCCAAAAATTATGGATGATGATATGAGACTAGTCACAATGGAGAGTATCATACACTAGTATTATGCATATGATACTAATTTATGATACCACTCCTACAATGCATAGTATTATAAAGTAATATCATAGTTTCATTATATTTATTGTTTTGTAAAATCTTAATGCAAATATATGTACAAGATGTATTTATTACTAACTTTTCTAGATTGACGTGCTATGATACAATATTATGATATGATATCACACTTACCTCTCTCCTCATTAATTATGGTGCCATATCAGCTTTTTGTATGTATATAGTGCATGATACTAGCTATGATATTTCCATTGTGAGTAGTCTGATGTACTCACGGTTAAGTTTCATATTAGCCAACGTAACTAAAAGTTTGAACTGATAAAAAGAGCTACTCCCTCCGATCCATATTACTCTTCGCTAATACGGATATATCTATCACTAAAATATGTCTAGATACATCCATATTAGCAAAGAGTATTATGGGTCGGAAAAAGTAGTACAATTCATTTATACACTTTAACAGACACAATAGAGACCACTTGCTTCATCCTTAATGAATACTTGAGGTCCAGGATTCGATGGAAAACTAGCATGGGTGAAACAACGGCCCGGTGTAATCAGACCAGGAAAATGATGTGCATGGCTAATAACTCTATGGGGCCGGCTATTATCTCTTACCAACCCAAGTCATTTACCAGTGTAAATTTAGAGTTAGTTGAGTTGAGCGCATATAAATAAGTGTAAATCCTACTGTTTATAATAATGTTTACAAGCTTGTGATGTAGTGTTTAGGCTCTATTTGGAGATTCATCTTTTTTCAAAACCAAAGTATACCAATACCATAATATTAAATCCCTGGTTAAGCAATACTTCAGTTTTCTAGTTTCTGCGTTTTAGAAAAAAGAGAGTCAGACATCTTTCTCCAATATTTATAACAATTCACAGTTTTGGAGAATACTTCAGTTTTAAAACCACAATATATATTGCATCCAAACACCTTAGGCTTAGTTTGGCAGCAAAGTTTTTTAAAACTGAGTATTACGAAACCAAATTATTTCAACATCTAGCTACCAAATACTTCTTCTTTTTTCTCGTGTGTAGGTTTAAAAAAATGAGGATCATGCTTCTTTCTTCAATACTTAAAAAACACAATTTTGGAGAATACTTAAGTATTTTCATAAACTAAAGTATCCTCTGAATACTTCAAAAATATTTTGAAGCCAAACGGGGCCTTAAAGTATTTAATATTTCAATATTTTTAGAAACTGAAGTATTTTCTAAATACTACAAAAAATACTTTGATGTCAAACAGGGCCTACCACTTCTTTCTTTTGATGCATTTTATACCGGGCTTGTACCTTATATTGCCCCGACTGCGGGTATTTGTGAGCCCGGGTGTAGGTAGTTCTTTCTTGAATAATTTTTTGGATAGAGGTATTTCAAAGTTTCAAAAAATATATGAATAATTCTAAATGTACATAAATATGTATCCGACGAGGGTGTAAAATTGCAACACAATGTACCTTAAAGGCCGGACTACGCAAAAGTAACGGAAGTATGGATCTAACAAATGTGAACAATACACGTTTTCAAACCCCAGGATTTGTCTTAAGTTGTTACAATTCTTGTTGGCCAGAGTGCGTATATGATATTTCATATTAAAGAAGAATAACGAAGATGGAATCCACTCGATCGTCAACCTCTACTTTGTTTTATTTAACTGTTTTTTTAGAAGAGGCTCGAATGAACCCAGCTTTAAATTAACAAAGCCATCAACTGGTCGGAAGTACAACTTACCTATCTAACTGTTTCATTTTATTTTCTCTTTTCACTTTATGTTTTACGCCAGCAATCATCTCTCAGGGCTTGATTGGACGAGGAAATTAAATAAGCTTAAGGTCGCCCAGCAGCCAGCTAGCACGCACATGAATTGATAGTTTCGTCAAAAGAAGCACAGGAGCGCTCGATGGGTTTCACTGTACGTGCTACGGCGGCAGCGTGTCGAGTTGCTATCGGTCTTGCTCTTAAATCCGTTTCGCCAAAAGAACTGTAGTACAATGTTGGAAAATTCCTTGGTTATCAAGGAATTAACGCCAAAAAGAAGTACAGTACTAGGCGTCTTCAATGTGTTTGAATGCGAATGATTGTTGCTGCCTCATGACTGAGACTAGCTAGCCACAATGGTGTATCATAGCTAGTATCATGTATTCTATGCATGTAAAAAACTTATGTGTCACTGTAATTATAATAAGAAAGATTATAGTAGTATTATAGGTAGATATTGTATCATAACTAAAAAAAAAATGTTAAACAAATCTTGTACGCAATTTTATATCAAGATTCTACAAATCATTAAATATAAAAAAATATAATATTACTATATAATATCATGCATTATGAAGGTAGTGTCATGTTGTAATATCGTATACATAGTATACTATGCATTGTGACCAGTCTGACGGATATGGCCAGCTGCAACTTAATGCGCGGCTACCGTCGGTGGTTTTGGCGTGCCGTCACCACTTAATGGAGTCGGATCTAGCTCTAGAATTGGATTTACGACTTGATAGAGATGGTACTACCTTTGAAGATCATTGTGTCGCTGTCTCATTGTTTTCCTAGCATCGTGTGGTACCAGTACCACTCCCACAATGTACCAGGTTGTGTCCGTGGAGTACGGTTTATTGATCATCAATTCTTTTTATGGAGAAGCAGAAGCGGCCCCAGTTAAATTAGGAAATATAACAGGTATAAACAAATACAACAACCGCCACGTAGATGCAAACATACAACAAGGCCAATCCCACTCTCATCAGTTGTGTGCGGAATGCTAAACAAAAGGTAGCCGCACGGGAGGAAGGGGCAGTGTAGCCGTACGTAATTGTTATGGGAGAGAGTCACGACTCTCCAACATGTAGCCTTCTTACTTGCTACTCCCTCCATGCCGGATTATTGAGCAAATGTATATTTTAAGACAAACTTTAACCATTAATTTTACTTAAGAAAATATAAGATATTTGACATAAAAATTATATCATTGGAAAGTTCTTTTGAATATGAATCCAATGGTATAATTTTTATATAATATATTATATATATTTTTGATTAAAATTAAAGGTCAAAGTTTGTCTCGAAATACGCAATTGACTTATAATCCGGCATGGAGGGAGTAGGTTTTTTTTCCTAGATTATTTCATGAATAAATAGTGCTTTGTAAGGCTTTTGCCCTCTTATGTTTATTCTGAATGGGGTGCAAACTTGTTTGGGAATTGGTTAAATGGGGTACTTCCTTCGATTAGAAATAAGTGTCGATGATTTACTAAGTTAGTACAGAATTACCGACACTTATTTCTGATCGGAGGGAGTAGCCAATAAAGATAAAACCCACATTAGAGTTGGGGTGATTTACTTTGGGCAATGTGGAATGTGCGTAATGATTTTATCTTTAAATAAATAAAATCTCGTCCTTTTTATAGGTCATTTCTTTGGCTAGATATTAGATCCATATATGGTCATATCTCTAGCTGAGAAAGAGTGCATGGCCATGAATACTAGGTGCAACCGGTTGGCGACGGTAGCACGAGAATTTTATATCCGATGCAGCTGGCATACATATAGATGTTTGACATGTTGAGCCATTATGTGTTTAGTCATTTTTAGGTGACTCATCTGTGTTGAGACTTTATCTGATCACTGCTTTATGGTAAGCTTGTAATACTTTGTTGAATAAAACTAATAAAATGGATAGTATGTATTGATTGATGTAGAGGCTGGGCTG
This sequence comes from Dactylis glomerata, assembly GCA_007115705.1. Classification (NCBI taxonomy): domain Eukaryota; kingdom Viridiplantae; phylum Streptophyta; class Magnoliopsida; order Poales; family Poaceae; genus Dactylis; species Dactylis glomerata. The sequence continues at coordinate 2,833,355 of QXEO01000834.1, read as the reverse complement.
TCTTTTTTTGAAAAAGAAAGTTTATGTTAAATTAGATGACAACCACGTGGAATTGCATGAGCACCTCGCCTTTTTCCAGGTCTCTCGTAAAATACTAAAGTATAGTCCTTTCCACGTACCATGCGCTTATTTATTTTTTTAAAAATGGGAAAAAAAAACACCCTGGCCAATGGCCACCGCATATAAGGGCAAGGTGCTTGTGTATGTGTTTGTCAAATTTTTCTAAAATGGGATTGACCCTTGCCTATCAGACTGAGGCACTTTTTTGTGGGTAAGACTGAGGCACCTTTTACTACAAAGTTTATAGGTTCATAAGAGTATATATCTCAAGGATTACATAGGGTTGATAGAAAAATCAATCAATGGAAAATCATAAATCGCATGTGCATCTAGAATCCTATTAGATAGCCGTCAGCCAACCTGGCTGAAGAAATCCCGAGCAACTATCAGCGACCAGTTGCATCAAGTGACCATAAATTCCCGCTAGTCCTTTGGGAGAAGGAAACCCCGTAGGTGTATCTAGTGCACAACCAAGTGGATAACCTGTCAAAAAATTGAAGCTTTAGTCTTGTAATTTTTTTAAAAAATGGGCGCTTTCATTACTTATCAAGCAATTCCACTCAACCTCTACATAGCTAAGATGCACATAGCCGTCCAAAATTCTCAGGTATCAGAAAACAAGAAAATAGACGAAAATACATATCAGTGTTGAGCAATTGTAGATCGCCTAAGGTAAAGGTGGAGGACCAATCCATATATTATGCGGCCACCCATGTAGGGAAAATGGGCGCTTTCATTACTCATCAAGCAATTACACCCGGCCTCTCATAGCTAAGATGCATATAGCCGTCCAAAATGCTAAGGTATCAGAAAACAAGAAAATAGATGAAATACATATCAGTGTTGAGAAATTGTAGATCGCATAAGGTGAAGGATCAATCCGTAGATTATGCGGCCACCCATATAGGGAAAAAGTATCTCTCACTGTAGCCTCCAACCGTGTACAGATCTCCATAAATAGGTCGCGATGCTCCATCCGCTGAAGAGGTGACCACAAACGGAGAATACCGGTGCATCTATAGATGACCTGCAAGAGAGAACAATTTTTATCATTAAAAACTTTGTCATTTCTACACAGCCAAAGCGACCATACAACAGCTAGCGCTCCCACCCTAATAAGCATCCTAAACATTATATCAATACCATGGAGCCAATTTCAAAAAAAATGGCAACACAAGTTGGGGGGTAAAGGGTAGAAGCTAATTGGATGAGTGACCATATAGATCTGGCAAACCGGCAATGGAAGAATAAGTGCTGATCGTGTCATCCTGATGATAGAACACGCACTGAGTACTTCCATGCCAGTTTCGCTTAACAAGATTGTCTTAGGTTAGGATGACACCTCGATGCAAGTACCACCCATTTTTTTGGTTTTTAGTGGTATTTTCATCTTCCCAATTTTCTTGTTATTATTTACTGGAATCGGACTGTATAATCGCTTTGTATAGCGGACCTGCAGAGAAATTCCCATTGGGATGTAGGTTCCAACGAAATTCATCAGGTCTTGTCGAAAGATGGATGGAATCCAAACGTTGAAGTAAGGCATTCCACACCAGTAATCTAGGACCGATTAAATCACGTCTAAAAGTCACATCCGAAGACCGGAGGTGAGGTGGCCATTACTACCGTAATGGTATCACTTTTTGCGATGGACTATAGTATACAACGCATGATTGTTCACTAAGAGGACAATTGAAAGGACGAGATGTCGCCTAGAGGGGGGGTGAATAGGCGTTTTAAAAAGAATTACGGAATTGGCGTGAAGGAATGCGGAATTAAACTAACGTTTATTTTCTTCAAGCACAAGACCTAAAAATGCTAGGCTCAACTAAGTGCAACAACAACAACTAGATATAAGCAAGATAGCATAAGATATAATTCACAAGTGATAAGAAAGATATAAGTACTTCAAGCACGATGGCTATCACAAGGAAATAAACTCGGGTATAGAGATAACCGAGGCACGCGGAGACGAAGATGTATCCCGATGTTCACTTACATAAAGTAAGCTAATCACCGTTGGAGAGATGCGGGTAACCACGAAGGCCCCCGAACGCCACGAAGGCTCACCTTCTTCTCCGAGTCCCCCACGAAGCTAGGGACCCCTTCTTATGGTTAGCTTTTCCTCCACTCCGGAGATGGCAAGCTCCACAACCACTTCACAACTCCCACGAAGGGGAAGCCCGGGCCTCTTCACAATCTTCCACGAAGAGGACACCGTGGCACAATCACCGAGCCAACTAGGAGGTCACCCTCCAAGAGTAACAAGCTCACGGTCTCTCACTCGAACTAATCGTAATGGAGAGCTCAACACTATGCAAGGATGCAAAGCAAGAACACAAGGGAAAGTGCTCAAATCCTTCTCTCTCAAATCCCACCAAAGCAACAAATGCTATGGAGGAGTTAGAGAGGAAGAACAAGGGTGGAGGTCAACCAATGACTCCAAGATCTAGATCCCAAAGGTTCCCCTCACTTAGAGGAGGAATGAGTTGGTGGAGATTGTAGATCTAGATCTCCTCTTCCAAATCCCTCAAAAATATGCAAGAATCATTGGAGGGAAGAGAGAGGGAGCAAGCTCAAGAGAGGCAACAATGGAGGTGAGAGAAAAGCTCAAGAACACTTTAGAACCCCTGGAAAACCGTTAGGGAAGAAGCCCCCTTTTATAGGGCAAGAAAACTGCCCGTTAGGGAGATTTTTCGGTCATCCCGGAGCAGCCCGGAGCAGCCCGGAGCAGAGCCCGGAGCAGCTCCGGCCGATACTCCGGAGCGAGTACCCGGCCACTGCTCAGCCCGGAGCAGCCCGGAGCAGCTCCGGACGTCACTCCGGATTTGCAAAACAGCAAAACCACTCATACGAAAAACGCGATAACTTTTGCATCCGAACTCCGTTTTTAGCAAACTTGGACTTTTTGAAAAGCTTAGAAAAAAGTACTACAACTTTATGCAGAGAAACACCAAGAAATGTCAAGAGGAAAAATACGAAATATGGAGAGGTGTGAAACCTTCCAAAGTGAAGAACCGGTAAAACCTCTGAACTCGAAAACGCAATAGAAGATGCATTTGGATTCCGTTTTCGATGAACTTGGGCTTGTTGGAAAGCTAGCAACAAGCTCAAGAACCTCACATGGAGAAACACCAAGAAACAACAAACTAGGAAGATGCAAAGTATGCAAAGGATTGAGCTCCCTATGACGATGAGATCAAGTTACCCAACCGAAAGCCCCTCTTGATAGTGCGGCTATCTATCCTATAACCCGGTCTCCCAACAAACACCTTGAGACCGAAAAAAGGAAAACCTAGCAAGGACATACCTTTGCCTTGAGCATCCCGCTTGATCTTGATGAAGAAGCTTCATTTGATTTCATTCTCCCATGGGCCATATTGAATCCTTCTTTTGATGTAAGCCCATGGGAAGATACTTGATTCCACTATTCTCTCTTCATCTTGGTCAACCTTGTATCTACTCATGCTCTATCGAATCTCTCTTAAGATGCATAGGGAATTCTTCATTTGATTGCATGCTCTAAGTCTTGGTCAACCATGGCTCAACTCATGAGACCATCGTGACCTCGACATAGAGCCATAACTTGAATTCTTCTCATGTAACCAAACTCTCAAGATCTTGAGACTCCTTGGCTTAGCACATAAGCTAGAGCATGGAATACTTGAGTTCTACACAAGAACAACATCTTTATTTCTTCTTCTTGATCATATTGGATTCATCTCTTCTATTCAATGATCTTGATGCCAATACTTAAGATATATCTTTATCTTCATGGCATCCAAGCCTTGAATCCAACACATGGACTTCAAGCAATTCCTATGAACAATTCCTTCATAAAAATCTCAATGAAAACATTAGTCTATAGGGATTGTCATTAATTACCAAAAACACACTTAGGGGCAATTGACCCTTACAACAATTTCCTAGCCAAGAGTCCTCTCAAAAACGTATCTGCGAACCATCTTTTATCAAAAAAGTACCATAGCAGAAGAAAAACATCTTTGTAGCCATCAGGCCAGCCCAAAAACGTGAATCCACAGGTTTCCACAACACTTGAGATAGCACTTTTGAACCAATGTACTTTCTCTTAAGGAGGGTTTGCCAGATGATACGTTGCAAATGTATCTATAATTTTTGATGCTCCATGCTTGTTTTACACCAATAGCTTTAAGTTTTGTTTATACTTCGTGGCATTTTTATGCATATTCTGGAACTAACCTATTAACGAGATGCCACAGTGCCAGTTCCTGTTTTCTACTGTTTTTGTATTTTAGAAAAGTTATATAGGAAATATTCTCAGAATTGGACAAAACAAAAGCCGAAGTTCTTATTTACTTGACACGAAGATGGAGTCCAAAGGAGAGACGGAGAAGAGCCAGGAGGCGGCCACACCAGGTGGTAGCGCGGGTCACTGATAGTGCGTGTTAAGCACCCAGTTGGGAACCCCAAGAGGAAGGTATGATGAGCACAGCAGCAAGTTTCCCTCAGTTGTGAAACCAAAGTTTAATCAGACCAGTAGGGGAAAGCCAAACTTCAAAAGGTTGATGCTTGCTAGCTTCGCGACAGCTCCGGACAATTTATATGGCGCCTCGTCCAGGGCTTTGCTTTGCACCAGCAGCAACATAGAACCTGCACACAACACAACCAAGAACTTTGCCCCAACATACGATGAGGTTGTCAATCTCACCGGTTTGCTGTAAACAAAGGATTGAGCGTATCGAGTGGTAAAAGGTAATAGTATGCGAGAATGTAAATAAGCAAGTAAAAGTAAACGATAATAGCAATGTAAAGGAAATTGGACCGGGGTCCACAGTTCACTAGTGGTGTCTCTCAATAAGATAAATAACAACATGCTGGGTAAACAAATTACAGTTGGGCAATTGATAGAGTAAAGATACCGTACATATGTCATGAGGATCACTATAAGATTCACTCTGGGCATTACGACAAAATACATAGACTGTAATCCAACTGCATCTATGACTAATAATCCACCCTCCGGATGTCGTCCGAGCAAACATCGGATATTAAGTTGCAAACAACAGATTATCGCTTAAGCAAAGTGAGTAATGTAAACAATGCAAATATCCTTGGACACAAGAATGTTGTTTTCTTCCTAGTGGCAACAGCACATCTACAACCTTAGAGGTTTCTGTCACTCCCCTAGATTACTAGAGGCATGAACCCAACTATCGAGCATAAATACTCCCTCTTGGAGTCACTAGCATCTACTCAGCCAAGATATCTACTAGCAACGGAGAGCATGCAAGATCATAAACAACATAGAGATAACATAAAGATAATATTTCAGCATATCAACTTGACATAGTACCAATACTCATCGGATCCCAACAAACACAACATGTAGAATTACACAAAGATGATCTTGATCATGATAGGCAGCTCACAAGATCTAAACATGAAGCACATGGTGGAGGGTACGACCATCTAGCTACTGCTATGGACCCAAAGTCCAAGGTAGACTACTCACACATCACTCCGGAGGCGACCATGGTGGTGGAGAAGGCCTCCGACAGGGTGCTGGGAAGAGCTCCTGGATCCTCCCGATCTCGCGACAACGACGGCGGTGGCTTGCAGTATGTTTCGAGGAAAAGCAATCTGTCCTTTAGGTGTTTCCCGTCGAGGGGAATATATAGGCGGAAGGGGGCGTTAGGAGGTGGACCAGCTGGTCTCACCCCATGGTGGCGCGGGCCAGGGGTAGGCCACGCCACCCTAGGGTGAGCCTGGCCTCTGGCCCCCCTTCGTCTCATCTTCGGACTTTGTGACGCTTCGAGAAAAATAGAAGGTTTGGCTTTTGTTTCGTCCAATTCCGAGAATATTTCCTGTGTAGCTTTTCTGAAACACAAAAACAGCAGAAAACATGGAACTGGCACTGTGGCATCTCGTTAATAGGTTAGTTCTGGAAAATGCATAAAAAGACCACGAAGTGTAACAAAACATAAAGCAAATAGTGTATAAACAAGCATTGAGCATCAAAAATTATAGATACGTTTGAGACGTATCAGTCACCCCCTGGCCGCGTCAGGCCCTGGTGTGGGCCCCCTAGGCACCCACCAACCTCGCCCTTCCGCCTATAAATTCACTTCTTCGGGAAAACCCTAAGGGCCTGAACATCTATCTACGAAAAGTACTATAAGCCGCCGCCACCGTCGACCCGAGTTTGGGAGGGTCTAGAAGCTCTTCCCGGCACCCTGTCGGAGAGGGGAATCATCACCGGAGGCCTTCTGCATCACCATGCCTGCCTCCGGAGTGATGCGTGAGTAGTTCATCCTTGGACTATGGGTCCATAGCAGTAGCTAGATGGTTGTCTTCTCCTCTATGCGTCTCCATGTTTAGATCTTGTGAGTTGCCTACATGATCAAGATCATCTTTATGTAATTCCACATGTTGTGTTTGTTGGGATCCAATGAATATTGAGTATTATGTCAAGTTGATTATTGATTTATCATGTCTATGTTGTTTGTGATCTTGCATGCTCTCCATTGCTAGTAGATACTTTGGCCAAGTAGATGCTTGTAACTCCAAGAGGGAGCATTTATGCTCGATAGTGGGTTCATGCCTCTAGTAATCTGGGAGAGTGACAATAACTTCTAAGGTTGTAGATGTGATGTCGCTACTAGGGAGAAAACAACAATCTTTTGTTCAAGGATAATTGTATTGTTTACATTACACACTTTGCTTAATGCAATAATCTGTTGCTTGCAACTTAATACCCAAAGGTTGTTCGGATGATATCCCGAGGGTGGATTATTAGACATAGATGTAGTTGGATTATGGTCTATGTATAATGTTGTAATGCCCAAATGAATCTCATAGTGATCTTCATGACATATACATGCATTGTTATGCATTCTCTATTTTGTCAATTGCCCAACTGTAGTTTGTTTACCCAACATGTTATATCTTTATGGAGAGACACCTCTAGTGAACTGTGGACCCTGGTCCATTCTTTTACATTTATATTACCATCTACTGCAAGCACTGTTTACTTTCCGCAAGTATTATTTTACTTCACCACAAACAAACATCTCTTTCCACACTATACGTCCAATCCTTTGTTTTCAGTAAACTAGTGAGATTGACAACCTCACTGTAAGTTGGGGCAAAGTAGATTGGTTGTGTTGTGTACAGGTTCCACGTTGCTGCTGGCACCGACCACGCGCCATCAACTGTCTTCTGGCGCCAGCTAGCAACAATCTTCAGAAGTGATTTCTTTCTCCTACTGGTTGATTAAACTTTGGTTTCATACTGAGGGAAAACTTACTATTGTGTTCATCATACCTTCCTCTTGGGGTTTTCCAACTGGTCCTTTGAGACATCAAGACTGTTTTCTAGCGCTGTTGCCAGGGAGAAAGAGGATTTCTGCAAGGGGAGTCTCTTACTTCCAATCTCTTTACTTTGTTATTATTTTGCTTAGTTTCGTTATTTTATCTTGTTTGCTTATTTATATAAAAAATACAAAAAAATAGTTTCTTTTATAGTTGTTATTTTTGTTGGTTTGTTATTGTCTTGCTTTATCATGCTTTCTATCAATGGTTGATTTCTTTAAAACTAGATCTTTTTGGCAAGGTGGGTTCACGGAAGAACAACAAAAATATTATAAAGAAAACCGTTTGTCACAAAAAGGGAAACACTTATGGGAACAAATTAATAAATTGTATATCATTGCTAGAAACGTGTGCTCTACTTATAATGTTACTTATTGCTTTGATAAATCTTGTTGATGTAGGAGGTATAAACACCTCCCTTTTTAATATGAGTATAATGATAATGTTACCATATATTCTTATGTTAAGGGAAATTATGACTTTTATGATGTGGAACAAATTAAAGAATTTATTGCTTGGAAGGGTGCATTCGAACTTGCTTATTTGCTTGAAAAAACTGATTATGCACCTTATAAATATGAGGTTTATGATATACTTAAATTTTGCTTTGATAATTACAAGGAATAAAATGGCTATATTCCTAAATATCTTAATAGATGCTCTCTGATACGTCTCCAACGTATCCATAATTTTTGATGCTCCATGCTTGTTTTTGCACCATTTGCCTTGTGTTTCGTTACACCTCGTAGCATTTTTATGCGATTTCCAGAACTAACCTATTGACAAGATGCCACAGTGCCAGTTCCCTGTTTTCTGCTGTTTTTGTGTTTCAGAAAAGCTACACAGCAAATATTCTCAGAATTGGACGAAACAAGTTCCCAAAGTCTTATTTTTCCCGGAAGCTTCCCGGAGACCGAAAGAGAGCCGGAGGGGGGCCAGAAGCCGCCCTCACACGTAGGGGGCGCGGCCCAGCCCCTGGCCGCACCCACCTAGTGTGAGGAGCCCCTGGCTGCCCCCTGACGACGCCCCTTCGCCTATAAGAAGCCTCGGGACGGAAAACCCTAAGGGAGTCGGCAATTTTCCATAAGCAGTTCCGCAGCTCCGCCGCCGCCGTCGAAGCCAAATTTCGGGGGACAGAAGTCTCTGTTCCGGCACCCTGCCGGGACGGGGAAGTGCCCCCGGAGCCATCTCCATCGGTCTCCATCGCCGTCTCCGCCGCCTCCATCGACCTCACCGCCATCTCCATCAACCTTGCTGTCTCCTATGATGAGAAGGGAGTAGTTCATCCCCGGGGCTGAGGGCTCTACCGGTAGCTATGTGGTTCACCTCTCTCTCCCATGATGTGATCTTTATGTGATCGTGAGCTTTGTATCATGTTGAATAAGTAGATGTTACTCTTCTTCATTATGTGTACTCTAGTGTGTTATTAAAGTAATCTATTCCTCCTGCCATGGTGTAACGGTGATAGTGCGTGCATCGTGGTGGTACTTGGTCTAGGCTACGATTGTGATCTCTTATGGATTATGAGAATAATTATCACTATGATAGTATTGAAGTGATCTATTCCTCCTTTCATGGTGTAATGTTGACAGTGTGTGCACCATGTTAGTACTTGGTCTAAGTTGCAATAATATTTATCTTGAGTTGTGATTTGATTTGGATATCTCTATGAGTGGTGTTTGTCAAGTACTTGATGAACTTTAAGGAGTGCTTCGTAGCCCTACGCAATGATTAGTCTTATTCAATAGGAGAGTAATTCAGAGTACCATAGTGAAGAGAAGTTATCTATTTGTTCAATTATGTTATATTTGTTGGGAGTGTGTCCACTAGTGAAAGTATGATCCCTGGGCCTTGTTTCCAAGCTTTGCACACCGTTTACTTGCTATTTTGTTACTTGTTTGCTTGCTGCCATTTTTATTCCAGATCGCATTTATTACTTATAATCATCCATACCACTTGTATTTCACTATCTCTTCGCCGAACTAGTGCACCTATACATCTGACAAGTGTATTGGGTGTGTTGGGGACACAAGAGACTTTCTGTATCGTAATTGTAGGGTTGCTTGAGAGGGATAGCTTTGACCTCTTCCTCCCTGAGTTCGATAAACCTTGGGTGATCCACTTAAGGGAAACTTGCTGCTGTTCTACAAACCTCTGCACTTGGAGGCCCAACACTGTCTACAAGAACAGACGTGTGCGTAGACATCAAGCTCTTTTCTGGCGCCGTTGCCGGGGAGGTAAGGTAAAAGGTACTCACATTCTTTGGCTACTAAGTCTTTTAGTTGCTGGTGAGTGCTCGGAGTTATTTCCTTTAGATTCTGCAATTAAAATCTTTTTGTTTCTTTTTTTTATTTTCACTAGTTAGGCTTAATGGAAAATAAAGAGTTCTTTAGTCTTTTTCCTGAGTTTAGATATGAAGTGTTTGAAGAGAAAATTGAAAAACCTTTGGAGCTTAATTCGCATGCTAATAGTGTTGTTAGTATGAATGTTTTGAACACTGTTATTACTAATGCTATAGAAAAGTCTAAGCTTGGGGAAGCTGGTTTTGTTAAGCATGATATTTTTAGTTCCCCAGCTTTAGTGGAGAAAATTTGCTCTGATGATATTTTATCTCCCATATGTGATGTTCCTTCTTATGATGATATGTTTGAAGAATATGCTTTGCAAAATAGCTGTTCTTTAGCTTGTGATGATACTAAACCTCTAGTTTATGATGGTTATGATAATGGGTATAATATTTTCAGTTCACCTACTATTGAGGATAAAATTAGTTATGATTACAATATGCCTCCTATTTTTGATGATTATGGTGATGAGAATAATTATTCTGTTGAATCTGCTCCTACTACTATTGTTCATGTGGGGAGTATTATTTCGTTTATGCATGTGGCTCATGATATGGATGTTTTATGTGATAGTTATATTGTTAGTTCTATTCATGATGCTACTAAAAGTTATTATGAGAGAGCGAAACATGGTTTGATGGATCTCAACTATATTAAGTTTCCCCTCTTTATGTTGCAAATCTTGAAGTGGCACTTGTTTTATCTATCCATGCTTGCTACTATGTGCCTCGTTGATTTATTTTCTTACAAGATTCCTATGCATAGGAAGTGGTTTAGATTTAAATGTCTTTCATATCTGCTTTTTGATGCTCTCTATCGCTTTAAGTTCCTATATGGCGCCTTTGCCTCAAGCTCTCATATGGCGCCCACATGAGCATCTTTGCAAATTACTGCGCCTAGCTCAAAGGCGTTAAAGAAAAGCACTCTTGAGAGATAACCCATTGTTTATTTTCAGTAATTTTTCTTTTATTTGAGTCTTGGAAGTTATTACTACTGTAATAACCGCTCCTTATCCTTTTTATTTCGTTGTTGTGCCAAGAGAAGCCTCTATTTTGAGTGAGGTAAGATTTGGGGATGTTGCTGTCCTAAAACAGTTTTTAGTACTGCACCGTAAAAATTCGTGAAACTTATCTGTATATCTTTTGGACCTGAGATTTCTTGTGCATATGCCCCAGGTTATATACAAACTTTCATTAGTTGAACACTTTTTGATTTGAGCAACATAAAACCCTCTAAAAATTTGACCTTTGTCAGCTGTTCTGTTTTGACAGATTTCTGCCAATATTTGTGTTTGCCGCTTTATCGCTTTCTTTTTTAGTTCTTTTGATCATGGAACATTTTGGGGAAGTTGATACAGTAGTATATGCTTAATATGTGGTGTTGTTAGTTTGAAACCTGAAGCAAAAAGGGTTGATTATATGTTATGCTTACACTAATATTGCTAATAGATTTGTGTTTAGTTTTGTATGAAGGAAGTTTTCAAGTGTAGGGATTGGAGAATGATGAGATGAGATGAAGAATGGACAAAAGCTCAAGCTTGGGGATGCCCATGTCACCCCAAGAAATATCCAAGAAGTACAAGCGTCAAAGCTTGGGGATGCCCCCGAGGCACCCCTTCTTCATCGGCAAAAATCAGGTCACCTTTCAAGACACTATATTTTTATTGCTTCATGCACTATGTGTTTTTCTTGGAGCGTCAGTTGTTTTTGTTTTCAGCTTTCTTTTGCTTTGTTTGCTGCAATAAATGGTTAGATCACATCATGTTTCTTTTGGAGGAGATGAACTCGCTTTTCATTTGCCAAGAACACTCTAGTTTTCACTCTTATCGTTCAACGAGTGTTCTCTTTTTCTGCTACTGCGTTTAGCTTGCATTTTTCGCCTTGATTTTTGTTCAGATCTTGTTTTATCTTTGCATCAAGGTGTATTTGGACCTCTGGTATATGTTGGTTTTCCTCAAAAGAGTTTCCTCAAAAAGGTTTGAATGGTGTTGGAAAAGAGAAAAAGCTTTACGCAAAAAAGTGGTACAAGAAGGAGCTTGTGTAGACTGCGGCTTAGGCTTTTGCATGTCGTGCTTGATGTCATTTTGATAGTATGCTTAGTGGTTTTGCTGTAGCATGACTTGTCTCAAATAACTGAGATTGCTTAATGAGCGTTTGAAAAATCATGCGTTGTTTTTATCGTTTGGAAGCATTATTTTGGTTTTCTCCTTGATGCTTTATTTGGGTTGACTTGGCGCATGCTCACACATGTTAGACTCTTACAAAGTCGCCAATAGCCTCTATGATCATTTAGTTTTTGACTTTTGATGCCATCTTATGCTTCTTTTAATGTCGCTTTGTCGCTTTGCATGATTATGGCCATTATTGCTCTCTTAGTTGGTCGCTCCCAGTCTTTTGCTAGCCCTCGCCTTGTACTGAGTATGAGCTCTACTCGTGCATCCAACTTCCAAAAACCAAGTTTGCCATTGTGTCCACTATAAATTCCTATGTATGGTATTTGTAAGCCATTCCAAGTAAATTTTTAAGTGCTACCTTTCAAAAAACCTTCAAAATACTTCTCATTTTGTGACACTGTTTTGAGCTCATGGGGACGTAGTGGTCGGATTTGCTATCTTCCATATTGCTTATTCCAAAAAAGAAAAAGAAAAAGAAAAAAAGAAAGAAAAAGGCACTCCTCCATGGTATGTGAATGTTGGTGGGCACCCGATGGAATCGGTTAGCCATGGTTTGAGAAAGGAAAAAGGTTGGGAGGAGTGCCAAGCTTTATAAAAGAGCACAAAAGTGCCAATCTCTCTCTCAAAAACTTGCTTCATTTTTGTATGGAAGATAATAAGAACCCCATTGCCAGTCATTGACAAAGACAACCACCTCTCAAAACCAATTTTTATCTCTCTGTTTTACAAATGAAAAGCTCTAGCACATGTTTAATCACTGCTTCCCTCTGCGAAGGGCCTTTCTTTTACTTTTATGTTGAGTCACCACCTTCTATCTTTATGCACCATTAAGAGAGCATAGTTGTCATTCTTAGTATAATGTGCATTGTACCAAAGTTTTCATTGATTGATTCATGATCATGGTTGCACTTGTTCTCAAATTATTTGTATCTAGTCGCCCTCTTAAACTTGAAGGTGTCCTATGCATTTATGTTTTGCTCTCCATGAAGGACAAGCTGAAAACCATTTGTATGTTTTTCCTTATGATTTGAACACACGTTTGACTTTCATTGTTTCATTTTCACGATCTTTTGTTTGTGTTCATTTTCATGTTATAACATGGTTGCTAAGTTTCTATTATCAAGATTATATCTTTCATGCCCATGTTTTAAGTTCTTTGATCTCAGCACTCAATGCTTTACCTATATGATCAAGATTGTGATGGTGCATGTAACCTCAAAAATTATTTCTTTTGTTATCACTTACCTACTCGAGGACGAGCAGGAGTTAAGCTTGGGGATGCTGATACGTCTCCAACGTATCCATAATTTTTGATGCTCCATGCTTGTTTTTGCACCATTTGCCTTGTGTTTCGTTACACCTCGTGGCGTTTTTATGCGATTTCCGGAACTAACCTATTGACAAGATGCCACAGTGCCAGTTCCCTGTTTTCTGCTGTTTTTGTGTTTCAGAAAAGCTACACAGGAAATATTCTCGGAATTGGACGAAACAAGTTCCCGAAGTCTTATTTTCCCAGAAGCTTCCCGAAGACCGAAAGAGAGCTGGAGGGGGCCAGAGGCCGCCCTCACACGTAGGGGGCGCAGCCCAGCTCCTGGCCGCGCCCACCTGGTGTGAGGAGCCCCTGGCTGCCCCCTGACGATGCCCCTTCGCCTATAAGAAGCCTCGGGACGGAAAACCCTAAGGGAGTCGGCAATTTTCCAGAAGCAGTTCCGAAGCTCCGCCGCCGCCGTCGAAGCTAAATTTCGGGGGACAGAAGTCTCTGTTCTGGCACCCTGCCGGGACGGGGAAGTGCCCCCGGAGCCATCTCCATCGGTCTCCATCACCGTCTCCGCCGCCTCCATCGACCTCACCGCCATCTCCATCAACCTTGCTGTCTCCTATGATGAGGAGGGAGTAGTTCATCCCCGGGGCTAAGGGCTCTACCGGTAGCTATGTGGTTCACCTATCTCTCCCATGATGTGATCTTTATGTGATCGTGAGCTTTGTATCATGTTGAATAAGTAGATGTTACTCTTCTTCATTATGTGTACTCTAGTGTGTTATTAAAGTAATCTATTCCTCCTGCCATGGTGTAGCGGTGACAGTGCGTGCATCATGGTGGTACTTGGTCTAGGCTACGATTGTGATCTCTTATGGATTATGAGAATAATTATCACTATGATAGTATTGAAGTGATCTATTCCTCCTTTCATGGTGTAATGTTGACAGTGTGTGCACCATGTTAGTACTTGGTCTAAGTTGCAATAATATTTATCTTGAGTTGTGATTTGATTTGGATATCTCTATGAGTGGTGTTTGTCAAGTACTTGATGAACTTTAAGGAGTGCTTCGTAGCCCTACGCAATGATTAGTCTTATTCAATAGGAGAGTAATTCAGAGTACCATAGTGAAGAGAAGTTATCTATTTGTTCAATTATGTTATATTTGTTGGGAGTGTGTCCACTAGTGAAAGTATGATCCCTAGGCCTTGTTTCCAAGCTTTGCACACCGTTTACTTGCTGTTTTGTTACTTGTTTGCTTGCTGCCATTTTTATTCCAGATCGCATTTATTACTTATAATCATCCATACCACTTGTATTTCACTATCTCTTCGCCGAACTAGTGCACCTATACATCTGAAAAGTGTATTGGGTGTGTTGGGGACACAAGAGACTTTCTGTATCGTAATTGCAGGGTTGCTTGAGAGGGATAGCTTTGGCCTCTTCCTCCCTGAGTTCGATAAACCTTGGGTGATCCACTTAAGGGAAACTTGCTGCTGTTCTACAAACCTCTGCACTTGGAGGCCCAACACTGTCTACAAGAACAGATGCGTGCGTAGACATCACTCTCCACCAACAGAAGAGACTAATTCCTTGCAGGAGCCTATGGAAGAAGGTAAAATTTGGGGAAGTTGCTATCCCAAAACAGATTTCTGTGCTTCGCTGTAAAAATTCGTGAAAAATACTAGAACATCATATTGATCTGCAATTTTTTGTGCACATGCCCCAGGTTATTACCTGAATTTTATTAGTTTTTCAATTTTTGATTTGAGCAACAGAAGATTTTCGAAAAAAATTGATCTTTACCTGTTGTTCTGTTTTGACAGATTTCTGCCACTATTTGCATTTGCCTCTTGATCTCTTTCTTTTTGAGTTCTTTTGATCGGAAGAGCCTTTAGAAGAAGTTGCTACAGTAGCTAATATTTTAATAGATGTTATACTTGAGATAAAACTGAACTAAAAGTGGATCTACTATCTTGCATACACTAATGTTGTGATATGTCTCAAACGTATCTATAATTTTTGATGCTCCATGCTAGTTTTTACACCATTTGCCTTGTGTTTCATTACACTTTGTGGCGGTTTTATGCGATTTCCGGAACTAACCTATTGACAAGATGCCACAGTGCCAGTTCCCTGTTTTCTGCTATTTTTGTATTTCAGAAAAGCTACACAGGAAATATTCTTGGAATTGGACGAAACAAGTTCTAGAAGTCTTATTTTTCCCGGATGAAGGACGAGGACCGAACGAGAGCCGGAGGGGGGCCAGAGGCTGCCCATACCATGAGGGGGCACGACCCAGGCCCTGGCCATGCCCACCTATGGTGAGGCCCTCCTGGTCGCCTCCTGACGACGCCCCTTCGCCTATAAGAAACCTCCCGATGGAAAACCCTAAATCAATCGGCGAAATTTCCAGAACAGTTCCGCAGCGCCGCCGCCGTCGAAAACAAATTTTGGGGGACAGAAGTCTCTGTTCCGGCACCCTGCCGGGACGGGGAAGTGCCCCCGGAGCCATCTCCATCGCCGTCTCCGCCATCTCCATCGACCTCACCGCCATCTCCATCAACCTTGCTGTCTCCTATGATGAGGAGGGAGTAGTTCTCCCCCGGGGCTGAGGGCTCTACCGGTAGCTATGTGGTTCACCTCTCTCTCCCATGATGTGATCTTTATGTGATCGTGAGCTTTGTATCTAGTTGAATTGGTAGATGTTATTATTCAGATATTATGCTACTCCTATGCTTTATATTTGTAATCTCCGGAGATACCTTGTATCATGGTGTGAAGGTGACTAGTGTGCGCATCATGTGTATCTTTTTGGTTAATGTCTCTATGAAATGTTGGTGTTTGTTGGAACCATCTAGTGCGTTCATGGTGATAGTGTGGGACAATCTAGTTTGGGTACATACGGACTTTGAGGAGTGCTTCGTAGCCCTACGCATGATTAGTGTTCGTTTTCCATTGGAGAATTGTTTTGAGTTGCATATTGATGATAGTATCTATTGGTTAAATTATGTTATATTTGTTGGGAGTGTGTCCACTAGTGAAAGTATGATCCCTAGGCCTTGTTTCCAAGCATTGCACACCGTTTCCTTTCAGTTTTGTTACATGTTTGCTTGCAGCGATATTTATTTAAGATTACATTTACTACTCATAATCATCACTACTACTTGTATTTCACTATCTCTTCGCTGAACTAGTGCACCTATACATCTGACAAGTGTATTGGGTGTGTTGGGGACATAAGAGACTTTCTGTATCGTAATTGCAGGGTTGTTTGAGAGGGATAGCTTTGACCTCTTCCTCCCTGAGTTTCATAAACCTTGGGTGATCCACTTAAGGGAAAGTTGCTGCTATTCTACAAACCTCTACACTTGGAGGCCCAACACTGTCTATAAGAACAGACGCGTGCGTAGACATCAAGCTCTTTTCTGGCGCCGTTGCCGGGGAGGTAAGGTAAAAGGTACTCGCATCCACCTGTGTGAGTGCTTGGAGTTATTTCCTTTAGATTCTGCAATTATATCTTTTTGTTTCTTGTTTTTATTTTCACTAGTTAGGCTTAATGGAAAGTAAAGAGTTCTTTAGTCTTTTTCCTGAGTTTAGATTTGAAGAGAAAAATGAAAAACCTTTGGAGCTTATTTTGCATAGCAATGTTATTAGTACGAATGCTTTGAACACCCTTGTTGCTAATGCTATAGAAAAGTCTAAGCTTGGGGAAGCTGGTTTTGTTAAGCATGATATTTTTAGTTCCCCAGCTTTAGTGGAGAAAGTTTGTTCTGATGATATTTTATCTCCCATATGTGATGTTTCTAATGATGCTTGTGCTCCTCATCCTTTTAAAATACCTACGAAGATTGTTGAACGTGCTATGGATAACTGTTATTTAGGAGATGGAACTATCCATCCTGGTGATCATTTGCTTTTTATACATGAATTATGCGAGTTGTTCCAGTGTGCAGGTATTTCAATGAACCAAGTTAAGAAGAAGCTATTCTCTTTATCACTGAAAGGCAGAGCTGTGGAATGGTATAAAACACTAAAGGATGGCCGACCTATTGATTGGAAGGAAATTGTACCTCTCTTTTATTCTAAATTCTATCCTTCTAGTGAGGTTTATAAAGATAGGAATTACATTTATAATTTTCATCCGCATGAGGGAGAAAGCATTGCCCAAGCGTGGGGAAGATTGAAGTTACTAATGCACAAATGTCCTATTCATGATCTTCCCCGTAATATTGTTATTAATAATTTTTATGCGAGACTTTCAGGATATTACAAGGACTATCTAGATGCATGCTTTGATGGGTCTTTCACAAGCAAGGATGTTGACACCAAGTGGGGTCTACTTGAAACAATTCAAAACAATATTGAAGGTTGGGATAGCGACAAAGGTAAAGGATCAGGTATAAATTATGAGTATAATTGCATTAAGTCTTTCGCTGAAACTGCTGATTTTCAAGAGCTTAGTGTTAAATATGGTCTTGATCCCTTAATTATGGTTAATTGCTTTAAAACCTTTGCTTCCCATATTAATGTTCCTAAAGGAAATGGGGACATGTATCATGAACCTTTTAAGGACACTTGCATAGAAAGTGATATTGTTGTTAATGATTGCAATAAACATGCTCGAACCTCTGAAAGTCCTATTTCCTATAAGCATGTTAATTTTTGTGGAGTACATAGACCATGTGAACAGAGTCACAACAAGGAAGATTATTGCATCACCCACGGGAATGAAGAAACCAATATGTGGCTCAGGGCTCTAGATGAGCTTGGTGAAAAGGTTTGTGAGCTTTATCCTTTTCTTTGTGAACTTTGCAATAAAAAGGGTCACTTTAATTTTCAATGCCCATTTAATCGAATGAGTTCCGCAAATTTGTATTGTGATGACAAGATTACTCTCAATCAGCATGATGAGCTTACTTTGTTTTTGGATTGTGAAGAGATATCTAGGAAGATTTCTTTGGTTGATATGAGAGATGTTGATCTTAATAGCACCCTTCGTGGTTGTCGTCTCTATTGTGCTAAAGATTGCCTCGCAAATACTTACATACAAAATCTTATAAAACATGATGTTTTGCGAAGCTATGACAGGACTAATAGATGTTTCTATCTTATTAATACAGAGGAGAAATCCTCCAAAGTTTCTTCTGTTGTTTCTGTTAGTAAACCAGATTATGTGGAGAAGATGCCTTTCCCTCCTAAAGAATATGTGGAGAAGATGCCCTTCAAGTCTCTCCCTCCTAAAGGAGAGAGTAAGAAGAGTATGAAGAAGAAGAAGAAGAGGAGTAAAAGGGGGAGAGGACACGGTATCTTCCCCTAAGCATTATGATCCTGCTATAGATTATAATAATTCTGATTGGGATGATGTTCCCATGCCTGTTACCTATGTTAGTGATCATGATTGGGAAAAGCACTCTACTTTTGATATTGAAAATCTTTTTGGTACCAATTCTAAGGTTAATAATTGTTGTACCATTAGTACTATCCATGTTCCTTCTTATGATGATATGTTTGATGAATATGCTTTGCGAAATAGCTGTTCTCTAGCTTGTGATGATACTAAACCTCTAGTTTATGATGGTTATGATGATGGGTATAATATTTTCAGTTCACCTACTTTTGAGGAGAAAATTAGTTATAATTACAATATGCCTCCTGTTTCTGATGATTATGGGGATGAGAATAATTATTATGCTAAATCTGCTCCTACTACGATTGTTCATGTGGGGAGTATTAATTCTTTTATGCATGTGGTTCATGATAGGGATGCTTTATGTGATAGTTATATTATTAGTTCTATTCATGATGCTACTGAAAGTTATTATGAGAGAGGGAAACATGGTTTGATGGATCTCAATAATATTGAGTTTCCCCTCTTTATGTTGTAACTCTTGAAGTTGTACTTGTTTTGCCTTCCTATGCTTTTTGCTTTGCGCTTTCATGACTTGTCTCTTTACAAGATTATTTTTCATAGGAAGTGGTTTAGATTTAAATGTCTTTCACATTTGCTTTTTGATGCTCTCTATTGCTTCAAGTTCTTATATAGCGCCTTTGCCTTAAGCTCTTTTATGGCGCCTACATAAGCATCTTTGCAAACTACTGCGCCTAGCTCAAAGGCGTTAAAGAAAGCACTCTTGGGAGATAACCCATTGTTTATTTTCAGTACTTTTTCTTTTATTTGAGTCTTGGAAGTTATTACTACTGTAATAACCTCTCCTTATCCTTTTTATTTCATTTTTGTGCCAAGAGAAGCCTCTAATTTGAGTGAGGTAAGATTTGGGGATGTTGCTGTCCTGAAATAGTTTTCGGTGCTGCACCGTAAACATTCGTGAAAATTTTAAGAATATCTTTTGGACCTGCGATTTCTTGTTCATATGCCCCAGGTTATATCCAAACTTTCATTAGTTGAACACTTTTTGATTTGAGCAACAGAAAATCCTCTAAAAATTCGACCTTTGTCAGCGGTTCTGTTTTGACAGATTTCTACCAATATTTGTGTTTGCCGCTTTATTGCTTTCTTTTTGAGTTCTTTTGATCACGGAACTTTTGGGGAAGTTGCTACAGTGGTATATGCTTTATATGTGGTGGTTTTGAGTTGAAACCTGAAGTAAAAAGGGGTTGATTCAATGTTATGCTTACACTAATGTTGCTAATAGAATTATGTTTAGTTTTGTATGAAGGAAGTTTTCAAGTGTAGGGATTGGAGAATGATGAGATGAGATGAAGAATGGACAAAAGCTCAAGCTTGGGGATGCCCACGCACCCCAAGAAATATCCAAGAAGTACAAGCATCAAAGCTTGGGGATGCCCCCGAGGCACCCCTTCTTCATCGGCAAAAATCAGGTCACCTTTCAAAACACTATATTTTTATTGCTTCATGCGTTATACGTTTTTCTTGGAGAGTCAGTTGTTTTTGCTTTCAGTTTTCCTTTTGTTTTGTTTGCTGCAATAAATGGTTTGATCACATCATGTTGTTTTGGAGGGAGATGAACTCCGTTTTTCATTTGCCAAGAACACTCTAGTTTTCATTCTTTTCGTGCAACGAGTGTTCTCTTTTTCTGCTACTGCGTTTAGCTTTTGTTTTTCACCTTGATTTTTGTTCAGATATTGTTTTATCTTTGCATCAAGGTGTATTTGGACCTCTGGTCCATGTTGGTTTTCATCAAAAGAGTTTCCTCAAAAAGGTTTGAATGGTGTTGGAAAAGAGAAAAAGTTTCATGCAAAAAAGTGGTACAAAAAGGAGCTTGTGTAGACTACGGCCTAGGCTTTTGCGTATCGTGCTTAATGTCGTTTTGGTAGTATGCTTAGTGGTTTTTCTGTAGCATGACTTGTCTCAAATGACTGAGATTGCTTAATGAGCCTTTGAAAAAATCATGCGTTGTTTTAATTATTTGGAAGCATTATTTTGGTTTTCTCCTTTGATGCTTTATTTGGGTTGACTTGGCGCATGCTCACACATGTTTGACTCATACAAAGTCGCCATTGCCTCTATGATCATTTAGTTTTTGACTTTTGATGCCATCTTATGCTTCTTTTAATGTCGCTTTGTCGCTATGCATGATTATGGCCGTTATTGCTCTCTTAGTTGGTCGCTCCCAGTCTTTTGCTAGCCCTCGTTTTGTACTGAGTATGAGCTCTACTCGTGCATCCAACTCCTAAAAACCAAGTTGTTCCAAAGTGTCCACCATACATACATATTAGCAGTTTGCTATTCGAAAGTACATTTGACTTGCTTTTATCTATCCTTCAAATTAAACTCTTTTTGGTGTTATGCAAAAATTGGTCAGTAAAGCTCTCACGAATCTGATGGCACACTTTACTTTTCTTGTTTTAAAATTTTGACATTGTGGCTCTCTTATGTTGAGTTGTTATGCTTGCAGTTGTAAGTTGGAAATTAGCCCAGCCATGCCGTCATGGGGCAAGCTTTCAACATTGCACTTTCTTTCATTTGAGTTGATATCGTGATCTTTTGTTTATGGATACTCGCGATGTGAAATAAGTTGGGAATATTGTGGGATCATGAAGTTTTTATATGTGTTAGGGGAACGCCTGGGCCGCTAATCTAAGCCATGCATAATTCATGGTGGAAATTTACAGCATGCCCATAGTGAACATTCGACGACGCATCTCACAATAAAAAGCTATACCAATGGTAAATAAAAGAGATGCCGAGGTGTTCATTGTCTGTTTGTCCTATCATTTTGATGTGGGCTTGTTCCATGTCATCGGGCACGGAGGTACCCCGTTGGCAGTTCTCGATGATACACATATATTTACAATGACAAGAGCTTGCTTGGGACTCTAAGTCGAGTAGCATGAGGTTTGGGTATTCGTATTTCACGGGACATGAGGTTTTCAACTTATGATTTGTCAAGCATATGCAGCATAAGTGTATTCGCATTAACTTTAACCATTCAAGATGCCTATGATGGGGGCAATGAGAGTTCAAAGCCAGTAAGTACCATAATTTTTGAAGGTTTATAAAACTTGCAATCACTGCTTCCCTCCGCGAAGGGCCTTTCTTTTACTTTTTTGTTGAATCTCCACCTTCTATCTTTATGCACCATCTAAGAGAGCATAGTTATCATTCTTAGTATAATGTGCATTGTCCCAAAGTTTTCATTGATTGATTCATATTGTTGGTTTCACTTGTTCTTAAATTTTTTGTATCTAGTCGCCCTCTTAAACTTGAAGGTGTCCTATGCATTTATGTTTTGCTACTCCATGAGGGACAAGCTGAAAACCATTTGTATGTTTTTCCTTATGATTTGAACACACATTTGACTTTCATTGTTTTATTTTCATGATCTTTCATTTGTGTTCTTTTCATGCTATAACTTGATTGCTAAGTTTCTGTTATCAAGATTATGTCTTTCATGCCCATGTTTTAAGTTCTTTGATCCCAGCACTCAATGCTTACTTCGATAATCAAGATTGTGATGGTGCATGTCGCCTCCAAAAATTATTCTATTGTTATCACTTACCTACTCGAGGACGAGCAGGAGTTAAGCTTGGGGATGCTGATACGTCTCAAACGTATCTATAATTTTTGATGCTCCATGCTTGTTTTTACACCATTTGCCTTGTGTTTCGTTACACTTTGTGGCATTTTTATGCAATTTCCGGAACTAACCTATTGGCAAGATGCCACAGTGCCAGTTCCCTGTTTTCTGCTATTTTTGTGTTTCAGAAAAGCTACATAGGAAATATTCTCAGAATTGGACGAAACAAGTTCCAGAAGTCTTATTTTTCCCGGATGAAGGACGAGGACCGAATGAGAGCCGGAGGGGGGCCAGAGGCTGCCCACACCATGAGGGGGTGCGTCCCAGGCCCTGGCCGCGCCCACCTATGGTGAGGCCCCCTGGTCGCCTCCTGACGACGCCCCTTCGCCTATAAGAAGCCTCCCAACAGAAAACCCTAAATCAATCGGCAAAATTTCCAGAATAGTTCCGCAGCGCCGCCGCCATTGAAGACAAATTTCGGGGGACAGAAGTCTCTATTCCGGCACCCTGCCGGGACGGGGAAGTACCCCCGGAGCCATCTCCATCGGTCTCCATCGCCGTCTCCGCCGTCTCCATCGACCTCACCGCCATCTCCATCAACCTTGCTGTCTCCTATGATGAGGAGGGAGTAGTTCTCCCCCGGGGCTGAGGGCTCTACCGGTAGCTATGTGGTTCACCTCTCTCTCCCATGATGTGATCTTTATGTGATCGTGAGCTTTGTATCTAGTTGAATTGGTAGATGTTATTATTAAGATATTATGCTACTCCTATGCTTTATATTTGTAATCTCTAGAGATACCTCGTATCATGGTGTGAAGGTGACTAGTGTGCGCATCATGTGTATCTTTTTGGTTAATGTCTCTATGAAATGTTGGTGTTTGTTGGAACCATCTAGTGCGTTCATGGTGATAGTGTGGGACAATCTAGTTTGGGTACATACGGACTTTGAGGAGTGCTTCGTAGCCCTACGAATGATTAGTGTTCGTTTTCCATTGGAGAATTGTTTTGAGTTGCATATTGATGATAGTATCTATTGGTTCAATTATGTTATATTTGTTGGGAGTGTGTCCACTAGTGAAAGTATGATCCCTAGGCCTTGTTTCCAAGCATTAACACCGTTTCCTTTCAGTTTTGTTACATGTTTGCTTGCAGCGATATTTATTTCAGATTACATTTACTACTCATAATCATCACTACTACTTGTATTTCACTATCTCTTCGCCGAACTAGTGCACCTATACATCTGACAAGTGTATTGGGTGTGTTGGGGACACAAGAGACTTTCTGTATCGTAATTGCAGGGTTGTTTGAGAGGGATAGCTTTGACCTCTTCCTCCCTGAGTTTGATAAACCTTGGGTGATCCACTTAAGGGAAACTTGCTGCTGTTCTACAAACCTCTGCACTTGGAGGCCCAACACTGTCTACAAGAACAGACGCGTGCGTAGACATCATGTTGCTAATGAGAATTGTGTGAAGTTTTGTATGAAGGAAGTTTTCAAGTGCATGGAAAGGAGAATGATGTGATGAGATGAAGAATGGACAAAAGCTCAAGGTTGGCGATGCCCATGACACCTCAAGAAATATCCAAGAAGTACAAGCGTCAAAGCTTGGGGATGCCCAAGGCACCCCCTTCTTCATCAACAAAAAATATCAGGTCATCTTTTAAGACACTATATTTTTATTGCTTCATATGCTATGTGTTTTTCTTGGAGCGTCTGTTGGGGATATACCAAATGGGTATACCAGCGACATAGTCCTAAACCAGCAAGCCCGGGTGGCCCATCAGGGTGGTATGGCGGATTGCCTACCGGGCAACCCAGTTGCTGGAGATACCATGGCGGTACTGGACGCAGGAGCTTATGGCGGATCCGGAGACAGGCCCATGGTGGGTTGCCTTGTAGTACACGCATAGGACTTAGTCTAGGACTCCAAGCTGTATCCGCTCCGGTACCACCGTGTAGCCCACGCCAGGCGCCTTTATAAGCCGGCGTGGGGAAGCCCTTGAGGCACAGCTTAGACTTACGACCAATCGCATAGCGAAACAGCCAACCTCATCATTGTAACCAAGCACTTGTTGCCATATAGTGAATTATAGCAGCACGTAGGGTCTCGCCACCGTTGCGGGATCTGAAGCTGGGTAAACTCGTGCTACCACCGTCCCAGATCGCTCCGCCGTGTTCACCCCCTTCCACAAACCGCCATACACCTACCCCTATGGCAGATCTGTTGACGAAACCATGACAGTTGGCGCCCACTATGGAGCAAAACGCATCAGGAGCGCGAATCCAGACGGGATCCGCCTTCATAGGCATCGGCGACACCGTCGCCATCGGGCGCATCCTCTACGATTCCGGTTTCCCCATCGTCCCAGCGGATAACCTCTGGGTGCCGGCTAGAGAATACCCCGCTCGATTCACCATCGTTCCGATCGGAGATATCCATATCTTCATTGGAGAGACAAACCCTACCCCCGCTACGGAAACCAATTTCTAGCGGATCGATATGGCTGAAACCCCCAAACGGACCAGTTTCGAGCTGGATACGGAGGAGGACTCATCTGATCTGGAACTTCCTAAGTTACCTAGATCGGATCTAAAAAACAATCCCACCCAGCCCGCCCTAGAGGTAGAGGAAGTGGTGGTAGACCGCTGTGAATCCTCCATGAGCAATCTGGCGTTAGAGACACCGCGGTATTGCCTTGTTGCTTTCGCAGGTATCACTTCGGGATCTACATCCAATGGAGAAGATAGCCCAGGTGAATCCATCCTAGAGGCACTTAACGAAAGTGGTGAATCGGATGACTGGGATAGCAAAGGCTATGATTCTGATCACTATGACGCCGCCATGAGAAGGATCGAGGCGGAGTTAGCTCAGCAAGCACTTGAAGAACAGAACGCAGCCGCCAAGCAGGTGTTCATGACCAACAAAGGAGATGACGCTGGGCAGACAACCGGTGATCTGCCATCTCAGGCAGCCCATGACGGAGATGCCGGCAAAGAGCAGGGTAACCTGCCACAAGCCGCCGATCCCGCCATGGAACAGCTTCCTGAGATCCAGGGCGGCCCTAGGCCTCTGCAACCCGCCATCCTCGAGGTGCATCACCTAGAAGACTTCACGACCCCGCTGGACAAGGTCGTCTACGGAACTCTAGCAGATCCAATCACCCCTGACTATGTCAGGGACGTGAACGGTCTCGAGAAGAAAAGGCGAGCAATCCTCAAAGAAGCAAAGCGAGTCGAGAAGATGGGCCAACAGCTAGATGGCGACATTGCTAAAGATCAAGACACGCTGAAGCGCGCAAGGAACATGGAGGAGAAGTATGTTACTCTCATCCAGAACCAAATGAACGAGGGAGGCGACCCACAGCTGGTGCGAAACCTTGAGTTCACCGTGCCAACCGCAGAAACTCTGGCCAAGATGTATATCAAGAACCCGCCATATGTGGACAAGAACCGCGATGAAGTCAGGGCTACGCCCATAGAGAACATCGTGGCCGCAAAGGAGCTATTGGAGCATAATAAAAGCCCATCAGCCCTAGAGACGGCGGTAAAGCTGATGACCAAAGCATTGGTGCAGCAGGAGAAAGCTACGTTGTCATGACGGCTTGAATCTGATCCCGTGCTATGCAGGTCCAGCACCGCCTCCAAAGCTCGAGGTACTAGCAATTATGGTACGCGCCCTGATAACGAATCTCATACCGGATCCTCAGAAGTCCGAAGAAGAGAAGCTCGCAACCGGGCAGATGCCATCCCAATATCCTTCGATGACAAGCCACACGGCAAGGGTCCGCAGAGAAATCCATCACCACCTCGCAAGAACTACCCTGCCTATGGATACCAGCAAGAGAACGCTGCTCCCCGCCATAAGACCAACATGCCGCCACCAAAGTATAAGACATTTGAAATCCCAAAGGGAGAAATCGTCATACGTGACAACGATGGCAAGCGAGGATGAAGCCATGACGCTGGACGCAGAGATGATCCGCCATGACGGGAAGCTAGTCGAGACGGCGGATCCAAGCAAAGGGAACGATCTCGCCATGACGACGGCGCGCACCGCAGCGGCAACAAGGATAAGCATCGCTCTTCCCGCCGCCACGATGACAAAGGGCAAGGCTCCCGCCGCCATGACGACGATCCATCTCCACGGAGAGCAGAGGGAAGCCGTCGTAGCTGCAGAGATCAATCGCAGGACGGCGAGAGTAAAAGGCGACGCGATCCTTCGCCATCCCCACCAGGCAGCCCCCATGGCGGCGGTGGTGGCGGCGGCGGACTAGCAAAATCACGCAACTCTCGCAAGGATCCATAGGACCAGAAGCCCTACGACGTGCGTACCCACCTAAACGAGATTGCCAAGTCTCAAACAACCTTCTTCCTCGGCCCAAAGTGCTTTGGACAACGGATCCGTGATGAGCCCATCCCACATGGGTTCAAAATCGAGAAAAATATCCGCCAGTACAATGGGGTCGACAGGCCTCTAACTTGGCTACAAGACTACTTCAATGCAGTGCAGTTCGCCGGGGGATCACCCAATGCTGTTGTCCGCTATCTGCCCCTGATGCTATCTGGCACAGCGCGGCAGTGGATCAACGACTTGGCAGAAAATTCCATCCGAACCTGGTTCGATATGCAAACTGTGTTCACCGAAAACTTCGAGGGTACTTACAAGAGACCCCATAATATTGGTGACCTCCAAAGGTGCCGACGGGCTGACGACGAGACCTCCCGAACTTTCCTTGCGCGATGGCTAGATATGAAGAACTCCTGTGAGGGAGTTACTGACGAATCCGCCATCCTCGCGTTCATCAACAGTTTGGAGACAGGACAGCTGCTCCGCCATCGCCTGTTGCGGGAAAGGAACGAAGGGAAACTAACCCTAAATTCCATGATAACCATCGCAAGCAACTACGCGGCCGCCGATGACGACGCCCGTGAATCCCTGAAGGCTTCCGCCATCCAGAATACTGGAAAGCGGAACAATAGCAATAAACAGAAGAATCCGCCAGAAGAGCAGCAAACTCCGGATATGGTGGCCACAACCTTCGCCGATAAGGGTCAAAGAAGCCAGCATGGCAAAGGACGCGGTACTAGCAGTGGCCAGCCGCGGAGCTCTACAACTCCCACTTCGGCGCCATCTGCCCCCGTGTCCTACGATAAATACCGTGATATGCCATGCTTCGCCCATCGAGACACTTCAGGGAAGTGCAATCACACCAACCGGAACTGCAAATTTGTCAACAATATCAAGGTGGATCAAGAAGTTGGATACAAGCACAATCGACGACAACGGCCTCGTGGCAAAGGAAAAGCGGACAAGGAAAAGGAGTCCAAGGATGGCAGTGATATGGACGAAGACCCTGCGCCCAAACCCGCCGAAAAGGCAGAGGGTGGGGCTGGCATGGGTAACCTATTCAAAAATACCAACAAAAAAGGATCCTTTCACACGTTCCTTGGACCCCCCACGGCTAAGGCACAGCGAGCCGCTATGCGCTCCCTCAATACCACCGTGCCAAAAGTCCGCCAGTATGTCCGATGGTCCGAAGTACCGGTGCATTGGAGCCGCGAAGATCACCCAGAGCACATCCCAGATGGATATTACGCCATGGTAGTATGCCCTGTAATCCACGGCTACGAGTTCTCCAAGTGTTTAATGGATGGCGGCAGCAGCCTGAACATCATGTACGTGGAAACACTGACAAAACTTGGCCTTACCAAGACTCAACTCCGCCATAGTGCTGTCACTTCTTATGGAGTGGTCCTGGCCACCAAGCTAAGTCCCTCAGGTCCATCACCCTCAAGGTTTCCTTCGGTAGTGAAGAAAATTAAAGAGAAGAGCCCATAACCTTTGAGGTGGTCCCGTTCAAAAGTACATACCACGTGATCTTCGGCCGCCCTGCCTTCCACAGTTTCCATGACAGGCCATGCTACATCTATAACCAGCTGAAGATGCCAGGACCGGATGGCATAATCACCATTTATGCCAGCTTCAGAAAGGCAAAGGAGTGCGAGGAAGGAGAAGCCGCTTTTGCGGAAGCAGTGTTCTTTGGCGAGAAGTTCAAAGAAATCCACGCCGCCACGGATCCTGCGGAGATGCCGGCATCCAAGCAAGAAGTTTCCGCCTCCCCGCCCACCTTCAAGCCTATAGTTGATACAAAACAGGTGGAACTTGTCGCTAGCGATGCCGCTAAGACCACCTCCATTGGGACTAATCTGTCCCCCAAATAGGAAAGCGCGCTCATCGAGTTCCTCCGTGAGAACCGGGACATCTTCGCATGGCAGCCATCTGACATGACAGGTGTACCTAGGGAACTTGCCGAGCATGCCCTACAGATAATCCCTGGCTCCAAGCCAGTAAGACAAGCCATGAGACGCTTCAGAGATGAAAAACGCCGCGCGATAGCAAAGGAAATTTCCAAGCTACTGAAAGCAGGCTTCATCAAAGAAGTGATCCATAAGAAGTGGGTGGCAAATCCTGTGTTAGTTCCTAAGAAAAACACAAAGGTTCTGCGCATGTGTGTAGATTACATCGGCCTAAACAAAGCGTGTCCAAAAGATCCTTTTCCCTTGCCTCGCATTGACCAAGTCATTGACTCGACGGCGGGATCAGAGTTGCTATGTTTCTTAGATGACTACTCGGGATACCACCAGATCAAGATGAAGGAGTCCGATCAACTTGCTACGTCGTTCGTAACACCTTATGGCACATATTGCTACGTGACAATGCCATTCGGTCTGAAAAACGCAGGAGCAACGTACCAGCGCACAATGCAAAAATGCCTGGCGGATCAAATCGGACACAACATCCACGCATATGTGGACGGCATCGCCGTTATGTCCAAGAAGCAAGATGGCCTTATAGCAGATTTGCAAGAGACCTTCGATAATCTAAGAAAGTACAACATGATGCTCAACCCCACGAAGTGCGTCTTCGGGGTACCAGCTGGACAACTCCTGGGATTCATCATCTCCCACCGCGGAATTGAGGTCAACCGAAGAAGATCAAGGCAATCCTCGACATCTCATGGCCTAATGACTTAAAGGACGTACATCGACTCACAGGCTGCGTGGCAGCAGTGAGCAGATTCATCAGTCGTCTTGGCGAGAAGGCTTTGCCACTCTACAAGCTGATGAAGAAATCAGACAAATTCGTCTGGACCGACGAGGCAGACGCTGCACTTAAGGATCTGAAGAGAGTGCTATCCACTGCACTAGTCCTAGCAGCCCCCGAAGACCAAGAACCCATGTTATTATACATGGCGGAAACTAACAGGGTCGTCAGCATCGTCATCGTGGTAGAACGTAAGGAAGAAGCACAGGAATACGACGTACAACGACCAGTCTACTATGTTAGCGAGGTCCTGACGGAATCCAAGCAGCGCTACCCTCACTACCAAAAGTTGCCATATGGAGTTTTCCTAGCTTCTCGTAAGTTAAGGCATTACTTCTATGACCATAAGATCATAGTGGTGAGCAAGGCTCCACTGAAGGACATCATCAACAACAGCGATGCAACAGGACGAGTTGCAAAGTGGGGCATTGAATTGGCCTCCTTCGACATTGACTACAAGCCTCGCACCGCCATCAAGTCTAAGGCCCTGGCGGAATTCATGGCGGATTGGAAGGAAGCACAGGAGACTATGCCCGTCCCAAAACCAGAGCATTGGGTGATGCACTTTGATGGTTCAAAGCTGCTACACGGCTCAGGGGCTGGAGTGACTTTCAAATCTCCCAAAGGAGACGAGCTCAGCTACGTTCTCTAGATCCACTTCCCCACCACCAACAACATCGTGGAGTATGAAGCGCTACTGCACGGGCTACGCGTTGCAAAGGAGATCGGCGTACAACACATTATGTGTTGTGGAGATTCTGACCTTGTCGCTCAGCAGGTGGCTGGCACATACAAAGCTCAGAATGAAGTTATGGCGGCTTACAGAGACGAAGCGGATGAGATGGCCAAAAGTTTCCTCGGCTACGACATAAAGCACGTACGATAAGAAGATAACATGGCGGCCGACACCTTGTCCAAGTTAGGATCTAGCCGCAAGGCAGTTCCGCCAGGCGTATTCCTCGAGCATCTGCACATACCATCAGTCAAGATGGTAGATCCAGAAAATCCGAAACTAGCAAGCTCCCCCGTTATGGCGGTTTTTCCCAGCAATCCGCCATGGGCAGAGCCCTACCTGGAATATCTGACGAACAAGAAGCTACCCGAAGACGAAATCAAAAAGAGACAAATCGAGCGTAGAGCAAAAGCGTATACCATCATAGATGGCCAGCTCTACAAGCGAAGCACCTCGGGAGTCTTTATGAAGTGCATATCCCAAGTGGACGGAATCGAAATACTAAGAGAGATCCACGAAGGCGAATGTGGGCATCACGCCGCCACCAGATCCCTAGTAGCTAAGGCATTCAACCATGGATTTTACTGGCCAACAACTAAGGCAGATGCAGACCGTATCGTGGAGCTCTGCCAAGGTTGCCAGATGTACTCCAAGCAAACCCACATGCCCGCCACAGCGCTGCACACAATTCCTATAACCTGGCCTTTTGCGGTCTGGGGGCTGGACATGATGGGTCCGCTAAAAATAGCACCTTCGGGATTTACGCACCTCCTGGTAGCGGTAGACAAATTCACGAAGTGGGTGGAAGATAAGCCCATTAGAAAACTTGATGGCAAAACCGCCCTAAAATTTGTCAAGGACATTGTGGTCAGATTCGGCATCCCACATAGCATCATCACCGACAATGGCACTAACTTGTCTCAGGGAGAAGTTGAAGAGTATTGCCATCACAATGGAATCCGCCTTGACCTGGCATCTGTGGCGCATCCACAGTCCAATGGCCAAGTTGAGCGGACCAATGGACTAATCATGTCAGGGATTAAGCCACGCCTAGAAGCACCGCTACACAGAGCAGCTGGAGCATGGGCAGAAGAGTTGCCATCTGTGCTATGGAGTCTACGGACCACGCCAAACAGATCAACTGGCCTCACCCCTTTCTTCTTAGTCTATGGATCCGAGGCAATCTTGCTAAGTGATGTCCAGTACGATTCCCCAAGAGTCGAGGCCTATGAGGAGGAAGATGCAGAAGCGTCCAGACAACTATCCATGGACCTGCTAGAAGAAGAACGAGACCTAGCAGCCCAGAGATCCGCCATCTACCAGCAGAATCTCCGCCGCTATCACAGCCGGCGAGTTCGCAAACGCTCGTTCAAAGAGGGGGACCTGGTGCTATGCCTCAAACAGCAGAAGTCCCACAGGCTATCCCCGCCTTGGGAAGGACCCTTCGTCATCAGCAAAGCTCTACTGAATGGTTCCTACTACCTCGTTGATATTCGCGAGCTAGATAAGCAACCCAGTAAAAAGCGCAAACAAAGAGACCCTGACGATATCTACGATGAAACAGATCGTCCATGGAACATCGCACAGCTACGTCCTTTCTACACTTAGCACTTACCTAGCTATGCAATAGGCACCTCTATATGATCAATGAAATAAAGCATCTGGTTCACTCTTGATTTTTTCTGAGTCTTTTACCTCCTTTATTGTTCATTTAGATCATGTGGAACCTTTGCGCAATTGTGCTTTGCACTTGCGTCTTTTTAAATCCGCCATAACGGTCCATGTAGCATATTTATGTTTTGATCTCCATCTGATGTTCTTTGTGTGGATTCCTGAGTAGTGACTTTTTGACGATCTAAGCCGCCATCTGCTAAGGGTTTTGGACGGCCGCTATCAAGTATCGTCGCCCTAGCGGATTGTTCGTGCGAAGATTTCGCCATCTCACAAAAAGTCAAGCACAAAGAGCCGAATGGCAGATCGCATAATCATACGCGAGAAAAAATTTCAAAGTGTTGTTTTTGAGCAAGTCAAACTGCTGCAAGTTGCATAAAAATAGGCCTGGCAGTTTTTTCGCACGTAAAACCACTTAATAAAAATTGTGCCACAAGTTCAAAAGCATTCACTGATCCGCCACAAGCAGATCAGGCACAGTGCAGAGCATACACGCAGTTTAATAAGTTTAACTTACAGACCCACGCAGGGGCCGAATTGATGCAATTGTTTTCTTCCTGCCACATTGCAGGGTATAGCTTAAACAGCTGGCGGAACTCCAAAGGACACTTCATCACCGCCATCAGCGCCAGCAGTGGCTGCAGAGACCAACGCCGAAGCTTGGCTCGGAGACCCCGGCAGATCGTGTGCCTCATAGTATACGTTCAGCTGGGTGCCCAGTGCACACAGCTGATCATATCCCAGCACACTCTGCCAGATGGCGGCCTCGTCCACTAGCGCTCCGTCCTCGCCACTCTCTGGGATGCCGGAGGTGATCAAGTCCAGATCCAGCTCGGGGTAGTAGGCCTTCGCCAAAGTTAAGGCAGTTCTGGCACCACCCCGAGCGGAAGACTGCTTCCAGTCCGCCACTAGCCCAGGCACGAGCAGCAGCTTCTTGGTGAGCCCTATGGCAGAGAGGCTAGCGGAGCCCGCTATCTGTAGACTTCTGCACGCCTGATGTCCAGCGTTGAGAAGGCCATTGATGGCTAGTTGATGAAGGAGATTATTCTTCTTCGTCCCCCAGCAGCAATCCTTGTGCGTGGTGAATGACCAGCCCGTTGGGAACCCCAAGAGGAAGGTATGATGAGTATAGCAGCTGGTTTTCCCTCAGTTAAGAAACCAAGGTTTAATATCGGTCAGGAGAGGAGAGACAACGACGACTGAAGGTGATACGGAACCTGCACACACAGAACCAAGTACTTTGTTCCCAACTTATGATGAGGTTGTCAATCTCACCGGTTTGCTTGAAACAAAGGTTATGAGCGTATCGAGTGGAAAACAATATAGTATGCGAGTAAAGTAAACAGTACGAGAAAAGTAAACAGGTGATAGCAATATGATGTAAATAGGACCGGGGTCCACAGTTCACTAGTGGTGTCTCTCCATAGATAAAATAACACATGCTGGGTAAACAAATTACAGTTGGGCAATTGATAGAATAAAGATAACG
Source organism: Dactylis glomerata (assembly GCA_007115705.1). Lineage (NCBI taxonomy): Eukaryota > Viridiplantae > Streptophyta > Magnoliopsida > Poales > Poaceae > Dactylis > Dactylis glomerata. The sequence goes on along the minus strand of QXEO01000834.1, from coordinate 2,800,163 downwards.
TGATATGTCAAGAAGATCACTATGAGATTTACTCTGGGCATTACAACAAAATACATAGACCGCCATCCAACTGCATCTATGACTAATAATCCACCCCCGGGGATATCAATCCGAACACCCCAAAAGTATTAAGTTGCGAACAACAGATAATTGCATTAAGCAAAGTGTGTAATGTAAACAAAGCATATGCCCTTGAGCATATGAATGTTGTTTTCTCCCTAGTAGCAACAGCACATCTACCACCTTAGAGGTTTCTGTCACTCCCCCAGGTGAAATAGAGGCATGAACCCACTATCGAGCATAAATACCCCCTCTTGGAGTCACTATAGCAACTACTCGGCCAAGATAGCTACTAACAACGGAGAGCATTCAAGATCATAAACAACATAGAGATAACAAAAGATATAATTCAGTACAGCAACTTAATCATAAACACCAATATTCATCGGATCCCAACAAACCAAACATGTAGAATTACATAACGGTGATCTCAATCATGTAGGGCAGCTCATGAGATCTAAACATGAAGCACATGGTGGAGAAGACAACCATCTAGCTACTGCTATGGACCCATAGTCCAAGGTAGACTACTCACTCATCGCTCCGGAGATAAGCATGGCGATGAAGAAGACCTCCGGTGGCGATTCCCCTCTCCGGCAGGGTGCCGGGAAGAGCTTCTGGACCCTCCCGATCTTCGGGTCGACGGTGGCGGCGGATCGCGATGTGTTCTGGAAAATTGATCGGGTACTTAGGTTTTTTCCGTCGGGGGGTCTTTATAGGCGAAGGGGCGTCGCCAGAGGAGGGGCCAGGCGCCCTCACACGGGGGTGGCGCGGGCCAGTGGCTGGCCGCGCCGCCCCTGTGTGTGGGCCCCTGGTGCCTCTCCTCCTACTCTCCTTCGGATCTCTGGAAGCTTCCAGGTAAAATAAGACTTCAGGAACTTGTTTCGTCCAATTCCGAGAATATTTCCTGTGTATCACTTCTGAAACAAAAAAACAGCAGAAAACAGGAAACTGGCACTGTGGCATTTGTTAATAGGTTAGTTCCGGAAAATGCATAAAAGTGCCACTAAGTGTAATGAAACAATAGGCAAATGGTGTAAAAACAAGCATGGAGCATCAAAAATTATAGATACGTTTGAGACGTATCAAGCATCCCCAAGCTTAACTCCTGCTCGTCCTCGAGTAGGTAAGTGATAACAAAAGAATAATTTTTGAGGTGACATGCACCTACACAATCTTGATCATATATGTAAGCATTTGTGAGCTGGGATCATAAGAACTTAAAACATGGGCATGAAGATATAATCATGACAATAAGAACTTAGCAACCATGTTGTAAACATGCAAATGAACACAAACCAAAGATCATGATAATGAAACAATGAAAGTCAAACGTGTGTTCAAATCATAAGGAAAAACATACAAATGGTTTTCAGCTTGTCCTTCAAAGAGAGCAAAACATAAATGCATAGGACACCTTCAAGTTTAAGAGGGCGACTAGATACAAATAATTTAAGAACAAGTGAAACCAATCATCATGAATCAATCAATGAACTTTGGGACAATGCATATCACACTAAGAATGACAACTATGCTCTCTTAATGGTGCATAAAGAAAGAAGGTGGTGACTCAACATAAAAGTAAAAGAAAGGCCCTTCGCAGAGGGAAGCAGTGATTGCAAGTTTTATAACCTTCAAAAATTATGGTACTTACCGGCTTTGAGCTCTCATTGCCCCCATCATAAGCATCTTGAATGGTTAAAGTTAATGCGAGAACAATTATGATGCATATGCTTGACAAATCATAAGTTGAAAACCTCGTGCCCCGTGAATACGAGTACCCAAACCTCATGCTACTTTACTTAGAGTCCCAAGCAAGGCTCTTGTCATTGTAAGTATATGCATATCATTGAGAACCGCCAATGGGGTACCTCCGTGCCCGATGACATGGAACAAGCCCACACCAAAATGACAGGACAAGCAGACAATGAACACCTCGACATCTCTTTTATTTGCCTTTTGTTTAGCTTTTTATTGTGAGATGCGTCGTCGAATGTTCACCATGGGTATGCTGCAAATTTCCACCATGAATTATGCATGGCTTAGATTGGCGGCCCGGCGTTTCCCTAACACATATACAAACTCCATGATCCCCACAAGATTCCCAATTCATTTCACACCACGGGCATCCATAAACAAAAGATCACGATATCAACTCAATTAAGATGTGCAATGTTGAAAGCTTGCCCATGACAGCATGGATGGGCTAGAATCCAACTTACAACTTGCAAGCATAACAACTCAACATAAGAGACCACAATGTCAAATTTTTAAGAACAGGAAAAAGTAAAGTGTGCCTTCCGGTTCGTGAGAGCTTTACTGACCGGATTTCGCATAACACTGGTAAGAGTTTAATTTGAAGAGAAAATAAAAGCAAGTCAAATTTACTTGGAATAGCAAATTGCTAGTAGGTATGTATGGTGGACACTTTGGAAAACTTTGGCTTTTAGGAGTTGGATGCACGAGTAGAGCTCATACTCAGTACAAGGCGAGGGCTAGCAAAAGACTGGGAGCGACCAACTAAGAGAGCAATAATGGCCATAATCATGCAAAGCGACAAAGCGACATTAAAAGAAGCATAAGATGTCATCAAAAGTCAAAAACTAAATGATCATGAAGGCTATTGGCGACTTTGTAAGAGTCTAACATGTGTGAGCATGCGCCAAGTCAACCCAAATAAAGCATCAAGGAGAAAACCAAAATAATGCTTCCATACAATAAAAACAACGCATGATTTTTTCAAAGGCTCATTAAGCAATCTCAGTTATTTGAGACAAGTCATGCTACAGCAAAACCACTAAGCATACTATCAAAAAGACATCAAGCATGACATGAAAAAGCCTAAGCCGCAGTCTACACAAGCTCCTTCTTGTACCACTATTTTGCATAAAGTTTTTTCTCTTTTCCAACACCATTTGAAATTTTTATAAACACCTCTTTTGATGAAAACCAATAAAGATCAGAGGCAAAAATACACCTTGATGAAAAGATATGACAAGATCTGAACGCAAATCAAGGCGAAAACGAAAACCAAAAGCAGTAGTAGAAAAAGAAGAATGCTTGATTTTTAATAAGAATGAAAACTAAAGCGTTCTTTGCAAATGAAAACGAGTACATCTCCTCCAAAGGAAATTTGTTGGGGTCCAACCATTTATTGCAGCAAACAAACAAACTAAACCAACTAAGAAAACTAAAACAACTGACGCTCCAAGAAAAACACATAGTGCATGAAGCAATAAAAATATAGTGTTTTGAAAGGTGACCTGATTTTTGTCGATGAAGAAGGGGTGCCTCGGGGGCATCCCCAAGCTTTGACGCTTGTACTTCTTGGATATTTCTTGGGGTGATGCATGGGCATCCCCAAGCTTGAGCTTTTGTCCATTCTTCAACTCATCTCATCATTCTCCAATCCCTACACTTGAAAACTTCCTTCATACAAAACTAAACACAATTCTATTAGCAACATTAGTGCAAGCATAACATATAATCAATCCTCTATTTGCTTCAGGTTTCAACTAAAAACCACCACATATATAGCAAATACTACTGTAGCTACCTCCCAAAAAGTTCCGTGATCAAAAGAACTCAAAAGAAAGCGATAAAGTGGCAAACACAAATATTGGCAGAAATCTGTCAAAACTGAACAGCTGACAAAGGTGGAATTTTTGAGGGATTTTCTGTTGCTCAAATCAAAAAGTGTTCAACTAAGAAAAGTTTGGATATAACCTGGGGCATATGCACAAGAAATCGCAGGTCCAAAAGATAAACAGAGAATTTATACGAATTTTTACGGTGCAGCACCAAAAACAGTTTCAGGACAGCAACATCCCCAAATCTTTACCTCACTCAAATTAGAGGCTTCTCTTGGCACAAAAACGAAATAAACAAGATAAGGAGCGGTCATTACAGTAGTAATGACTTCCAAGACTCAAATAAAAGAAAAAGTACTGAAAATAAACATTGGGTTATCTCCCAAGAGTGCTTTTCTTTAACGCCTTTGAGCTAGGCTCAGTAATTTGAGAAGATGCTCACATAAGAAATATGAATGGAAGCCAAAAAGAGCATCAAGGAGCAAATATAAAACACATTTAAGTCTAACCCACTTCCTATGCATAGGAATCTTGTAAGAAAATAGATCAAAGAAGCACATAGTAACAAGTATGGGTAGATAAAACAAGAGCAACTTCGGAATTTTCAATATAAAGAGAGGTGTTTTAGTAACATGAGAATTCCAACAACCATATTTTCCTCTCTCATAATAATTTTCAGTAGCATCATGAACAAACTCAACAATATAAATATCACACTCACCCTCCTTTGTTAAGCATGTAGGGCGATCAAATAAGATATTAGTTAAAGAGTTACTCTTATTGGGAGCTAGACATGGGTAGCTCCATTCTTCCTCCTCTTGATCATCACTCTCCTCCTCTTTTTCATCCAAAGAGCTTCCAATTTCAGCAATTTCTTCTTCCATAGGCTCCTTCAAGGCATTAGTCTCTTCCATTGAAGAGCATCTATTAAGATATTTAAGAATATAGCCATTTTCTTCCTTATAATTATCAAAGCAAAATGTAAGTATATCGTAAACCTCATATTTATAAGGTGCATCATCAGTATTCTCGAGCAAATAAGCAAGTTCGAATGCACCCTTCCAAGCAATAAATTCTTCAATTTGTTCCACATCATAAAAGTCATAATTTCCATTAATATAAGAAGATATGGTAACATCATCATTATACTCACATTGAAAAGGGAGGTGTTTATACCTCCTACAGCAACCAGATCTATCAAAGCAATAAGAAACATTATAAGTAGAGCACACGTTTCTAGCAATGATATACAATCTATTGATTTGTTCCCATAAGTGTTTCCCTTTTTGTGACAAGCGGTGTTCCTCATAATATTTTTGTTGCTCTTCCGTGAACCCACCTTGCCAAAAAGATTTAGTTTCAAAGAAACCAACCATTGATAGAAAGCATGATAAAGCAAGACAAGTAAAAACAACTATCAAGGATACTAATTTTTTTTTTGGGTTTTTGATAAAAAGCAATGCAGGTAAAATAAATAAAGTAAAGCAAAGCAATAACAAAGTAAAAGATGTGTGTGCGAAAAACTCCCCTCGCAGAAGTCTTCTCTTCCTCCCCGGCAACGGCGCCAGAAAAACAGCTGATGGCTAGTTGATGAAGGAGATTATTCTTCTTCGTCCCCCAGCAGCAATCCTTGTGCGTGGTGAATGACCAGCCCGTTGGGAACCCCAAGAGGAAGGTATGATGAGTATAGCAGCTGGTTTTCCCTCAGTTAAGAAACCAAGGTTTAATATCGGTCAGGAGAGGAGAGACAGCGACGATTGAAGGTGATGCGGAACCTGCACACACACAACCAAGTACTTTGTTCCCAACTTGCGATGAGGTTGTCAATCTCACCGGTTTGCTTGAAACAAAGGTTATGAGTGTATCGAGTGGAAAACAATATAGTATGCGAGTAAAGTAAACAGTATGAGAAAAGTAAACAGGTGATAGCAATATGATGTAAATAGGACCGGGTTCCACAGTTCACTAGTGGTGTCTCTCCATAGATAAAATAACACATGCTGGGTAAACAAATTACAGTTGGGCAATTGATAGAATAAAGATAATGTGATATGTCAAGAAGATCACTATGAGATTTACTCTGGGCATTACAACAAAATACATAGACCGCCATCCAACTGCATCTATGACTAATAATCCACCCCCGGGGATATCAATCCGAACACCCCAAAAGTATTAAGTTGCGAACAACAGATAATTGCATTAAGCAAAGTGTGTAATGTAAACAAAGCATATGCCCTTGAGCATATGAATGTTGTTTTCTCCCTAGTAGCAACAGCACATCTACCACCTTAGAGGTTTATGTCACTCCCCTAGGTGAAATAGAGGCATGAACCCACTATCGAGCATAAATACCCCCTCTTGGAGTCACTATAGCAACTACTCGGCCAAGATAGCTACTAACAACGGAGAGCATTCAAGATCATAAACAACATAGAGATAACAAAAGATATAATTCAGTACAGCAACTTAATCATAAACACCAATATTCATCGGATCCCAACAAACCAAACATGTAGAATTACATAACGGTGATCTCAATCATGTAGGGCAGCTCATGAGATCTAAACATGAAGCACATGGTGGAGAAGACAACCATCTAGCTACTGCTATGGACCCATAGTCCAAGGTAGACTACTCACTCATCGCTCCGGAGGCAAGCATGGCGATGAAGAAGACCTCCGGTGGCGATTCCCCTCTCCGGCAGGGTGCCGGGAAGAGCTTCTGGACCCTCCCGATCTTCGGGTCGACGGTGGCGGCGGATCGCGATGTGTTCTGGAAAATTGATCGGGTACTTAGGTTTTTTCCGTCGGGGGGTCTTTATAGGCGAAGGGGCGTCGTCAGAGGAGGGGCCAGGCGCCCTCACACGGGGGTGGCGCGGGCCAGGGGCTGGCCGCGCTGCCCCTGTGTGTGGGCCCCTGGTGCCTCTCCTCCTACTCTCCTTCGGATCTCTGGAAGCTTCCGGGTAAAATAAGACTTCAGGAACTTGTTGCGTCCAATTCCGAGAATATTTCCTGTGTATCACTTCTGAAACACAAAAACAGCAGAAAACAGGAAACTGGCACTGTGGCACTTGTTAATAGGTTAGTTCCGGAAAATGCATAAAAGTGCCACTAAGTGTAACGAAACAATAGGCAAATGGTGTAAAAACAAGCATGGAGCATCAAAAATTATAGATACGTTTGAGACGTATCAGCCATCCAGCTCCTTCTTCGCTGTGTCAGTGGCCATGCGCAAGCCTGCGGCGGAATCCACTTCGCCTTGATCCAGGGTCGCTGCATAGCGGAAACAAACAAGGCATCACATTCGGCATAACGCATTATTACAAACTACACAGTATGGAGAGCCATTGATACCTAGCAGGGTCTTCTGGAAGTGATCGAGGAGCTCGTTAAAGCCATCGCGCCGCTTTTCAAATTCGGCGGTGGCTTTGCGGAGATCCTCTATCTCCTTGTCCTTCTTCAGGTTCTGGCGTTCCTGGTCCTTCAGCTGCTCTTCGAGGCGGGTATTCGAGGCCAATGATTTTTGGAGCTGCTGCTGCAGCCCCTCCATCGCAATAGCGTGGCCCTTTTCCACCCCCCCAAGTGTGGACTTAAGCTTGGCAGCATCTGCATGGCGGAAGTGTAAGCACAGTATTGATCGGATAACATAAAGGTACTTAAACTTGTCCAAGACAAAAGAAAATTACCCCTGTTCTCGAGCTACTGCCGCAAGTCCGCCACAAGAACGCTTTTTTCCGCCAGCTCCTTCTCCTGCGAGCTGACGACCTGGACCAGGTCCTCCACAACTTTCTTGTAATTCTGGCGAAACGATATGAAGTGTTAGTCACTCTTAGAGCTTTATGCCGGATAGCCATCCGCCATAACGCTCGGGGGCTACTCACGATGATTTTTTAGTCACTCTTAGAGCTTTATGCCGGATAGCCATCCGCCATAATGCTCGGGGGCTACTCATACTGATTTGTTTAAGTCTTCTTAAGAGCTTTATGCTGGATAGTTATCCGCCATAACGCTCAGGGGCTACTCAGTGCAAAATTTAAGGTAGTTTTCTCTTAGAGCACCATAGCGGATTATCTACGGAAATCCGCCATGGCGCTCGGGGGCTACTGGGAGTACATACCTCTTTCACAATGCTGGTTCTCTGAACAAACGATGACATGGCGGTTGACACATGGTTACTGGCCTCCTCCTACAAGTGGTCAAGACGGAAAAGAGCATCTGCTTTCTTTTTCCATTTTGAGGCCTCTCCAGCTCCTACGCCCATCTCGACCGCTTTCCCGCTGAAGCTTACTTTTTTCCGCTTTTAGCAGGATGGGTCGAGGGACCAGCATCCTTTGCCGAGGCACTCGCCATCCTGCTAGCCCTTTGGGCAGAAGTGGAAGGTCCAGTTGGGCGGACAGGAGCATCAGGTGTAGGTGGAACAACGGCAGGGGATGGTTTGGTCCTTGGAGGCTTTTGGCCAGCAACTTTCCTTCTCCTATGCGCAAAGTCAAAGTCATAGATCAGAACAAGTCAAGTTATAGATGGTATGAAATCAAAAAAGGATATCTTCGTTACTTCCGCTCTGGCAGGTTGATAGTGGCGGAGTGCTCAGGCACGGTGTCCAAGTGGCCACACAGAGTAGGGGACGGATGGCGGGAGATAACTCTCTTGCCTAATCCTCGTATACGCCCGCCCATGCCGTGAACACCACGGGGTACAGTTGCCGAGGGCTCATCCGCCACAGTCTCATCTTCCGCCACCTTCTGTCTTCTTGGAGATGAGGATGTTTCGTCCTCATCATCGGTGAGTTCCTTCGTCCGGGGATAACGGACTAGACGACTCAGCTCAGAAGGCAGAAGGGAGGAAAGCTACAGAAAGATGCAAAGTTATTCAAGAAAAATAACGGTTATGGCGGAACAGGGAGGCGCTCACCTCTGGACAGTTGCCGTTCTCATACATGGGGATCTTTATCTTCAATGGCTCATCCTGTCCCACCTTGATGATGTTGCGGATTCGGTGTTCGATCTCTTCGGCAGATAGTTCCTCCTTGGAATAGCATTGAGGATCGTCAATCCCGCTATATTCGCACATCAGAGCTGGGCGATATTGAAGAGGCTGAATCCGTCGTGAGATCCAGCAGTGGATGGTGTCAACACCTGTCAGTCCAGAAAACACAAGTTTCAAAATCCGTCGTGAGCATAGTTGGCATTCGTCGTCCATGGTAAAATTGTCCATGACACCCCAGCTATCCTACTCCTCGGCGGGGCCATCAACAAAAGACCGCGGGCCGTACTTCCTTTCAGGAGGGGCCTGGTCAGCCTGATAGAAGAAAGATCCCCGCCATCCCTTTGCAGAATCATGCGTGGTAATATAAGGGTATGATTTCCCGCTCCGAGGAACAAATGAGACTGATCCGCAGTTGCGAGGGTCTCCATTCGCGTCCCGGTTGTGGCGGATGTTAAAATACAAGCGGAATAAGTCTCCGCACGGATTGATACCCAGATATCCTTTGCACAGCGTGATGAATTCTGCTATGATTGTGAAGCTATTTGGTGCGATATGGTGTTGCTGTAACCTGTAATGCCGGAGTACGCCCTTCAAGAAGTAGGATGGCGGAAGGCTGAAGCCTTGGTCGATGTGAGACTTCAGCATCACGATCTCTCCATTGGAAGGGGTTGGCATCGCTGCACCAGGATCTACCCGCCATCTGGAAATCTCCTTGGCCGCTATCCGTCCCTCCTGCTCCAATGAAGCTAGAGTTCCCTCATCTAAGTTGCAGGGATCCCAGCTACCTCCCGAAGTCTCGGGTATGGCGGACTCTGTGTCAGATGACCGCGCTGAGCTTTCTGCAGCTTCAGACTTTGAGGCTTGACGAGGCGATTCTGGTTCCATGGTGGCTAGAGGAGTGGCGGAAATGACTTCCAAGATCTCGAGCGAGGAAGAGGAAGACGATGCCAGTTTGTGGCGAAAAAAGCCACCGGCGGCGAGGAAATCCTGCGGTGGCTCGTCGGAGATGACGGAGCTCTCGTGGAGGCGCTGAGGAGAGAGAGAGCGTGGGGGGTGAATGAGGTGTGACCGGCCGGGGGTGAGAGGCCGGGGTATATATAGGCCTCGGACCTCAAGATTCGTGCCCGCCATCACAACCGCTCATCCTGATCACAGAAACCCTAATCCACCGACATGTGTCCAGGGGTAAAAGAGTAACTTCAGTAAAACAGTGCATGCGCTGTGAATCTTGCCCTAGAAGGAACTACGTGCCGAAATTTACGGCGGATTTCTATGGTATGATCTAACGGATCCCGGAAATCTCGCCAAGTTAAAACTATGTCGCATGATCCGCTATTTACGGCGGATTGATAGATGGAGAAAAGAGGAACATCAAGAAACTGCCATCCAGACGCAGAACAGAAGATGAGCTATGGCGGATAGACTTCGCCAAAGATGAGGCATGTCGGATGGAGATGGCGATCTTGAAGTTCTCTGGGGGCTACTGTTGGGGATATACCAAATGGGTATACCAGCGACGTAGTCCTAAACCAGCAAGCCCGGGTGGCCCATTAGGGTGGTATGGCGGATTGCCTACCGGGCGGCCCAGTTGCTGGAGAGACCATGGCGGTACTGAACGCAGGAGCTTATGGCGGATCCGGAGACAGGCCCATGGCGGGTTGCCTTGTAGTACACGCATAGGACTTAGTCTAGGACTCCAAGTTGTATCCGCTCCGGTACCACCGTGTAGCCCACGCCAGGCGCCTTTATAAGCCGGCGTGGGGAAGCCCTTGAGGCACAGCTTAGACTTACGGCCAATCGCATAGTGAAATAACCAACCTCATCATTGTAACCGAGCACTTGTTGCCATATAGTGAATTATAGCAGCACTTAGGGTCTCGCCACCATTGCGGGATCTGAATCTGGGTAAACTCGTGCTACCACTATCCCGGATCGCTCCGCCGTGTTCACCCCCTTCCACAAACCGCCATACACCTACCCCTATGGCAGATCTGTTGACGAAACCACGACAGCGTCTTTATTTTTGCTTTCAGTTTTCTTTTGTTTTGTTAGATGCAATAAATGGTTGGACCCTAGCATATTTCTTTTGGAGAAGACACACTCCATTTTTATTGCCTAGAACACTCTAGTTTTCATTCTTATCATTCTGCGAGTGTTCTCTTTTGCTAGTACTGCGTTTAGCTTTTGTTTTTGACCTTTATTTTTGTTCAGAACTTGTTAGTTCTTTGTAGTTAGGTGTGTTTAGACTTATGGTCTTTGTTGATTTTTATCTTTGAGAGTTGTTTCAAATAAGTTGATTGGGGTTGAAAAAGTGTAAAATATCATGCTTATAGTGGTGCAAAAGGAAGCTTGTTTTAGACTTTAGCATGTCATGCTAGATATTATTTTGATTATATGCTTAGTAGTTATTGTTGTAGCATGACTTGTATTAAATGACTGAGAGTGCTTAATGTGCCATTGAAAGAATCATGCATTGTTTTTATCATATAGAAGCATAATATTGTGGTATTCTCCTTTGATGCTTTATTTGGGTTGACTTGGCGCATGCTCACACTATGTTATGACTATAAACCAGTCACCTCAAGCATCTATGATCATTTAGTTTTTGGCTTGTAATATCACTTTATGCTTTGATTAATAACTAGCTGGGTGGCCCGCACAAATTGCGCGGCTAGTAATGGGATTATTTGAATCATCATGTCTAATGAATTTCTGTTCTTTTCTATACCATTTTTGTAACATTTTCAAAAAAAAGGAGTGAAAGTAAATTCCCCACTTTTTTAAATGTGAGCGATAAAACTTCTACAGATGTTATAAATGTAAAACCCAACTAAATTCAGTTTTAATTACCATGAGTACTTTATGCAAAAGAGGATATCAACATTGAACTTCTATTTTTCGCAAACTCCAGCAATCAATTGTCTTGTCACTGGATTTTTTTCCATCTTTAGAGACATTAACAAAGATTTAGTGACCAGATTAGTGACATGCCTAGCGATTAGTATCCTTCTTGATAAAACATGTGGATTGTAGTATCTCTAATATAATCCTATTATTGAATTTAGAATAATTATAAAAAGGACACAGACCGAGATATATATGTGTTGACTTTCATACATAGGGTTAAAATGTTAGAGTAAAAATGGCATATGGATTAGTAATTAAATAAATAATCTATTTAATATGTATTTTGTAAGTTTTGTGTGTTCCCCTAAACTCCTTATGTTGCAATTTCTTTTGTTGACATAGATATACATGTAATTTTGGTGTATGCGGTATCTTTTTTCTACTATGTGTAATCATGCTCTACCATACTAAACTGACCTCCATACAAAAGTAAATACTAAACTAAGCCCTATCTTTTGCCCTATTATTCCCGCTAACACTTAATCATGTAACTTTATGCATGCCCGAAGGTTAAAACAGAATATTTATGATTTTTTAATGCGTGTATACACTTCATTAAATATTGCACCCATGCCGATATGAACCACAATTTTTCAGATAAGGGTTATAAACTACTACTATTTGTGAAACAATGCACTACATGTTGCATAGGCAAGCAGGAAAAAAGTAAACAATACGTGACATCCGCCCAAATGATTTTACTGAAATTCTATCATTAGGTAAACAAAAATCCGTTCTCAAAAGGGTCTGAAACCTGCAGAACTGAAGAAGACATGAAATACACACACAAAAATGAAATGGTTTACCTGAACTGTGGTAGTAACGTTTAGTTGTTGTCTCGAGCATAGATGGCAAACAGAGCCGCGTGAATTTGCTTTCTTGCGAAAACAAAGGTGGTAGTTTGCACGCATGGATTTTATGTGCAACATACTACTTAAAAATAGGATTACTAAGAAATTAATGGTACCATCACTGGAGTCATCTATAAATAAAATAATATGAAATAGGTACCTTAAGAACCATTAATTTTCAGTAATGGTTAACTTTTTATTTTCTTGTTTCTGACATATCTTCTAGAGTGCTTCATGACCAACTCACCAGGCTACCATGACTCCTGAGTAATACATCATATAGAAACTCAATAGTCAAGAAGTATGTTTTCTTTTAAATTGTATTGTTGTGCTATCCTTCTGGTCCGTGCATAGATGCAAAGATCTTACCAGCTTATACCTCGGATCCATTGTTTCATGATGCATGCAACGCAGTCTTGTGCAAGTACACAGTGATTGCAGGCTAACATGCTGGGTGGTAGTCCAATGCAGTCGGCACGGCAAAAGCTCGTTGATTCAGATGTAATGTGCTTGGGGCCGCCTATACAGGTCTAGAGAACTCCTGATCCGAGGCCCGACCTAGCTTAAACATGGCGACTTAGGTGGTGCCGGACCTGACGGTGCAAGGCCGCGGACTTGACTTTCTTGAAATTAGCATCGCTCCCCAGCGTTGCTGCTGCTCACTGTAGGAATTATTCTTCAGGTTCTAGTTAATTGTACGGTTAGCCATACTAACTTTGTACACCCGTTCTAGGAATTTCACGGGCTGTTCCATGGCGATGACTATCCACGCCTACAGCGGCCGTCTCAAGATCCTCGCCTACGCATACCAATATCATTGAAATTAGCAAGTTCCAAGCCGGTACTTGGACCCGTGGCTGTCTTCAAACTGCTCAGATGTGATGCGAACGGAAGTAATAAGTCATGGAGTTCTAGCAACGGCGGCAATCTGTAGGAAAGAGACAGTCGTGAAGTGTCCATCTTCAGCCTGGCCTAGCCAAGGAACCATAAAGCAAGGCGCATGAAGGCCTGGACATCATGCACAAGCCGGACGAAACCGCGCTCGGCGTCTGGGATGACCATCCGCAGCATCTTCGTCTCCGATCGGAACCATCAAGCAGCTGCCCGCTCCAGGAATTTCATGCGCTGTTCCATGGCGATGCGATCCAGCTCAGATGTGATGGGAACCGAAGTAAGACGGATCCATGGAGGCCTAGCAACGGCGGCAATTTGCAAGGAAGACACGATCAGGGGAAACCTGCGCGTGGGGTTTTACTGCAGCCAAGAGTTGATCAATCTGAGGGATTGCAAGACACATCACGTATATGTATCGATCACGTATATGCATCGTGGAAGAATTTCTTTCCTCGTAGCTGTTCATAAACGTGGTGGATAAGGACACGGTACATGCGTATACGAATCGGCACCGGCCGGACGTGTAAATCTTAGCCGTTGTTTTTTCTTTGATTGTGCCTAGCTAATATACACCGTTAGTTGTTAGTTGTTTTAATAATATAATAGATGTTTTGTCGCTATGCATGATTATGGCCGTTGTTGCTCTCTTAGTTGGTCGCTCTAAATCTTTTGCTAGCCTTCACCTGTACTGAGTATGTGCTCTACTCGTGCATCCAACTCCCAAAAACCAAAGTTATTCCAAAGAGTCCACTATAAATTCCTATGTATGGCATTTCAAACAATTCCAAGTAAATTTTCATGTGCTACCTTTCAAAACCTTCAAAATACTTCTCATTTTGTGACACTGTTTTTAGCTCATGAGAACGTAGTGGTTGGGTTTGTTATCTTCCTTATTAAATTAACTACTCCTCGACTTGCATGCTTCATCTACTCGTCATTAATTTTGCAAGAGAGTTGGTCAGACTATTGTAACCTTAAAAAAGGCACTCCTCCATGGTATGAGATTGCTGGCAGGCACCCGAAGGATTCAGTTAGCTATGGTTTGTGAAAGTAAAGGTGGGGAGGAGTGCCAAACTTTATAAAATAGCATGTAAATGCCAATTTTCAAGAACTCGGAACCGCTCTTAGCTTGTTTAGTATGGAAGATAACAAGAACTCCATTGTCATTTGTTGATAGGAACAACCACCTCCCAAAACAGTTTTTATCTCTGTTGTACAAATGAAAAGCTCTAGCACATGTTAAATCCCTGCTTCCCTCTGCGAAAGGGCCTATCTTTTACTTTTATGTTGAGTCTTTATCTTCTATCTTTATGCACCGACTAAGAGAGCATAGTTGTCATTCTGAGTATAATGTGCATAGTCCCAAAATTTATTATTGATTGATTGATACGTCTCAAATATATCTATAATTTTTTAAGCTCCATGCTTGTTTTTACACCATTTGCTTAGTGTTTCATTACACTTCGTGGCATTTTTATGCATTTTCCGGAACTAACCTATTAACAAGATGCCACAGTGCCAGTTCCCTATTTTCTGCTATTTTTGTGTTTCAGAAAAGTTACACAGGAAATATTCTCGGAATTGGACGAAACAAAAGCCGAACATCCAGATATTTAACAAAGCTTCCAAAGGACCGAAGAGGAGACGGAACCGAGCCAGAGGGTGGTCTCACCACCAGGGGGCACGGCCCAGGGCCTGGCCGCGCCGCCCTATGGTGAGCCCCCCTGGTCCACTTCTAACGCTGCCCCTTCGCCTATAAAAACCCCCCGACGGGAAATACCTAAATACCCGATCAATTTTCTAGAAATACATTGCGATCCACCGCCGTCATCGACCTGAGATCGGGAGGGTCCAAAAGCTCTTCCAGGCACCCTACCGGAGAGGGGAATCACCACTGGAGGTCTTCTTCATCGCCATGCTTGCCTCGAGTGAGTAGTCTACCTTGGACTATGGGTCCATAGCAGTAGCTAGTTGGTTGTCTTCTCCACCATATGCTTCATGTTTAGATCTTGTGAGCTGCCTTACATGATCGAGATCACCTTTATGTAATTCTACATGTTGTGTTTGTTGGGATCCGATGAATATTGGTGTTATGATTGAGTTGATGTGCTGAATATTATCTTATGTTATCTCTATGTTTTTTATGATCTTGCATGCTCTCCGTTGTTAGTAGCTATGTTGGCCAAGTAGATACTAGTGACTCCAAGAGGGGGTATTTATGCTCGATAGTTGGGTTCATGCCTCTATTTAATCTGGGGCAGTGACATAAACCTCTAGGTTGTAGATGTGCTATTGCCACTAGGGAGAAAACAACATTCTTATGTCCAAGGGCATATGCTTTGTTTACATTACACACTTTGCTTAATGCAGTTATCTGTTTTTCGCAACTTAATATTCACGGGGTTCTCGGATGATTCCCCGTGGGTGGATTATTAGTCATAGATGCAGTTGGATGGCGGTCTATGTATCTTGTTGTAATGCCTAGAGTAAATCTCATAGTGATCCTCTCGACATATGCACGTTATCTTTATTCTATCAATTGCCCAACTGTAATTTGTTTACCCAGCATGTCGTTATTTATCTTATGGAGAGACACCGCTAGTGAACTGTGGACCCCTGTCCAATTTCCTTTATATTGCTATCACCTGTTTACTTTACTCGCACTGTTTACTTTTTTGCATATTACTATTGCTTTCCACTCGATACGCTCATTCCTTTGTTTACAGCAAACCGGTGAGATTGATAACCTCATAGTAAGTTGGGAGCAAAGTACTTGGTTGTGTTTTGTGCAGGTTCCGCGTTGCTGCTGGCAAAGCAAAGCACTGGATGAGGCACCCTATAAATTGTCCGGAGCTGTCGCGAAGCTAGCGGGCATTACCTTCTGGAGTTTGGCTTTTTCCTAGATTCGACAAACCTTGGTTTCTTATTGAGGGAAAATTTGCTACTGTGCTCATCATACCTTCCTCTTGGGGTTCCCAACTGGATGGTGATTTACATCAACACTGTGCCGCATCAAGCTAATTTTCTGGCGTCGTTGCCGGGGAAAAAGAAGACTTCTGCAAGGGGAGTTTCGCACGCACATCCTTTACTTTGTTTTAAGTTTTGCTTTACTTTATTTTTACTTGCATCGTTTTATCAAAAACACAAAAAAATTAGTTTCCTTTTTAGTTGTTACTTTATTAGTTTTAGTTCATTATGTGGTTCCCTAAGTACGTTTTGGAGGACCTCTCAGTAGGTAGTGGTTCAATTATTGGGAAAAGTAACATTGGGGAGTTCTTTAATCATATTAGTATGCATAAAGATGTTGAGGAAAAGTCTTTGGCTAAACTTGCTCCTAGTTATGAAGTTACTTCTGCTTATTTAGTTCACATATTGGAAGCTAGGTTTGCTAGCCTTAACCCTTTTATGCAATACATGTTTCTTAAGCTTCATGATATTGAAGACCCCGAAAAGAAAGCTTTTATCTTGGAAACTTTGCGTAGAGAATTTAGAGATGTTGCTATTGAAGCTAGGAAAGTTTTTAAGCGTTTTAATAAGCTTGGATCACATGTAGAGGTTGTTGGTACAATCAATGAAGATTTCAGAGTACCAATACCTTGTAAACTTGTAGGAATTCATGATGCTTTGGAAAAGAATTTCAATTGGATTTGTCCTGAAAATCTTTTTGATGAAAGTAGTGTACCAAAGTGTGACCATAAAGGATCTTCAAAAACTCATTTGGACACAATTCAATTCATTGTTGAGAAGACTCCTACAATTGATCTTAATGCCTCTTTCGATATTACTTGATTCGCACTTTCTGCGCCTAGCTCAAAGACGTTAAAGAAAAGCACTCTTGGGAGATAACCCAATGTTTTACTTTTAGTTCTTTTTCTTTTATTTGAGTCTTGGAAGTTATTACTACTGTAATAATCTCTCCTTATCATTTTTATTTCGTTGTTGTGCCAAAAGAAGCATCTAATTTGAGTGAGGTAAGATTTGGGGATGTTGCTGTCCTGAAACAGATTTCGGTGTTGCACTGTAAAAATTCGTGAAAATTCTCAGAATATCTTTTGGACCTGCGATTTCTTGTGCATATGCCCCAGGTTATATCCAAACTTTCATTAGTTTAACACTTTTTTATTTGACCAACAGAAAACCCTCTAAAAATTCGACCTTTGTCCGCTGTTCTGTTTTGACAGATTTCTACCACTATTTGTGTTTGCCTCTCGATCGCTTTCTTTTTGAGTTCTTTTGATCATGGAACTTTTGGGGAAGTTGCTACAGTAATATATGCTTTATATGTGGTGGTTTTAAGTTGAAACCTAAAGCAAAAAGGGTTGATTCAATATTATGCTTACACTAATGTTGCTAATAAAATTGTGTTGAGTTTTGTATGAAGAAAGTTTTCAAGTGTAGGGATTGGAGAATGATGAGATGAGTTGAAGAATGGACAAAATCTCAAGCTTGGGGATGCCCATGCACCCCAAAAAATATCCAAGAGGTACAAGCGTCAAAGATTGGGGATGCCCCCGAGGCACCCCTTCTTCATCGGCAAAAATCAGGTCACCTTTCAACACACTATATTTTTATTGCTTTATGCACTATGCGTTTTTCTTGGAGCGTCAGTTGTTTTAGTTTTCAGTTTTGTTTAGTTTTGTTTGCTGCAATAAATGGTTGGACCCCAACAAATTTCTTTTGGAGAAGTTGCCTTGCTTTTCATTTGCCAAGAACACTCCATTTTTCACTCTTATCGTTCAACGAGTGTTCTCTTTTTTCTGCTACTGCGTTTAGTTTTCGTTTTTCGCCTTGGTTTGTGTTCAGATCTTGTTATATCTTTGCATCAAGGTGTATTTTTACCTCTGGTCCATGTTGGTTTTCATAAAAAGAGTTGTTTTAAAAAGGTTCGAATGGTGTTGGAAAAGAGAAAAAGTTTCATGCAAAAAAGTGGTACAAAAAGGAGCTTGTTTAGACTACGGCTTAGACTTTTGCATGTCGTGCTTGATGTCATTTTGATAGTATGCTTAGTTGTTTTGCTGTAGCATGACTTGTCTCAAATGACTGAGATTGCTTAATGAGCCTTTGAAAAAAATCATGTGTTGTTTTTATTATTTGGAAGCATTAATTTGGTTTTCTCCTTGATGCTTTATTTGGGTTGACTTGGCGCATGCTCACACATGTTAGACTCATACAAAGTCACCATAACCCTCTATGATCATTTAGTTTTTGACTTTTGATGCCATCTTATGCTTCTTTTAATGTTGCTTTGTCGCTTTGCATGATTATGGCCGTTATTGCTCTCTTAGTTGGTCGCTCCCAGTCTTTTGCTAGCCCTCATTTTGTACTGAATATGAGCTCTACTCGTGCATCCAACTCCTAAAAACCAAGTTGTTACAATGTGTCCACCATACATACCTATTAGCAATTTGCTATTCCAAAGTACATTTGACTTGCTTTTATCTATCCTTCAAATTAAACTCTTTTTGGTGTTATACGAAAATTGGTCAGTAAAGCTCTCACGACCCTGATGGCACACTTTACTTTTCTCGTTCTTAAAACTTTGAGATTGTGGCTCTCTTATGTTGAGTTGTTATGCTTGCAAGTTGTAATTTGGAAATTAGCCCAGCCATGCCGTCATGGGGCAAGCTTTCAACATTGCACTATCTTTCATTTGAGTTGATATCGTGATCTTTTGTTTATAGATACTCGCGATGTGAAATAAGTTGGGAATCTTGCGGGATCATGGAGTTTTTATATGTGTTAGGGAAATGCCTGGGCCGCTAATCTAAGCCATGCATAATTCATGGTGGAAATTTACAGCATGCCCATAGTGGACATTCGACGATGCATCTCAAAATAAAAACATATACCAATGGTAAATAAAAGAGATGTCGAGGTGTTCATTCTCTGTTTGTCTTGTCATTTTGATGTGGGCTTATTCCATGTCATCGGGCAGGAGGTACCCCATTGGCGGTTCTCAATGATACACATATATTTATAATGACAAGAGCCTGCTTGGGACTCTAAGTCGAGTAGCATGAGGTTTGGATATTCGTACTTCACGGGACACGAGGTTTTCAACTTATGATTTGTCAAGCATATGCTTCATAATTGTACTCACATTAACTCTAACCATTCAAGATGCTTATGATGGGGGCAATGAGAGCTCAAAGCTAGTAAGTACTATAATTTTTGAAGGTTTATAAAACTTGTAATCACTGCTTCCCTCTGCGAAGGGCCTTTCTTTTACTTTTATGTTGAGTCGCCACCTTCTATCTTTATGCACCGTCTAAGAGAGCATAGTTGTCATTCTTAGTATAATGTGCATTGTCCCAAAGTTATCATTGATTGATTCATGATTTTGGTTTCACTTGTTCTTAAATTATTTGTATCTAGTCTCCCTCTTAAACTTGAAGGTGCCCTATGCATTTATGTTTTGCTATTCCATAAAGGACAAGCTGAAAACCATTTGCTATGTTTTTCCATATGATTTGAACACACGCTTGACTTTCATTGTTTCATTTTCATGATCTTTCGTTTGTGTTCTTCTTCATGTTATAACATGGTTGCTAAGTTTCTTCTATCAAGATTATATCTTTCATGCCCATGTTTTAAGTTCTTATGATCCCAGCACACAATGCTTACATAGATGATCAAGATTGTGTAGGTGCATGTCACCTTAAAAATTATTCTTTTGTTATCACTTACCTACTCGAGGACGAGCAGGAGTTAAGCTCAGGGATGCTTGATACATCTCAAACGTATCTATAATTTTTGATGGTCCATGCTTATTTTTACACCATTTGCTTAGTGTTTCGTTACACTTCGTGGCATTTTTATGCATTTTCCGGAACTAACCTGTTAACAAGATGCCACAGTGCCAGTTCCCTATTTTCTGCTGTTTTTGTGTTTTAGAAAAGTTACACAGGAAATATTCTCGAAATTGGACGAAACAAAAGCCGAACATCCAGATATTTAACGAAGCTTCCAGAGGACCGAAGAGGAGACGGAACCGAGCCAGAGGGTGGTCTCACCACCAGGGGGCGCGGCCCAGGGCCTGGCCACGCCGCCCTATGGTGAGCCCCCTGGTCCACTTCTGACGCTGCCCCTTCGCCTATAAAGACCTCCCGACAGTAAAAACCTAAATACCTGATTAATTTTCCAGAAACACATCGTGATCCGCCGCCGTCGTCGACCCGAGATCGGGAGGGTCCAGAAGCTCTTCCCGGCACCCTGCCGGAGAGGGGAATCGCCACCGGAGGTCTCCTTCATCGCCATGCTTGCCTCCGGCGCGATGAGTGAGTAGTCTACCTTGGACTATGGGTCCATAGTAGTAGCTATTTGGTTGTCTTCTCCACCATGTGCTTCATATTTAGATCTCGTGAGCTGCCTTACATGAACGAGATCACCTTTATGTAATTCTACATGTTGTGTTTGTTGGGATCCGATGAATATTGGTGTTATGATTGAGTTGATGTGCTAAATATTAACTTATGTTATCTCTATGTTGTTTATGATCTTGCATTCTCTCCGTTGTTAGTAGCTATCTTGGCCGAGTAGATACTAGTGTCTCCAAGAGGGGGTATTTATGCTCGATGGTTGGGTTCATGCCTCTATTTAATCTGGGGGAGTGACAGAAACCTCTAAGGTTGTAGATGTGCTGTTGCCACTAGGGAGAAAACAACATTCTTATGTCCAAGGGCATATGCTTTGTTTACATTACACACTTTGCTTAATGCAGTTATTTGTTGTTCGCAACTTAATATTCACGAGTCCTCGGATGATTCCCCATGGGTGGATTATTATTCATAGATGCAGTTGGATGGCGGTCTATGTATCTTATTGTAATGCCCAGAGTAAATTTCATAGTGATCCTCTCGACATATGCATGTTATCTTTATTCTATCAATTGCCGAACTGTAATTTGTTTACCCAGCATGTCGTTATTTATCTTATGGAGAGACACCACTAGTGAACTGTGGACCCCGGTCCAGTTTCCTTTATATTGCTATCACCTGTTTACTTTACTCGCACTGTTTACTTTCTTGCATATTACTATTGCTTTCCACTCGATATGCTCATTCCTTTGTTTACAGCAAACCGGTGAGATTGACAACCTCATCGTAAGTTGGGAGCAAAGTACTTAGTTGTGTTGTGTGTAGGTTCCACGTTGCTGCTGGCAAAGCAAAGCACTGGACGAGGCGCCCTATAAATTGTCCGGAGCTGTCGCGAAGCTAGCGGGCATCACCTTCTGGAGTTTGGCTTTTTCCTGGATTCGACAAACCTTGGTTTCTTACTGAGGGAAAATTTGCTACTGTGGTCATCATACCTTCCTCTTGGGGTTCCCAACTGGATGGTGATTTACATCAACACCATGTCGCATCATTGATTCATGATTATGGTATTGCTTGTTCTCAAATTATTTGAATCTAGTCACCCTTTTGAACTTTGAAGGTGTCCTATGCATTTATGTTTTGCTATTCCATGAGGGAAAAGTTGAATACCACTTTGCTATGTTTTCTCTATGCTCAAAACAAACAAATAACTTTCAATGCATTATTATTCATGATTTTTTGTTTATGTTACTTTTCATGTTGTAACATGGTTGCTAAGTTCTATTACTAGGATTATATGTTTTATGCCCATGTTTAGAGTACTTTGATCTCAGCTTGCAATGCTTTACATTGACTTGATCAAGATTGTGTTGGCTGCATGTCACCTCAAAAAATATTTTTTTATTATCACTTACCTACTAGAGGACGAGGATGAGTTAAGCTTGGGGATGCTGATACATTGCAAACGTATCTATAATTTTTTATGATCCATGCTTGTTTTACACCAATTGCTTTATGTTTTGTTTACACCACGTGGCATTTTTATGCAGTTTTTGGAACTAACCTATTAACGAGATGCCACAGTGCCAGTTCCTGTTTTCTGTTGTTTTTGTATTTCAGAAAAGTTATACAGGAAATATTCTCGGAATTGGACAAAACAAAAGTTGAAGTTCCTATTTACCTGACACGAACATGGAGTCCAAAGTAGAGACGGAGAAGAGCCAGGAGGCGACCACACCAGGTGGTGGCACGGGTCACCCCCTAGCCATGCCAGGCCCTAGTGTGGACCCCCCAGGTGCCCACTGACCTCGCCCTTCCGCCCATCTTTGAGAAAACCCTAAGGGCCCGAACATCTATAAACGAAAAGTACTATAAGTCACGACCGTCGTCGACCCGAGTTCGGGAGGGTCCAGAAGCTCTTCCCGGCATCCTGACGGAGAGGGGAATCATCATCGGAGGCCTTCTTCATCACCATGCCTACCTCCGGAGTGATGCGTGAGTAGTTCATCCTTGGACTATGGGTCCATAGCAGTAGCTAGATTGTAGTCTTCTCCTCTATGCGCCTCCATGTTTAGATCTTGTGAGCTGCTGATGCAGCACGGTGTTGATGTAAATCATCGTCCAGTTGGGAACCCCAAGAGGAAGGTATGATGAGCACAGTAGCAAATTTTCCCTCAGTGAGAAACCAAGTTTTGTCAAATCCAGGAAAAAGCCAAACTCCAGAAGGTGATGCCCGCTAGCTTCGCGACGGCTCCGGACAATTTATAGGGCGCCTCGTCCAGTGCTTTGCTTTGCCAGCAAAAACACGGAACCTGCACACAACACAACCAAGTAATTTCTTTCCAACTTACGATGAGGTTGTCAATCTCACCGGTTTGCTATAAACAAAGGAATGAGCGTATCGAGTGGAAAGCAATAGTAATATGCAAGAAAGTAAACAGTGCGAGTAAAGTAAACAGGTGATAGCAATATAAAGGAAATTGGACCGGGGTCCACAGTTCACTACTGGTGTCTCTCCATAAGATAAATAACGACATGCTGGGTAAACAAATTACAGTTGGGCAATTGATAGAATAAAGATAACATGCATATGTCGAGAGGATCGCTATGAGATTTACTCTGGGCATTACAACAAGATACATAGACCGCCATCCAACTGCATCTATGACTAATAATCCACCCACGGGGAATTATCCGAGGATCCCGTGAATATTAAGTTGCGAACAACAGATAACTGCATTAAACAAAGTGTGTAATAAACAAAGCATATGCCCTTGGACATAAGAATGTTGTTTTCTCCCTAGTGGCAATAGCACATCTACAACCTTAGAGGTTTCTGTCACTCCCCCAGATTAAATAGAGGCATGAACCCAACCATCGAGCATAAATACCCCCTCTTGGAGTCACTAGTATCTACTCGGCCAATCTTAGAGGTTTCTGGACCCTCCCGATCTCGGGTCGACGACGGCGGCAGATCGCGATGTGTTTCTGGAAAATTGATCAGGTATTTCGGTTTTTCCCGTTGGGGGGTATTTATAGGCGAAGGGGCCGCGTCAGAAGTGGACTAGGGGGGCTCACCATAGGGCGGCACGGCCAGGCCCTGGGCGGCGCCCCCTGGTGGTGAGACCACCCTTTGGCTCGGTTTCGTCTCCCCTTCGGTCCTCTGGAAGCTTCGTTAAATATCTTGATGTTCGGCTTTTGTTTCGTCCAATTCTGAGAATATTTCTTGTGTAACTTTTCGGAAACACAAAAATAGCAGAAAATAGGGAACTGGCACTGTGGCATCTTGTTAATAGGTTAGTTCCGGAAAATGCATAAAAATGTCACGAAGTGTAACGAAGCACTAAGCAAATGGTGTAAAAACAAGCATGGGGCATCAAAAATTATAGATACGTTTGAGACGTATCAAGCGTCCCCAATCTTAACTCCTGCTCGTCCTCGAGTAGGTAAGTGATAACAAAAGAATAATTTTTGAGGTGACATGCACCTACAGAATCTTGATCATCTATGTAAGCATTATGTGCTGGGATCAAAAGAACTTAAAACATGGGCATGAAAGATATAATCTTGATAGAAGAAACTTAGCAACCATGTTATAACATGAAGAAGAACACAAACGAAAGACATGAAAATGAAACAATGAAAGTCAAACGTGTGTTCAAATCATATGGAAAAACATAGCAAATGGTTTTCAGCTTGTCCTTCATGGAATAGCAAAACATAAATGCATAGGACACCTTCAAGTTTAAGAGGGCGACTAGATACAAATAATTTAAGAACAAGTGAAACCAAAATCAGGAATCAATCAATCAAAACTTTGGGACAATGCACATTATACTAAGAATGACAACTATGCTCTCTTAGACGGTGCATAAAGGTAGAAGGTGGAGACTCAACATAAAAGTAAAAGAAAGGCCCTTCGCAGAGGAAAGCAGTGATTAAACATGTGCTTGAGCTTTTCATTTGTAAAACAGAGAGATAAAAATTGGGTTTTGAGAGGTGGTTGTTTTTGTCAATGACTGGCAATGGGGTTCTTACTATCTTCCATACAAAAATGAAGCAAGTTTTTGAGAGAGAGATTGACACTTTTTGTGCTCTTTTATAAAGCTTGGCACTCCTCCCCACCTTTTTTCCTTTCACAAACCATGGCTAACCGATTCCATCGGGTGCCCACCAACATTCACATACCATGGAGGAGTGCCTTTTTTCTTTCTTTTTTTCTCTTTTTTGGAATAAACAATATGGAAGATAGCAAATCCGACCACTACGTCCCCATGAGCTGAAAACAGTGTCACAAAACGTGAAGTGTTTTGAAGGTTTTTTTTGAAAGGTAGCACATGAAAATTTACTTGGAATGGCTTACAAATACCATGCATAGGAATTTGTAGTGGACACATTGGCATAACTTGGTTTTTAGGAGTTGGATGCACGAGTAGAGCTCATACTCAGTACAAAATGAGGGCTAGCAAAAGACTGGGAGCGACCAACTAAGAGAGCAATAACGGCCATAATCATGCAAAGCGACAAAGCAACATTAAAAGAAGCATAAGATGGCATCAAAAGTCAAAAACTAAATGATCATAGAGGCTTATGGCGACTTTGTATGAGTCTAACATGTGTGAGCATGCGCCAAGTCAACCCAAATAAAGCATCAAGGAGAAAACCAAAATAATGCTTCCAAATAATAAAAACAACGCATGATTTTTTCAAAGGCTCATTAAGTAATCTCAGTCATTTGAGACAAGTCATGCTACAGCAAAACCACTAAGCATACTATCAAAAAGACATCAAGCACGACATGCAAAAGCCTAGGCCGCAGTCTACACAAGCTCCTTTTGTACCACTTTTTTTTGCATGAAACTTTTCTCTTTTCCAACACCATTCGAACCTTTTTAAAACAACTCTTTTGATGAATACCAATATGGACCAGAGGTCAAAATACACCTTGATGTAAAGATATAACAATATCTGAACACAAATCAAGGCGAAAAATGAAAACTAAACGCAGTAGCAGAAAAAGAGAACACTCGTTGAACGATAAGAGTGAAAAACGGAGTGTTCTTGGCAAATGAAAAGCAAGGCAACTTCTCTAAAAGAAATTTGTTGGGGTCCAACCATTTATTGCAGCAAAAAAAACTAAACAAAACTGAAAACTAAAACAACTGACGCTCCAAGAAAAACGCATAGTGCATGAAACAATAAAAATATAGTGTGTTCAAAGGTGACCTGATTTTTGCCGATGAAGAACGGGTGCCTCGGGGGCATCCCCAAGATTTGACGCTTGTACCTCTTGGATATTTCTTGGGGTGCGTGGGCATCCCCAAGATTGAGCTTTTGTCCATTCTTCAACTCATCTCATTATTCTCCAATCCCTACACTTGAAAACTTCCTTCATACAAAACTCAACACAATTCTATTAGCAACATTAGTGTAAGCATAATATTGAATCAACCCTTTTTGCTTCAGGTTTCAACTTAAAACCACCACATATAAAGCATATACTACTGTGGGAACTTCCCCAAAAGTTCCGTGATCAAAAGAACTCAAAAAGAAAACGATCGAGAGGCAAACACAAATAGTGGCAGAAATCTATCAAAACAGAACAGCTGACAAAGGTCGAATTTTTAGAGGGTTTTCTATTGCTCAAATCAAAAAGTGTTAAACTAATGAAAGTTGGGATATAACCTGGGGCATATGCACAAGAAATCGCAGGTCCAAAAAATATTCTGAGAACTTTCACGAATTTTTACGGTGCAGCACCAAAATCTGTTTCAGGACAGCAACATCCCCAAATCTTACCTCACTCAAATTAGAGGCTTGTCTTGGCACAACAACGAAATAAAAATGATAAGGAGAGGTTATTACAGTAGTAATAACTTCCAAGACTCAAATAAAAGAAAAAGAACTAAAAGTAAAACATTGGGCTATCTCCCAAGAGTGTTTTTTTAACGCCTTTGAGCTAGGCGCAGAAAGTGCGAATCAAGTAATATCAAGTGATGAAGCATCAAGCTCATAATTTGCTCTAAGAATAGAGTCAAATAGTAATTTATTTCTCTTTCTAGGGAAGTGTTCCATACCTTTCTTGAGTGGGAATTGATATTTGATGGTGCCTTCCCTCATATCAATGATGGCACCTACAGTTCGAAGAAAGGGTCTTCCCAAAATAATAGGACCTGAAGCATTGCATTCAACATCCATAACAAGAAAATCAACGGGAACAAGGTTATTGTTAACCATAATAAGAACATAATTAATCCTTCCCAAAGGTTTCTTCTTAGCAGCATCAGCAATAGGAACATCATAATAACACTTTTCAAGCGGTGGTAAATCAAGCATGTCATAAATTTTTCTAGGCATAATAGAAATACTAGCACCTAGATCACATAAAGCATGGCAATCAAAACCATTAACATGCATATCAATGATGGGTTCCCAACCATCTTCTAACTTCTTGGGAATAGAAGCTTTTTGCTTCAACTTTTCATCCCTAATTTTCATAAGAGCATTGGTAATATGCTTAGTAAAAGCAACATTTAAAGAACTAGCATTGGGACTCAAAGCATGCTTTTGCAAGAACAAAATAACTTCAGATACATTGCAGCCATCAACATCAAAATCATTAAAGGAAATAGAGCTATCATCTCCCACACTCCGAAAAATTTCAGCACTTTTTTGAGAAAAAGTTTTGGCTGTTTTAGGCTTTTTGACACAAGGAGTGGGAGTTTTCTCTACACCAATCAAAGTAAGAGGATTGCTAGCATTTGGAACAACATCATTAGAGGTAGTAATGGTACATACCTTCATCTTTCTAGCCATCTCATCTTCTCTTTCCCACCTGGCATGCAATTCTGCTAGCATCCTAACATTTTCATCTATTCTAACTTGGATAGCATTAGCAGTGGCAAAAGGATCAGGCTTAGCGGACATTCTGTTAATCAGAGAAGATTGCGCATTAGACAAGGATGAAATATCGGTTTCAGCTTTGGAAACATTAGCTTGCAACTCAGAAATATCCTTGTTTAAATTTTCAAGTTGATGACTAATAGTCCTCAACAGAGTTTATTGCTCCTCCATGGTCTTGGTGAAAGCCTTGTTCTGCTCATATTGCACCTGCATAAAATTCTTGGTAGCCTTTTCAAGTTCAAAAATTATTTCTTCACTAGGCATTTTAGGTCTACCAAGGTAGCTATTATCACCATTAGAAGGAGACGGCCTATAATTGTTACTAGCAAAATTGTTCCTATAAGCATTGTTGTTAAAATTATTATTTCTAATGAAGTTTACATCAACATGCTCTTCTTGAGCAACCAAAGAGGCCAAACAAACATTATTAGGATCAACATGAGTTCTATCATTAGAAAGCATAAGCATTATAGCATCAATCTTATCACTCAAGGAAGAGGTTTCCTCAACAGAATTTACCTTCTTACCTTGTGGAGCTCTCTCGGTGTGCCATTCAGAATAATTTACCATCATATTATTGAGAAGCTTTGTGGCGGCGCCCAAGGTAAGGGACATAAAAGTGCCTCCAGCAGCTGAATCCAATAGGTTCCTTGAAGAAAAATTTAGTCCTACATAAAAAGTTTGGACAATCATCCAAGTAGTCAGTCCATGAGTGGGGCAATTCTTTATCATAGATTGCATTCTTTCCCAAGCCTGAGAAACATGTTCATTATCAAACTGGCTAAACTTCATAATATTGCTACGCAAAGCTATAATCTTAGCAGGAGGATAGTATCTTCCAATAAAAACATCCTTACACTTAGCCCATGAATCAATACTATTTTTAGGCAA
Source organism: Dactylis glomerata (assembly GCA_007115705.1). NCBI lineage: Eukaryota > Viridiplantae > Streptophyta > Magnoliopsida > Poales > Poaceae > Dactylis > Dactylis glomerata. The sequence goes on along the minus strand of QXEO01000834.1, from coordinate 2,771,766 downwards.
AGACAGCAACTAATCCTTAGCTTTTCCTCTCAAAGAAAAAGGAAATAACTTAAGCTTAATAATATCACTCTCTACATCCTTATATTTTTTTTATCTCACATAGCTCAACTAAATTGTTGAGATGAGCTGCTGCATCATCAGTACTAGCACCAGAAAATTGCTCTTTCATAACAAGGTTCAACAAAGCAGGCTTAATCTCATAAAAATTTGCAGCAGGAGCAGGTGGCGCAATAGGAGTGCAGATAAAATCACTATTATTAGTGCTAGTAAAATCACACAACTTGGTGTTTTCAGTAGTAGCCATTCTAGCAAAACTAAAAGCAGACAAGTAAAAAATAACAACTAACATGAAACTATTTTTTATGTGTTTTTGATAAAACGAAGCAAGTAAAAATAAAGTAAAGCAAAACTTAAAACAAAGTAAAGGATGTGCGTGTGAAACTCCCCTTGCAGAAGTCTTCTTTTTCCCCGGCAACGGTGCTAGAAAATTAGCTTGGTGCGGCACGGTGTTGATGTAAATCACCGTCAAATTGGGAACCCCAAGAGGAAGGTATGATGAGCACAGTAGCAAATTTTCCCTCAGTGAGAAACCAAGGTTTGTCGAATCCAGGAAAAAGCCAAACTCCAGAAGGTGATGCCCGCTAGCTTCGCGACAGCTCCGGACAATTTATAGGGCGCCTCATCTAGTGCTTTGCTTTGCCAGCAGCAACGCGGAACCTGCACACAACACAACCAAGTACTTTGTTCCCAACTTTTGATGAGGTTGTCAATCTCACCGGTTTGCTGTAAACAAATGAATGAGCGTATCGAGTGGAAAGCAATAGTAATATGCAAGAAAGTAAACAGTGCGAGTAAAGTAAACAGGTGATAGCAATATAAAGAAAATTGGACCGGGGTCCACAGTTCACTAGTGGTGTCTCTCCATAAGATAAATAATGACATGTGATACGTCTCAAACGTATCTATAATTTTTGATGCTCCATGCTTATTTTTACACCATTTGCTTAGTGTTTCGTTACACTTCGTGGCATTTTTATGCATTTTTCGGAACTAACCTATTAACAAGATGCCACAGTGCCAGTTCCCTGTTTTCTGTTGTTTTTATGTTTCAGAAAAGTTACACAGGAAATATTCTCGGAATTGGACGAAACAAAAGCCAGACATCCAGAAATTTACCGAAGCTTCTAGAGGACCGAAGAGGAGACGGAGAGGGGCCACGAGCCGGCCACACAACAGGGCGGCGCGGCCCAGGCCCTGGCCGCGCCCCCTATGTGTGAGGCCGCCTCGGTCCACTTCTGACGCTGCCCCTTCGCCTATAAAGATCTCCCGACGGGAAAAACCTAAGTACCTGATCAATTTTCCAGAAACACATCGCGATCCGCCGCCGTCGTCGACCCAAGATCAAGAGGGTCCAAAAGCTCTTCCCGACACCCTGCCGGAGAGGGGAATCGCCACCGAAGGTCTTCTTCATCGCCATGCTTGCCTCCGGCACGATGAGTGAGCAGTAGCTAGATGGTTGTCTTCTCCACCATGTGCTTTATGTTTAGATCTTGTGAGCTGCCTTACATGATCGAGATCACCATTATGTAATTCTACATGTTATGTTTGTTGGGATCCGATGAATATTGGTGTTGTGATTGAGATGATGTGCTGAATATTATCTTATGTTATCTCTATGTTGTTTATGATCTTGCATGCTCTCCGTTGTTAGTAGCTATCTTGGCCGAGTAGATACTAGTGACTCCAAGAGGGGGTATTTATGCCCGATAGTTGGGTTCATGCCTCTATTTAATCTGGGGGAGTGACAGAAACCTCTAAGGTTGTAGATGTGTTGTTGCCACTAGGGAGAAAACAACATTTTTATGTCTGATACGACTCCAACGTATCCATAATTTTTGATGCTCCATGCTTGTTTTTACACCATTTGCTTAGTGTTTCGTTACACTTCGTGGCACTTTTATGCATTTTCCGGAACTAACCTATTAACGAGATGCCACAGTGCCAGTTCCCTGTTTTCTACTGTTTTTGTGTTTCAGAAAAGTTACACAGGAAATATTCTCGGAATTGGACGAAACAAAAGCCAGACGTCCAGATATTTCAGGAGCTTCCAGAACACCGAAGAGGAGATAGAGCCGGACCAGAGGGTGGCCACACCACCAGGGGGCACGGCTCACCCCTGGCCTGCGCCGGCCTGTGGTGTGGGCCCCCTAGTCCACTTCTGACGACGCCCCTTTGCCTATAAAGACCCCCCGACGGGAAAAACCTAAACACCCGATCACTTTTCCAGAATACATCGCGATCCGCCGCCGCCATCGACCTGAAGATCGGGAGGGTCCAGAAGCTCTTCCCGGCACCCTGTCGGAGAGGGGAATCGCCACCAGAGGTCTTCTTCATCGCCATGCTTCCCTCTGGCGTGATGAGTGAGTAGTCTACCTTGGACTATGGGTCCATAGCAGTAGTTAGATGGTTGTCTTCTCCACCATGTGCTTCATGTTTAGATCTTGTGAGCTGCCTTACATGATCGAGATCACCGTTATGTAAATCTACATGTTGTGTTTGTTGGGATCCGATGAATATTGGTGTTATGATTGACTTGATGTGCTGAATATTATCTTATGTTATCTCTATGTTGTTTATGATCTTGCATGCTCTCCGTTGTTAGTAGCTATCTTGGCCGAGTAGTTGCTAGTGACTCCAAGAGGGGGTATTTATGCTCGATAGTGGGTTCATGCCTCTATTTAATCTGGGGGAGTGACAGAAACCTCTAAGGTTGTAGATGTGCTGTTACTACTAGGGGGAAAACAACATTCATATGCTCGAGGGCATATGCTTTGTTTACATTACACAATTTGCTTAATGCAGTTATCTGTTGTTCGCAACTTAATACTTGTGGAGTCCTCGGATTGATTCGCCATAAGTGGATTATTAGTCATAGATGCAATTGGATGGCGGTCTATTTATCTTGTTGTAATGCCTAGAGTAAATCTCATAGTGATCCTCTTGACATATCATGTTGTCTTTATTCTATCAATTGCCCAACTATAATTTGTTTACCCAGCATGTGTTATTTTATCTTATGGAGAGACACCACTAGTGAACTGTGGACCCCGGTCCTATTTCCTTTATATTGCTATCACCTATTTACTTAACTCGCACTGTTTACTTTACTCGCATACTATTACTATTTTCCACTCGATACGCTCATTCCTTTGTTTACAGCAAACCGGTGAGATTGACAACCTCATCGTAAGTTGGGAGCAAAGTATTTGGTTGTGTTGTGTGCAGATTCCGCGTTGCAGCTGGCAAAGCAAAGCACTAGACGAGGCGCCTTATAAATTGTTCGGAGCTGTCGCAAGCTAGCAAGCATCACCTTCAGTCGTTTGGCTTCTTCCCCTTCGGATCGATAAACCTTGGTTTCTTACTGAGGGAAAACCTTGCTGCTATATTCATCATACCTTCCTCTTGGGGTTCCCAACTGGACGGTGCTTTTCATAATCAACACCGTGCCGCATCAAGCTCTTTTCTGGCGCCATTGCCGGGGAGGAAAAAGAAGACTTCTGCAAGGGGAGTTTCGCACGCACATCCTTTACTTTGTTTTAAGTTTTGCTTTACTTTATTTTTACTTGCATCGTTTTATCAAAAACACACAAAAAATTAGTATCCTTGATAGTTGTTTTTACTTGTCTGCTTTTAGTTTTGCTAGAATGGCTACTCCTGAGAACACCAAGTTGTGTGATTTTACTAGCACTAATAATAGTGATTTTATCTGCACTCCTATTGCGCCACCTGCTCCTGCTGCAAATTTTTATGAGATTAAGCCTGCTTTGTTGAACCTTGTTATGAAAGAGCAATTTTCTGGTGCTAGTACTGATGATGATGCAGCTCATCTCAACAATTTTGTTGAGCTATGTGAGATGCAAAAATATAAGGATGTAGAAAGTGATATTATTAAGCTTAAGTTGTTTCCTTTTTCTTTGAGAGGAAAAGCTAAAGATTGGTTGCTGTCTTTGCCTAAAAATAGTATTGATTCATGGGCTAAGTGTAAGGATGCTTTTATTGGTAGATACTATCCTCCTGCTAAGATTATAGCTTTGCGTAGCAATATTATGAAGTTTAGTCAGTTTGAAAATGAACATGTTGCTCAAGCTTGGGAACGAATGAAATCTATGATAAAGAATTGTCCCACTCATGGACTGACTACTTGGATGATTGTCCAAACTTTTTATGCAGGACTAAATTTTTCTTCAAGGAACCTATTGGATTCAGCTACTGGAGGCACTTTTATGTCCCTTACCTTGGGCGCCGCAACAAAGCTTCTCGACAATATGATGGTAAATTATTCTGAATGGCACACCGAGAGAGCTCCACAAGGTAAGAAGGTAAATTCTGTTGAGGAAACCTCTTCCTTGAGTGATAAGATTGATGCTATTATGCTTATGCTTTCAAATTATAGGACTCATGTTGATCCTAATAATGTTCCTTTAGCCTCTTTGGTTGCTCAAGAAAAGCATGTTGATGTAAACTTCATTAGAAATAATAATTTTAACAACAATGCTTATAGGAACAATTTTGCTAGTAACAATTATAGGCCGTATCCTTCTACCAATGGTAATAGTTATGGTAACTCTTATGGTAATTCCTCCAACAACACTAGGGCTGCGCCCTCCGATCTTGAGGTAATGCTTAAGGACTTCATCGGTAAGCAAAATGCTTTTAACAGGTCTATTGAGGAAAAGTTAGGCAAAATTGATATTCTTGCTTCTAAAGTTGATAGCCTTGCTCATGATGTTGAACTTCTGAAATTAAAAGTGTTGCCTAATGATGTGAAGGAGAACAATCCTTTTGCTACTGCTAATGCTATCCAAGTTAGAACTGATGAAAATGTTAGGATGCTAGCAGAATTGCATGCCAGGTGGGAAAGAGAAGATGAGATGGCTAGAAAGATGAAGGTATGTACCATTACTACCTCTAAATATGTTGCTCCTAATGCTAGCAATCCTCTTACTTCGATTGGTGTAGAGAAAACTCCCACTCCTTGTGTTAAAAAGCCTAAAACTGCCAAAACTTTTTCTCAAAAGAGTGCTGAAATTTTTCGGAGTGTGGGAGATGATAGCTCTATTTCCTTTAATGATTTTGATGTTGATGGCTGCAATATATCTGAAGTTTTTTTGTTCTTGCAAAAGCTTGCTTTGACTCCCAATGCTAGTTCTTTAAATGTTGTTTTTTCTAAGCATATTACCACTGCTCTCATGAAAATTAGGGATGAAAAGTTGAAGCAAAAAGCTTCTATTCCCAAGAAGTTAGAAGATGGTTGGTGACAAGGGTGTAGATAATAGATCCCGTCAGTTGAGTACCCCTGAGGCCCATTAAGCTAGGCCCAATTGTAATACTAGTCGAAATACGAGTTCTTACCGTGTGTCGATAATGTAATCTGTATCGGACCCTACCTGATCTTCGAGACCTGGCCACCTATATATAGGGGCCAGGAGTGGACGGTGTAGGCCAGATTGAAAGCAAGCTAGGTTTTACACCCACGTTTACTTTCATAGCCACCTTGTTTGACTGATTTTACCTTCGAGTTCATCTGACGCCCTATCTCCCCGATCTTAAGTCCTTCATTTAGGACATTTGTCGAGTTAACCCCTCGTCAATTGGCGCCGACTGTGGGGACTCTGGGCATTGGAATCATGAATTCGACGGGTTTTTTGCTTTTAGCCAATAGCAACCAAGAAGTCGACGAAAGTCAAGAAAAGGAATTGACGTTCGGAAGTCTAAGCTTCTACATCGGACCTTCGGGTTCAACCCGCCTTTCGGATCCGACAAAATCAATTCCGTCGGCGGGCCAGGAAGAAAGGATGACAGCATCGGGATCATCTGTAGGGTCTTCTAGCGAGGTAAACTCGCTAGTCAGCTTAGCAGCAACAGAAAACATGCTGGGTGAATTAGAGGAACCTGAAGAAATTGAGCAAGAAATCATGGTGGAAGAAACAGTGGACAAATCAAGGGATACCGCCAGCAGAAGCAGCAGCGCCTCCAGGAGCGTGCATCAGTTATGCGTAATCATCACCGAAGCAGCAGCAGAAGAAGAAAACAATCACCTCGGCAACAAGGAGGTCGACATGCAAGTCGACAAAATAAGGAGCAATAGCAAAAAAGAGAAGGAGAAAGTACATATTTCGGCTGGAGAATGGAGAATGATCATGACAGCTGTCAACCACGGGACTGATGTACCCACAGATTCAAGAAGAGAAGTTTTAATGGGGTACCAATACGCGCTGCACCAGCGTAGGAAAAAGCTCAGGCAGGAAAGAGAGATGATTATGAGAAGTCCAGATTACAACAGCACACCAAGTGAAGGATATTGGAGTGAATATACCAACTCATCAGAATCTAGCATGGAGAGGCACAGAGACCCAAAGCACAGTAGGAGGACAACAACACGTGTAGTAGAAGAAAGCTATACGAGAAGCACAAGCCCGAACCAACAAGAAGAGGAGGAAGAATTCGTACAAGAAACACCAGAGGCAGCGCTGATAGCAGCACAAGCGTACCTACTAACTATGCAGCCAAAACCTGGTGACCCATGGGAACAAATGCATCAAGCTGCGATACGGAGCCTCGGGTTAGTAGAAGAGAAGTTAAAAGGAAGTATTCCAGAGGAAAAGTTGACTCACCGGAGTGCAAGGGAAAAAGAAGAAATCAAGCGCAAATTTTCGCGAAATGAAACCAACAAATCCTCAGAAAACGAGAAGCGTCAAAAAAGGAAGGAGGATGCAAGGAACATAATCGCACAAGCAAGGGTAAATAACTCGCATTACACATGGAGGGAAGAAAATTACGAGGACGACAAAAAAGAGATGGGCGTGCTATGCTTTACCCGAAGGGTTCGCAAAACGCGGGTACCCAAAGGTTTCAAGTTGCCACATGACCAAGAGAAGTATGACGGATCACAGGAACCAACCTTATGGTTATCAGATTACCTGCAAGCAGTACAGATACTAGGAGGAACAAGAGCAACAGCCATGCAAAGCCTGCAGTTACACCTCACCGGCGCAGCACGGTCCTGGTTAAATACCCTACCCAATGATTCCATTGGAGTTGGGGAGAATTAGAGAGTCAATTCGCGAGAAACTTTCGGTCAACATATAAGCGCCCAGCATCGCTAGAAGAAATCAAGTCATGCGTGCAGCAGAAAGGCGAAACACTATGTTCTTATATACAACGCTGGAGTGTAATCAAAAATTTAGCAGAAGACGTCTCCGACGAAAGAGCGATAGATGCTTTTTCGAGCGGCCTTCGTCGTATAGATCTAGTGGAAGAGATAGGAAGAGCAAGGCCAAAAACGGTATCAGAGTTAATGGAAATAGCCAACCGATTCGCCGATGGAGAAGACGCGTACAATAACAAAAGGGGTCGATCACCGGAAGTCGACAGAATAAGCAGGCAAAGACGAAGATACCGCAACAGCGACAACCACGGAAGAAGAAATCAAATAGCCGTGGGATATGACGAAAGGAACGAAGAAGGCTATGAAAACATTGAGTTTCCTACGAAAGACAGCAGGAGAAAGGAGAAGCCAAGGTAATTGGGTCCTTCGGCAGAAGATATGTTATATGGTCCTTGTCGCATCCATTATGCTTACCTAGACGGGAAGAGAGTATCCAACCACCAGATGAAGGATTGCAGAATCTTCCTAAGGTTGCAAAGTGCCATGGATTCAAGCCAAGGGGCACGGCAGGGAGGAAAAAGCATAAATCAAGGATATCAAATGCAACGACTCGCAAAACAGCTGGAGTCAAAAGTATATACATCAGCAGTGATCCAACCAGTACCAAAGTCAAAGAAAGAAAGGAAGAGCATATCAAGACAGGTCAACCTAGCAATAACATCACCACCAGCTACAATGGAGTATCTAAAGTGGTCCGATCGACCAGTTAGGTTTAGCAGAGCAGACCATCCGAGGAAAGTCCCCAGACCAGGCCACTCGCCAATGGTACTCAAAGCCCAGATAGGAGGATATGATGTCGGAAGAGTATTCATGGACGCAGGAAGCGGTATAAACCTAATATACGCTAGAACGTTGAGAGCAATGTGCATATCATTGGAAAATCTAAAGCCAACAAATTGTTCTTTCCACGGAATAGTACCAGGAGCCGCAAATTATCCTTTGGGCAAAATAGAACTCGACGTCTGTTTCAGAGACAGCAGCAATTACCGCAGAGAAAAGCTGGAGTTTGAAGTCATGGACTGGCCCTCACAATATCATGCAATCCTGGGACGCCCAGCATTTGCAAAATTCATGGCAGTACCTCATTATGCATATCTCACACTCAAGATACCAGGACCTAAAGGAACAATCACGGTACAAGGAAGCTTCGAAGTATCCAACACCTGCGACAAAGAATTTAACAGGCTGGCACAAACCTTCGGCATGACAGCAGAGTACGAAAGACTAAAAGGTGAAACCAACCACAACGTGCTACCCGACGTCGGGCGATCCCTGCCAGATCAGGCTTTCGATGCAACTCAAGACTCGAAGAAAATACAGGTCCATCCGACGGATCCAAACAAGACCACTTCCATAGCGGTAAACTTGGACCCCGCATAGGAAAGCGCGCTCATCAAGTTCCTCCGTGAGCGCTGGGAAATCTTCGCCTGGTGTCCCTCAGATATGCCAGGTGTTCCCAGGGAACTCGTCGAGCACGCACTAAACGTGGATCCTAAAGCAAAGCCGGTCAAGCAACCACTACGACGATTTGATGAACCTAAGAGGAAAGCAATAGCATCAGAGTTACATAGGCTGGAAAATGCAGGGTTCATCTGAGAAATCAAAACATCGACTTGGGTATCTAATCCAGTAATAGTCTCCAAGAAGAATACAGACATACAAAGAGTATGTGTCGACTACACATCTCTCAACAAGCACTGTCCAAAGGATCCTTTCCCCCGCCTCGCATCGACCAAATAATCGACTCAACAGCAGGATGCGAAAGGCTTTCCTTCCTGGACGCATATTCCGGCTACAACCAGATCAAGTTGAAGAAAGAAGATGAGGAAAAAACAGCTTTCATAACACCTTATGGCGTGTTCTGCTACCAAGTCATGCCTTTCGGCCTAAAAAATGCAGGAGCAACTTATCAGAGGATGATGCAAAACTGCCTTGGAAGTCAAATAGGGCGAAACATCCAAGTTTATATTGATGACGTGGTCATCACCACGAGAAAGGAAGAATCTCTTATCAGCGACCTGGCGGAAACCTTTGACAACCTGAACAAGTATAAGCTCAAGCTCAACCTGACAAAATGCTCCTTTGGCGTGTCAGCAGGGCAACTTTTGGGGTTCCTAGTATTAGCAAGAGGAATAGAGGCAAACCCAGAAAAGATACAAGCAATATTAACAATGGGAAAACCAACGAAGCTACACGACATACAGAAGCTCGCAGGGCGCGTTGCAGCGCTAAGTCGATTTGTGGCTCGACTAGGAGAGAAAGCACTACCTTTCTACGCGCTCATGAAAAAATCTGATGATAAATTTGAGTGGACGGAAGAAGCGGACGTGGCCTTCACGCAGTTGAAAAAAGTGCTCTCCACGCCTCCGGTGTTGGTCGCACCAAAGGAAAAAGAACCACTACTATTATACATCGCAGCAACACATCAAGTGATAAGTACAGTACTAGTAGTTGAAAGAAGTGAAGAAGAAAAAGCACACGGCATTCAGAGGCCAGTATATTTCATCAGTGAAGTACTCTCTCCAACAAAACAAAGGTACCCACACTACCAAAAGCTCGCATACAGTATTTTCACAACAGCCTGGAAATTACGAGAATACTTCGCGGTGCATCCAATCATAGTGGTCAATGAAGCACCACTCTCCAATATATTGAACAATCCTTCGGCAACAGGACATGTCTCTTTATGGGGAATTGAATTATCACCCCTGGACATCACGTACGAAAAGCGAAAGGCAATCAAGTCGCAAATTTTGCCAGATTTTACAGCAGAGTGGCTGGAGTTACAAAGCACAGGTCCTCTAGATTTATCGAGTGTGTGGACGATGTATTTCGACGGCTCCAAAAGAATCCAAGGTGCAGGAGCAGGCGTAGTCCTAATTTCACCACAAGGCGACAAACTGAAATATGTGTTGCGGATGAGTTTTCCCCAAGCTTCCAACAATGAAGCTGAATACGAGGCATTGCTCCACGGAATGAAAATGGCAAAAGCTTGCGGAGCAACTCGACTTAAAATATTTGGAGACTCGAACCTCATCGTTCAACAAGTAATGAACAAATGCAACGCCATCAGCGACAACATGACAGCATACAGAAACTTATACTACTATCTCGAAGGAACATTCGATGGATGCAAAGTTTCGCATGTCAGCAGAGCCAGCAACGAGGAAGCCGACAATTTAGCAAACATCGGGTCCCAATGCTTACCCGTACCACAAGGAGTCTTCTGGGAGGAAATCATGGAATGATCAATAAAGAGCAGCAAAACCTCGACTACGGAGGGAAAACCGACAGGCTCGGGGGCTGGAAAAGCAAGTGTAGTAGAACCAGAAGAAGTCATGATGATAGAAGAAACTTGGATGCAGCCATATCTGGCTTATATGATAAACAAAATATTACCAGAAGACACGGTAGAAGCCAAAAGGATAATATGACGATCCAAGGCTTTCGTCGTGTTACAGGGAAAATTATATAAGAAAAGTATATCAGGCGTCCTACAACGATGCGTCACTCCTCAAGAAGGACAAGAAATCTTAAAGGATATTCATGCAGGAGTATGCGGACATCACGCAAGTAGCAGAGCTATCGCAGCCAAGGCCTTTCGAGCAGGATTCTATTGGTTAACAGCCATCAAAGATGCAAAAGATATAGTTCGAAAGTGTGAAGCATGCCAAAGGTTCGCATCTCAGCCACACGCGCCAGCAGCAGAGTTACAACCAATACCACTATCATGGCCCTTTGCGCAGTGGGGTCTCGACATGGTAGGAAAATTGCACAAGTCTTGGCCAGGAGGACATGTCTATATGTTGGTGGCAGTCGACAAATTCACTAAGTGGATAGAAGCAGCCCCAGTGACAACCCAAGATTCTAAAGCCACAATAAATTTCATCAAGTCTATAGTCTTTCGCTTTGGAGTACCACACAGCATAATCACAGACAATGGTACAAACTTCACGTCGAAAGAGTTCAAGGACTATTGCGAAGGACTGGGAATCAAATTGAAGTTTGCATCTGTAGCACATCCGAAGACAAACGGACAAGTCAAAAAAGCCAATGGCTTAATATGCAATGGGATAAAGAAGCGGCTGTTAGCATCCCTCGAAAAGGCCAAGCACGCTTGGGTAGATGAGCTACCCTCCGTACTCTGGAGTCTACGAACTACACCCAACGCAGCTACTCAAGAAACACCCTTTTTCCTGGTCCATGGCGCATAAGTTGTGCTTCCAGCTGAAATAACTCATGAAGCTCCAAGGATCGCAACATACGATGAAGCAACCTCCACAGAAGCGCTGTAGGATGATGTCAATGCACTCGATGAGGCAAGAGACGTAGCGCTCGCCAGAGCTACTCAGTATCAGCAAAACTTGCAAAATTACCACAGTAGTCGAGTTTGTCCACGATCTTTCGTGGTAGGAGACCTAGTTTTATGACTCAAACAAGATGGCTATGGAAAACTTGAGTCCCCGTGGCTGGGACTTTACATCGTAACAGAAGTGATACCAGGAGGAACTTATCGGCTACAAGACAAGAAAACGGGGCAACACGAGAGTAACCCATGGAATGCAGAGCAATTACGATGATTCTACGCATAGGCGAAACAAGGAGAATAAGAAGTTTTTCAAGTTATGACCCTCTGGATCCAGAACATGAGGCCATAGGTCGGGTTCATTGGGTCAAATCGACTTCATGTGTAAATATCTTACTTTACATTCCGGGGCTAGGACCCTCGAGTCGTACGAAATAATATTAACAAGTTCTTGCAATTATCTACGATATACTCTTCGGTTGATCATAACCCGATATTTTTGACAGCACAATGAACGGTCCAAAAGGAACCCGATAAAATATTAAAAACATACCTCGGAACAATGATTTGTTCCCATGGTAAAAACACATAATTCAGATACGACTGTTCATTAAAAGTAAGCACGACAGCTGGATTACATAGCAAAGAAATCTAGTAAAACTATGCTTCGGCTTCTTACTCCTTCTGGCACTAGGTGCAGTCGTAGATTTTCACGTCGAACTTCGATGTGCCAACATGATAGTCAAAGGTCATAAAGAACCCCTGATGGAGGTCATGATCCTCTGCAAATCGCGACCAGCCGCCCTTGAAGAACTGTTCGCCGGCGCTGTCGTACCACACCTCCACTTCATATGGAGTTCCTCCACCAGAGTGTTCGTGGAGAACTGCTTCGCGCAGTTCCCACCCATCCATGAAATTCATGAATTTCGATGGCAGGCGTTGAATCTCACGGCATTGCGGGCCGGCGATGTAGAAGAACGAGAAGAGTCTGGGCGGAGGGGGAGACGCGCTAGTAGACGGAGTACTTGCACCAGGTGCAGCTAAAGGCACCTTGGGTTTGTTTTTGCTCCCAGCCGGATGGCCGGGGCACCGGTTCACCACAGCGGACGATGAAGCCACCAAAGCATCAATTGAAGCCTTGTTCTTCCTGCCACGAGGGCGGCCGCGGCCTCGCTTCTCCACCGGGGCGCCAAGGTTCAAGCGGGACCCACTTGCATCAGCCATGGAGGCAGGAGTTGGGGAAAGAAATCCTAGATGAGTTTAAGAGGAGAAAGATGGAGCGGTGATACGTCTCCAACGTATCTATAATCTTTGATGCTCCATGCTTGTTTTTACACCATTTGCCTACTGTTTCGTTACACTTCGTGGCACTTTTATGCATTTTCCGGAACTAACCTATTAACAAGTCGCCACAGTGCCAGTTCCCTGTTTTCTGCTGTTTTTGTGTTTCAGAAGTGATACACAGGAAATATTCTCGGAATTGGATGAAACAAGTTCCCGAAGTCTTATTTTCCCCGGAAGCTTCCAGAGATCCGAAGAGGAGTTGGAGGGGGGCCACGAGGGCCCCACACACCAAGGCGGCGCAGCGAGGGGCCTGGCTGCGCCCCCTATGTGTGAGAGCCCCTCGGGCCACCTCTGACGATGCCCCTTCGCCTATAAAGACCTCCCGACGGAAAAAACCTAAGTACTCGATCACTTTTCTAGAACACATCGTGATCCGCCGCCGCCGGCGACCCGAAGATCGGGAGGGTCCAAAAGCTCTTCTCGGCACCCTGCCGGAGAGGGGAATTACCACCAGAGGTCTTCTTCATCGCCATGCTTGCCTCCGAAGCGATGAGTGAGTAGTCTACCTTGGACTATGAGTCCATAGCAGTAGCTAGATGGTTGTCTCCTCCACCATGTGCTTCATGTTTAGATCTCATGAGCTGCCCTACATGATTGAGATCACCGTTATGTAATTCTACATGTTTGGTTTGTTGGGATCCGAAGAATATTGGTGTTATGATTGAGTTGCTATACTGAAATATATCTTATGTTATCTCTATGTTGTTTATGATCTTGCATGCTCTCCGTTGTTAGTAGCTATCTTGGCCGAGTAGTTGCTAGTGACTCCAAGAGGGGGTATTTATGCTCGATAGTGGGTTCATGCCTCTATTTAATCTGGGGGAGTGACAGAAACCTCTAAGGTTGTAGATGTGCTGTTGCTACTAGGGAGAAAACAACATTCATATGCTTAAGGGCATATGCTTTGTTTACATTACACACTTTGCTTAATGCAATTATCTGTTGTTCGCAACTTAATACTTGTGGAGTTCTCGGATTGATTCGCCACAAGTGGATTATTAGTCATAGATGCAGTTGGATGGCGGTCTATGTATTTTGTTGTAATGCCCAGAGTAAATCGCATAGTGATCTTCTTGACATATCACGTTATCTTTATTCTATCAATTGCCCAACTGTAATTTGTTTACCCAACATGTGTTATTTATCTTATGGAGAGACACCACTAGTGAACTGTGGACCCTGGTCCTATTTCCATCATATTGCTATCACCTGTTTACTTTACTCGCACTGTTTAATTTACTCGCATACTTCTACTGTTTTCCACTCGATACGCTCATACCCTTTGTTTCAAGCAAACCGGTGAGATTGACAACCTCATCGCAAGTTGGGAACAAAGTATTTGGTTGTGTTGTGTGCAGGTCCCGCGTTGCAGCTAGCAAGCAAAGCTTGGACGAGGCGCCATATATAAATTGTCCGAAGCTGTCGCAAACTAGCAAGCATCACCTTCAGTCGTATTGTCTACTCTTCTCCTGACCGACATACCTTGGTTTCTTAACTGAGGGAAAACTTGCTGCTATCTTCATCAAACCTTCTCTTGGAGTTCGCAACTGGCCGGTTATTTACTTCATCAACTCGGTAGCATCAAGCTCTTTCTGGCGCCATTGCCGGGGAAGAGTGGAAGACCTCTGCCAGGGGAGTTTTTCGCACACACATCCTTTACTTTGTTATAGTTTTGCTTTACTTTATTTATTTTTACCTGCATCGTTTTATATCAAAAACCCAAAAAAATTAGAATCCTTGGTAGTTGTTTTTACTTACCTGCTTTTAGTTTTGCTGAAATGGCCAATCCTGAAAACACCAAGTTGTGTGACTTTACTAGCATGAACAATAGTAATTTTATCTGCACTCCTATTGCACCACCTGCTCCTGCTGTAAACTTTTATGAGATTAAGCCTGCTTTGTTGAACCTTGTTATGAAAGAGCAATTTTCTGGTGCTAGTACTGAAGATGCTGCAGCTCATCTCAACAATTTTGTTGAGCTATGTGAGATGCAGAAATATAAGGATGTAGAAAGTGATATTATTAAGCTCAAGTTGTTTCCTTTTTCTTTAAGAGGAAAAGCTAAAGATTGGTTGCTGTCTTTGACTAAGAATAGTATTGATTCATGGGCTAAGTGCAAGGATGCTTTTATTGGTAGATACTATCCTCCTGCTAAGATTATATCTCTGCGTAGCAATATTATGAAGTTTACTCAGTTTGATAATGAACATGTTGCTCAAGCTTGGGAAAGAATGAAATCTATGATAAAGAATTGCCCCACTCATGGACTGACTACTTGGATGATTGTCCAAACTTTTTATGCAGGACTGAATTTTTCTTCAAGGAACCTACTTGATTCAGCTGCTGGAGGCACTTTTATGTCCCTTACCTTGGGCGCCGCAACAATTCTACTTGACAACATGATGGTGAATTATTCCGAATGGCACACCGAGAGAGCTCCACAAGGTAAGAAGGTAAATTTTGTTGAGGAAACCTCTTCCTTGAGTGCTAAGATTGATACCATTATGGCTATGCTTGCTAATGATAGGACTCATGTTGATCCTAATAATGTTCCTTTAGCCTCTTTGGTTGCTCAAGAAGAGCATGTTGATGTGAACTTCATTAGAAACAATAATTTTAACAACAATGTTTATAGGAAC
Source organism: Dactylis glomerata (assembly GCA_007115705.1). Classification (NCBI taxonomy): domain Eukaryota; kingdom Viridiplantae; phylum Streptophyta; class Magnoliopsida; order Poales; family Poaceae; genus Dactylis; species Dactylis glomerata. The sequence continues at coordinate 2,756,249 of QXEO01000834.1, read as the reverse complement.
AATTTTGCTAGTAACAATTATAGGCCGTATCCTTCTACCAATGGTAATGGTTATGGTAATTCTTATGGTAATTCCTCCAACAACACTAGGGCCGCGCCCTCCGAGCTTGAGGTAATGCTCAAGGACTTCATCGGTAAGCAAACTGCTTTTAACAAGTCTGTTGAGGAAAAGTTAGGCAAAATTGATATTCTTGCTTCTAAAGTTGATAGCCTTGCTCGTGATGTTGAACTTCTGAAATTAAAAGTGTTGCCTAATGATGTGAAAGAGAACAATGTTTTTGCTACTGCTAATGCTATCCAAGTTGGAATTGATGAAAATCTTAGATTGTTAGCAGAATTGCATGCTAGATGGGAAAGAGAGGATGAGATTGCTAGGAATTTGAAAGTTTGTACTATTACTACCTCTAATGATGTTGCTCCTAATGCTAGCAATCCTCTTACTTTGATTGGTGTGGAGAAAACTCCCACTCCATGTGTTAAAAAGCCTAAAACTGCCAAAACTTTTTCTCAAAAGAGTGCTGAAATTTTTCGGAGTGTAGGAGATGATAGCTCTATTTCCTTTAATGATTTTGATGTTGATGGCTGCAATATATCTGAAGTTATTTTGTTCTTGCAAAAGCTTGCTTTGACTCCCAATGCTAGTTCTTTAAATGTTGCTTTTACTAAGCATATTACCAATGCTCTCATAAAAATTAGGGATGAAAAGTTGCAGCAAAAAGATTCTGTTCCCAAGAAGTTAGAAGATGGTTGGGAACCTGTAACAACCCAAGTTTTTGGAAAATAGATATAAATGGAATTTATTAAAATACCAAATTTTGGAGACAACAAAAACTTTTATTTTGAATACAAGATTAATTTATTGTCTTTTAAAACTTGTGAATTTGAGCATTTGCTCCCATGCTTCAAATACAAAAGAGTATGAGAAGGGTTTTAAAACAAATCCTTTGAGCCCAAAGTTTTAAATAAAGATTTTTGTTAAATTGAAATAGTTTTCTAACTATTAAATTTGGTGTATGGTTTCATGCTAAACCCATTTGGGTCAATGGCCAAACCAAAATTGAGTCAAGCAATCACAAACAAATAGAAAAGAATCAAATACAATAAAGCGTGAAACAAAAATCAACTTGGAACTCTATTTAATATTCAACCAAAGTTTGAATTTAAATAAGAGGTCATTTCCCAACTCCCTCTTATCTCCAAGAAAACCAACACCTTTGGACCAAGATTAAAACCTTTTGCACTTCATATTGCATGTATGCATAGAATGTCAATATAGATCTTTTATGATTTCATGTGGGTTTTAATCTGTTGGGCAATGATTAGTTAATTCAAACTTAACCAATAGAAGCATTAGAGAAGGACCACAAAGATCAAAAGAACCAGAAGCAAGAGAAATAAAGAAAAAGAGAAGAAAAGATGATCTAGAAAAAGTTAACCACTACCCTACTTTGGACCCCTGGATTAAGCAATCCTCAACTCAACTAAGAGTGTGGTCAGTTAGTTGAGCTTGACCATGTCACATACTAACTCAACCAAGAAGTTTCCAGCAAAAACTCAAACCCTAACCTCTTCCAAAATCTGTCCAAAGTTTGAATCTGAATCATATGACAACCCCAAATTCAAATTAGCCCTGAAGCAAAACACCACCTCTTGACCTAACAAAAATTGTTTTAGGATCCCTATCCAATATAATGACCAACCCAATTGGAAATTTTCAAAAATTCAAATTTTTATTTCATGCGGACATTGTATCGAACACGTGGTGGGCAAAAATCCAGGAAATCGATTCTACTGTGGCTAACACTGTTTCCGTTCGCCCCAGGTCCTGTAGCCATGCCGTGAACACTCCCCTGCCTCTCTTGGTCGAGCCCCAGCCTCCCCTGCCCCGACCATGGCCGTGAGACAGGGAAGAACAGAGGAGAACCACCGCCCGGACCCCTCACTTGCCCCCTCTGCACCAGACCACCCCGCCGCCTGCAAACGCGCCAGCGAGTGCCTGCAACCATCCACAGCACCCCGCCGAAAGCCCCGACCGCCCCTCTCCTCCGTTAGCCGACACCGACCGCGCTCTCTCCGCAGATCCCCTCGCCCCGTGCTCCCTCTCCCGTCTATAAAAAGGCCACCTCTCTTCCCTGAAAAGATTCCCCTCACCTCCCTCTACCTCCTAGACATCATCTCTTCGCTAGTTGGTCGCCGGTTTGAGCTCGCCGGAGTAGACCGAGCTCCGGAGCGTGCAGCCGTTCCCGGCGTTCCAGAGCCTCCCTCGAGCTGCCGCCAGTACAAGGTGGAAGAGGAGGAGCTCCTCCGCCAGACTGCAACTCGCCGTCGTCTCCCGTGCCTTCCTCGCCGAGCCCCGCCGCCGTGCCGTTCCCAGCCACCACCACCGGTGAGTTCGCTGTAGCAAGGACGAAGATGACCCCGTACCGTTTCGGTCCATTTAGTTCTGACCGGACGGGCCCCCTTGTCAGGCCGGTTTTGTGTTTTTTTCCTCTTGCCCCGCCAGCCTGCAGCCTAACGGGCTGGCCCAGCCAGTCTGTGTGTCCGGCCCGGATTAGAAAAAAAAGGGGATATTCGATTTCCGATTTCTGAAAAACGCATTCAGATGCTTGCTTAAATTTAGTTTTCCCGGAGATCTACCGATCCAAATTTAGCAAATGAAAATGTTTTGGAAACCTTAGAACATAAGCTATCCATTAGAAGTGGTTTCAACACAATTAGATTTATATAATGGTTGCAGTAAAAATAACAAAACAGGAGCTTTTTCACCTTAGAAAATTCATATCAAATCAAATAAAATTCCTAAAAATATAAATCCAACTCTAGAAATTCACAATTAGTGATACCCATCTGTCTATGACATTAGATCTCATTTTTGAACCTTTTAAATCAAATGCTATTTACCCATTTGGTTAAATAAGCATTTGCCATATAGGATTTTATTAAACTCAATTCTATAATCGAAATTTTTATGGAACCTCTATGGTTAAACCACATTTCCAAATAACTATCTATAGGTATTGATCTTAGTCCATGTGTACTTGTAGGAAGTATTTGGAAATTTAATCCTACATGATAGTAATTAGAAACTCAAACTTGCACACATATTTCAAAATAAATGGAAATGATATGAAACCAATTCGAATCAACCACATTTCTAAATATTGATCTATAACCTTTGATACAAGTCAACTAGGATCTATAGACCCTACTTGTAGATTTAAATTTGATTACTAAATAGTTGCAAACTAGAAATGGCTTCACTAAAAGAAAAATACTCCAAATCCTATGAAGCCTCTTTGGTTGAACCATAATCTTGAACATATACTAGTAGTATATGAACTATGGTCAATAAGGACTTGCAAGAGATATTTCATGATTCAAAGTGAATTAAATCCTCACTTAGGTCAACAAAGTGATAATTCCCTCTATATGAATTCAATTAAATCGAAACCACTCTCCATAGACTTCCTAGATCACTTCCCTTACCCAAGTATGTGTATTTGAGTAAATAGGTATTGTTTGTGAATGGTGTGGTGATTGTATGCTTATTTGATTTTTCGACGATTAGACGACAACGAGAGTAAGGAGAATGGATCCCGAAGTCAACCAAGAAATGGAGATGGAGATCAACCAATCCAAGATGAAGATGAAAACTATTTTGACTTTGCCAAGCCAGGCAAGCCATCTTTTGATTCATACTCCCCATGCCCAGTTTTAATATTGCATTCTACTTGTTTTAAGTAAATTGCATGATTGAATTGTTAGAGTAGAATGATAGAAGTATAGTGATCTCTTGCTTAACCAGAGCATCAAGCTGAGTTTATCCAACTCTATTCAGTGGTCATCACTCAATGTAGTTGCTTAGTCGCTAATAATATTGAGGCCATCTATAAGGGGAACTCTAGTTGAAATTGGTGATTTTGAACTTGAAACTTGAATTGGAGATTGCTCCTACATAATGGCTTTATGAAAGAAATTAATCTTGACTAAGAACTATGAAATATATTTCTCAATGACAACGAGTGATGTACATGGGAGCCAACCCTACAGTACGACCACATTATCCCGGTATGGGACGGGGCTTAGTGGAGTAGTTTGTTTCGCCTTAGTGTAGACCCTACAAATGTGAATGGAGGTCCGACCAAGGACTCCTTTTCCAGGGCACCCTTGGCGGTTGCCGAGTTTCGCCTTGTCCTCCTCTTCATAGGTGGTTGGGGTACAAGCCGAAGAGCCCTCATTGAAAATGTACTGCCGGGGTAGGACTCTATTTCGGTTAGTGGCATTCCGGAGACCAATTGGCTGGGAACCTTGCACCTTCCGGACAGCTTCTTGGAGACTCCGGTGTTGAGGGGTACATCTCTAGGCGGTAGTGTTTATGCTAAGGCGGGCAGGTGAAACATTATGGTCGGCTACTTGTCGTGGCATATGTTGTTATGCGGGGAAGTTGCCCACACGATGAGTAGTCGGATGGTGTGGGTAAAGTGTACAACCTCTGCAGAGTGTAAAACTATTCGAATAGCCGCGTCCGCGGTCATGGACAGTTGGTTAACTCTACTTGGCTTTTGTCAATAATGAAAACAACTTATGGTGAACTTGGTGAATGACATGAATTGAATTGACTTGACTTGACCTTGATGTTGACACACTTGAAGTTCCTTTAGATTGAACTTAGAGAACTAAACTTCTTTTCTACCAATGAACATTCTTGGGAAATAAAACTAGATTTTGCAAAACAACTTAGTGCTTAGTCCACCATATCAACCTTGTATTTCTACTTCACCATTTCCTTTATAAGATGGTTTGCGAGTGCATCCAATGTACTCATGGCTGTGTCCCTGGCTATTAACTTGGCCAGACTTGAAGGAGCAAGATCAAGAAGGAAGGACTCACTGACGACTTTGCGAATTAGGCTCGTTTCCTACTGTCCGCTTTGCCTGTGCGGTTGAAGCTTGACAATATGGACCCAAAGTGTTATTCCGCTGCATGTTGATGCAATGTAAGGTTTGGTCTGTGCGACCACCTATGTAATCCCCTTTATTTACTATTAATGTCTATGACTGTGATATCAACTACGTTATGTAAATCACAACATTGATTCTGGGATTGTGATGGATTACATAACGGGCACTTCGAATTTGTATCAAATTTGAGGTCGTCACAAGTTGGTATCAGAGCCTAGGCTGACTCTAGGAAACCCTAGTTAGCATGGTCATTAGAAAATGATATCTCTGATATCACAAGTTTGGTATCAGGACTATCATGACCTTAAGAGACCTTAGTTAGAATGGTCGTTAGCTAAGAAAGTAATATTTTGTCAAACACTTATTTCTACAAAAGAAACTTATTTGCTTTGGTACCCAAAGCCCACTTATACTCCCATCTTATTCACTTCAAATATCTTACACTCTCAACTTATACTCTCAAGAGATTTTGACAAAGAATTTATTTACCTCTTTAATTAAAAGTCTTTTCAAAGATTTGTTTTACTCCATTCCTCATCTACTTCAAATATATATGCTATGGACGATAAACCAACCTATGACCGAGGGACTTTTGGATCAAAAGATTAGGGACTCAATATTTTTTTCAAGACCTCAACCTTGGATGTCAACTACGACTGCTACCAGCGAAAGAGAGTCTTTTCATCTGATCCAGAAATCTTCCAACAAGGGTCAACCCTGCGACATAAAGACTTCATGAGCAAATCAAGAGTGATCAGAACTGATGAAGATCTTAGCAACCCTGGCCCATAGGACTTATAGGAAATGCTCAATTGTTGTGATTGAGCTACCCTTACCTCACGATTATTAAGTGTGCTTAGTGCCTTGTGTGTATGAATGATTGATTTGATTTGTGATGTGTTTTTGGCCCATTTGGCCTTATCACATTTTGGGTGTACCCAATCTTTCTACCTCGATAGGAATCAATATACACTACATCTCTTATCTGTTAATCTCATCTCTCAATCTATCTCAATCTTAACTTGTGAATCTCGGGACGAGATTCTTTTTAAGGGGGGAAGATTGTAACAACCCAAGTTTTTGGAAAATAGAAATAAATGGAATTTATTAAAATACCAAATTTTGGAGACAACAAAAACTTTTATTTTGAATACAAGATTAATTTATTGTCTTTTAAAACTTGTGAATTTGAGCATTTGCTCCCATGCTTCAAATACAAAAGAGTATGAGAAGGGTTTTAAAACAAATCCTTTGAGCCCAAAGTTTTAAATAAAGATTTTTGTTAAATTGAAATAGTTTTCTAACTATTAAATTTGGTGTATGGTTTCATGCTAAACCCATTTGGGTCAATGGCCAAACCAAAATTGAGTCAAGCAATCACAAACAAATAGAAAAGAATCAAATACAATAAAGCGTGAAACAAAAATCAACTTGGAACTCTATTTAATATTCAACCAAAGTTTGAATTTAAATAAGAGGTCATTTCCCAACTCCCTCTTATCTCCAAGAAAACCAACACCTTTGGACCAAGATTAAAACCTTTTGCACTTCATATTGCATGTATGCATAGAATGTCAATATAGATCTTTTATGATTTCATGTGGGTTTTAATCTGTTGGGCAATGATTAGTTAATTCAAACTTAACCAATAGAAGCATTAGAGAAGGACCACAAATATCAAAAGAACCAGAAGCAAGAGAAATAAAGAAAAAGAGAAGAAAAGATGATCTAGAAAAAGTTAACCACTACCCTACTTTGGACCCCTGGATTAAGCAATCCTCAACTCAACTAAGAGTGTGGTCAGTTAGTTGAGCTTGACCATGTCACATACTAACTCAACCAAGAAGTTTCCAGCAAAAACTCAAACCCTAACCTCTTCCAAAATCTGTCCAAAGTTTGAATCTGAATCATATGACAACCCCAAATTCAAATTAGCCCTGAAGCAAAACACCACCTCTTGACCTAACAAAAATTGTTTTAGGATCCCTATCCAATATAATGACCAACCCAATTGGAAATTTTCAAAAATTCAAATTTTTATTTCATGCGGACATTGTATCGAACACGTGGTGGGCAAAAATCCAGGAAATCGATTCTACTGTGGCTAACACTGTTTCCGTTCGCCCCAGGTCCTGTAGCCATGCCGTGAACACTCCCCTGCCTCTCTTGGTCGAGCCCCAGCCTCCCCTGCCCCGACCATGGCCGTGAGACAGGGAAGAACAGAGGAGAACCACCGCCCGGACCCCTCACTTGCCCCCTCTGCACCAGACCACCCCGCCGCCTGCAAACGCACCAGCGAGTGCCTGCAACCATCCACAGCACCCCGCCGAAAGCCCCGGCCGCCCCTCTCCTCCGTTAGCCGACACCGGCCGCGCTCTCTCCGCAGATCCCCTCGCCCCGTGCTCCCTCTCCCGTCTATAAAAAGGCCACCTCTCTTCCCTGAAAAGATTCCCCTCACCTCCCTCTACCTCCTAGACATCATCTCTTCGCTAGTTGGTCGCCGGTTTGAGCTCGCCGGAGTAGACCGAGCTCCGGAGCGTGCAGCCGTTCCCGGCGTTCCAGAGCCTCCCTCGAGCTGCCGCCAGTACAAGGTGGAAGAGGAGGAGCTCCTCCGCCGGACTGCAACTCGCCGTCGTCTCCCGTGCCTTCCTCGCCGAGCCCCGCCGCCGTGCCGTTCCCAGCCACCACCACCGGTGAGTTCGCTGTAGCAAGGACGAAGATGACCCCGTACCGTTTCGGTCCATTTAGTTCTGACCGGACGGGCCCCCTTGTCAGGCCGGTTTTGTGTTTTTTTCCTCTTGCCCCGCCAGCCTGCAGCCTAACGGGCCGGCCCAGCCAGTCTGTGTGTCCGGCCCGGATTAGAAAAAAAGGGGATATTCGATTTCCGATTTCTGAAAAACGCATTCAGATGCTTGCTTAAATTTAGTTTTCCCAGAGATCTACCGATCCAAATTTAGCAAATGAAAATGTTTTGGAAACCTTAGAACATAAGCTATCCATTAGAAGTGGTTTCAACACAATTAGATTTATATAATGGTTGCAGTAAAAATAACAAAACAGGAGCTTTTTCACCTTAGAAAATTCATATCAAATCAAATAAAATTCCTAAAAATATAAATCCAACTCTAGAAATTCACAATTAGTGATACCCATCTGTCTATGACATTAGATCTCATTTTTGAACCTTTTAAATCAAATGCTATTTACCCATTTGGTTAAATAAGCATTTGCCATATAGGATTTTATTAAACTCAATTCTATAATCGAAATTTTTATGGAACCTCTATGGTTAAACCACATTTCCAAATAACTATCTATAGGTATTGATCTTAGTCCATGTGTACTTGTAGGAAGTATTTGGAAATTTAATCCTACATGATAGTAATTAGAAACTCAAACTTGCACACATATTTCAAAATAAATGGAAATGATATGAAACCAATTCGAATCAACCACATTTCTAAATATTGATCTATAACCTTTGATACAAGTCAACTAGGATCTATAGACCCTACTTGTAGATTTAAATTTGATTACTAAATAGTTGCAAACTAGAAATGGCTTCACTAAAAGAAAAATACTCCAAATCCTATGAAGCCTCTTTGGTTGAACCATAATCTTGAACATATACTAGTAGTATATGAACTATGGTCAATAAGGACTTGCAAGAGATATTTCATGATTCAAAGTGAATTAAATCCTCACTTAGGTCAACAAAGTGATAATTCCCTCTATATGAATTCAATTAAATCGAAACCACTCTCCATAGACTTCCTAGATCACTTCCCTTACCCAAGTATGTGTATTTGAGTAAATAGGTATTGTTTGTGAATGGTGTGGTGATTGTATGCTTATTTGATTTTTCGACGATTAGACGACAACGAGAGTAAGGAGAATGGATCCCGAAGTCAACCAAGAAATGGAGATGGAGATCAACCAATCCAAGATGAAGATGAAAACTATTTTGACTTTGCCAAGCCAGGCAAGCCATCTTTTGATTCATACTCCCCATGCCCAGTTTTAATATTGCATTCTACTTGTTTTAAGTAAATTGCATGATTGAATTGTTAGAGTAGAATGATAGAAGTATAGTGATCTCTTGCTTAACCAGAGCATCAAGCTGAGTTTATCCAACTCTATTCAGTGGTCATCACTCAATGTAGTTGCTTAGTCGCTAATAATATTGAGGCCATCTATAAGGGGAACTCTAGTTGAAATTGGTGATTTTGAACTTGAAACTTGAATTGGAGATTGCTCCTACATAATGGCTTTATGAAAGAAATTAATCTTGACTAAGAACTATGAAATATATTTCTCAATGACAACGAGTGATGTACATGGGAGCCAACCCTACAGTACGACCACATTATCCCGGTATGGGACGGGGCTTAGTGGAGTAGTTTGTTTCGCCTTAGTGTAGACCCTACAAATGTGAATGGAGGTCCGACCAAGGACTCCTTTTCCAGGGCACCCTTGGCGGTTGCCGAGTTTCGCCTTGTCCTCCTCTTCATAGGTGGTTGGGGTACAAGCCGAAGAGCCCTCATTGAAAATGTACTGCCGGGGTAGGACTCTATTTCGGTTAGTGGCATTCCGGAGACCAATTGGCTGGGAACCTTGCACCTTCCGGACAGCTTCTTGGAGACTCCGGTGTTGAGGGGTACATCTCTAGGCGGTAGTGTTTATGCTAAGGCGGGCAGGTGAAACATTATGGTCGGCTACTTGTCGTGGCATATGTTGTTATGCGGGGAAGTTGCCCACACGATGAGTAGTCGGATGGTGTGGGTAAAGTGTACAACCTCTGCAGAGTGTAAAACTATTCGAATAGCCGCGTTCGCGGTCATGGACAGTTGGTTAACTCTACTTGGCTTTTGTCAATAATGAAAACAACTTATGGTGAACTTGGTGAATGACATGAATTGAATTGACTTGACTTGACCTTGATGTTGACACACTTGAAGTTCCTTTAGATTGAACTTAGAGAACTAAACTTCTTTTCTACCAATGAACATTCTTGGGAAATAAAACTAGATTTTGCAAAACAACTTAGTGCTTAGTCCACCATATCAACCTTGTATTTCTACTTCACCATTTCCTTTATAAGATGGTTTGCGAGTGCATCCAATGTACTCATGGCTGTGTCCCTGGCTATTAACTTGGCCAGACTTGAAGGAGCAAGATCAAGAAGGAAGGACTCACTGACGACTTTGCGAATTAGGCTCGTTTCCTACTGTCCGCTTTGCCTGTGCGGTTGAAGCTTGGCAATATGGACCCAAAGTGTTATTCCGCTGCATGTTGATGCAATGTAAGGTTTGGTCTGTGCGACCACCTATGTAATCCCCTTTATTTACTATTAATGTCTATGACTGTGATATCAACTACGTTATGTAAATCACAACATTGATTCTGGGATTGTGATGGATTACATAACGGGCACTTCGAATTTGTATCAAATTTGAGGTCATCACAGAACCCATCATTGATATGCATGTTAATGGTTTTGATTGCCATGCTTTATGTGATCTAGGTGCTAGTATTTCTATCATGCCTAGAAAGATTTATGACATGCTTGACTTACCACCGCTTGAAAAGTGTTATTATGATGTTCCTATTGCTGATGTTGCTAAGAAGAAACCTTTGGGAAGGATTAATGATGTTCTTATTGTGGTTAACAATAACCTTGTTCCTGTTGATTTTCTCGTTATGGACATTGAATGCCATGCTTCATGTCCTATTATTTTGGGAAGACCCATTCTCCGAACTGTAGGTGCCATCATTGATATGAGGGAAGGCACTATAAAATACCAATTCCCACTCAAGAAAGGTATGGAACACTTCCCTAGGAAAAGGAAGAAATTACTTTTTGACTCTATTCTTAGAGCAAATTATGAGCTTGATGCTTCATCACTTGATGTTACTTGATTCGCAATTTTCTGCGCCTAGCTCAAATGCGTTAAAGAAAAGCACTCTTGGGAGATAACCCAATGTTTTATTTTCATTACTTTTTCTTTTATTTGAGTCTTGGAAGTCATTACTACTGTAATGACCGCTCCTTATCCTTTTTATTTCATTGTTGTGCCAAGAGAAGCCTCTAATTCGAGTGAGGTAAAGATTTGGGGATGTTGCTGTCCTGAAACTGTTTTCGGTGCTGCACCGTAAAAATTCGTATAAATTTTCTGTATATATTTTGGACCTGCGATTTCTTGTGCATATGCCCCAGGTTATATCCAAACTTTCGTTAGTTGAACACTTTTTGATTTGAGCAACATAAAACCCCTAAAAAATTCGGCCTTTGTCAGCTCTTCTCTTTTGACAGATTTCTGCCAATATTTGTGTTTGCCGCTTTATCGCTTTCTTTTGAGTTCTTTTGATCACGGAACTTTTGGGGAAGTTGCTACAGTAGTATATGCTATATATGTGGTGGTTTTGGGTTGAAACCTGAAGCAAAAAGAGGTTGATTATATGTTATGCTACACTAATGTTGCTAATAGAATTGTGTTTAGTTTTGTATGAAGGAAGTTTTCAAGTGTAGGGATTGGAGAATGATGAGATGAGTTGAAGAACGGACAAAAGCTCAAGCTTGGGGATGCCCATGTATCACCCCAATAAATATCCAAGAAGTACAAGCGTCAAAGCTTGGGGATGCCCCCAAGGCACCCCTTCTTCATCGGCAAAAATCAGGTCAGCTTTCAAAACACTATATTTTTATTGCTTCATGCACTATGTGTTTTTCTTGGAGCGTCAGTTGTTTTAGTTTTCTTAGTTAGTTTAGTTTTGTTTGCTGCAATAAATGGTTGGACCCCAACAAATTTCCTTTGGAGGAGATGTACTCGTTTTCATTTGCCAAGAACACTCAGTTTTTCACTCTTATCGTTCACCGAGTGTTCTACTTTTTCCGCTACTGCTTTTGGTTTTCGTTTTCGCCTTGATTTGCGTTCAGACCTTGTCATATCCTTTCATCAAGGTGTATTTTTCCCTCTGATCTTTATTGGTTTTCATCAAAAGAGGTGTCTTTAAAAATTTCAAATGGTGTTGGAAAAGAGAAAAAGCTTTGTGCAAAATAGTGGTACAAGAAGGAGCTTGTGTAGACTGCGGCTTAGGCTTTTTCATGTCATGCTTGATGTCTTTTTGATAGTATGCTTAGTGGTTTTGCTGTAGCATGACTTGTCTCAAATAACTGAGATTGCTTAATGAGCCTTTGAAAAAAATCATGCGTTGTTTTAATTATTTGGAAGCATTATTTTGGTTTTCTCCTTGATGCTTTATTTGGGTTGACTTGGCGCATGCTCACACATGTTAGACTCTTACAAAGTCGCCAATAGCCTCTATGATCATTTAGTTTCTGACTTTTGATGCCATATTATGCTTCTTTTAATGTCGCTTTGTCGCTTTGCATGATTATGGCCATTATTGCTCTCTTAGTTGGTCGCTCCCAGTCTTTTGCTAGCCCTCGCCTTGTACTGAGTATGAGCTCTACTCGTGCATCCAACTCCTAAAAGCCAAAGTCTTCCAAAGTGCCCACCATACATACCTACTAGCAATTTGCTATTCCAAGTAAATTTGACTTGCTTTTATTTTCTCTTCAAATTAAACTCTTACCAGTGTTATGCAAAATTTGGTCAGTAAAGCTCTCACGAACCGGAAGGCACACTTTACTTTTTCCTGTTCTTAAAATTTTGACATTGTGGTCTCTTATGTTGAGTTGTTATGCTTGCAAGTTGTAAGTTGGATTCTAGCCCATCCATGCAGTCATGGGGCAAGCTTTCAACATTGCACTTCTTTTGAGTTGATATCGTGATCTTTTGTTTATGGATGCCCGCGGTGTGAAATGAATTGGGAATCTTGTGGGGATCATGGAGTTTGTATATGTGTTAGGGAAACGCCTGGGCCGCCAATCTAAGCCATGCATAATCCATGGTGGAAATTTGCAGCATACCCATGGTGGACATTTGACGACGCATCTCACAATAAAAAGCTAAACAAATGGCAAATAAAAGAGATGTTGAGGTGTTCATTGTCTGCTTGTCCTGTCATTTTGATGAGGGCTTGTTCCATGTCATCGGGCACGGAGGTACCCCGTTGGCGGTTCTCAATGATATGCATATATTTACAATGATAAGAGCCTTGCTTGGGACTCTAAGTAAAGTAGCATGAGGTTTGGGTACTCGTATACACGGGACACGAGGTTTTCAACTTATGATTTGTCAAGCATATGCATCATAATTGTTCTCGCATTAACTTTAACCATTCAAGATGCTTATGATGGGGGCAATGAGAGCTCAAAGCCGGTAAGTACCATAATTTTTGAAGGTTATAAAACTTGCAATCACTGCTTCCCTCCGCGAAGGGCCTTTCTTCTACTTTTTATGTTGAGTCACCACCTTCTTTCTTTATGCACTATAATAGAGCAAAGTTGTCATTCTTAGTATAATATGCATTTTCCCAAAGTTTTCATTGATTGATTCATATTGTTGGTTTCACTTGTTCTTAAATTATTTGTATCTAGTCGCCCTCTTAAACTTGAAGGTGTCCTATGCATTTATGTTTTGCTCTCTATGAAGGACAAGCTGAAAACCACTTGTATGTTTTTCCTTATGATTTGAACACATGTTTGACTTTCATTGTTTCATTTTCCTGATCTTTTGTTTGTGTTCATTTTCATGTTTACAACATGGTTGCTAAGTTTTTATTGTCAAGATTATATCTTCATGCCCATGTTTTAAGTTCTTATGATCCCAGCTCACAAATGCTTACATATATGATCAAGATTGTGTAGGTGCATGTCACCTCAAAAATTATTCTTTTGTTATCACTTACCTACTCGAGGATGAGCAGGAGTTAAGCTTGGGGATGCTTGATACGTCTCCAACGTATCTATAATTTTTGATGCTCCATGCTTGTTTTTACACCATTTGCCTACTATTTCGTTACACTTCGTGGCACTTTTATGCATTTTCCGGAACTAACCTATTAACAAGTTGCCACAGTGCCAGTTCCCTGTTTTCTGCTGTTTTTGTGTTTTAGAAGTGATACACAGGAAATATTCTCGGAATTGGACGAAACAAGTTCCTGAAGTCTTATTTTCCCCGGAAGCTTCCAGAGATCCGAAGAGGAGTTGGAGAGGGGCCACGAGGGCCCCACACACTAGGGCGGCATGGCCAGGGGCCTGGCCGCGCCCCCTATGTGTGAGAGCCCCTCGGGCCACCTCTGACGATGCCCCTTCGCCTATAAAGACCCCCCGACGGAAAAAACATAAGTACCCGATCACTTTTCCAGAACACATCGCGATCCGCCGCCGTCGTCGACCCGAAGATCGGGAGGGTCCAGAAGCTCTTCCCGGCACCCTGCCGGAGAGGGGAATCGCCACCAGAGGTCTTCTTCATCGCCATGCTTGCCTCCAGAGCGATGAGTGAGTAGTCTACCTTGGACTATGGGTCCATAGCAGTAGCTAGATGGTTGTCTCCTCCACCATGTGCTTCATGTTTAGATCTCATGAGCTGCCCTACATGATTGAGATCACCGTTATGTAATTCTACATGTTTGGTTTGTTGGGATCCGATGAATATTGGTGTTATGATTGAGTTGCTATACTGAAATATATCTTATGTTATCTCTATGTTTTTTATGATCTTGCATGCTCTCCGTTCTTAGTAGCTATCTTGGCCGAGTAGTTGCTAGTGACTCCAAGAGGGGGTATTTATGCTCGATAGTGGGTTCATGCCTCTATTTAATCTGGGGGAGTGACAGAAACCTCTAAGGTTGTAGATGTGCTATTGCTACTAGGGAGAAAACAACATTCATATGCTCAAGGGCATATGCTTTGTTTACATTACACACTTTGCTTAATGCAATTATCTGTTGTTTGCAACTTAATACTTGTGGAGTTCTCGGATTGATTCGCCACAAGTGGATTATTAGTCATAGATGCAGTTGGATGGCGGTCTATGTATTTTATTGTAATGCCCAGAGTAAATCGCATAGTGATCTTCTTGACATATCACGTTATCTTTATTCTATCAATTGCCCAACTGTAATTTGTTTACCCAGCATGTGTTATTTATCTTATGGAGAGACACCACTAGTGAACTGTGGACCCCGGTCCTATTTCCATCATATTGCTATCACCTGTTTACTTTACTCGCACTGTTTACTTTACTCGCATACTTCTACTGTTTTCCACTCGATACGCTCATACCCTTTGTTTCAAGCAAACCGGTGAGATTGACAACCTCATCGCAAGTTGGGAACAAAGTACTTGGTTGTGTTGTGTGCAGGTCTCGCGTTGCAGCTAGCAAGCAAAGCTTGGACGAGGCACCGTATATAAATTGTCCGAAGCTGTCGCAAACTAGCAAGCATCACCTTCAGTCGTATTGTCTGCTCTTCTCCTGACCGACATACCTTGGTTTCTTAACTGAGGGAAAACTTGCTGCTATCTTCATCAAACCTTCTCTTGGGGTTCCCAACTGGCCGGTTATTTACTTCATCAACTCGGCAGCATCAAGCGGCGGAAAAGCTAAATACTGGATTAGGGTTTTTACCTATTGCCAGACGTGCTTTATTTATAAGCACGTATAATGGGCTCTGCAAGGGCCAAAATATAATCACAGGCTCTTATATGCTGCCCAGAGCAGACGATAACAGACAGGTCAACGTATCTAGGAAAAGGATGCCTAAAAAAGAGAAGAACAAGAGAAAAAAGAGGATGAAGGAAGATAGGAAAATAAAGAAGCAGGAAGTACGAAAAATATCTGTCAAAGAAGCACTAGTTTACCCCATCTTCGACTCGGGGGCTTATGACATTCGAAGGAAAGGAATATACTGAGTAAGTGAAGGAAGTCAACAATGGACGCACGAAGAAGTACAAAGAATATACTTATCTATTTTTCTTGAGCCTATACCCAAAAATTTCGGCTATAGCCTCGGGGGCTACTCCCATTGGGAGCGCTGGGCGCGCACCCGATGATATTTATTCATGAGTACTAAAGCAAGAAAGATGAAAGAGCAATCCGGAAGTTCTATTACTCCCATCGGGAGCGACCTTTTTTTATCAAATTAGATAACTCGAATATTTTATATTCTGAAACAGTCAAACAAGGCTGCGACATATGATTCTCGAGTTGCGTCATCACGACTAAAACTCGAATGTCGTGGTTTATCACGAATGTAAGACCCCGGGATCTGTCCTGTGTGGCCCGGTATACGCACATGGATGCGCTCTGCTGGTATGTATCCATATCTACGATGCGAAGAAAATCCTGGTGGACGCACTGGGTACCTTGAGAACCACTGGGATTCATTCTTTGTAAGTCCTAAATGCGGCAAAAGATTGGATTTGACCGGTTTCCCGAATTCAAATCCAAGGGGATTGAATTTGAAGTAGGTGACAAGTTTCTGTTCCAGCAGTTAACTAGCCTCTTGATCCGTCAGAGTTGTCAGGCTTGCTCATCAAAACCCCTTGCGAGGTATTATAACGAAAAAAAGTCGCAAAGACCAAGTCAAAGATCTTAAGAGATGAAGAAGTCAAAGAATTGATCAAAGTCAAAGATTTAAAGATTAGAGATTCAACCCGAATCTGCAATTCTGGTAGAATCTCGGGGGCTACTGACAAGGGTGTAGATAATAGATCCCGTCAGTTGAGTACCCCCGAGGCCCGTTAAGCTAGGCCCAATTGTAATACTAGTCGAAATACGAGTTCTTACCGTGTGTCAATATTGTAATCTGTATCAGACCCTATCCGATCCTCGAGACCAGGCCACCTATATATAGGGGCCAGGAGGGGACGGTGTAGGCCAGATTGAAAGCAAGCCAGGTTTTACACCCACGTTTACTTTCATAGCCACCTTGTTTGACTGATTTTACCTTCGAGTTCATCCGACGCCCTATCTCCCCGATCTTAAGTCCTTCATCTAGGACATTTGTCGAGTTAACCCCTCGTCAGTTGGGAATCCATCATTGATATGCATGTTAATGGTTTTGATTGCCATGCTTTATGTGATCTAGGTGCTAGTATTTCTATCATGCCTAGAAAGATTTATGACATGCTTGATTTACCGCCGCTTGAAAAGTGTTATTATGATGTTCCTATTGCTGATGTTGCTAAGAAGAAACCTTTGGGAAGAATTAACGATGTTATTATTATGGTTAACAATAACCTTGTTCCTGTTGATTTTCTTGTCATGGATGTTGAATGCAATGCTTCATGTCCTATTATGTTGGGAAGACCCTTTCTTCGAACTGTAGGTGCCATCATTGATATGAGGGAAGGCACCATCAAATATCAATTCCCACTCAAGAAAGGTATGGAACACTTCCCTAGAAAGAGGAAGAAATTACTTTTTGACTCTATTCTTAGAGCAAATTATGAGCTTGATGCTTCATCACTTGATATTACTTGATTCGCACTTGCTGCGCCTAGCTCAAAGGCGTTAAAGAAAAGCACTCTTGGGAGATAACCCAATGTTTTTACATTCAGTTATTTTTCTTTTATTTGAGTCTTGGAAGTTATTACTACTGTAATGACCTCTCCTTATCATTTTTATTTCATTTTTGTGCCAAGAGAAGCCTCTAATTTGAGCGAGGTAAGATTTGGGGATGTTGCTGTCCTAAAACAGTTTTCGGTGCTGCACCGTAAAAATTTGTGAAAATTCTCTGTATATCTTTTGGACCTGCGATTTCTTGTGCATATGCCCCAGGTTATATCCAAACTTTCATTAGCTGAACACTTTTTGATTTGAGTAACAGAAAACCCTCTAAAAATTTGACCTTTATCAGCTGTTCTGTTTTGACAGATTTTTGCCAGTATTTATGTTTGCCGCTTTATCGCTTTCTTTTTGAGTTTTTTTATCACGAAACTTTTGGGGAAGTTGCTACAGTAGTATATGCTTTATATGTGGTGGTTTTGAGTTGAAACCTGAAGCAAAAAAGGGTTGATTCAATGTTATGCTTACACTAATGTTGCTAATAGATTTGTGTTTAGTTTTGTATGAAGGAAGTTTTCAAGTGTAGGGATTAGAGAATGATGAGATGAGTTGAAGAATGGACAAAAGCTCAAGCTTGGGGATGCCCATGTCACCCCAAGAAATATCCAAGAGGTACAAGCGTCAAAGCTTGGGGATGCCCCCGAGGCACCCCTTCTTCATCGGCAAAAATCAGGTCACCTTTCAACGCACTATATTTTTATTGCTTCATGCATTATGCATTTTTCTTGGAGCGTCAGTTGTTTTTAGTTTTCAGTTTAGTTTAGTTTTGTTTGCTGCAATAAATGGTTGGACCCCAACAAATTCCTTTCGGAGAAGTTGCCTTGTTTTTCATTTGCCAAGAACACTCCGTTTTTCGCTCTATTCTTTTCAACGAGTGTTCTTCTTTTTCTAGAACTGCGTTTAGCTTTCAATTTTCGCCTTGATTTGTGTTCAGATCTTGTTATATATTTTCATCAAGGTGTATTTTGACCTCTGGTCCATGTTGGTTTTCATCAAAAGAGTTGGTTATAAAAAGTTCGAATGGTGTTGGAAAAGAGAAAAAGCTTTATGCAAAAAAGTGGTACAAGAAGGAGCTTGTGTAGACTGCGGCCTAGGCTTTTGCATGTCGTGCTTGATGTCTTTTTGATAGTATGCTTAGTGGTTTTGTTGTAGCATGACTTGTCTCAAATGGCTGAGATTGCTTAATGAGCCTTTGAAAAAATCATGCGTTGTTTTAATTATTTGGAAGCATTATTTTGGTTTCCTCCTCGATGCTTTATTTGGGTTTACTTGGCGCATGCTCACACATGTTAGACTCATAAAAAGTCGCCATTGCCTCTATGATCATTTAGTTTTTGACTTTTGATGCCATCTTATGCTTCTTTTAATGTCGCTTTGTCTCTTTGCATGATTATGGCCATTATTGCTCTCTTAGTTGGTCGCTCCCAGTCTTTTGCTAGCCCTCAATTTGTACTGAGTATGAGCTGTACTCGTGCATCCAACTCCTGAAAACCAAGTTTGCCATTGTGTCCACTATTAATTCCTATGCATGGTATTTGTAAGCCATTCCAAAGTAATTTTTCATGTGCTACCTTTCAAAACTTTCAACTACTTCTCATTTTGTGCCACTATTTTTAGCTCATGGGGACGTAGTGGTCGGAATTGCTATCTTCCATATTAAATTAAGTACCCCTCGACTAGGCAGCTTCATCTGCTCGTCATTAATTTTGCATGAGAGCTGGTCAGACCATTGCAATCTAATTCTAAAAAAAAGAAAAAAAAGGCACTCCTCCATGGTATGTGAATATTGGTGGGCACCCGATGGAATCGGTTAGCCATGGTTTGAGAAAGAAAAAAAGGTGGGGAGGAGTGCCAAAGCTTTATCAAAGAGCACCAATGTGCCAATTTTTCAAAGAACTCGGAACCGCTCTCACTTATTTATTATGGAAGATAGTAAGACCCCATTGCCAGTCGTTGACATGAAACAACCACCTCTCAAAACCCAATTTTTATCTCTGTTTTACAAATGAAAAGCTCTAACACATGTTTAATCACTGCTTCCCTCCGTGAAGGGCCTTTCTTTTACTTTTATGTTGAGTCTCCACCTTCTATCTTTATGCACCATCTAAGAGAGCATAGTTGTCATTCTGAGTATAATGTGCATTGTCCTAAAGTTTTCATTGATTGATTCATGATGTTGGTTTCACTTGTTCTTAAATTACTTGTATCTAGTCGCCCTCTTAAACTTGAAGGTGTCCTATGCATTTATGTTTTGCTCTCTCATGAAGGACAAGCTGAAAACCATTTGTATGTTTTTCCTTATGATTTGAACACACGTTTGACTTTCATTGTTTCATTTTCATGATCATTCATTTGTGTTCTTTTCATGTTATAACATGGTTGCAAAGTTTCTTCTATCAAGATCATATCTTTCATGCCCATGTTTTAAGTTCTTTTGATCCCAGCGCACAACGCTTACATATTTGATCAAGATTGTGTAGATGCATGTCACCTCAAAAATTATTTATTTTGTTATCACTTACCTACTCGAGGACGAGCAGGAGTTAAGCTTGGGGATGCTGATAAGTCTCCAACGTATCCATAATTTTTGATGCTCCATGCTTGTTTTTACACCATTTGCTTAGTGTTTCGTTACACTTCGTGACACTTTTATGCATTTTTCGGAACTAACCTATTAACGAGATGCCATAGTGCCAGTTCCCTATTTTCTACTGCTTTTGTGTTTCAGAAAAGTTACACAGGAAATATTCTCGGAATTGGACGAAACAAAAGCCAGACGTCCAGATATTTCAGGAGCTTCCAAAACACCAAAGAGGAGACGGAGCTGGACCAGAGGGTGGCCACACCACCAGGGGGTGCAGCCCACCCCTGGCCTACGCCGGCCTGTGGTGTGGGCCCCTTGGTCCACTTTTGACGATGCCCCTTCGCCTATAAAGACCCCCCAATGGGAAAAACCTAAACACCCGATCACTTTTCCAGAATACATCGTGATCCGCCGCCGCCGTCGACCCGAAGATCGGGAGGGTCCAGAAGCTCTTCCCGACACCCTGCCGAAGAGGGGAATCGCCACCGGAGGTCTTCTTCATCGCCATGCTTACCTCCGGCTCGATGAGTGAGTAGTCTACCTTAGACTATGGGTCCATAGCAGTAGCTAGATGGTTGTCTTCTCCACCATGTGCTTCATGTTTAGATCTCGTGAGCTGCCTTACATGATCGAGATCACCGTTATGTAATTCTACATGTTGTGTTTGTTGGGATCCGATGAATATTGGTGTTATGATTGAGTTGATGTGCTGAATATTATCTTATGTTATCTCTATGTTTTTTATGATCTTGCATGCTCTCCGTTGTTAGTAGCGATCTTGGCCGAGTAGTTGCTAGTGACTCCAAGAGGGGGTATTTATGATCGATAGTGGGTTCATGCCTCTATTTAATCTGGGGGAGTGACAGAAACCTCTAAGGTTGTAGATGTGCTGTTGCTACTAGGGGGAAAACAATATTCATATGCTCGAGGGCATATGCTTTGTTTACATTACACACTTTGCTTAATGCAGTTATCTGTTGTTCGCAACTTAATACTTGTGGAGTTCTCGGATTGATTTGCCACAAGTGGATTATTAGTCATAGATGCAGTTGGATGGCGGTCTATGTATCCTGTTGTAATGCCCAGAGTAAATCTCATAGTGATCCTCTTGACATATCATGTTGTCTTTATTCTATCAATTGCCCAACTGTAATTTGTTTACCCAGCATGTGTTATTTTATCTTATGGAGAGACACCACTAGTGAACTGTGGACCCCGGTCCTATTTCCTTTGTATTGCTATCACCTGTTTAATTTACTCGCACTGTTTACTTTACTCGCATACTATTACTATTTTCCACTCGATACGCTCATTCTTTTGTTTATAGCAAACCGGTGAGATTGACAACCTCATCATAAGTTGGGAGCAAAGTATTTGGTTGTGTTGTGTGCAGATTTCCGCGTTGCAGCTGGCAAAGCAAAGCACTGGACGAGGCGCCTTATAAATTGTCCGGAGCTGTCGCAAGCTAGCAAGCATCACCTTCAGTCGTTTGGCTTCTTCCCCTTCGGATCGATAAACCTTGGTTTCTTACTGAGTGAAAACCTTGCTGCTATATTCATCATACCTTCCTATTGGGGTTCCCAACTGGACGGTGCTTTTCATAATCAACACCGTGCTACATCAATGTCCAAGGGCATATGCTTTGTTTACATTACACACTTTGCTTAATGCAGTTATCTGTTGTTCGCAACTTAATACTTGTGGGGTTCTCGGATTGATTCCCCACGGGTGGATTATTAGTCATAGATGCAGTTGGATGGCGGTCTATGTATCTTGTTGTAATGCCCAGAGTAAATCTTGTAGTGATCCTCTCGACATATTCACGTTATCTTTATTCTATCAATTGCCCAACTGTAATTTGTTTACCCAGCATGTGTTATTTTATCTTATGGAGAGACACCACTAGTGAACTATGGACCCCGGTCCTATTTTCTTTATATTGTTATCACCTGTTTACTTTACTCGCACTGTTTACTTTACTCGCATACTACTATTGCTTTCCACTCGATACGCTAATTCCTTTGTTTACAGCAAACCGGTGAGATTGACAACCTCATCGTAAGTTGGGAGCAAAGTATTTGGTTGTGTTGTGTGTAGGTTCCGCGTTGTAGCTGGCAAAGCAAAGCACTGGACGAGGCGCCTTATAAATTGTCCGGAGCTGTCGCGAAGCTAGTCAGCATCACCTTCTGGAGTTTGGCTTTTTCCTAGACTGACAAACCTTGGTTTCTTTCTGAGGGAAAAGCTTGCTGCTGTACTCATCATACCTTCCTCTTGGGGTTCCCAACTGGACGGTGATTTATATTAAAACACACCGTGCCGCATCAAGACTCTTTTCTGGCGCCGTTGCCGGGGAAAAAGAAGACTTCTGCAAGGGGAGTTTCGCACGCACATCCTTTACTTTGTTTTAAGTTTTACTTTTACTTTATTTTTACTTGCTTCATTTTATCAAAAAAAAATAGTATCCTTTATAATTGTTACTTTATTACTTCTAGTTCATTATGTTGTTCCCTAAGTACGTTCTGGAGGACCTCTCAGTAGGTAGTGGTTCTATTATGGGGAAAAGTAACATTGAGTCATAGATGCAGTTGGATGGCGGTCTATGTATCTTGTTGTAATGCCCAGAGTAAATCTCATAGTGATCCTCTTGACATATCACGTTGTCTTTATTCTATCAATTGCCCAACTGTAATTTGTTTACCCAGCATGTGTTATTTTATCTTATGGAGAGACACCACTAGTGAACTGTGGACCCCGGTCCTATTTCCTTTATATTGCTATCACTTGTTAAATTTACTCGCACTGTTTACTTTACTCGCATACTATTACTATTTTCCACTCGATACGCTCATTCTTTTGTTTACAGCAAACCGGTGAGATTGACAACCTCATCGTAAGTTGGGAGCAAAGTATTTGGTTGTGTTGTGTGCAGATTCCGCGTTGCAGCTGGCAAAGCAAAGCACTGGACGAGGCGCCTTATAAATTGTCTGGAGCTGTCGCAAGCTAGCAAGCATCACCTTCAGTCGTTTGGCTTCTTCCCCTTCGGATCGATAAACCTTGGTTTCTTACTGAGTGAAAACCTTGCTGCTATATTCATCATACCTTCCTCTTGGGGTTCCCAACTGGACGGTGCTTTTCATAATCAACACCGTGCTGCATCAATGTCCAAGGGCATATGCTTTGTTTACATTACACACTTTGCTTAATGCAGTTATCTGTTGTTCGCAACTTAATACTTGTGGGGTTCTCAGATTGATTCCCCACGGGTGGATTATTAGTCATAGATGCAGTTGGATGGCGGTCTATGTATCTTGTTGTAATGCCCAGAGTAAATATCGTAGTGATCCTCTCGACATATTCACGTTATCTTTATTCTATCAATTGCCCAACTGTAATTTGTTTACCCAGCATGTGTTATTTTATCTTATGGAGAGACACCACTAGTGAACTGTGGACCCCGGTCCTATTTTCTTTATATTGTTATCACCTGTTTACTTTACTCGCACTGTTTACTTTACTCGCATACTACTATTGCTTTCCACTCGATACGCTAATTCCTTTGTTTACAACAAACCGGTGAGATTGACAACCTCATCGTAAGTTGGGAGCAAAGTATTTGGTTGTGTTGTGTGTAGGTTCCGCGTTGCAGCTGGCAAAGCAAAGCACTGGACGAGGCGCCTTATAAATTGTCCGGAGCTGTCGCGAAGCTAGTCAGCATCACCTTCTGGAGTTTGGCTTTTTCCTAGACTGACAAACCTTGGTTTCTTTCTGAGGGAAAAGCTTGCTGCTGTACTCATCATACCTTCCTCTTGGGGTTCCCAACTGGACGGTGATTTATATTAACACACCGTGCCGCATCAAGACTCTTTTCTAGCGCCGTTGCCGGGGAAAAAGAAGACTTCTGCAAGGGGAGTTTCGCACG
This sequence comes from Dactylis glomerata, assembly GCA_007115705.1. NCBI lineage: Eukaryota > Viridiplantae > Streptophyta > Magnoliopsida > Poales > Poaceae > Dactylis > Dactylis glomerata. The sequence goes on along the minus strand of QXEO01000834.1, from coordinate 2,732,310 downwards.
CACATCCTTTACTTTGTTTTAAGTTTTGCTTTTACTTTATTTTTACTTGCTTCATTTTATCAAAAACACAAAAAAAATTAGTATCCTTTATAATTGTTACTTTATTACTTCTAGTTCATTATGTTGTTCCCTAAGTACGTTCTGGAGGACCTCTCAGTAGGTAGTGGTTCTATTATGGGGAAAAGTAACATTGAGGAGTTCTTTAATCATATTAGTATGCATAAAGATGTTGAGGAAAAGTCTTTGGCTGAGCTTGCTCCAAGTTATGAAGTTGCTTCTGCTTATTTAGTTCACATGTTGGAAGCTAGGTTTGCTAGCCTTAATCCTTTTATGCAACACATGTTTCTTAAGCTTCATGATATTGAGGATCCCGAAAAGAAAGCTTTTATCTTGGAAACTTTACGTATTGAATTTAGAGATGTTGCCGTTGAAGCTAGGAAAGTTTTTAAGAGATTTAATAAGCTTGGCTCGCCTGTAGAGGTTATTGGTACAACCAATGAAGATTTTAGAGTACCTTGTAAACTTGTAGGAATTCATGATGCTTTGGAAAAGAATTTTAGTTGGATTTGTCCTGAAAATCTTTTTGATGAAAGTAGTGTACCAAAGCGTGATTACAAGGGATACTCAAAAACTCGTTTGGACACAATTCATTTCATTGTTGAAAAGACTCCTACAATTAATCTTAATGCCTCTTTTGATATTACTTGATTCACACTTTCTGCGCCTAGCTCAAAGACGTTAAAGAAAAGCACTCTTGGGAGATAACCCAATGTTTTTACTTTCAGTTCTTTTTCTTTTATTTGAGTCTTGGAAGTTATTACTACTGTAATAACTTCTCCTTATCATTTTTATTTCGTTTTTGTGCCAAGAGAAGCCTCTAATTTGAGTGAGGTAAGATTTGGGGATGTTGCTGTCCTAAAACAGATTTTGGTGTTGCACCGTAAAAATTTGTGAACATTCTCAGTATATCTTTTGGACCTGCGATTTCTTGTGCATATGCCCCAGGTTATATCCAAACTTTCATTAGTTGAACACTTTTTGATTTGAGCAACATAAAACCCTCTAAAAATTCTACCTTTGTCAGCTGATCTGTTTTGACAGATTTCTGCCAAAATTTGTGTTTGCCGCTCGATCGCTTTCTTTTTGAGTTCTTTTGATCACGGAACTTTTGGGAAAGTTGCTACAGTAGTATATGATTTATATGTGGTGGTTTTGAGTTGAAATCTGAAGCAAAAAGGGTTGATTCAATGTTATGCTTACACTAATGTTGCTAATAGAATTGTGTTGAGTTTTGTATGAAGGAAGTTTTCAAGTGTAGGGATTGGAGAATGATGAGATGAGTTGAAGAATGGACAAAAGCTCAAGCTTTGGGATGCCCACGCACCCCAAGAAATATCTAAGAGGTACAAGCGTCAAAGCTTGGGGATGCCCCCGAGGCACCCCTTCTTCATCGGCAAAAATCAGGTCACCTTTCAACATACTATATTTTTATTGCTTCATGCACTATGTGTTTTTCTTGGAGCGTCAATTGTTTTAGTTTTTAGTTTTGTTTAGTTTTGTTTGCTGCAATAAATGGTTGGACCCCAACAAATTTCTTTTGGAGAAGTTGCCTTGCTTTTCATTTGCCAAGAACACTCCGTTTTTCACTCTTATCATTTCAATGAGTGTTCTCTTTTTCTAGAACTGCGTTTAGCTTTCGATTTTCGCATTGATTTATGTTCAGATCTTATTATATCTTTGCATCAAGGTGTATTTTGACCCCTGGTCCATGTTGGTTTTCATCAAAAGAGTTACTTCAAAAAGTTCGAATGGTGTTGGAAAAGAGAAAAAGCTTTATGCAAAAAAGTGGTACAAAAAGGAGCTTGTGTAGACTGCGGCCTAGGCTTTTGCATGTCGTGCTTGATGTCTTTTTGATAGTATGCTTAGTGGTTTTGCTGTAGCATGACTTGTCTCAAATGACTGAGATTGCTTAATGATCCTTTGAAAAAAATCATGCGTTGTTTTTATTATTTGGAAGCATTATTTTGGTTTTCTCCTTGATGCTTTATTTGGGTTGACTTGGCCATGCTCACACATGTTAGACTCATACAAAGTCGCCATAAGCCTCTATGATCATCTAGTTTTTGACTTTTGATGCCATCTTATGCTTCTTTTAATGTCGCTTTGTCGCTTTGCATGATTATGGCCGTTATTGCTCTCTTAGTTGGTCGCTCCCAGTCTTTTGCTAGCCCTCATTTTGTACTGAGTATGAGCTCTACTCGTGCATCCAACTCCTAAAAACCAAGTTGTTCCAATGTGTCCACCATACATACCTATTAGCAATTTGCTATTCCAAAGTACATTTGACTTGCTTTTATCTATCCTTCAAATTAAACTCTTTTTGGTGTTATGCAAAAATTGGTTAGTAAAGCTCTCACGAACCTGATGGCACACTTTACTTTTCTCGTTTTAAAATTTTGACATTGTGGCTCTCTTATGTTGAGTTGTTATGCTTGCAAGTTGTAAGTTGGAAATTAGCCCAGCCATGCCGTCATGGGGCAAGCTTTCAACATTGCACTATCTTTCATTTGAGTTGATATCGTGATCTTTTGTTTACGGATACTTGCGATGTGACATAAGTTGGGAATCTTGTGAGATCATGGAGTTTTTATATGTGTTAGGGAAACGCCTGGGCCGCTAATCTAAGCCATGCATTATTCATGGTGGAAATTTATAGCATGCCCATAGTGGACATTCGACGACGCATCTCAAAATAAAAAGCTATACCAATGGTAAATAAAAGAGATGTCGAGGTGTTCATTGTCTTTTTGTCTTGTCATTTTGATGTGGGCTTGTTCCATGTCATCGGGCAGGAGGTACCCCGTTGGCGGTTCTCGATGATACACATATATTTACAATGACAAGAGCCTGCTTGGGACTCTAAGTCGAGTAGCATGAGGTTTGGGTATTCGTACTTCATGGGACACGAGGTTTTCAACTTATGATTTGTCAAGCATATGCTTCATAATTGTACTCGCATTAACTTTAACCATTCAAGATGCCTATGATGGGGGCAATGAGAGCTCAAAGCTAGTAAGTACCATAATTTTTGAAGGTTTATAAAACTTGCAATCACTGCTTCCCTCCGCGAAGGGCCTTTCTTTTACTTTTATGTTGAGTCACCACCTTCTACCTTTATGCACCGTCTAAGAGAGCATAGTTGTCATTCTGAGTATAATGTGCATTGTCCCAAAGTTTTCATTGATTGATTCATGATGTTGGTTTCACTTGTTCTTAAATTATTTGTATCTAGTCGCCCTCTTAAACTTGAAGGTGTCCTATGCATTTATGTTTTGCTCTCTCATGAAGGACAAGCTGAAAACCATTTGTATGTTTTTCCTTATGATTTGAACACACGTTTGACTTTCATTGTTTCATTTTCATGATCTTTCGTTTGTGTTCTTTTTCATGTTATAACATGGTTGCTAAGTTTCTTCTATCAAGATTATATATTTCATGCCCATGTTTTAAGTTCTTTTGATCCCAGCGCACAACGCTTACATTTATGATCAAGATTGTGTAGGTGCATGTCACCTCAAAAATTATTTCTTTGTTATCACTTACCTACTCGAGGACGAGCGGGAGTTAAGCTTGGGGATGCTGATACGTCTCAAACGTATCCATAATTTTTGATGCTACATGCTTGTTTTTACACCATTTGCTTAGTGTTTCGTTACACTTTGTGGCATTTTTATGCATTTTTCGGAACTAACCTATTAACAAGATGCCACAGTGCCAGTTCCCTGTTTTCTGCTGTTTTTGTGTTTCAGAAAAGTTACATAGGAAATATTCTTGGAATTGGACGAAACAAAAGCCAGGCATCCAGAAATTTACCGAAGCTTCCAGAGGACCGAAGAAGAGATGGAGAGGGGCCACAAGCCGACCACACAACAGGGCGGCGCGGCCCAGGCCCTGGCCGTGCCCCCTATGTGTGAGGCCGCCTCGGTCCACTTCTGACGCTGCCCCTTCGCCTATAAAGACCCCCCGACGGGAAAAACCTAAGTACCCGATCAATTTTCCAGAAACACATCGCGATCCGCCGCCATCGTCGACCCGAGATCGGGAGGATCCAGAAGCTCTTCCCGGCACCCTGCCCGAGAGGGGAATCGCCACCTGAGGTCTTCTTCATCGCCATGCTTGCCTCCGGCGTGATGAGTGCGTAGTCTACCTTGGACTATGGGTCCATAGCAGTAGCTAGATGGTTGTCTTCTCCACAATGTGCTTCATGTTTAGATCTCGTGAGCTGCCTTACATGATCAAGATCACCGTTATGTAATTCTACATGTTGTGTTTGTTGGGATCCGATGAATATTGGTGTTGTGATTGAGATGATGTGCTGAATATTATCTTATGTTATCTCTATGTTGTTTATGATCTTGCATGCTCTCCGTTGTTAGTAGCTATCTTGGCCGAGTAGATACTAGTGACTCCAAGAGGGGGTATTTATGCCCGATAGTTGGGTTCATGCCTCTATTTAATCTGGGGGAGTGACAAAAACCTCTAAGGTTGTAGATGTGTTGTTCCACTAGGGAGAAAACAACATTCTTATGTCCAAGGGAATATGCTTTGTTTACATTACACACTTTGCTTAATGCAGTTATCTGTTGTTCACAACTTAATACTTGTGGGGTTCTCGGATGGACTCCCCACGGGTGGATTATTAGTCATAGATGCAGTTGGATGGCGGTCTATGTATCTTGTTGTAATGCTCAGAGTAAATCTCATAGTGATCCTCTCGACATATTCACGTTATCTTTATTCTATCAATTGCCCAACTGTAATTTGTTTACCCAGCATGTGTTATTTTATCTTATGGAGAGACACCACTAGTGAACTATGGACCCCGGTCCTATTTCCTTTATATTGCTATCACCTGTTTACTTTACTCGCATACTACTATTGCTTTCCACTCGATACGCTCATTCCTTTGTTTACAGCAAACCGGTGAGATTGACAACCTCATCGTAAGTTGGGAGCAAAGTATTTGGTTGTGTTGTGTGCAGGTTCCGCGTTGCAGCTGGCAAAGCAAAGCACTGGACGAGGCGCCTTATAAATTGTCCGGAGCTATCGCGAAGCTAGTCAGCATCATCTTCTGGAGTTTGGCTTTTTCCTGGACTGACAAACCTTGGTTTCTTTCTGAGGAAAAAGCTTGCTGCTGTACTCATCATACCTTCCTCTTGGGGTTCCCAACTGGACAGTGATTTACATTAACACACCGTGCCGCATCAACATGCTGGGTAAACAAATTACAGTTGGGCAATTGATAGAATAAAGATAACGTGGATATGTCGAGAGGATCGCTATGAGATTTAATCTGGGCATTACAACAAGATACATAGACCGCCATCCAACTGCATCTATGACTAATAATCCACCCACGGGGAATCATCCGAGGACCCCGTGAATATTAAGTTGCGAACAACAGATAACTGCATTAAGCAAAGTGTGTAATGTAAACAAAGCATATTCCCTTGGACATAAGAATGTTGTTTTCTCCCTAGTGGCAACAACACATCTACAACCTTAGAGGTTTCTGTCACTCCCCCAGATTAAATAGAGGCATGAACCCAACTATCGAGCATAAATACCCCCTCTTGGAGTCACTAGTATCTACTCGGCCAAGATAGCTACTAACAACGGAGAGCATGCAAGATCATAAACAATATAGAGATAACATAAGATAATATTCAGCACATCAACTCAATCATAACACCAATATTCATCGGATCCCAACAAACACAACATGTAGAATTACATAAAGGTAGTCTCGATCATGTAAAGCAGCTCACGAGATCTAAATATGAAGCACATGGTGGAGAAGACAACCATCTAGCTACTGCTATGGACCCATGGTCCAAGGTAGACTACTCACTCATCGCGCCGGAGGCAAGCATGGCGATGAAGAAGACCTCCGATGGCGATTCCCCTCCCCGGTAGGGTGCCGGGAAGAGCTTCTGGACCCTCCCGATCTCGGCTCGACGACGGCGGCGGATCGCGATGTGTTTCTGGAAAATTGATCGGGTATTTAGGTTTTTCCCATTGGGGAGTCTTTATAGGCGAAGGGGCAGCGTCAGAAGTGGACCAGGGGGGCTCACCATAGGGCGGCGCGACCAGGCCCTGGGTCGCGCCCCCTGGTGGTGAGACCACCCTCTGGCTCGGTTCCGTCTCCTCTTCGGTCCTCTGTAAGCTTCGTTAAATATCTGGATGTTCGGTTTTTGTTTCGTCCAATTTCGAGAATATTTCCTATGTAACTTTTCTGAAACACAAAAATAGCAGAAAACAGGGAACTGGCACTGTGGCATCTTGTTAATAGGTTAGTTCTGGAAAATGCATAAAAATGCCACGAAGTGTAACGAAACACTAAGCAAATGGTGTAAATACAAGCATGGAGCATCAAAAATTATAGATACGTTTGAGACGTATCAACTGCCTACATGATCAAGATCATCTTTGTGTAATTCCACATGTTGTGTTTGTTGGGATCCGATGAATATTGAGTACTATGTCAAGTTGATTATTAATTTATCATGTATATGTTATTTGTGATCTTGCATGCTCTCCGTTGCTAGTAGATACTTTGGCCAAGTAGATGCTTGTAACTCCAAGAGGGAGTATTTATGCTCGATAGTGGGTTCATGCCTCTAGTAATCTGGGAGAGTGACAATAACTTCTAAGGTTGTAGATGTGTTTTTTCTACTAGGGAGAAAACAACAATCTTTTGTTCAAGGATAATTGTATTGTTTACATTACACACTTTGCTTAATGCAATAATCTATTGCTTGCAACTTAATACCCAAAGGTTGTTTGGATGATATCTCGAGGGTGGATTATTAGTCATAGATGCAGTTGGATTATGGTCTATGTATTATGTTGTAATACCCAAATGAATCTCATAGTGATCTTCATGACATGTACATGCATTGTTATGCATTCTCTATTTTGTCAATTTCCCAACTTTAATTTGTTTACCCAGCATGTTATATCTTATGGAGAGACTCCTCTAGTGAACTGTGGACCCCGATCCATTCTTTTATATTTATATTACCATCTACTGCAAGCTCTATTTACTTTCTGTAAGTATTATTTTACTTCACCATAAACAAACATCTCTTTCCACACTATACGTCTAATCCTTTGTTTTCAGCAAACCAGTGAGATTGACAACCTCACTGTAAGTTGGGGCAAAGTAGTTTGATTGTTTTGTGTGCAGATTCCACGTTGCTGCTGGCGCCGACCACGCGCCATCAACTATCTTCTGGAGCCAGCTAGCAACAACCTTTGGAAGTGATTTCTTTCTCCTACTGGTCAATTAAACTTTGGTTTCATACTGAGGGAAAACTTATTGTTGTGCTCATCATACCTTCCTCTTGGGGTTTCCCAACTGGTCATTTGAGACATCACCAGACCCCATCTTCCATAAGAAGCTTAAAAAGCTATTTACCTAGTAGGGCTGAGTTTTTGACCTCTAGGTTGTGAACCCCCAACCCCCCTGATCTTTGGGATGGCAAACCACACTCTATTTAACCAGGCGATATTTCTTTTTCTCACTATCCCCTTGCCAAAAAAATCTAGATCGATAATAATCGAGCTTCTGTAGAACACCTTTTGGCAGTAGAAAAAATGATATCATATATAGTACCTTGTTGGTAATTACTGAATTAATGAGTACCAGTCTTGCTCCAAGGGCAGCAATTTGCCTTTCCAGCTACTAAGCCTCTTCTGCAGTCTTTCATCCACTAATTTCCATTCAGCAATTGTTAATCTCTGATAATGAATCGGGATTCCCAAATAGCGAATAGGAAACTGGCCTTGCCCACAACCAAACAGCTCCGCATACAAGGCTGCTGAATCGTGGGCTTCACCGAAACAAAACAATTCACTTTTATGGAAATTAATTTTGAGACCCGAAAGTTGTTCGAAAGCTGCCAAGATTAACTTGAGGTTTCATGCTTTTTCAAGATCATGTTCCATAAAACAGAATTATATCATCGTCATATTGAAGGATCGATAATCCACCATCGACTAGATGTGGAATCACCCCTTCAATCTGACCATCAGACTTAGCTCGTTTGATCAAAATAGCGAGCATATCAGCCACTATGTTAAATAACATTGGTGATAGTGGATCGCCTTGGCATAGGCCCTTTCTTGTCTAGAAGTAGCGACCAGTGTTATCATTGACTCTAATCACAACACTACCTCCAGACACAAAATCATTGATCAAAGCCCGCCATTCAGGAGAAAAACCTTTCATCCTGAGTGTCTGTTGTAGAAAAGACCATTTAACTTTATCGAAAGCCTTCTCAAAATCTAATTTTAAAATTACCCCATTTAGTTTCTTAGAATGCAATTCATGAACTGCCTCATGTAGAACAACAACCCCATCAAGGATATTCCGTCCTTGCATAAAAGCAGTTTTTGAAGGCTGCACCCTATGGTCGGTCACCGTATTCAGTCTAATGGTGGCTACTTTCGTGAAAATCTTGAAACTTACGTTTAAGAGGCAGATATGTCTGTTTTGTTGAATCCTTTCTTTCTCATTACCTTCGGTAACAAGATAACCTCATTAAAATTTAGATGAAAAATAATTCTAATTGTCCAGCGTGTCACACACTAATAGTCCCAAAAGGACTGGTAAAATTCAGCTGGGAAGCCATCCGGGTCCAAGGCTTTGTTGTGTTCCATTTGGAAAAAATCTTTTTTAACCTCCTCTTTCAAATAGGGGACAGTTAATAAGCCATTTTCCTCCATAGAAACTTGGGGTATGCCATCCATTTGGGTTTCGTCCAGAGTGGAAGAACTCTCCTCAGGAGAACCAATCAGATCTTTATAAAAATTTGTAATGTAAGATTTGAGTTGCTCATGGCCCTCAATTAGGCCCTCATCCTGTACTAAAGATTGAATATATTTTTTCCTATGATGGCCATTGACGATCCCATAAAAATATCTAGTATTCGAATCCCTTGTAAGCTGAACTGAGCCTTTGAGCGTTGATATCATTTCAGCTCAATGCTATATGGTACTTCCATGTTAACCAACATAAATTGAAAACACCTATGTGTATTCTAGCTTTAGTTTTTACCTCAACATCTTTAAGCCAGTTGCCAAACATATTAGTTGGTAGAGGGATACTGCCAAACTAGACGAGCAAAAGGGCATGAAAAAATATATTCCACGGTCTCTTTATAAATAAATTGTGTGCCAGTCAATTAGTATCATTACAGTTGGCTGCTGCAAGTATGCATTTGTAGGCCGGCAGCTGGCCGTGCAAATGCGTGCTACATACGTGGCAGCAGTGTGTGCCGATCTCCTCATCTATTTAAACACGCCCCTGCATGCTGTATATGTGTCGCAAAAGTAAGCTCTCAGCTAGCTAGGTGCTCCCAGCAGAGACTCAGAGAGCCGGCCAGGCTTTTCAGCCGATCAAGGTGTTGTACGGAGCGGCGGCATGTGGAGGCTGAAGGTCGGGGAGGGCGGCGGGCCGTGGCTGCGGTCGACCAACGGCTTCCTCGGCCGGACGGTGTGGGAGTTCGACGCCGGCGCCGGCACGCCGGAGGAGCGCGCCGAGGTGGAGAGGCTGCGCCAGGAGTTCGCCGACGGCCGGTTCCGGCGCAGGGAGTCCGCCGACCTCCTCATGCGCTTGCAGGTAGGTACACATGCATATATGTTAACGATCTCACTGAGTAGCCAGCTTTCACGTACGATTGACGTACGTCCTCTTTATGAACAGAAACATATTAGTAAATCGTATTCCAAAAGCAACATGAAACCTTGATTATTTGACTATCGTCACCGATATGTTTGTATTTATGGACATACGCAAAGAAAACCGTATGTACTCCTAAACAAGCTTGGGGTATATATTTTTGCGTCTCCATAAGTTAAGTACTCCCTCCGATCCATAATACTTATCGTTAAATCACATGTATATCTACATGCTCAACTATAAGTATTATGGTTCTGAGAACAATTCACTCGTTTTAATGACAAGTATTATGTACGGGTAGATTATTTTCTAAAAAAATCATACATGCATAATCCTCGCTTTAAAAAAAACTAATCCTAGCGTTCTTAGCACCCAATTATTTGTTTCTTAGAACACACAATTATTGGTACATATACAGTACTACTACTGGATCAGGACGAATTATTTGGAGGACACATAAAAGGCACGACTGCAGTATGCACAAGAAAGGAAATTAAGGTCAAGTCCCACTCAAGAATTGAATGTGCTTACGTGCGAGCTACCAACATGCCCAGTAGCTGAAAGGTGGAGTTACTGAGGCAGCCATACATGATGCTACTGTCCCTGACCTATCGAGAGAAAAAAAAACACTTACTCACCAGAAAATAGCTGGTGGAACCTGGATGTACCGCGCACTCTTTTTTAATCAAAAATGCCATTTAAAAGTTATAAAAAGGTGAAATAATTTTTTGTATGTACATATTATCTCAACATTTAGTCGTGCAATTTTTTTAAGGAAATATGATTTGTATGTGACTATATGAAAATAAATAAGTCTAAATGATACCATAAGTGGACTAGTATTCAAAGAAACACAAATTTCCATTTTTTTCGTTTTTATGCAGGCCACATATGGTTGTGTGTTTCTTTAAAAATATGCACGAGTAGGTAGGTAATATATATGTGTGAATTATTTCAATTTTTCTAGAACTTTGAAATAGAACTTTACAAAAACATGGACGACTGCACCCATATCCACCGAATGCGGGCCGCTCACTCCATTTCCAAGAACATAAACAATTAAAATACTCATTTTCTGAATATATAAAAAATGACCTACTAAATCTAACCTTCATCATTGCAGTATGAGAAACAAAACAAGCACCAAGGCAGGGAACATCGTCATCTACCGCCGGTGAAGAAGCTCGAGGAGGAGGATGAGGTGACGGAGGAGATCGCCCTGGCGTCGCTGCGGCGAGCCCTCGACCAGTTCTCTTCGCTGCAATCAGACGACGGCTGCTGGCCCGGCGACTTCAGCGGGGTCATGTTCATCATGCCCGGCTTGGTCCGTATAGAATCAAATTTCGACAACCTTTAAATGTATTTCATGTTGCAACCAGCTAAATCATATACTGTTGATTTTTAAAATTGCAGATATTTGCTCTGTACGTCACCAGATCACTCAACGCCGTGGTGACGCCGGAGCACCGGCGAGAGATTTGCCGCTACATCTACAATCATCAGGCATGGCACCATAGCATGTTCACACATGAATTTTATTCAAACCTCTGAAACTTTTGCTCGCACGTGCACACAGCTCGTCATACAAAATTCCATTTTTCTTCTACCTGTTTAATCATATATATATTCCTGTAGAACGAGGACGGGGGATGGGGCACCCTGATTTTAGGGTCGAGCAGCATGTTCGGCACATGCTCCAACTACATCACGCTGAGGCTCCTCGGCGAGGAGCTGGATGGCAACGAAGCCTTGGCACGAGGCCGTGGCTGGATATTGTCCCACGGCGGCGCCACCCTTGTGCCGCAGTGGGGGAAGATATGGCTCTCGGTACGTGGTGCACCACTGCACCGTGCAACACATGTATACATACATAACATCAAAGTACACATGCATGAATCATGATGAATCTGCAATCATGGAGGATTATTAATTAAGACTGATTTGGCAAATATACTACTTAGTTTGAATTGATTGTTGTAGATACTTGGGGTGTATGATTGGTCCGGGAACAACCCAATCTTCCCTGAACTTTGGCTTGCACCGCAGTTCCTCCCATTTCATCCAGGTATCTACCTATCTGACGGTATCTAATAAATTTTGCATCGTTTGATTTATTTTCATAGGATACAAGATTTCAAAAGTTGCCTTCACAATGTCTTTAATCGTGTACAGGGAAATTCTGGTGCTTGTGTCGTATGGTCTACCTGCCTATGGCTTATCTCTACGGTAAGAAATTTGTAGGGGCCATCACACCAATTATCCTGGCGCTAAGGGAGGAGATCTATGACGAGCCGTACCACAAGATCGACTGGGGCCAGTCCCGCAATGCATGTGCCAAGGTTTGTTCAGTGTATTCTATTGGTCCATCCATTTGGTTTTTTACCATGGCTTGATCATTTTTTATTAGATTAGATCGTAAACTTCTAGTTGCAAGATTTAATATTTTTCTTAATTTGCAAGGGTTATAATTTGTTCTCTTCAAATAAATGGTTTTTAAGAGAAGAAAATAATATTTGGGGTGGGAAAGCAGGGGCATGTTTTTCTCTGGAACACTTGGGCCTGGGCATAGTAGGAAGTTTATATGGGCTAAGATCACATTTTCAGCTGTAATTCAAGCTGTAGATGGACCGGATTACAAATGGGCCGGGCTGTCTAGTTAGTCTCATGGGGAATGAGACGCAATTGTGTCAGGCGCCGCACCGTTGAGCTATGGCGTGCGCCGCCGCCGCAGGTGGAGGCGACCACGATACGCCGTGGCGGGGAGCGGCCTACGGCGCATGCCGGCGTCTGCGTGCGCGCCTTCTCCAGCAGCACCGTACCTTCTCTCTCTCTCTCTCGCAGATGCAAATGGAACTGGAGCATAATTGGTGTTCCGTTCTGTTTTCACCAAATCATGGAAATTGCAATGTGTTCTGTAATTTATTTATATTTCTGCTGCTAGTGGAAACCATCAAAGAAGAAGAAAGCACTTCCAGAGCCTGGATTCACTGCTTAATTGCAATAATATTCTAGGGAGATAGTGTTCAACTGTTTAATCTTTCGTGTTTCGTTTTTGGGTGATTTCAGGAGGATCTTCTATGTCCACGCACAACGTTGCAGAATGCAGTGTGGACTTCACTCTACAAGTGTGTGGAACCAGTGTTAAGCAGCTGGCCGATCAACAAGCTCAGGGACAGAGCTCTGAACAACCTCATGGAGCACATCCATTACGAGGATGAAAACACGCAGTACCTCTGCATATGCTCTGTTAACAAGGTAATGTGTGGTCTGCTTTCCTGGTCTCTTGCCTTGCTGGCTTGATGTGTCAATTCAAGTATTATATTTTCCTTTACCATGCCCCTTGATGCTTAGGCTCTAAACATGGTCTGCTGCTGGGACGAAGATCCGAATTCAGACGCGTTCAAGCGGCATCTGGCGAGGATACCTGATTTCCTGTGGCTCTCAGAAGATGGCATGAAAGCGCAGGTATGACATTTTGAATGTCATGTTATGTTTCAGGGTGTTGCACTTTTTTTAGTTTGTGCTACTAGTATAAAAAGTATATGATTTCTTATGCAGTACTTGTCCCTGATTGAATGATTGATGGATGCATTTTGCTATCAAATTAGAATAATATTTTCAGCCAGGAACCTCCCCCCATTACTATTTCATGTTGTCTGTAATTTCAAATTGATTGAGGAGAAAACGCTGATCGCACATGTAGGGATTAGTTACTGTAGCTAGAATACATATTTTCTTAATAGTTACCTCTGAAATTGCAGGGTTTGATTAAAGAATGGCCATCCATGTGGGTGTGGTTAAACTATGAGTTAATATACATATTAAATTTGATATATAGTCATGTAAAATTTCAGCACAAGTGTCTAATAGTACAATCATAAAGTTGCTTTGTCATATTGAATATGTTCACGAAGGGTTCTCATATAAAACTTTTAAAATTAGAACATATCTTCCGTTGTTTCAGAAATGGCTATTTCTTCTATGACACAGTTAATACATCAATGATAGGTATATGATGGCGTTCAAAGCTGGGAGACATCATTCATAATTCAAGCATTTTGTGCTACAGATCTCATTAGCGAGTATGGTCCAACTCTCGAGAGAGCCAATGCATTCATGAAAAAATCCCAGGTTCTTTATTACCTTCTAATCATCTGAATCTATAAACCAACCACATGACATAGCCTAACACAATGTGCATGTCCATACCTGAAGGTTCTGTGGAATCATCCTGGTGACCAAAGTTACTCACACCGCCACAGATCGAAGGGTTCATGGACTCTTTCTAGCGCAGACAATGGATGGACTGTATCTGACACTACCGCAGAAGCACTTAAGGTCATTATACGTTTGGTCAATTTGTTGTCTTAGTATCAACAGATAAAAATAGTATTAGTAAAGTGGTAGTGAGTACTATCATCTAAATTAATCTTTTAAGTGAAAGTTCATCCAATTTGACCTTACACTAATGGAAAGCTCATTTAGATCAGTTGTTGATCCCCTAACGGCTTTCATTTTGACTACGCAAGAAGATCTTACATAATTTCCTTTTCAGGCGGCTCTGTTGCTGTCAAAGATCTCTAGCAACCTCGTTGGGGACCCAATAGAAATAGAAAGGGTGCATGATGCTGTTGACTGCCTTCTATCTTTTGTGGTACGAATTCTTGACAATTAAGACACGCAACATGATCTTGCAATTTACTAGCTTTTGTTTTTATTGCTATACAAATTTTAGCAGTCCCAGATTGTTTTTGTGTATTTATGACATGAATTCGCAAATGTTACTAGTTGTGTCCAGTGAGGCAATATGAATGAATCTGTACCACAATGTTTATGGTGTTACGATGTATCAGAATAACTTGGCAGCCTTAGTTCACGAATTCTGCAAAGTCAAAACATTCACACATTTTGTAGAATGTTCCATCAGATAGTCAATCGGTAGATCTGGGAGTTAATATCAAATGTCGAGTGTCATTGGATCTTACTATATCAAGCATGCCACAACCATTTAATATTTTTATATTTTGTTGGCATTGATTTAAGGTGTGAAGGACACCTGGTTAACAGTTATCATTTTATCTTGTAGAACAAAAACGGGACCTTTTCTACATATGAATGTAAGAGAACTTCAGCTTGGATAGAGGTAAGAATTTACAGACTGCTACTCTTGTCTTCATGAATGGAGAGCAAACCATTAAGATTAAAGCGAGTCCCATTATGGTTTTTCGCATCCTGACATATTCTCAATATAACATATTTTTATCTTGCAACTGGTTCTATTTTCATGTTCTTTCTCTAATATTAACAAATTTTCAGATCTTTATTAGAAATTTAGAATGCTACTTTAGCAATATATGATTGTAAATACTTAGATTTTTATTTTTTATGGCACGTTTTGATGGTCTTATATTGAAGAATTTACCCTGCATATCTCATATTCCACATTCCTGTAGCCATGCGCTAATATGTTTCTTTGGATAATCCAGATCCTCAATCCTTGTGAGAGTTTTCCAAACATGATCGTTGATCATCCGTAAGTGATGCATGTAACTAACTATTTGGAATAATTCTGATAATATCCTTTTCATTTCAATTGGAGAAACAGACTAATGCTGTATGATAAAAATTGGCAGATATCCTGAATGCACTTCATCTGTTCTTCAAGCTCTGATTCTGTTCAAAGGACTACATTCTGGTTACCGAACTAAGGAGATAGAACAATGTATCAAAAACGCAGCAACATTTATCGAGAGCAGACAAGGGGAAGATGGTTCATGGTTTGTCAGATTGCCACATTTACTGACTTAATATATAGAAGAAAAAAATCTTCAACAATTCATAACACGGTAAGTACTTTTGCAGGTTAGGCACTTGGGGTGTGTGTTTCACCTATGGAGCCTTCTTTTCGGTTAAAGCATTAGTTGCTGCTGGAAGAACGTACAAGAACAGTTCTTCCATCAGCAAAGGATGCCACTTTATATTATCAAAGCAGCTCAGGACAGGTGGATGGGGAGAGAGTCATGTATCTAATGAGACAAAGGTAAATATTGATTTGTTTTTTCTCATAAGTACTTTCATTTATGGTTTCTCGTTAAGAGAGAAAATTCGTTTGTTGTTGGCAGTACTGCTTTCAAATTAATATATAAGAATACTACTCCCTCCATTTCAATGAATTGTTTTTTTAAGTCAATCAAAGTAAAGTTTGACCAAACTTTTAGAAAAAATGTCAAAAACTATAATTTTAATAGATATCATACGAAAATATATTTCATGATGTATCTAATTCTAATGACATAGATTTTGTGATGTACATATGTCAATGATTTATTCTAAAAACTTGGTCAAACTGTACATAGTTTGACTTTTCAGAAATATATAAGCCTTGTTTATTGGAACGGAGGTAGTATCTGGTTAAACAACATGAGTTTGATCGCATTTATACCTCATTGGAATCTTTTTATATATCTGGACCTTCTATCTTAGCATGTGCTTGTTCCAGTTCATAAGAAAAAAGTGCTTCTCCTTTGTAATTTTATCTAATAGAATTTTGTACTATATTTTTCATGGAAATACCAATTGTATGTGCTTTGTTCACTTATCTTTAATCTTAAATTAAACAGGTGTATGTAAATATCGAAGGTGATCGTGCTCATGCAGTGAATACTGCTTGGGCAATGTTGACTTTAATATATGCTGGACAGGTATGTTTTGTACATCGCTTAATCCAACTGCGACAAGAATTTGTTGTTTACCAAACTAATCTTATTTTCTAACTTTTACCAGATGGAACGAGATCCAACACCACTGCATCGTGCTGCAAAAGAGTTGATTAATATGCAGATGGATACAGGAGAATTTCCTCAACAGGTAAGTTCATGAATGAACTTAGCTTTATTGATAGTTTGAGCGCTTATTTGATAGATGCTATGATGTAAGCTCAGAGAAATATCAGGCAATATGATGCATTAAGAGTTTAAGACCAGTTTGTACAGTGACTGCCTTTATGGAGGCGATACAAGCAAAAGAGTTTACACCCAACTATGCTTTTGTTTTGATGACAGGAACACGTTGGATGCTTCAACTGCTCCCTTTTCTTCAATTACCCCAACTACCGCAACTTGTTCCCCATTTGGGCTCTTGGGGAGTACCGGCGTCATCTTCGTGCGGAAAACATAAAAGGGTGTGCATCGCCATCGTGAGGAACATGCGCTTGATGTTGCAGGAACACTTGTCAGCTGCAAAATTGCCCTAAACAAATTAAATAGATATATCTCCGAAGGATGTGTATCAGAAGGCGGTTTGCTTTCTTCTTCTGTACTATTAGGCTGTAAAGCTAAATATACTCCCATAAAACAGATTGTGTTGTATTGTCATAGCTATCTCCTTCGGAAGCGTAGAATTTGACTTTGTTCTGAAAGAAGAACAGATGGAATCAGTACAGCATCTTCGGTTGGTATGATTGGCATTATTGTGTAAGAAGCAATAGATGGCATCAATTATAGCATCTTTCCGTCATCCATGTATGATGTGCCTATTCTTCTGGAATGGATACGTGGATGTTCCAGGAAGATCCTTCAGTTGACATAATAATCAGTTGAGAGGGCGACGTTGGCACTTATTTTTCGTCTCACGGGAGCCAAAGCCTCGGTTTGAAGGTCTGAGGTTCAGGAAAATCGGCAGTATTTCGGTGTTTCTGATAAGCGACCCAACTTCGTGAGAATTTAATAGGATTCAAGGATGCAGTATACAGAGCGGAGCTTAAGGCAAAAAGGTCAGCGAGCAAAAGTGGAGAGCCACAAGTGTGGCAAAATTCAGTAAAATCACGTCATATTGTGCGGCAAGCCGCAGCTATGTTGATGAAATGTTTTTATGCGTAGTGTTAGATGTTCTATGGTCAGCATAGCGGATCGCCTACCAATGTGGAAGGCCTCCATGATGACCAAAGCTGGGCGCTTAGCCTTGGTAAAATCAGTGCTCATGGCCATCCCGCTTCACCAACTCATGGTGATCGCCTTGCATAAAAAGGTTCTCAAGCAAATCGAAAGGATTGTTAGGAGTTTCCTATGGGCGGGGCGTGCAAACGCTAATGGTGGCCACTGTCATGTGAACTGGGTGAGGGTGTGTCGTCCCTTGAGCTATGGTGGCTTAGGTATTCTGGACCTTGCTCGTACGGCTATTAGCCTTCATTTGCGCTGGATTTGGAAGATGCGTACAGACCCGCTGCGGCCTTGGCGCGGCATTGACATGCACTTCTCAAAGACCGAGCTGCAGGTGTTTGACACCTCCACAACTACTGTGGTTGGTGACGGAGAGACAGCTCTCTTTTGGGTGGACAAATGGTTGGAGGGCGAGGCTATCCGGGACATAGCACCACAACTATTCATGTTGGTCCCAAAGCGCGCTTGGAATCATCGCACGGTCAAGGAAGCACTCCTAGAACGATGATGGATCTCAGACATCCAGGGTGCGATGAGCTCTCAAGCCCTATGGCAATACATACAGCTATGGCTAAGGGTGAGAGATGTGGCACTGACAGATACACCCGATACACTCCTTTGGAGATGGACGGCCAATGCTCAGTACTCCTCCAAATCCTGCTACGAGTTTCTCTTCCATGGGGCCATATCTTCGAGCTACTGGAAGCTCATCTGGCGCTCTTGGGCACCGCCGCGAGTCAAGTTCTTTGTTTGGCTCGCTTGTTTAGACCGCTGCTGGACGGGTGACAGGCTAGCGAGGAGGGGACTCCCTCACCCCCCGCGCTGCCCGCTTTGTGATCAGGTAGGAGAGACCATGCAACACCTTCTCACTGGTTGCTCCTTTTCTAGGGCAATTTGGTATGAAGTGTTGTCTTGGATCAGATCCACGGCTGGTCCACCGGTTGAGGAGGACGACTTCGTTGAATGGTGGTTGGTGGCTATCCGATCTACACCACGAGCCCTATGCAAGGGCACATCGTCGCTGGTGATGTTGACGGTGTGGTGGCTCTGGAAACACCGCAACGCAATTATCTTTGATAATGCACCCCCAAACGCAAGAAGTCTCCTCGACACAATTCAATCCGAAGCTCGATCTTGGGCTAGTGCCGGAGCGGTTGGCCTACAGGCCATGATCCCCGTCGTAGCTTAGGTTTAGTGGGTTGAGTTGTTTGGGGGGTGTTGGCTCGTCTTGAGTCTGTGTATAACTTTGTACAAAACTCTCTTTTTCTATCAATGCATCGAAACGCAAAGCTCTTTTGCGTTTTCGCGAAAAAGATGTTCTATGGTCAGGAATAGACTAATATTAACTTATTAATTAAACGCATGATTCTAAAAACATAGAAACATGAAAAACTTAACACAAATCACATGAATCCTTCGGGCAGAAGGATACAAACACAGTGGTTTGTGAAAACTAGTTCTTTGATCTTTCGTAAGAATTTGGTGAGAGAGAGAGAGAGTGGTACCCAGAACCCAACTTTTAAGCACCTATCGAAAAAATCGTATTTTCAAAAAATACAGAAAATTTCATATTTTAAGTTTAAAAAAATTATGAAAAAAGCACCCATGTAGGTAAAGGGTAGAAACTTACTCTTATAATTTCCATAAATCACAAAGATCACAAATTGTTGTGTCTAAGTTGCTGACTGGATTTTTTTTGTGATTTAAAAAAAAATCATGAATAGTGATATTTAAGTTATAGATTTTACATGTGCATATTTGATTTCGTTCTCTACATAACTATCAGTCTCTTAATCACTCTGTAGTATTGCTGCATTGCCACCACTTTTTTCGTGCTAAATGCGCAACCAAACGCGGCCCTTCAGGTGGACTTGCCGGTGCCACCGCCAGATCAGACCGACATCTCACCACCACATTCGTGAGACACCGATGAACAACAGAGCCAGACATGTCCAAAAATATTTTTAGACCCCACACAAATTAATACGGTTTATGATTAACTATCATATTTTCTTTAACTTATGTTTGTCATACTATGTTCTTAAATAGTACAATTATTTTTTACTTAGATGACATAGTTAACGCATAACAATATTTTCAACATATTGGTTATAGTGTTTTTTTGTTATAAGGATGTAATGAATATCATTCAAAAGTTTTTTGTGCTAAATTTGAATGATTTGATATGTTGTGTGTATGTATTATGTTAGTGTATACATCTAATATCATTAAACAGCCGCACATTTTGACTTCCACCATGTATCTTTTTAACCGGACATATTTTTTATATCACGTAAATTTTGACCTACTTTGAAAGTTGATAAGAAAATAAAAAATAATATAAATGACATTTGTGACATACAAAAATATGACATAAAATATTTATTTTTGTGTTACTTTACACTGTAATGACTCCTACACTATATTTTTATGTTATTTTTTTCACGATTCAATATAAATGTAATTATTAGTATGAAAATTATAATTATTAATATAACAAAGTGAAAATTGCGTCGGATGCAAAATAATTATTTTGTACCCTAGCTGATGAATAGAGTTTCTATATCATTAAATATGATGATAGGGATCTCTAAATGCACAGCTGAATATATATTTATAATACTTGTTTTTTTACCGTTAGGTAAGTAACCAAAACGTCTAGAGTGTAAAGTTATACTAGCTCACCAACAACCTTTTCTGATCGAAGGGACTAATAAGTTGAGAGAGATTGTGAAACCCTAGAGTTATGTACCTATTGTAAACACCCCTTTTCATATTCCCTAGTGGACTTGTCTGAAATAAATTGCATTGAAAAATATTTTAACTTTCTCGGAAAAAACTGCTTGGTGTTTGGGTGTTCCACAAAGATTTGTAGGATTTGGTTTACGTTGTTTTAGAAGCTAAAGAATCCATTGGTCAACTTTACACGAAATTCATAAGATTCATATATCCTTCTAATTAAGATAAATGCCTTTTTTTCAAGAAGAAAAACTGTGTTGAAAACAGCTCCATCTATTTTGCCCACAAACTTGCTAATGCGACTATCTAGTCCTTTAGATGTTCCATGAAAATTTCAGAAATTTGGTATAAGTTCATATTTGAGTCCTCCAAGTTTCCCATAATTTGGGCGATTTTATAATAAATTCACAAGATTGGTGAATTCTTTCCAAAATAAACGCTTCTTTCCAAAGATGAAAAGTGAAATCTTCGTTGAAAACTGTCGCATCCTCCTGCCCCCGCATCCCACCCTTCCTCCTTCATCTCCCGTACCCTAGGGTTTCACTCCCTTTCCACCGTTCCACCTCCCCATCCCGCCGGAGTCTCTCTCCGGCAGCGTCTTGTGCGCCATCTAGGCGGCTGGATGTCCCCGGCAGTAGCTCTTCGGCGCGCGGCCGCGTGGTTCCTCCGGGGCGGCGCCGGCGCGCCGAGGGCCATCACTTCCGCCGCGCTGCCGTCCCTGGGCGCGGCCCGGTCTCCGGTCCGCGGATGGCAGGGGAGGGATGCCGGCGGGTTTCTCGGGATCTGGGGAGGCCCCGCGATGACCGGCGGTAGCGGCGGGTCCTGGTGGTTCCGGTGCGCCGCGAGCAGCGTGTCCAGGCCGGGCCTGCTGGTGGAGCAGCTGCTCGTCGGGGGTGGGCGCTCCTTCGCAACCGGGGCTGCTCCGGAGGAGGTGTCTTTCAGCCCCGCCGCCCGCGAGGCGGATGGCTCGCAGCCTGAGAAATCCGTAGGCATCTCAGATAAGTATGTTTCCTCCTCCCTCTCCTTGATGTAGTAATATTTGTTTTGGCAATCAACGCATTGTAGGTGTATGCGTTCTGTATATTTTTGGATCAAGAATAAACTAGCTCAAGTGAGTTTTGATGGTTTAGAAAATGCCCTGTGTGATTCATTGGTGGCCATTGTTAACTCATCTTCTGCAGTGCCAGCTTTAAGGCTGCGCGTTATTGTGTAGTGACTCAATCACTCAATAGTTATTATAGTTTTCTGTAGAATTGGGAACCCAGGCAACCTTGTCCTGTTTATCTAAAAGAACTAAATTATCACTGCGATATCATGCTGATATGTTTTAATGGGCCCTAATGAAAGAACATAATTAGTGCTGCTAGCAAAGACAAAAAAGGAGTTCGATAGGGAAGTGTCAGAAACTCTCTGTGAAAGAGAACAAAAAATTTAGCCCCTAATTACTGTCATATGGGGTATTACCGATATTACTCTATAGTTACAACTCACAAGTGGTCCACAAGGGGTTCAGCGAACCAGACACCTGCAGAAGATGCAGTTAATTGATACATATGACAGTTAACTTCAGATTGCTAACTGTTTGTGTCATGTCGTGGCTTAGGCAGTGTAACATGTCTTGCGGGTGCATTGTGCTCCAGGACTACATGGCATGTCTTAGTGTCTTGTTACGAATTATGTTGACTTGATACATACACTTGTATTATGTTCTGAAAAATTTAACACCATTTCAGGGACATGTTAGCGGATAGGCCCTTGAAGCTTCTTTCTGGGTCATCTTATCTACCACATCCGGATAAGGAAGAGACTGGTGGTGAGGATGCACATTTTATTTGGGATGAACAGGCTATAGGGATAGCTGATGGTGTTGGTGGTTGGGCAAGCCTTGGTATCGATGCAGGTGAATATGCTAGGGGTATTATGTCTAATGCAGTAACCGCAATAGAAGAACTGCCAAAAGACTCTATTGATCTTACAAGGGTACTAGAAAAGGCCCATAGTGGCACAACAGCGAAGGGTTCATCGACTGCATGTATCATTGCTTTAACAGATCAGGTTGGTTATTTGTCTTGTTTATTTTTATTCTGACATGATAATATACTTCATTGTCTATGGCTTTCGCATCAGTAAGAAAAGCTAAGAGTTGACCATGATTCTTTGTTGGTGATATAATGACAAATCCCCTTTTTTTACTTTGTTATCACGAAATTTATTTGAATCTTGAGCTTATTCTAGTCTTAGTTATTGGCCGCCTTATCAATATTGGGAATATCTGGTTGTGTATTATTTCAGGGTATACAAGCAATTAGTATTGGTGACAGTGGCTTTTTAGTCATCCGAGATGGCTGCACATTGTTCAGGTCACCTATACAGCAACATGATTTCAATACCCCCTACCAACTTGAGAGTGGCAACTCTAGTGACTTGCCTAGCTCTGCGCAGGTAAGTTCATGTTTTAGCTCCTCTGTCTTATTTATATACACATAGCTTGTTTACTTTTATCATAACTAGTATATGTGGGACATGATTTGGTCATTTTAACAAATATGCATAGTTTTTGTGTGTGTTCCAAACTTTCAATGGAGAACATAGTTTGTGTTGTGTTGTAAAGTTGCATAGAGAAGCCTTTGTGTTGATGGGTTGCTTAAACTCCAGTACTTGTTGATGAAATAAATTGAGGTTCTGTTAAGCGCTAAGCGTTGTTGAGCATTTTGCCTCCGAAATTCCCTTTTCTGAAGGATTAAAGCGCAGCTAATTGCACCCTTAAGCACTAGGCGTTTTGCCTCCGCTCAGCACTTAGGAGCTCTTAAGTGTGTGCTTAGGAGCGCTTAGTTTAACACTGAAATAAGTGCATATAGTAGGCATGTTTTTTAAGGCGACACGCTTAGGCGCCCCCTCCGGCTTAGGAAATCAATAGTTTTAGGCAGAGCCCAACACCCCCCCCCCCCCCCCCCCCAGCACGTCTTACCACCTTAAAACCATGATAGTACCCATCTAGATTAGGAATCCTGTAGCCTATGCCACATATTGTACTGCAGCTGTATCCATTCATGAGAACTAAAGCTGAGTATGGGCAGCCCGGCCCGACCCAGCCCGTCAGGGCAAAACATGTAGTCGGGCTGGGCCTGGGCTGGAATTCCTGGCCCGATTGTCTAGCTGGGCCGGGCTCGGGCTGTGAAATTTGGCAATTTTGGGAAGGCCTGGCCTGATGGCCCGATAGAAAACTGCCTCCACAGGCCGGGCCTGGGCAGAGAATTCCGGACTGACGATCGGGCCGGGCCTGGGCTGCCATTTTTTGTGTCGGGCTTTTTTCTGGCCCGGCCTGACCCGGTCCAGCCCGAGAAAATGCCCAGGTTTAATGAGAACATGATAGTCTACCAATTGCTACAGATTGCAACCGAGTATGTCCTGTTTGTTAACGCCCATGTTGTTTTGCCAATTGTTCATGTGTTTCACCCATGTTGTTGTCTTGTCGCGTTTTTTGAGAACAATTGGTAGCATTACTTTCCAATGCAAACTTGTGTTATTAAATAATAAAATTGTGATGACCTACGGTGTCTCCAGGTGTTCAAGGTACCTGTTGCATCTGGTGATGTAATTGTTGCTGGCACAGATGGGTTGTTTGACAATCTGTACAACAATGAGATAACGGCAGTGGTGGTCCATGCAACCCGGGCTGGCCTGGAACCCCAAGTGACGGCTCAGAAGATTGCGGCGCTTGCACGCCAGCGAGCAATGGACACGAACAGGCAGACACCATTCTCGAGTGCGGCCCAAGAAGCTGGGCACCGCTACTACGGCGGGAAGCTGGACGACATCACGGTCGTGGTCTCCTACGTAACCGCTTTTGGCACCTCGTAATGCGATGGACTGGAAGACGCTGAATATCGGCGTCAAGGCGCCTCCCCTTTTTGCTCTGTAGATACACACGGCCCCCTTTCCACCTCTGTTATTTTCTGCTAGACTTGTAAAGCTGAGCTGGACGCTTTATTGTTTGTAAGTATGTGCACCGGGTGAATACAGTAGCTGTAGTGAATTGCAGATGGTTTTTTCTAGCGACGTGAAAAATGCATAGAACGGCTTCAAATGTGGCATCTCATTTTGTTTACATAGGCTTTTGTTTTTAGTAAATTTTGTATATCCTGACAGATGGTCCTGCCTCTTTTTCCGCATGACCCGTATACACGCCAGTTACGAGCTTTAAAATGAAGGAGCTGACATAGGTTACGAGCGATTACCTCACAAGTTGTCGCTGTACGGATACCGATTGTGACAAAACTTACTATAGCTATGTCACAGAAGTTAACCCATCACATCTTCCATGTTTACATCCTTCTGCTTTGGATACTGAATCCCTGACCACTCTCATAATACAACTCAGTTTCGGTACTGTAGTGAAAGAAGTTTCGGTGGGATCAGTTTCAGAAGCTTTTGTTTCCCGATGGGAGAATCTCACCAATTGACAGTGACATTGCAATTAACATGCTCATATCATGTCCCTCTTCGGACACTAGATGCCTATTTCCAACACATGAATTTTGCTCCTTGGGTTGCAGTTCAATTTCCACGGGAACCGAGAGAAGTCGGCAAACAGAAAACAATTATCGCTTTCTCTGTGGTGGGATCGTCTGCAAAACCAACAACAGGAAAGCCCGGAAGAGATAGACAAGCTGCGGCCGTGGAACGCAGCTGCAGCTGCAGGTGGCGGTTGCCTGGAGCTTTTCTCCCTACAAAACAAAGCAAAAAATAGAGGCCGTTGGTGTGTTTCGCACCAACGTCTTCCATATAATTACTTAAGGGCATCCTCAACGGTCCGATGCATTTTGGGTCTAAATCGCGTTCGTTTTGGATCGTTTATGTCAGGCCGCGGACAGAAAATCGGATGTTTTCTGGCCGCTGTCCGTTTGCGTCGGGAGAGGCCACTGTCAATGGCAGCGGCAGAATTAGCGCCGCCACGTCCCGCCGCGCCGCCCTTCCGCTAGCCGTTTCCCGCGTTGCCGCCTCGATGCCGTTTTCCGCCCGCCGCTTCCCGCGCGTAGGGAGAAGGCCGTTCCCGCGCGCCGGCCTTTCGTTTCCTGCCTACCGCGTCATTATAAAGTGCCGGGGGCGGTGCTTGGCCAGCACACATCAACGGCAGACCACCCGCAATGGTAGACCACCCGATACCTGGGCTAGAATCATCGAGATAGCGCGCGCCCGGTTCCCTGGCAACGAGCCCGCCGTGCAGGCCTTTGCACGGGACACATACGACGCGGAGGATACCGCAGCGTATGCTGCCGCCCAGGACGTCGACGACGAGGAGCAGGCCGTCCTCGACGCTGCTCGCAGAGCGGGCCAGCTCCGCGGCGAGCTCTGCGCCGAACTGCAGGACGAGGCGACCGCCTCAGCCTCCGCCGATGTAGGACGGTCCGCCAGGGCGGTTGCGCGGGTGGCGCACGCGGACGTCCTCCACGCAAACGGGCCCCCAGGCTGGGCGGCCAGCGCCGAGGTGGTCGACGAGGTCGACGACGACGAGTCGGACGACTTCGCCGACTTCGACAATAACGAGGATGCCCTAGACCCCGCGGACAAGCAGCGGGCCCCCATGGACTCGTTCGAGATGGCTCGCCGCGACCAAGATGTACAACAGTTCATGGCCACAGAGAGCCAAGCTCACGAAAAGAGGTCAGGGACATATGGCGCTGCGCCCACCAGGTCGCCGGCGAGGACATGGATCTCATGGTCCGGTTGACGATGGGCACCGTGCGCGCGCGGCACCAGCAGGAGGTGTGGGAGGCGGTAGCTTTCCATGAAGCCGCCGCAGCAAGGGTGGAGGCGGATGCCCATGCGCGAGCCGCAGCAGAGGCTGGCCGGGCGCGGGCCGTGCAAGCGTAGGTGGACGCGGAGGAGGCGGCACGACAGTCGCATTGGGCGAACGCCCTGGCGGAGGGGCAGGCGCGACGCGCGGCGCAGGAGCGCGAGGACCAGAGGTTGATGCAGCGGGCGAAGGCCGAGATGCTAGAGCTGACGCTGCACGAGCAGCGCCGCCTGGCCAACGTGCGCCGGCGCGACTTCTGGTGGCCTCCGCGCAGCGGCGGCGCTGGTCCTTCCGGCGCTAGAGGCGGCACCGGCACCTCCGACGGGAAGTAGGGTGAGCGACTACGAGTAGCTCACGTAGCGGTAGGGCGCGCGGCGGCGAGTAGATAGTCGACGCGATTTTTGGGTGTAAAAATAGGCTAATAATGTTTACTATTAATGAAACTGGGTAATCCACCATTCGTGTGGATGACATCTGGGGCCGGCGCCGATTAAGGAGGACACGCGTGGACGCGCCGATCAGTCCGCGATGACACACACTGTGTTTAAATTTAGGTCGTGTTTGCATCACCGCGGATAGCGCGGTCCAAATACGTTGGGTCATTGGGCTGGGTTTTTCTCAGCCCAATCAAAAACAGACCGATTCAAACATCCGCGGTCCATTTACATCACTGTGGAGATGCCCTAACAGCCCCGCTGTGTTTCCATGTTTCGCCATCACGCGATTAAATCTGGCCGCGACGGATTAGCCCGGCACGCCGCTGCCTGGCGAGTCTAGCCACAGATGCATGCATTTCCGGCCGACGAACTGGAGGACAGGACAGGCTAGTCGTAGTCATGAAGCTGATCAGATCGATGGCGGTACGGTGCCGGACGCCCATCCTATACAGCAATAAAAGCTCGACAATGGGGTGGACCGCTACTGATTATAGTTGCAGATGCTAGTAGGTAGGAAACGCCGGTCCTGAATTCTTGGCGCCATGGCAGAAATTTGATCCTCATGGCCAGTAGTAACGGCTCTCAAATCGCATCATTGCATAGTATCATGACCAATGTATATCTAGTTAAAAGAAATGTAATTAGATTAGATTTCTGAAACATACTACATTTTGAAACAGAGGTAATACAAGTTAACACGTCATATACTCCTTGAACATCCTTTTGCCTTTTTTGGATAATAATCAGAATATATTAATACCAAGTACACATGAATTACACCTCGCCTCTGCATAACATAATATCAATAGATATCAAGAATGCACCCTGCCAAAAGAAAAAAAGATGAAAAAAGAAAGTCCCCACCAAACTGATCAACGAACCAGCGGGAACTACCACCATCAATGGTCACATCTTGCAACAAAGGTTATCCAAGATCGACTCCTCTAGAAAAGGAATAGTGCACAAACAACGTTCTTGTATTATCATCCGATCATGTGTTTTTACCCTGAAGAAAATCTAAATAATTTCAGACAATGCCTTTAACAAGGAGACGAATATAGATTCGCCATTGCCAGTTACAACCAGTCAAAGTCATGCTTAGGGTTTGCACCTCGGAAATCGAGTCTCGATGCCCAAAGAACATCACCAAGAGCAAAGTCCCTTTGTGCTGCCGCCCCCGCTTGCCAAGTCTGCTGCAAAACACCAATCACTTTCACCATATTCAAGACCTTGCCTCCGCCGTCACTTCACATCTCGAACTCACCATGATCCATCGAGATCCACTGGCCTTCTGGGCACAACCATCTGATCAACCCCATCATTGTCAACGCCTTGTTAATCACAGCTATAGAAGTCATGGCCTAACCGGTGGTGCCGACTAAACTGGGTCCTCGTGACATGCCCCCTTGAAGCCGCACATGCAGATTCCCCCATGTGTGGTAGTTTTGTCGGGCCGAAAGGTGCACAACCAATTAAGCCTCCAAAAAAGCCGACGGGAAAACCTCCTCCTCCAGTCGAAGAAGAAAACATGTTGTCCTCCGCGCTCGTGCCGTCAGTCGTTGGTTGTCATGTGCGACATATTGGATAATTAGGAACAATTTTCATGATTAATTTCAGAATTTTAAACATGACATAATCAGCTACTACCACATATAATTTAAACATACTAGATGTATTGAACAACATGATAAACAGAAATAAGCAATAGCTAAACATGTACTCGTAGAACATGATGAATAGGCAAACACGAGCACAACACACATACCGTTTGTTTGCAGGTGTAGCAGGAGTTCTCGCAACAGCAGTAGCATTAGCGGCGAGATAACGACAAAGTCGAAGCCTAGCCGCAGCAGATGGTTGAAGACGAGCCGTGATGAAGATCGAGCAGTCGCGCAGAGCGCTTCTCAAAACCCTAATTTGCCCTTTGTACAGGATCGCAAAGGTGAGTGGTTCTGGAGACCTGCTCTCCCGTTCGCTGGTGCACACTAGCGCTGAGGATGGAGTAGACTACGGTGTCGATGCAAGCAACGAGAGACAAAATCTAGATTGGTTTCGGTATATGTGCCACGGTAACCGGGTAAGAGTTTATATAGGCATGACTCAGTAAGAACACTAGCAGGGCCAAGTCCACGCCGCACGCCGTCCGTCAAAGACTCGATTTTTCCTAAGCAGCAAAAAGGTACGCTCGCCTCGAGACTCAATCCACTCTATAAAAGCGCGGCGCACGTGGCGTGTCGAGACGAGCGAGGAGGAGGAGCGCGTGTACTATTCCTATTCACTCAATTACCAAGTAGTAGAACAACACACCTTATATGTTGGTCTACATTTTTCTCAACTATCTACGTGTGACTAACTTTAGCTCTCACCTTTTGCCTTTGTACAACTAAAAATTAGGTTGCATCTATATACATAAAATTTATAGGAATTTCTGGAATCTAATATGAACATATGAATCACTAGTGTTTAGGCATAATATTTCAACTCCCGTGCAAGGACATCTTCGGAGGCATGGGCGAGGCCATGTGTATTCATGGGTATTCAAGTGAATACCCAATTTTTTTATTCAGCTTTTCAAATAATATGATACAACCATCAATTCAGGTTTACATTGCATGACATTCAATCCAACAGTAGACACAATTTATGCGGCTGAGTTGTTGGCAAGAGTAAGCGAACAAGTATTAGCAGGTCGTGACTCGTGAGTTCATACTGCGGTTCTTTCACATTTTTTCTCTACTCTTATTCGTATTTTTTTATTTTAAATAGCCATTTAAAAAGTCCTAGGTCCGTCCATGCATGGAGCGCATTCAGATCAGATCCATTAGACGAGCACCCAGCAGCAGGCTACCCTGCCAACGACGTGACAACCGTACGTCCCTGCCGTGGACAGATCGGAAGAGTTGTGGACAAATGTATGGAGCTGGAAGAAGGCAGCCACAGAGGAAGAAAAAGACGAAGGGAAGATTCCTCACCGCCGCGGCGCTTCCGGAGTCGTCCGAGAGCGACCCGGGAGGCTAGCTAGGGTTCGGTCACATCCTTTTGCCTTGGACACCGAATGCCGATGTACCTAGCAGATCGAGGCAGTAGCACAAGAATTTCTCAACGATCATCCCTTCCATATATGATATATCTCAAGTTCGACAGAACTCTCCAACACCAGCCAGATTTTATTCTTCGATTTTATCCACATGCTTTTTCTGCCTGATCGTCTGCAAAACCAGCAGGATCGAAGCTAACCTGAAGAAGAGAGACAGGCGGCGGCGGCCACGGACCACAGCTGCAGAGACGGCGATTGCGCGGAGCTTTCTTTCAGAGCGGACGAGAGGCCGCTAGCGTGCCACTCCACTGTTATCCGTCGACGGGCGTGCACGCCATCACCCCATCAAATCTGACGGCGACGGGTTGGTTAAGCCCAGGCATGCAACTGGCCGGCGAATCTAGCCGGCCATACATGCATCTCACGATGTCGATCGCGGCGTCGGAAGGTTATGCTGCTTGGCTAGCCGGTCAACTATCTGGAGCTGTACCTGCAATGGCACAATCCCAATTGGCAAGTTGATAGATGTGTTTCACAATTTGGTACCATATATATATATGCACAATTCCTGGATAGATGCGTTTTTCACGCTTCGGGACCAAATGTGTCTAAGTCTAAACAGTAATCGTGATTGATGGGTATTGACGAGTCTAAATAATGTGCTAGTATGGCCACAATAGTAGTACTTCCTCCATAGTGGATTATTGGGCAATTGTGTATTTTAAGATAAGCTTTAATCATTATTTTAGTCAATAAAATATTAGATATTTGACATAAAACTATATTATTGAAAAGTTCTTTTAAATATAAATCCAATGATATAATTTTTATATAATATATCAGATATTTTCTTAACTAAAACTAAAAGTCAAAGTTTGTCTCAAAGTGCATAATTGCCCTGTAATCCAATATAGAGGAAATAGAAGGTTCTATATTGGTGCTTGTTATGTGCGGGGGCGGAGGCAGGAAATACTTATCAGGGGGGCCAAAGTACAAATATCAGCTATTGGGGGGGGGGGGGGGGGCAAAGCATAAAAATACCTAGGTTTTAGGCTAAAAAAGTAGGGCCGTATAAGCAATTTTTGGATCTTGGGGGGGGGGGGGGGGGGGCAGGGCCCCTGCTGGTCCCCTGTCTCCGCCACTGGTCATGTGGTCCTAATAATGTGACTCGCTCCACTAAAAAAAATAGTGTGGCTCGCCGGGCCCATCTTCTATGGCCAACCTGATCCTTAAACGGGTTAAATCATATTCTTCCCTTTTTGTATTTTATATGCATTGACATATAAGGTGTATTTTATCATTTTGAGTACAAGGGCTGGCCATAAATTCCTTTCTTGCATTATTTGTGAGTAAGCCGTCGAAGGGAAAATCATCGACACGATGCCTGGCGCATACTTTTTCGCCTTCTCGAAGAAGGCCTTCAGTTCCAAGCGAGGATGGCCGGGGGAAGAGCTCACCTTCTCCCAGTTAACCTCCTCACCATGCGCATATGCAAATGCAATGGCCCCCTCGGCACCTCGCTTCAAGGAGAGACCCTTCATAGTAAGTATGGGGTCATCGTCGGTGTCGAAGGCTTTGGCAAGATTCTTCAAGTCCGGTACATTGGCCTTTTTCTTGGGCCACAACCCGACAAAAATCCGCGTAAGTACGCGGCTAACCAACTCGAAGATTTCCCGGACAGATATCCAGTTCGCTTCCAGCAAGCTGACCGCGGCCAAAAGAGGATCTTTGTCTGGCTACAAAGTCGACGCAGATACTTCGCTATATTTTGCAAAACCAAGGAAACAGCAAACATCAGAAAAGGAACGCATGAGCAAGCATAAGAGAGCAAGAAAACCGACAAAGTGAAAGAAAGTTATAGTACCTCCAGCAGCAGCAGACATCTGGTTTAGCCGTTCAGCCACGACCTGTTCCCGCTGGAGGTGCTCCTTCTTAGCAGTAGCCAGGTCCTTTTCTGCTTTCTTCGCCTTAGCCAATGCTGACTTAGCAGACTTCTCAGCATTGACCTTGGCAGCAGTGGCGGCATCAAAAGCTGTCCTGGAAGCTTCAAGTTTAGCTTCCAGCGACGAAACGCGAGCATTGGCTGGCTTTAGAGCACCTGAGTTCAACAAAGAGGAAAGAAAAAGTCAAGCAAAGAAGTAAAGACAGGCATGCGAAGATAAGCAAGTATCGAAAACGAGATTTACCTTCAGAAGCCTTAGCAACTTTCAGGAGCTTGTGGACTGATGGGCCTCAAGGGCAGCACCGGCGTCGGATGCTTTCTTCAAGCGCCCAGAACTACGAACAGTGACTACCTTCTTGGTAGGCTTCTTCGAATTTTTTTTAGGTTTCGCTGCTGGATCAACCTCTTGTGGCGGCGGCTCGTTGATGACAAGAGTATCAGTGATGGGGGCCTCAGCAGCAAACCTCTTCGGGTTCTCCTCGTCACTGAGAAAAAGAGAAAAAGACAAAGTCATCTATCAAGGTCGACAATAAAAAGCTAAATATATGAAAACAAACAGATGAACACTCACGAGTCCATGAAGTCAAAGAGTTCTCCGCCGTCCTCTGGCTCGAAGGATTCCCCGGCCACAGTCTTAGGGGCGGAGGCACTAGAAGAAGCAAATTCTTCGACACGTTTCCTCTTCTTGTCCATGACAAGGTCTTCAGAAAGCACAGGAGGAGGTGATGTCATTGAACTGGTCCTTTCCAGCGAATCCTCGCCTTCGTCTCCATCTTGGCTGTCCTCAGTCTCGGGGGCTTCGGAGGCCGCAGAAACAGGAACATGCGGAATAGCCCCTCCCTCTGGGAGAGGAGGACGAGAAACAAGAAGTCGGTGATCCTGAAAAGAAAAACAACCCAAAAGTTACAAGGCAAACAAAAATAAGAGAATGACAAGATAAGTAAAGAAAGCAAAAATTACCGCAGGCAAAAGATGCTCGGAGTCGAAGTGGTTTGCGGCTAAGTCCGCAACTTCATGATCTTTGGTGAGAGTGGTAAGAGCTCTCACACGCCTGTCGAGATCCTTCTTCTCCATAAGATTTTCAGATACTCGAGAAGGATCCCCCAAGACGAAAAAAGTCCACAACTTAGAGAGACGATGCTGCAGGGGTTGAACCCGACATTGTAGGAAAAACGCCATGAGTTGTGTACCCGAAAGAGCACCTCCTCTACCACTTTTCAGCTCCTGGATGCGGGCCAGGAGTGGCTTGATTTCCTCCATCTCAGCTTCCGAGGGAGGCAAATCCCACGAGGCCAATTTCTTCAATTCTTGGGAGGCGTCAAATGGGGCAAGGCCGTACTTGTCGGAGGGGGAACTCTTTCGATCCTTGATGTAAAACCACCTGGTCCTCCAACCTTGTACCGAGGCAGCCATTGAAAATTCCAAATATTGCGATTCAGAACGAACAGAGATACAAGCTTCACCCAGTTTGGGTTTCTTGGATAATGCGACACTGAGGCGGAGCTAAAAGAGGGCTCTCCAAAGAACAAAGTGGGGATCAATCCCCAAAAACAACTCACACAGAGTTATGAAACAAGCAATGTGCAAGATGGAGTTTGGTGTGAGCTGACGAAGCTGCACACCATAAACAAAAAGAAACCCACGAAGGAATTCATGGGCAGGAAGGGAAAGAAAGCGCAAGAGATAGGCGAAGAACATCACCCGAAAACCATCTCTGGGCTTGGGGATCCGTTCAGTGCTTGGGAAGATAACTTCGTCGTCGTCGTAGACGAGGCCATCCGCTCGGGCCTTGTCCAGCTCCTTCTGCGTAAAGGCAGAAGGCACCCAGCTCATCGCGGCGTTCATCCCCTTGGTCATCTTGTGCTTCTGCGCCTGATGCTTCACGCGCATCTACGATCTGCGCACGGGGGCTAAGCAGGAGATCAAAGGAGCGCAGAGATTGCAACAATGGTGGCGGCGGCGGAAGCAATGAACTGGTAAACAGTAAATTTCTCCACTCTCCCCTTATATAGCTTCCAGGTAACGGAACGTGGGCTGAGACGTGGCGCAAGGAGCGGAAACGGTAGCCCACTAACGGGCAGAGGAATTGCGAAATTATCGCGCTGCCCATGGGTAACGGTCAAAATCTAGAGATAATTATAAACAGATTAATGACGTCAGAAACGTATGAGAACTGAAGACTATGATAGCAGTGGAGGCTAGTAAGATGAATATTCCAAAGATGGTTTGAGTTGGCGAAATTGAATAAAGGGAGATCAAGGAAGCCGACGAAAAATTGAGCCTGGTAAAAGAGGAATCATTCTTTAAGTCTATACCCAAAAATTGAGCGCTGGGCGTGCACCCGACGATATTATTACATCACATTATGATCTCACGACATGAAAGAAGGCACGCTGTCTTTAAGACTATACTCGGAAAAAAAAAGATTTTTTCGACTATAGCCTCGGGGGCTACTTACGTCGAGAGCGCTGGGTGCGCTTCCGACGATATTTTATAATGAACAGTGAAGGCGAAGAAGATTCTGGAAGCATCATTACTACCATCGGGAGGAAGATTTTTTATCGATCAAGGTTGAATAAACCCGAATATTTTGTACGACGGAACAGTCAAACAAGGCTGCGACTTATGATTCTCGGGTTGCGTCATCGCGACAAAACTCGAATGCCGTGACTGAAATATGTCACGAAGGTAAGACCCTAGGATCCGTCCTATGTGGCCTGGTATACGCACATAGATGTGCTCTGCTGGTATGTATCCGTGTCTACAACGCGAAGAAAAAATCCCGGTGGACGCACTGGGTACCCTGAGAACCACTGGGACTCATTCTTTGTAAGTCCTAAATGCGGCAAAAGAATGGGTTTGACCGGTTTCCCGAATTCAAATCCAAGGGGATTGAATTTGAAGTAGGTGGCAAGTGTCTGTTCCTGCAGTTAACTGACCTCTTGATCCGTCAGAGTTGTCAGGCTTGTTCATCAAAGCCCCTTGCGAGATATTATAGAAAAAGATAAGTCGAAAGACCAAGTCAAAGATTTCAAGATTTGAAGAAGTCAAGTGTTGATCAAGTCAAAGAATTGAAGATCTGAGATTCAACCCGAATCTATAATTCATGTAGAATCTCGGGGGCTACTGACAAGGGTATAGATAATAGAGCCCGTTAGTTGAGTACCTCTGAGGCCCGTTAAGCTAGGCCCCAATTGTAATACTAGTCGAAATACGAGTTCATGTCGTATGTCGATATTATAATCTGTATCGGATCCCACCAGATCCTTGAGACCTGGCCACCTATATAAAGGGGCCAGGAGGGGACGGTGTGGGACAGATTGGAAGCAAGCCAGGTTCTACACCCACGTTTACTTTCATAGCCACCTTGTTTGACTGAGTTTACCTTCGAGTTCATCTGACGCTCTGTCTTCCCGATCCTAAGTCCTTCATCTAGGACATTTGTCGAGTTTAACCCTCGTCACTCAGATTTTACATTCTAAGATGGCACAAGCGACCGTAAATACACAACTTATAGTTTCTTTACATGCATGGTATATTCTAAAATGAAGCAAAATTGAAATTGTTTCATATTACTATGTAAGATTCAATATAAATAGGTTATGTCCCGTTTGTTTGTCGATAAAAAGATCAAAAATAGAAAATAATATAATGAAAAAAATAAAGCATGTATACTACAATGGTTATAGTGATTTTAATGAGGATTAAGTTCAATAAATATTTAAAAGGAACTTAAACACAATTTTGTTAGAGTGAATTATTATTATAGAAGCTAATTATTTTATAATAGAAATAAACAACACCAACTTTGTGAAGCATTTGCTTCGACATGTCATCCTAGTTATCCATATCAAGACAACGTTATATTTATATTTTAAACTGAACATATCATTCACAAGTTTTCTGTCACTTGTCTCAACTTAGATGGATGAGGGAGGGATAAAATGTGAAATGTGTTTACTACTGATGTAGAGACGGGATACTCTTTTTTTTTGCGAAGAAGGAACTGATTACTCAGTAATAAACACATTTGAAAGCAGCTTTGAGTGAAACAAAGTTACTCCCCATGTCCCGTAATATAAGATGTTATTGCAACAAATATAATCATATTTGAGGTGTAATGTCGTCTTTATATTATGGAATAGATGGTGCATTTTGGTATCTCTATAGCATAATAAGCATGTGAGACCCGTGTGGTACTAAGGGACCACGTCTTATGATTTGACCTTCTAGAAAAGATGACACTAGGAATTTTCAAATGAAAAAAAAATACAAGGACGGTAGGTATAGGACTTGGACTTTTCTTGTGCTTGACTTTCCTTCAGACTCTCGTCCTAAAGAAAAGAATGACAGTGAACAATTTAATTATATTTAATTGAAAACTCAGATCTACTATTGTGAAGATAGTACAAGAGTTGACTGGACAGATAAAATTAACTATACTCATTCATCTTCCTGTAACTTCAAATTCAGTCAAATTCTATGAGATTAGCATGTCATTGTAAACACATGTATGTATTTCTTTATTTGTCTAAAATGAAATCTGATTTATGTTAGGTTATGAAGCAATCTCCGAGTGAGTTTAATTACCAAAACCATTAATTAACACACAAGCACTAGCTGAATTAACAATATGTAACAGACTAAGCACATCTAGCAGACCCGTAAATGAAACAAGAAACAATTAACGGTAGGAGATGAGAAACACGTACAAAGCGATCGGGAAGGTCAACGTTGCAACAACACCATGCTTGTCGCCCATGGTGATGTTCAAAGTCGTCGAGTGCGTAGAGGATGTAGATCAGTGAGGAAGCAAGCTGGTGAATAAAGCTTGAACAGAGGCGAGCAGTTGCGCCGAGATGCTTCCCAAAAATCTTATCGATTGTCTCCTTATTTAGGATTTCGAAGGCCTGCTCTTCTGTACAGCTGTGCACACAGTCGTTGGGATGGGAAAGTCGGCAAAAGGAACTTGATAGAGAGAGAGAGAGAGAGAGAGAGAGAGAGAGAGGAGCGGAAAACTCTAGATCTGTTCTGTCTCTCATCTTCAAGTATAGCTTGGAAGCGAAGGCGCCGGCCGAGCCGCCACGCGTTAGAAGATAAGGACACGTAGAGAGCATGCACACGCACGCCGACACGTACACAACTTAGTTGGTGCGCCGAGCAAAAAAATTAATCTTCCACAAAATGAGTTTCTAACTCGAAGTAAATTGACACATCACATGCACGTGTGTCGCGTCACATTTTGTTTCAACTTAGCGTCGCATCGTGTATTACAGTTTTATGATATTTGCATATGCAGTAGAGTGAGAGTATGACATTTTCTCTCAACTCGGTTGCTCCAGTTTAATTTCCTAGGTCCTAATTTACGGGATCTCCCATCATATAGGTTGGATTACCCCCTCGGAAACTCATGTTGGTCTCAAACTATCTCCCTTGATGCAAGATCTATCATGTTTCTTTCATAAACCTTTGGTGAAAGGATCTGCAAGATTCTTAGCTATTTGGACATAATCCAATGCTTGCTTAATTTGACCCGAGCTTTGTACTTTTCAATAGTACCATCAGCTCGAAGCTCGCTTACATCCTACAGGTTTGCACCCATAAGATGTTCAGTTAACTCCCATATTCTATTAGACAAGATGGAATATATCTCGCTGAATTTGGTCTGTAGTCTGCATCGGAAGATGTAAGAGCTTCTGAAATGGAAGTGAGGTATCGGGTACACAATAAAGTCATTACCAAAAGACTTTGCATTCCTTTGTCTCTTGCTCCTTCTGGGAGCTTCATTGTCATCCTCTTCCGAATCTAAACTCTCACCATTAGATTCGTCACCAAACTCCAAAGGAGTTTGAAGTTCAGGATTTGGACCAGATTCCCAGCTAGACATGCTAGACATACATCTCATAGGAAATATATTCTCAAAGAATATAGCATCTTTGGATTCAAATATGGTGCTGATATTCATGTCATTCACTCCATATTTCACCACAAGAAATATATAAGCCATGCTATAAGAAGCATAGCCATAGCCATGACATACACAATCCATGTTTTTGGTCCAAGCTTACACTTCTTGTTGATTGGTAAATTCGCCTTTTCCAAACAACCTCAAGTTCGTAGGTAGGAGAGTGTTGGCCTTTTTTTCCCATTTCTCTAATAGGGTAATATCTTTATTCTTAGTCATAACCCGATTTAGGACATGACATGAAGTCAATATAGCCTCCCCCACCATTCCTTGGTTAAACCAGCGGTGTCTAACATGGCACTACGAAATCTGTCAGAGTGCGGTTTTTCCCTTTTCGCAATCCCATTGGATTGAGAAGAATAGAGAGGCGTCCGGATTATACCACATTTTGAATAGAATAAATTAAACTCGTTAGAAAAGTACTCTCCACCACGATCGGACTGAACCCCCTTTGTCTTTCTTTCAAGTTGATTTTCAACTTCAGGCTTATAGATTTTGAAGAAACCTAGAGGCTCACCTTTAGTTTTTAGGAGATACACATAACATTACCCGGTAAATTATCGACGAAAATCATAAAATATTTCTTTCCACCTTTTATAAACTCACCATTTATCTTACATAGATCTAACTATATGAGCTTAAGTGGTGCAAGTTTTTTTATCTGCAGGCTTGTAAGGCTGCTTTGCTTGCACACAAACATAACTATTTTACGCTAACTATTTTGGGTTTGCCTTTGTCGATTTAGGGGAGCTTTAATTCGTTTTATGATTCTACAAGTTTTACTGTATATCTGGTTTGGACGTTTTTCACCTAATAAAACAGTAGAATAGGGTTATGCTAATTGTAGAATCTAATGAAATATATTTTTTCATGTTGAAGTACGATCGAATGTGTTTTGGATAACCAAAACTTAGTCAACTTCCAGTTGGCCGCCCCCCGGCCGTGCGTCATGGGGGCTGCCGGATCGGATGGCATCACGGTAGGATTACGCTGACGACACCTTTCGCGGCACATGGCCCAGACATGCACCTAGGCAAGCTCTCCTCTCTATATACCACCTCGGGTCCTCCCCCACCCAGGAATCCCACACACCTCTCCACGAGGCAGACTGGCAGCAAGAGGAGTCCAGACGTGGAGCCAAAAACCAGAGATCAGTCCACGAGGCCGCACGCTCCCCTCCAAAATCCCCACCACCACCATCGTCGTCCTGTCCACCTCCGCGCCCCGCGATCCAGAACCCAACTAGCCAACTCCTGTTTCCGCGGATCGGAGCGGCAGATCTCGCCCATTGCTCTGCTCCAGCAAGCGGCGGCTTTTACTGTACTGTTCGCCGGGGTCGGAGGAGATGTGGCGGCTGAAGATCGCGGACGGCGGGGGCGACCCGTGGCTGCGCACCAAGAACGCGCACGTCGGCCGCCAGGTCTGGGAGTTCGACCCCGCGGCCGACGACCCGGACGCCCTCGCCTCCGTCGAGGCCGCGCGACGGGAGTTCGCCGCGGGGCGGCACCGGCTCAAGCACAGCGCCGACCGCCTCATGCGCATACAGGTGACGGAATGCCCTCCTCTCTCTCCCCTTCCTCCCCGCTCCGTTCCCCGCCGCCCACTCCCTGCACCGCATGCCAAGATTCGAATTTTTTTGGGTTAATTTCGTGGCAGGCACAGCTCCGTAACAAAAAAATTCTACCGTACCATATTATTATTATTATTTTATCTCCAAAAAGAGGCGGTGGCACTACTCCGACGACTAGTCCTCGCGCGGTCGACCGATATGCGGCTGCTGTACGGCTCACTCGCGGGGGGCCAGTCGACGGAGAAGCGAGCCGACAGGAGCATCCGGAGATGGTTGCCAGCAGCCGGCCTTGCCTTAAAATAACTATTTTAAGGAGTATATGCTTCACAGGGAGCGTTTTAATGCGCAGCGAGTATGCTGGTTGCTGTGATGGGTCACATGTCCTGTCGCAACTCCCAAGTTGGTACACATGGATATGCGGAAAGCAAGCAGGATGCAACTGCTACCTTCTGGATGAGAAGGGTCCTCCTTTCCTCTTGTTGACTTCGTCCTGTGGGCATGTGCTGACATTCTTTATATTCTTTATCTCAGACCAGAGGGGAGATGCATCTCATTCTATTGCTAGAAATTAGGTGTATGATTACTAGCCATTTTCCTTTTCTTCGGGTCAAAGGTTTTTTTTAAGATCAAAAGGGCCCCTTACAGGGGAGCCCCGGTTCCATTAAAATGAAACCAAGCCTGTCACAAAGTCTTACAAACCGAAAATAAAAGCCAAAGTCTGTTCTAGGTTCAAACAACAAAGCAGGTAAAGAGAGAAACTAATCAGGGAGGCACCCCGTTTTTACGAATTATTACAATCTTTATTTCAGACGAGAGGAACCCTGGACAAAAACAGCTGTATTACAGCTCTGGTGGCAAATTAGGTGTATGATCAGTAGCCATTTTCCTTTCCTTTGAGTCAAAGGTTTTAACCCAATTATAATTGCCAAAGGGGTGTTTTTTTTGCGGGGTTACCAAAGTGGTGGTTAATACTGTTTGGGACTGAATTACTCCAGCAGTATTTAGCCAACAGGGCAGACCGATGCCGAAGCTGGAGTAGTTAGATTTTTATCGAAGATCTTTTTTTCCCTACTACATCAGTTCAACTTGCTATGGATTCTATGTACTGGCATCAAAACGGGTGCCTTTTCCGCTGTATAATAGTATCCTCTCTGATTGCTCAGAGCATTTGGCCTTTTGTATGTGCTGCAGTTTGCCAAAGAAAATCCGCTTAAGTTGGATCTTCCTGCTATCAAGCTGGAGGAGAATGAAGATGTCACTGAGGAAGCTGTGTCCACCTCTTTGAAAAAGGCGATCAGCAGATTTTCTACTCTCCAGGCACATGATGGACACTGGCCTGGGGATTATGGCGGTCCTATGTTCCTTATGCCAGGATTGGTACTTACTCTGGCTCAGCAGTTTATTATAAAACTTGTTCATGTAATATGGGGAACATACTCATTGTATTTTGTCTTCTACTCAGCTTATAACGCTATATGTGACTGGGGCACTGAACACTGTTCTATCATCGGAACATCAGAAGGAGATCCGCCGATATCTCTATAATCATCAGGCAAGGATCTAGTTGCCAACTGTGCCATCTTACACTGGATAAAATCAATAATGTTTTGGTGATTTTGTGTAGAATGATGATGGAGGTTGGGGATTGCACATTGAGGGTCCAAGCACCATGTTTGGCTCAGCCTTGACCTATGTTTCGTTGAGATTGCTCGGAGAGGGACCAGAGAGTGGAGATGGTGCTATGGCAAAAGGTCGAAACTGGATTTTAGACCATGGGGGAGCAACTTATATAACATCATGGGGGAAGTTTTGGCTCGCGGTACGGAATTATCATCTTCTACTTCATATGATTTACTGCTTCCATTTTGTTCAACCTGATTAAGGCCTAAAGAGTTCCTGATAATTCCCTAACATATTTAAGGTACTTGGTGTATTTGATTGGTCTGGTAACAATCCACTGCCACCAGAAATATGGATGTTGTCATATCGCCTGCCAGTTCACCCAGGTTTGTTTTGCGCTATCATATCATTCTTCCGTGTTGCTAGGTTATGTCTTGCTGATATGCTTGATGCTATTGTGCAGGTCGAATGTGGTGTCACTGCCGGATGGTGTATCTACCCATGTGCTACGTTTATGGAAAGAGGTTTGTCGGCCGAATTACACCACTTATATTGGAACTAAGAAATGAACTCTTCAAAAACCCCTACAGCGAGATTGATTGGGACAATGCTCGCAATCTTTGTGCTAAGGTTTTCCCTCCCCCTTCTTATTAGTGTTGATGTGTATGAAACAATTTATTAACACTATAATGCAAGTTCTTATGAGGCCATGATGAGCCAGAATTAATGAAAAACCCCAAGTAGATCTTGTTGTGCCAATGCGGTCCTCATTGAGTACAGAGTCTTTAATAAGTCCCATACCAAAGGTACAAAGTATTAAAGAAGTCCCATTGCCAAAGTTATGCCTTTTAAGAATTCCCATTGCCAAAATATTAAGCTTACATAGCCATTTTTTTGTTTGAATAGCAATTCATGTCACAAATTGTGCCTGTTTGAATACTATAGTTTGAAAAAATATTCAGTTTGAGAGATATTCGTTGTAGCACTTGGTAGTTTACTAGTCCTAGGTTTAAGCTTTCACTCCATCATCTGAAGATATAAGCTGCCTACTAGCTTCAGGGATGGCTGTGTATGGATTCTCAGTTTCATGCTTGTAAGTTGTTACCGTACACTGCTTGTGGTGCAGGAGAAAGCATGATCTTACTGATCACTTGATGACATAGACTATTTTAGATCTGTATGACTGATAAGGGTCAAAGTCCTTTTTATTGTACTAGCCATGACTCACATGCCAATACAATAGGTGAATAAGTCTGACAAGTTTCCTATAATTTTATAGAAGGCTACGCTGCCCTATATATCTTGCTTTGTCTGCATTGTGTTTATTTATAATCTATCTAAGATTGTTCTTTGAAGGCTTTTTGTTTGCTTTATTGTAGGAAGATCTGTACTATCCACATCCATTGATACAGGATATATTATGGGCCACCCTCCATAAATTTGTCGAACCAGTTATGATGCATTGGCCTGGGAACAAATTGAGGGAGAAAGCTTTGAACCATGTCATGCAGCATGTTCATTATGAAGATGAGAACACTCGATACATTTGTATTGGTCCTGTGAACAAGGTAAACTGAAGAATATGATTGCTTGTTGATCCTCCTTTTTTCTGTCCTTTTCTTCAAGTATCAAGAAGATCATTGCATCTATTAAGAGGCAAACATATCATAAATTTCAGTGCTTTGTTCATGGTATGACTTTTCAATTTTCTGGTGTTGCTGGGCAGATTTCCAATTTCTACTGTATTGTACCTGCTCCAAAGCCTTACATGTGAACTGAACTAGTATTTTGTCTATAGCTTTCTACTTAACTATAGTTGCAGCTGCATATTCATCTAGTGTAGCTACTGCTGCCAACTGCATAGCCATGATTACATCTTGTGAGTTATAGCATTTGGTTTTAAAACATGTACATTTCTATATCACAAGTACTTGTAGATGCTGGATATCCTCCAATGCCAAGCTAGTGTACACTAGTGCAAAGTCTTAAACTACTACAGTCCTCTCTAAAGCATACATAAATGCCAAACAAGAACTGTTTGAATGATTTGTCAAGTTTCATATTACAAATTCCTATCCCTTTTCAATTACACGATGTTAGAAAAACAAGAAACCTTTCTTAACACCTTAAAATGTAAGATTGTTTTCTTAGTCATGTTGGGCCATATTCACATTTTGTACTTAGTTTTTTCTCGATATCTTGTTTATTCAGTGAAGAAAAGATTCTCAAATTTGATGATGCGTTATTCTTGTCCGTAGATTGTGAACTTGTATACCAAAGTTTATACCTTAATTTCTAGATTAATATAATATTTCTCAATTACTTATGTTCATATTGTTCAACCTAGCATTGCAAATATCTCTGTGCAGGTACTAAATATGCTTGCTTGTTGGATTGAAGATCCAAATTCTGAAGCATTCAAGCTCCATATTCCAAGAATCCATGATTACTTGTGGGTTGCTGAAGATGGCATGAAGATGCAGGTCCTTACCATTGCCTAATGAGTTTTTATTTACCTCTTTTACTTTCCGCTAAGGCAGCCACTACAACAAGAAACCTACCGATATGTATGTTTTACTGTATTTAGATGGCACTGGATTATCGTATTCAGTTAGTACACACATTTCTGTTTATCTTACTCCACCTTTAACAACACATTTAATGTGGCGCATCCATCTCTTGCTCCTTTCTTACTTTAAATTTGAAATTGCTCACTGCCTGCTGCCCGGTACCTCCTTTCTTACTTTGACCATAAGCAATCCAATTTTCTGTCCACTGTAGGGTTATAATGGCAGCCAGCTTTGGGACACAGCATTCGCAGTCCAAGCTATTGCGGCTACTGGCCTCATCGATGAGTTTGCTCCCACTCTTAAGCTAGCACATAACTTCATTAAGAACTCTCAGGTACATTCTACATGCCTGTTTGTTTACAAGCCACCATTTAAGTAAACTTAATACGGAGTACTTACCCTTTTGCTCTTCTATGGAAGGTTATTGACGACTGCCCTGGAGATCTGAGTTATTGGTACCGTCACATATCTAAAGGCGCATGGCCTTTTTCAACTGCTGATCATGGTTGGCCTATATCAGATTGCACTGCAGAAGGACTAAAGGTGATTTAGGTTATCAGTATTACCACCTGTGAACTTCCTTTTGAAGTTCAAACTTTTCCCTTTTGCGATCTAGGAATGTTTTTTTTCGACCATATGAAAGCTCTCTTTCATGCATAAGAATCATTGTAGCTCTCAGGTGTAGAAGGTTTAGTTATGTTCCTTGACTTTTATCTGCTGTTATTCTTT
Organism: Dactylis glomerata; assembly: GCA_007115705.1. NCBI lineage: Eukaryota > Viridiplantae > Streptophyta > Magnoliopsida > Poales > Poaceae > Dactylis > Dactylis glomerata. The sequence goes on along the minus strand of QXEO01000834.1, from coordinate 2,688,222 downwards.
ACACATACCATCAAGTGTCAACTGTCAAGTTCATCAGCACAGCCATTTAGGAACTTTTATTCTACCACCATAAGGAAGTCCTTTGTCATGCATGCATAAGAATCATTGTAGCTCTAAGAAGTGAGCCTAGCTCACTTGGTTAGGGAAGTGGATGTACAACCCAGGTTCAAGTCCCCATGGACGCAGATTTGGGTTCTTATTATTTCAAAAAACAAAATCGCAGTAGGGGTTTCCCCTACCGCATTCCTTTCAAAATAAAACATTGTAGCTCTCAGGTGTATAAGGGCTCTCCGGTCTATAAGGTTTCGTTCTGTTCCTTGGCTTTTATCTGCTGGTATTTTTGACATACAATGTCAACTGTCAAGAAGCTCAACTATTTAAAAATATCTTGGCAGTTGATATTTTCTTTTACTTTCAGGCTGCATTATTGCTATCAAAGATTTCTCCAGAAATTGTGGGTGAACCAGTCGAAGTTGACAGACTTTATGATGCTGTCAATTGTCTGATGTCTTGGATGGTAAACATTTCAAACTTTTTGGTTGTGTTGTAAGTATTTTATCATTTTACCTACACAAGAGGGCTCCTGTAAATATTTCATCTCGTGTGACTACTCAACCTTCAAACTGTAAAACGAAAAAGCTTTTAGAATTTTATAGAGCAGCTCCCTATTTCAAGAATCTATGATCTCGTAGTGTAATTTTATCAGAAGTGCTTTTATGTCTTCAGGAGAAGTACTGTTAACTCGTAAGATTTTTCTACATATTATGTAGTGTTTCTATGCTCTTTCAACAAAACTATGTACAGATCATAAAGCAGCACTGCTACTAGTAGAGTAGTGCTATTTTGCTAAATAGCAGGCTATAGTGGAATCGCCGAGTAATCGGTAGTTGCAAATCAGACCAACTTGCTTTTTTATTTTGTGTTCTAAATTTATTGATTGATCCGCCAGACTTTGGCCTGGGATAACATATTTATAATTCTGCTGTGAACAAGACTCCTTGAAGCGCAACAAAATATATTTTGAACTCTCCAAAATTTTGTTGCCATATTCTCCTCTCTATGTTTGTATGTTTTCCTTAAATATACTGCATGCATGCCTAATAAATTTATTTATTTTCACAGAATGATAATGGCGGCTTTGCAACATATGAGCTCACGAGGTCTTATGCCTGGCTAGAGGTAAGTTGAACTTCTTTGATGACCCTGCCTCCATTGCTCGTGCTGTGCTTTCATTTGAACTAGTTGTGTGCTTTTTGGTTCCTAATTTGAATTATGGAATACCAAGTCAAAAGAAAGCAGGTACATCTGTTAACAGTTCATGTTGAATTAATACAAGTTTGCTGGACTCTTCGTATCAATGTTTGCGTTGTTTGAAACGTGCAACCAAGCATGCCTAATATCATCTTATATTTTCATTTAGAAACATTCTTCCATCTGAATGTCCAATATGTTCTTACCTATATTGATATGCTTTATTAAACTGTTCAGCTTATCAACCCTGCTGAGACCTTCGGGGACATTGTGATTGATTACCCGTAAGATGCAACAATCCTTTTATTGGTGGTTCTTATGATGCTTCCACACATAAGATAAACTAAAAAAAGTGTAACACTTGATTGGTGGCAGGTACGTGGAATGTACTTCAGCAGCAATTCAGGCCCTGACATCATTTAAAAAGCTCTATCCTGGGCACCGCAGGGAAGATGTAGATAACTGTATCAACAAAGCTGCTAATTTCATAGAGAGTATTCAAAGAAGCGATGGTTCATGGTTAGTTTTCACACTTCATGCGAAAGAATACAAGTAGAACATGCATATAACATTCTGTATCGTTCTCTATCTATTTTTCCTTAGGTATGGCTCTTGGGCTGTTTGTTTCACCTACGGCACATGGTTTGGAGTGAAGGCATTAGTTGCTGCTGGTAGGACGTTCAAGAGTAGTCCTGCAATCAGAAAGGCATGTGACTTTCTGATGTCAAAAGAGCTTCCTTTCGGTGGCTGGGGAGAAAGTTATTTGTCATGTCAAGATCAGGTAGATTCGTGTCCCATCCAGTTTGTGGATATACATTCAATCTTGTTTACTGGAGTACATTGATATATTCCAATCTTCATCATCCTGTGATCAAGATTTTATGTTTGTCTATTAGAATTTATGTTCCTGCAGTTTACTGTTATGTATGGAACTAGCATCAACTCAAGAGTCATTTATTCTTTTTCTCCCATGTCCACCTTTAACGACTTCATGCTTGTAGATATCCTGGCACAATAAACATCACTTTAGAAATGATCAACTGGTAGTTGAAGTACTGTATTTGTGCTCGTGATTCTTGGACCCAGTCTTCCTGGGATCATAAGAAACTTTGTTGCAACCTATAATCATCTTTTGACTTGCATTCAATTAGGTTTACACCAATCTTGAAGGCAAGCGCGCTCATGCAGTCAACACTGGTTGGGCCATGCTGACCCTAATTGATGCAGGACAGGTGTGTTTACAGTTACCTTGCTGATTGTGATAATATACCATAATATGTTGATCCACAGTGGTACTTAAATCTCGGTTGGGTACAGGCTGAGAGAGATCCAACACCTCTGCATCGAGCAGCGAAGGTTTTGATCAACCTGCAGTCAGAGGATGGGGAGTTTCCTCAACAAGTAAGTCTAAAACGCTTTACATCTCATGGATTCTCAGTGTAAAACTTTGCTCTTCATCCAAATGAAAAGTTTTCTGTAGACAGAACTGTGCATATGAACCACGTTATAGGCAGTTTGACGTGACTAACCGAAACAACAAAACCTAGTTACTGATCAATCAGAGAAAATCATATGTTGCATGAAAATATCCATTGAAAAATTAGCAGATCTTTGATATAAGGGAACGTAAACTGTCCCGCAGCTGATTTTGTACGTGCTTCGCTTGACAGGAGATCATGGGAGTCTTCAACAAGAACTGCATGATCAGTTACTCCCAGTACAGGGACATCTTCCCTGTTTGGGCACTCGGTGAGTACCGTTGCCGAGTCTTGGCTGCAGGCAAGAAATAGTACCACATTTCTTGGGCCAGGGGATATGGCTATGTACATCCGATCTTTGTCGTTCTGTTCGTTTGCGGTGTACATGCTGGAACCGTGTATTTTTTGTAATAATGTAGCTATGTTCAGGTTAGATCTGGTAGCTGTATGGCATGACTTTTTTCCTTTGATGGAGAAGTAGAGAAATAAAGTAGCTTGTACATCCGAATCTGTTCAAGGTTGCTGCATCTGAAGGGGTATGTATACTACCTGTGAATGCCCTCGTGTTCCTCCGTGTATTTTTGTATTTTGTTTCCAGTTAATCCAAGGCCTGGTCAGCAATTTCAAATCTTAACGAAGTTTGTACATCTGAATGCGGTGGAAGCTGCTGCATTTGAAACGGTCTATACTAGTTGTGAATGGCATCAGCTTTCTTAGTGTCATGTTAATCCAAGACTATGTGCAACTCTCTTTTTGGCTCTAGGGTGCAAATCCTCCCTTTATTTTAAATGCAATTTAAATATATTTTGAATTGTCAAAAAAAAATGTTGCTTGTAAATCTATGCATGAGCCAAGTAGTTTCATGAAAAAACGATTATTTTTATGGGCTAGGCAAAAAAGATAAAATTTGGTGGTAAAATAAGAGTTTGAATGAGAGATTTTTTTAATCTTTTTACTCACAACACTAAAAATATCGATTTATTGCGAAACTTGGTCATGCCTAAGTAGAATGTTGAGACGTACATGCGAAATTTTTGTTCAGAATTTTTTCACATTTTTAAATATTTTTTAAATAAAGAAAGCATATGCACCCTAGATAAAATGTGCATTTCCCCAACTCTTTTTTTGAAGGACAGAAGGTGGATGATTTCTCTACCTTGTGACTTCATTCCCCCTGGGTAGAGTCTTTTACAGTTTTTTTTTGAATTGTACCCTAGTATTCCATTAAGCAAATGAGCCAGCAGGTCATCAGACAGATTACATCATCCGACAAGGATTCCAGCCAAAGTGACCGGACCTCCTGTCGGCGTACACCAACCGCCGCAAGATTGTGCGCTAAATTATTACAGTTCCTCAGACAGTACGAAAAAGAAACAGAACTAAAGTTCAGTCTAATAAAGGAGCGAATATCACGATAGACGACGCCTTCCGTAGTACGATCAAAAGAATTATCCTATATTCCCTTCAGAAGATTCTGTGCATTAGCCTCAATTTGCACATTGATCATTCCCCAACTAGCCGCAGCATGAAGAGCTTCCTGATATGTATGCGCTTCTGCCATCGCTGCACTGCTTAGCTGACACAGGTGACCTGCACCTGCTCCTTGCACCGCACCCGAGTGATCCCGGATTACAAAGCCCCAGCCACCAGTGCCAATCTCCCCATCGAAAGCCCCATCTGTATTTATCTTAAGCTTATCTTCTTCAGGTGAACTCCATTCAATCTGCCTCTGTCCTGTACCATTAGCTTGCAGGTTATTTCCTTCCTTTTTACAAAACTGCAGTGATTCTCCTGCCCAATATCTCGCCTGTTTCACGACCGACAACACTAAGTTTGCTGTCCCTCAGAATTTAGTTTGTTTCAGGAAGTCCACCAACACCACCACATACAATACAACTGATCAAGACTCGGTCGCATTCCTTCAGTCCCAAAGACGCGCCCAAAGACGTGTTTTCGCATGAAAATGTATTTCTGTACATTGAAGAATCTGCTTCCACTTGATTGAAGTTTGCTTAGTTTAACAAAAATATTCCTTAGTTCGCTTTCATAATGAACCACATTTTGTTTCCCCTGGTAACATACTTTGCTTCCCACACAATTGAAGTTTGATTCCATGAACAAATACATATGTTTACATTGTTCCTGCTAACTACATGCTTCCAAGATATATAGGGGGATGGTAGCTTGTGGGAAGCAAATAACTACTTTAGGAAACATGTAATATGAAACGAGGAAGCACCGTACGTGCTTGCATATAACAAAATTTATTCCAAACTGTACGTTTGCTGCCATAGCCAAGCTAGGGAGCACAACGATAAGTAGAGAGAGAGGCCGAGAAAGCGGAGCAGGACGAGGAGGCACTACAAGGAAAGTGGTGGCAACGAAAAGCTGTGTTTGGTCGCACGCTCGTGGAGACGTGGCCGCGTCGCCATGGTGATGGTGGCCCTGGTTGGTGATGCCGCCTGCGCGTGGTACACGGAGCTGCCGCCGTGGCGCTCGACATTGATGTAGGGATGCAGGGATTGGAGAGTCTCAATTGAAAGAGAGCTGCCACATACCAGCACCACGGTCTGTTGGAGCTCGTGAGGGCCAGCCTGGCCAGGCTCCGCCGTCGACGTGGTCAGATTCAGCGGCGCGATCGTCTTAGAGCAAGTATAATACTCCTTCTCAAATTAGGATGTATATTAATTTTGGTTAAAGTTAAACTTTATAAACTTTGAGCAAATGTATAGCAAATAATATTAACATCTACAAAATTAACTTAATGTTATTACAACCATCATGAAATATATTTTCATATTATATGCATTTGATATCATAAAATTTATTATTTTTTATATATAGTTCATCAAACTTAATAAAGTTTGACTTTGACCAAATCTAATATGCATCCTAAATTGGGAAGGAGGGAGTAACATCTAGTCAACATGTTATAGTAGTTGCCACATTATTAGAGTCCTATGTGGCAGAGAGAGAAAAGAGGAGAGAGAATGGAGCGGGCGCTTCCTCCGTAGCCCGACTACAACACATCAATCAAGAAAAAAGAGGCTGCATGCAGCCTAGCTCCAATAGCACGCATGCTTTTCTAATTAAAGTTCTTCTACAAGCCAACTAATAGCTAGTCTATTATACAAGTAGGCTTTATAATGGCTGCATGTGATATGGCACAAGCGGGTTGCTGGCTCTTTTTTTTGATAAAGGGAATATATTAATATCGTAAAGATACCAATTACACCCGACCTCTGCACCAATAAGATGTCTAAAACATCAGGGATGCACACAACCAAGAAAAAATAAAAAAGAGAAAAAAAGAAAATAAAGACATGTCGAGGTGATGAACCACTCGCAACACTAGCACTCTAACCATCACCGAAGACAACACCCAGACTACAAGCGAGATTCTTCAAAAGCAACGCCCCCGAGAAGGAAACAATGCACAAGCCTTGTCATCACCCGATCGTAGATCACAGGTTTTCACCCTGGAGAAAATCCGAGTTTCCAAATCAATGCCTTCAACAAGGCAATTGCCAAGTACAACCAATGAAGGGCATTTCTTGGGTTTTCACCCTGGAAATCGTGGCTAAATACTCGAGGAGCACCACCAATAATGCAGTCCACCTATGCTGTCACCCCTGCTTGCCAAGACTATTGTTGCAAGTATCCAACCACCCGACACACAGGAAGAGCCGCATTATCCTCATCGCAACCATTACCCTCTCCGTCATTAGCAACCTCCGATTAGAGCCACCATGACTTTCTCAGCCTCTATCAATTTCATGGAAATCTATATTAAGACATGTCCCATGGCACCAACTAAAGGTGAAGCTTCGCGTCTCGCCCAAATTAAACCACTCTGGCTAAAGATAAGGACGTGCACGACTGCATCAATTCTGCTCGAGATATCCAGTAGCGCCTTGCGCCAAACTGTGGAAATCTTCGAGAGGAAGACCATAACTCATCGGTGGTCAGATCCAGGAGGCCGACAAAGCAGCTCGAAGAACAAAAGAACCAAACCACCTTTATTCTCCCATGCAGACAATTAGACGGGATGCCGCCATCTGCATCGCGGATAAGCCATGCCATGGAGGAGTTGCAGTGCGCATGCCCCGCTAAATCAGTCCACAAGGGACATGGACACCAACAAGACGGCCTTGGAGCATGTGTGCCCACACACTGTCTCCTGTGTCGTTCTTCTCGCCTTGGCCGCCCGCAAAGGTGCCACCATAGTTGGTGGACCCATCGAGAGCAGTAAGCCACCTGTCATGAACTGAAGATAACTGAAGACAGTTAGTAGACGGTCAGGACCAAAAGATACCGTTCCAGTTATGAAGATTGGACGGTCCAAGTTCAAGTCGGCAGGTGGTTGTTCCCGCCAAACGGCGTCTGTTTCATTGTCGCTCAGTAGCTGCCGCTGTCATTTGCTTTTCGTTAATTTTTGTCATTGCTCCGTTGCATCAGATGCTATTTAAGTTGTGGCTTGTAAACCCTAAGGATCATTGAATATTCTGTGGAATAAAATCCCAAGAACTCCACCGCCGCGTTCCGGCTCGGCTCTCATCCCCTTTCTCTGTTTCTCGCCCAATTTCTCTAAATTTATCATTTCCTGCTTCTTGTATCGGTTAATTGGGGAATTTATCAGGAGGGATCATTACAATATGGTATCTGAGTGGTGGTTCTGGCCCAATTCTCGGTAGCTGTCCGATTTGGCAAGGGTTTGAAGACCAGTTCTTCAGTAAAATATCGGAGTTGTTGACACTAACCGGAGGATTTGGGGGACTGTGGAGGCGAATGAGTCTTTGATTGTTGATCGGTTGAGGGGACACATTGTTCTCGCGGTAAAATCCCGGATCCACGATCATAGACCCGGCAAGTATGATGGGGAAGGCCAAGGCGACCGAGGGATCTGGAGACAAGATCTTGGTGACTAGAGAAGAGTTCTTGGAGTTTTCTACAGAGCTACAGAAGAAGTTCGAAGACATCACTAGAAGCCAGGTGCAGATGGCCGATGCTAAAGCAGATACCAACGAAAACCTCAACAATGTACAATTCGACACCAATAGTAGGTTGGATAAAATCATTGAACTACTAACTGGGGTGCTAGTTAATAGATAGATCCTTGAGCAATTCGAGGTTGCGTAGAAAGAATTTTTTTATTTGCATCGAACCTTAACACATACATGATCGAGACACCTCTCCGATAAATAATCAATAGCTGGACCTAGAAGTCAATAATGATTCCCACACATTCAGGAAGATCATTATCGGTTGAACCACGATGTCATGATTCAATTAATCGTGTATATAATTCCCTTTGTCTCACAATATTTTACTTGCACGAGATTTGATTGTTGGTATACCTAGTTCAATCTTGTTCTCGGTAAGTACTATTTACTCGTACCGTAATACAATATCACCTTGTGATTAAACTCATTAACCACGTGCTTGCAAGCGGTGTGATATATTGTATTGCCGAGTGGGTTCGGAGTATATCTCTCTGTCACATGGAGGGACAAATTCCAATCTTAATACATGGACCCCAACAAGTACTTTTCGATACACAAGAGACACCTTTATAATCACTGAGTTATCAAGTGACATTTGATGACCTCAATGCATTCTTCTGGTACCCGAAAGTAACATTATCTCATGGTCTAAAAAACATGATAGTTGACATTATTAAAGCGACTGCAATTGAACAAGTGACGTGATCCGATTGTTGTGATTAGTTAGGTATGTCCATCATATAATTCTCTTAATAACATGACCTTATTATTAACTGATAACACATGCATGTGGTTAGGAAATCTGAACCATCATTAATCAACGAGCTTCTCCAGTAGAGGCATACTAGGGAAATATTAATTGTTTATTAAACAACGCATGTATTAATGTTTCCGCTTAATATAATTCTAGCATGCAGTATAGACATTTATCCTTAATAACAATATTATTATTGCCTCTAGGGCATATTTCCAACATGATGGTCTCTCTGTGTCGTTTTCAGTCTCTCAATGTCTTTTTGGACTTTCTTTGGCATGCTTCAGGTCTTCTAGGCTTAAGTGGACTCATGTTTGGCTTGGTCTAACACATTTTTTCGAGAATACACCCCGGCAGGTGTATCAATCATATAGAAGAGATAATGCTGAAGACCGGCAAAGTGCTGCCAACAAGAGGTGGCAGCTCCTCGAGTTCAAGAACTACTCTCCCCCTGGCAACGGCACCGGCTCTACCAAGCCAAAAGAAGCACTACGAAAAAGCCTAGATGATACAGCACCATCTAAAGTTACTATTATTTCGGAGAGTATATTAATGAAGAGGGAGTTAGGAGAAACTGGCTACGTGAAATATGTGGTACCAGCTCGACGCCAAGGTACAAGCAAGGGCGCACCTGTGTTTTCTACTTCCTCTGCTACGATCGGAAAATGTATTGCCAAGATCATTCCAACAGATAAGGTGAAACCACGGTTCAGAACCCCCAGTCAGTTCCTTACGATTGGCTCAATTAAAATTCCAATTCGTTTCTAGTACATTGGCTGGAGCTACTTGAGGGATCAGCGTCCATGGATCTTCCTAGTTGAATCAGGAAATCAATCAAACATTATTACAGAGCTGACCGTATCTCTATTTTAATTAGTTCTCCTTTTGTTAGTAGCGTATTAGGAAAGAGTCCACAGCCATGTTGGCTTTCTATCAAGCGCTTGTGCTTTTTCTTTCTACGTCTCCAACTAGAGTATTTGGGTGTCGGTCTCTGGACCTATATATGGATCAGCGTCATATGTATTAGGGCAGACTTTGTTTTTGGAGAAATAGAACCCAGAAAATCGCCATGGCTTTGGTGGCTCGATCTGCGTGTATAAGTGGAATACCGATCTGAGATCTGGTACGTTCTCTGGACAGAGATTGGAGCAACTCTTGACGCTGTAATCTGCTGCTGATTCTTTTGAGTCGTCCAAGTAATTCCCACGTCCGGGGTTTGCTTGTTGTTTTGGTTGGCTTGCATCTACTACCTTGTAATCCAATCGGCTACTACTGCTATTAGTTTGTGATCTGAGGCGAGCTATTCTGCTGCTACTTGCCGGTCAGAGTTTTATTAGGATTATTTCTAATACTACTGGATACTGCTGTTGGTTACTAGTACTGCTGAATATTTGAGATATAAGATCTGTTATTGTTGCTGCTTGTACCGTGAAAGTTCCGACAAATTATTGCGGTTTTGATTTCAGTCATACGCCGTATCATCTTGGTACTCAGAGCAAGGTTGTCTGCGGTGTAGAATTTTTTTTTCTCCTCGGCTGTTTGATCTTGATACTCTGTGAGATGTCGCTGCATGATGATTCCGATCTGGATGGAGGAGAAATTCCTTTGAGTTCAGACGTAACTGAGGATTTACGTATCCACCTTATGTCGATCAAAGGCGCAAATAAAAAGCTTCGCACAAAGGTTGAGGATATGTCTGCAAATATTGCAGGTGTTGAGGACAGGCTTAATGTACGATTGACGACTAGTGATCGCCAGCGGGATGACAGTTTGCGAGTGGTGACAGAGAGCCTAAATCGGTTGACTGCGGCAGTTCAGCGCCTAGAGGCAAGAGATGCGACACCCCGACAGTCCCGATCACCGCGGCGCGGCCGCAATCAGTCTGATGCTGATGTTTCTGATTTGTCTGATGCTCGTGGAGGCTATCAGCGCCGACCGCGACGTGTTGCGGAGGTTCACCATGGTGCTGGTCATCAGCGCAACCAAGGTGGTGAAGCTGCTCAGGAGGATGGCGGTCTTGGTCGAATAAAGCTGACCATACCAGAGTACTCGGGACGTTCTGATCCGGAGAAGTACTTGGAGTGGGAGATGCGCATGAACCAAATTTTTGATGGCCACAATTATTCTGAAGAAAAGAAGGTTCGTGTCGCCTCCATGGAATTTACTGAATATGCTCTTGTGTGGTGGGATAATAAGAACCGTACAGGAGAGAGACCCGCAACATGGGTTGACATGAAGCGTGTCATGAGGGAGATGTTTGTGCCCGCTTGCTACACTCGACAGCTTCATAGTAAATTGCGTCGTCTTGTACAAGGTACAAAATCAGTTGATGCATACTACAAAGAGATGCAAACATTGATGATTCGTACAGCAGTACGTGAATCCCCGGAGGCAACCATGGTTCGTTTCTTTGAGGGGCTAGAAGAAAAGATTCGCGACCGTGTTGATTTGATGCAGTATAATGATATACATGAGTTACTTCATCAAGCTGAACGTGCTGAACGTTGGGTCTTGGATAAGCAAGCTGCGGAAATTCGTCCGAGTTACAGCCTTGGGAGACGTAGTTCTTCTCATATTGATGATGGTAGTACTAAACCGGCTGCTTCTTACAAGTCGATGAGCAATGAACAAGGCAAGATAGCTGCTGCACATAAGGAGGTTTCTCAAGCTGCATCGAGCACGTCTCATCATAGTAATATTGTATGCCATAAGTGTGGGGGGCGAGGGCACATAATGCGTATGTGTCCTAATAAAAAACAGATTTTGCTTGTTGATGATGCATATATTTCAGAATCTGAAGATGAGATGCTAGAACTTGAGAATGATACAAGTAAAGATGATGGCAAGTCCATAGATTGTTGGCCTCACCTTAATGTGGCGAGTTTGATGGCGCATAAGGTCCAGCGTGATGACAAGGTAATTGTTGAACCTGGACAGCGGCGTAACATTTTTCAAACAGCATGTACCATCAAGGGAGAAGTTTGCAAACTGATTGTTGATGGTGGAAGTGCAAGCAATATGATTAGTAAGGATGTGGTAGAGTCTCTTTCTTTGTCTACATGGGAGCATCCGAAACCATACTATATGCAATGGATCAATGGAGTTGGCAAGTTGAAGGTCACCCATAGAGTGAAAGTTTCGTTCTCCGTGGATGGATATGTTGATAAAGTGGAGTGTGATGTTCTACCATTGCATGTTTGTCATCTTTTATTCGGACGTCCATGGCAGCACGATGTCAATGCACTTCATCATGGCCGCACAAATAGGTATACCTTCATGCATAAGGGTGAGTTCTATGCTCTTCTTCCCAAAGATGCAAAGGATATACAATGTACTGTTGAGGTGTTCAAGAAACAGTCTGCAAGGCGTAGGTCGAAACCGAGGACGGTTTCCTTTGAAGGGAGGGAGGATGATACAGCACCATCTAAAGTTACTATTATTTCGGAGAGTATATTAATGAAGAGGGAGTTAGGAGAAACTGGCTACGTGAAATATGTGGTACCAGCTCGACGCCAAGGTACAAGCAAGGGCGCACCTGTGTTTTCTACTTCCTCTGCTACGATCGGAAAATGTATTGCCAAGATCATTCCAACAGATAAGGTGAAACCACGGTTCAGAACCCCCAGTCAGTTCCTTACGATTGGCTCAATTAAAATTCTAATTCGTTTCTAGTACATTGGCTGGAGCTACTTGAGGGATCAGCGTCCATGGATCTTCCTAGTTGAATCAGGAAATCAATCAAACATTATTACGGAGCTGACCGTATCTCTATTTTAATTAGTTCTCCTTTTGTTAGTAGCGTATTAGGAAAGAGTCCACAGCCATGTTGGCTTTCTATCAAGCGCTTGTGCTTTTTCTTTCTACGTCTCCAACTAGAGTATTTGGGTGTCGGTCTCTGGACCTATATATGGATCAGCGTCATATGTATTAGGGCAGACTTTGTTTTTGGAGAAATAGAACCCAGAAAATCGCCATGGCTTTGGTGGCTCGATCTGCGTGTATAAGTGGAATACCGATCTGAGATCTGGTACGTTCTCTGGACAGAGATTGGAGCAACTCTTGACGCTGTAATCTGCTGCTGATTCTTTTGAGTCGTCCAAGTAATTCCCACGTCCGGGGTTTGCTTGTTGTTTTGGTTGGCTTGCATCTACTACCTTGTAATCCAATCGGCTACTACTGCTATTAGTTTGTGATCTGAGGCGAGCTATTCTGCTGCTACTTGCCGGTCAGAGTTTTATTAGGATTATTTCTAATACTACTGGATACTGCTATTGGTTACTAGTACTGCTGAATATTTGAGATATAAGATCTGTTATTGTTGCTGCTTGTACCGTGAAAGTTCCGACAAATTATTGCGGTTTTGATTTCAGTCATACGCCGTATCACTAGCTAGGCGCCACCTACCGTAATCCTCTCTAATCCTCGCCAAGATGGCTTCCACATCAGGGCTAGCGCCATTGAAGACTATATCATTCCGATGCCTCCAGATACACCAGAAGACCAGGATGATAGCGGTCCACAGATCTCGCTGCGTCGCCTTGGGACAAGGGCGGGATGTCCACCACTGAAGGAGCCCTGTGTTCGCCTGAGGCAGCCAAGCGACCCTGTCCCACAGGTTAAGAGCCCACGCCCAAACTTGTCGGGCCACCACACACCCAAGCAGAAGGTGCTGAATCGTCTCCGGCTCCTGGTCACATAACGGGCAAGCTGCGGGTCGCGGGAGCCCACGACGCTCGAGGCGATCCGCCGTCCAACATCGATCTCTAGATACGATCCACGCGAAGAACTTGCAGCCGTAAGGGGCCCTAGAACGCCAGATCTGGGAAGCTGTGCTATACCTGGTTCGACTGGCGAAGAAGGCGTTGTAAGCCGACTTAGCCGTGTAGACCCCATCCTCAGACCAGCACCACCACAACCTATCCTCCTGCCCAGGGGTAAGCTGAACCACAGCAAGCATTTGCCAAAGTATGAAGAACTTCGCAAGTGCCGCCTCTCCCAGGTTGGGCCCACAGTCTCTCAGCCACGTACCAGAGAGACCCTCTTTGACCGTCCGGGCCTTGACTTTATGGGCCGGCACCGCAGCGGCCAAGTTGGGGGCGATGTCCTCCACCTTCGCGCCATCCAACCAACGGTCACACCAGAACCTCGCTCTCTTCCCATCTCCCAACTGCACATTTGACTCTTCCATAATTTATCCCAATAGTATGATGCGTCCATCTCGTCCTTTTTTGAAACGACGAAAAATTACAATAACACCAATGTGCTGCAGCATTCTCTGGTGTTTGGAAGACTAGTTGAGGGACATTCCATGGTTAACTTTAACATCAATGACAATCCATACATCAAAGGGTATTACCTTGTTGATAGTCTATCTATCGTGATGTACATTTGTGAAGACAATTTCGATCCTCATAAGGAGGAACAAGTTTCCGACAAGCCTCATGACACTTAATAAACCAAGCTATTTTCTTTGCTCGTCAAAATAATAAACGGAGAGGATCTAAGACCCCGTGATTCTCGAAAAACAGATGAATGTAAATCATTATGCGGCGGTACATCAGATATTTTGCCGCATGATCACTGAAAGCTCCAGCTTCTTCTAAATAAAAATACCACTTTCCTCTGTTTGGCTTTTGCATCTGGGCGCGAGTGGCCCAAAAACACTTTCCGCTTTTCTCTCTCTCCTACAAATAGAGTGAGGTGCGGTACCTTCTCACATCACATACCTGCATTACTGTTAAGCAAGTCACTTCCTCGTACGTTTGTTTGCTGCAGGTCGACCACGACCGATCGATATGTGGCGGCTAAGGACCGGGCAGGAGTCGGCCGGCGGCGAGCCGTGGCTGCGCACCACCAACGCGCACGCCGGCCGCCAGGTCTGGGAGTTCGACCCCACCGCAAACGACGCCACCGCCGCGGCCGACGTCGACGACGCGCGCCGCGAGTTCTCCAGCCGCCGGCACCAGCAGAGGCACAGCGCCGACCTCCTCCTGCGCTTGCAGGTACTTACTTTTTCTCCCCGCCGACCTGCCGTGGCTATGCGTGCTCGTGAGTCTTACACGCGACAATCGGCAAGCCACGCACGTGTATATTTTACACGCGGTGGTTTGATTTTGATCAGCAGTTCGGCGCAGCACGTGACCGTGCCTTCAGCTCACGTTTCTCGCGCGCTCTGCCTCGTTAAAGTCCATTTTCGACCTGAAATTTTGATGCGGCGGGTTGAAACATGGTTTTGCTTATTTTTGGTTGATGAGCTGTAGAACATGCATATGCATGCATGTTGTTGAAGCTGCGACCCTACATGATCAGACCATCTCTCGTCAAAGAAGAAAAGGAAGGATGCTATGAATTTTTTAGGATTCCATCTTGTAGGAACTTTTCCTATAAAACTTGTTTGTTTGTAGGCTGTATCCACATGAATGGCTTTTGTGGCCTACCTTTTTTTTAAAAAACTTGTTTCCGTGGCCATGCAATTCTAGGAAAGAAAATTTCCCTATGTCCAATCTCTATGAAGTTTTTTATACCAACTATGGCATACACATGATTCTGTAGATAATTTGTTCTGTTTTTCTTACAACCCAGCAATTATGAATTCATGTGTTTTTTGGGACGTTTTACGATACATCAATGCAACGTCAATCGGCTTGATCCTACGACCTAGATCTAGTATACTACTTCAAATTTTAGATAGTATATTTTGTCCCGAGAGGCATTTTCAGTGTAATACTGTTTAAATCATGCATCCATTTTTTAGGTTGAAGTATAATATCGTAGTTTCACTGCATGAAAATTTTGACAGAAATTACCAAATTAACTACTGACCCAAACTGACCTAATTTATTCGCACTGTCCGGTCGGATCATATACTACACACATAGATGTGTAGTCCGATGCACCGTAAAATCTCCCTTTTTTATTCCTAGAGGATTCAACAATCAACATGTCATCATATTTTATTCTAACAATTTTTCTATTCATCTGTTCTGAAAATACTGCTCCATAAAAGCATGTTACTTGCCGGCACAACTTGACACTATTTATCAATATTTTTGGCAAAATGTAAAAAATGAATCCTCAACACGAAGTGACTGTTGAAGTGTATATGTGGATTGCACTAGTCTTTTTCATTAGTTTGGACTTTTGGTTGCGTTGGCTAGTGCATGAAGCTTAACATGGTATCGGAGCCTAAGGTCTTGTGTTTAAGTCCTGGCTTTCGCAATTTATTGTAAAATTGATGTTATCCCTTGTTGTCAGTGTATAGGATTACCTATGACATCGGACCATATACAAGGCCTCTTGTGCCTGCCTCTGAGTCTCTACACGTGGTGACTTGTCCGTCACACGTGAATGGGGATGTTGAAGTGTATATGTGGATTATATTAGCCCTTTCCATCAGTTCAGACTTTTGATTGCGTTGGCTAGTGCATGAAGCTTAACAGTGATCATCAGATTGAAGGCCGAACGCATGGTATGCGTTTGTAGCCTTAGGTTTCGGCGTGAAAACGTTGGGCAACATCTGAACCACACACGCAGATTTTGATAGCCACAGACCTGGCGCTGTTAAGAGGTGTCTTAATCTGGACGCTACACGCTAGCTAATGCATACCGCATATTTTATATGGAGTAGCATTTTTCTTAGGCTGATCATAGTGAAAATAACTTTGACTATTAGTAATATCTTTACTATTAAAATGAAAGCGATGTCCGTTATCACACTTTTAGTTTTCAATTTTGCAAGACACAAAATTATCCACCACTATCACTAAAAAGTCAAAAAACAATTCATTCAATCAGATGTTATCCCACTTGCCTAACAAAGACTTCCCACGCAACATCTAACAACCCGCCCATAGATTAGTAGAATAAACTTCTTAATTATCTCAACTACTCTTTCCGATCCTATGTTTTAGGGGCGATTTTTTTTCAATTTGCGCTACAACAAACCCCGTCCGATCTCAGCAAATTAAGGGATTAGATGCGCTATTAATAGGGTTAATTAAATGCCGTTTCCTAACTAATCTCACAGCAAATACGTCGTCTGTCCTGTTTCCAAACTTCTCCTGTTTTACTAGACACGTCTACCCAATCCCGTACTCCTCGTTGTCCTCGGAACTTCCGCCAGCTCTGCGTAATCTTGATGATCTCATTTTGTGTTGGCAACCAAGCTCAACTGGAGAGATTTAAGGAAAATGCATCTCTCTATCATGGGAGTTGGTTGTTAATTTTTCCTAATTAACATGCATATGCATCGCCTTATGTGGAGCCATTGCCATCCATGAACTCCTAAGATTTGCGCAGATTAAGGTGCGCAGATCAACTACAGCGTGTTTGGTAACTTTGGGGGACAGGGAATGGGAGTTTGGACCGGGAATTTCTTGGGGGGATTAGGTTGGGAGGTTGATTATTAGTCCTAAGCCCATATTTTGTGTACCGTGGAAGTACCGATGGGAATTTGACACGAAGTCCTTCGTCGCCTCTACCCGGAACTGCCGCGCTTCAGGTCATCTTCATCAGATTGTCATATACTGTCTCTGCAAACGGGGATGGGGACGCGACATTCTTATCCGCATAGAGCTCGCTGACGCTCATCGAAGTATCACGGTCGTACGCGTCGATACTGCTCGTTCTAGCAGCTGGACCTGAAGGCATAGACGCGCACAGCAAAGAGCTTGACGGAGATCCACTTCTCCTTGCGGATGCACTACCGGAACGAAGAACGCTGAGGTTGTGGCCGCCAGCGGGACCGAGCACACTCACAGGATCGAGAGGCGCGTGTGGCCGCACGCGGCGGCGGTGGATATACGATGCAGAACATTTTTCTCTCCAACTACCCATCCCCAGTAGAATTACCTGCTAGGATCAGGGAAGAGATCGTGGGGAGTTGAGGTCCTTAACTCCCATTCCCTAAATCTACTCAACTCCCATTACCGTGAACCAATCAACGGATATTGAGTCTCATGTTCCTCAAATTCCCATTCCCTCGTTAGAATTCCCCCCAACCAAACACGCAGCTAGAGTTCCTCGCCAGCAACTCGAGACCCTGGCGAGGAATTGAATGTGAGATACTCCCTCCGTTTATAAATATAAGATGTTTTAGGTTTGTGAAGCAAATATATTTAGATATCTTTTAATGTGTATATTCAAATGAACATACACACTAAACAATGTTTAGATACATTTACTTTATAAAGCTAAAACTTCTTATATTTATAAACGGAGGGAGTAGTATTGATGCAAACACGCATGTACACCGGCTGCTCCTACTTGCCCTCAATGTTTATCGCCGGCGCGTGAGCGCTCCGGCATGGAGGCCGTGGCGACGACGATGGTACACAAGCACACGGTGGATGTTCTGGTGGGGTGGCGATGGCAAGAATGTGTGTGCATGGGACCAATGGCTGATTGCTCTAGCGCGACGGCAACCGCACCGCTATGGGCAGAGCCAGTTAAGGATATGGGTGTACAAATGTATAGTACTTATTTTTGGAAAAACACAAATTATGTGTAAATATAACATAAAAATTATATTAAAACATAGCTCAATAGTCTAAGTTAATCTTAGTAAAACGTTGGTCCCCTCACTCTGTACACCCAAACCAAAATTTCTGCCTCCGCCACTGCGCGCCGCCAAACACTGTACAGGTGAAACAACATTGTGTATAGGATTGTTCTACAAATCTTGATTCAGCAGTCTAGAAGCCATTTGGAAAAAATACCGAATAGCAAAACATTAGAAAAAGTAAGAACAGATTGAGAGGAGTAGAAAGCTTTGTTGATTTTGTTATGCTAGCAATAAATTCGGACGCATTTGACTCTGGCCGTTCCTCTTCGAAGTACTGCGACAATATGGCTTCGGCAACAGGTTCCTAGACTGGCTGGCCATCCTGCTATCCTCTGCCAGCACGAAAGTCCTACTCAATGGCGAACTAGGGCCACCAATATGGCAGTCCCCGGCAAGGAGACCCCCTCTCCCTGCAGCTCTTTGTCCTCGCGCGTGGATGTTTGTGACATCTTGGCCAGGGTTTAATAGGATTGATAGATACTCATATCAACAAGGTATACCTTCTTTTCCGGAAGCTCATCTGAAAAGAACTTCAAGTTAAGCGTGCTTGGCCTGGAGTGATTTAAGAATGGATGACCGATCGGGAAGTCCTTTCTGGGTGCGCACGAGTGAGGACAAAGTGCGCAGAAAAGACTAGTGTTGGTCTGTGAGGCCAGTCTAGAGATCCTAGAGAGCTGTCAGGGGTTGTCAGGGGTAACAGGCCCAGCCACGGGGTAACTGGGGTGTTACAATGTTCTCGGTAGGCTGATCCGCCGAGCCGTCGAACTGCGCATCCTGCAGCAGCTACACCCCCGGCGCACGGTACCGCCCATCTCCCTATACGCGGACGACATGATCCTATTCTGCCACCCCTCCAGAGAGGACGTCTCCGCAGTCAAAGGGATCATCGAGATCTTTAGCCAGGCATCAGGGCTACACGTCAACTACGCTAAAAGCATAGCAACATTGATTCGTTGTGAGGAGGAAGAGGTCACGCATGAGGTTCCACACCTGGGCTGTTCAATTGCCGAGCTCCCAATCACATACCTTGGCATCCCGCTCACATTAGGAAGCCAACAGCAGCGGGCAGCCCAACTATAACCCATGGTAAATAAGATGGCCGGCATGCTACCCACCTGGCGATCCCATCTGATGCAGAAACCAGGAAGGCTAGCCCTAGTCAAATCTGTGCTCGGCGCTATACCCATCCACCAGATCCTTGTCCTAGCTCCCCCAAAGTCGACACTCAAGCAGATGGAAAAGATAGAAAGAGGGTTCCTTTGGGAAGGACGTGCAGCTGCAAATGGAGGCAACTGCCATGTGAATTGGCGGCGCGTTTGCCGTCCAATTTCACTAGGAGGCCTGGGACTGGGAGTACATGACCTCGAGCGCACAGGATTGGCGCTACGGCAGCGCTGGCTATGGCTATCCCGCACTGACGAAAACCGCGCCTGGCGAGGCCTTGACTTACAGTTCTCATCAGAGGAGCGGGAGTTCTTCTTCGCTTCCACCTACATGGTCATTGGCGATGGACAAACGGCAAAATTCTGGGAAGACAGGTGGATAAATGGGCAGTCCATCAGAGAGATCGCACCCCTACTCTACACATGTATCCCCAAGCGCCGGTGAAAAATCCGGACTGTAGCCGATGGCCTGGCAAATCATAGCTGGGCCAGAGACATTCAGGGGGTACTGGGTGTTCACGAGATCGGGCAATACCTGACTGGCGCACAATCGAGAACACGACTCTACTCCCATCAGCCGACAAGATGGTTTGGAGGTGGAACAAGGGTGGCACTTACACAGCCTACTTGGCCTCCTTTCAAGGCTCAACAAGCTGCCGAGCATGGCAACGCATCTGGAAGGCTTGGGCACCACCACGTGTCAAATTCTTCCATTGGATTGCGAACCTAGACCGTTGCTGGACGGCAGACAGGCTGGCAAGAAGAGGGCTGCAGCACCACCCCAAATGCCTCCTCTGTGACCAGTAACCAGAAACGCTGGGCCACCTATTTACCGAATGCCCCTTCTCGCGGCAGATCTGGCACGAGGTCCTAGCCTGGCTTTGCATTCCCTGCAGAGTGCCATCCAACGAAACATTGCATGACTGGTGGCTCACAGCAAAGCAGGAAACCCCGAAGTCGATGCGAAAGGGTCTCGCCACCGTAGCCCTCCTAACGCCATGGATGATCTGGAAGCATCGAAATGATTGCGTCTTCGAGCGAGCACGACCTTCCATCTGCAACCTAGTCGAGCACATCAAAGAGGAAGCAACAACTTGGGTCAGAGCAGGGGCAAAGGGGCTGAGAGATATAATACCGACGACCTGGGACGTGCATTAGTCCTCTGTACTGTAACCCTTATGTGTGTACCTCCTAGGAGGCTTGTACTAAACTCTTATCTTTTCAATGAAATGAAACGCAAAGAGTCCTTTGCGTTTTCTCAAAAAAGCATTGTGTAGTTACTTCACTGTTTTTAGCTGGAACGGTGTCTGTAAGCATCAGTTTATTAATTCAATCCAAGCACAACATCTTCGAAGGTAGCACTAATCTGACTTCTGGATAGATTGTAAGACTAGTGAATTTCTTTTTCTTTTGGCTTGCAGTAAGAAATGGTCCTGTAACTTGTAGGGTTATAATGGAAGCCAACTTTGGGACACAACTTTCACAGTTGAAGCTATAATAGCTACAGAACTCACAGAAGAGTTCGCCCCTACTCTTAAACTTGCCCATGACTACATAAAAAATTCACAGGTAATTTCTTGATGCCTATTTTTCTGGCCAGATTAAGTCATTGCTTGATTATTTCTGTGTTACGTATTCTATGAAAGGTTCTTAACGACTGCCATGGAAATTTGAGTTACTGGTATCGTCATATATCTAAAGGTTCATGGACCTTCTCTACTGCTGATCATGGTTGGCCTGTATCAGATTGCACCTCACTAGGAATTAAGGTATTACTTCTGCCTTTCAAAAGTAGATGCTGTCACATAATCTTAGCAGACAAACTTTTGGAACATTGAGCCCTACCATTCATATAATTATTTAGTTCTGTTACGTAAAAATCATAATATTAGAGTAATAACATAACGTTTTTTCTACATACTTTTTCACTAATATTTAACTGAAAAACGTATGGTCAGAAGTGTGTTGGAGACATGTGCTGTGCAAAACAACATTTATTTTGGAACGAGGGTTGTAATTAATGTGTGAATGACGTATTTAACTATATGAGTAGATGGATATTCACTCAGTCCATAAATATAAAGTGCACATGTTTTCATGATCTTACTTTGACCAACAGGTATTTAAACTATCTGTGGAATATCTGATACAATGATGATACCGATGAAAAGTGCTATTTAATATGAATCCTCGATATCAATTTTGTTCACGTAATGCACATTACACCGACCAATGTTTTGTCAAACATAAATTTTGAAAGCCATGCGTAGCTGTGTATTATATTTCTGGAGAGAGGCAGTTTTTTTAAGTACAATATTTGTTCTTCAACGAGCTAGGAAACAAGGACCCTTTAAATGCACAGAAAAATCATAATAACCCTCAAGTTTTAGCTCCCATTATTTTTTTTGGTGTCAAGGTCATAATCTGAATTATTTTGTAGATGCCCATTTACTTCAGTTCTTTTTTCTATCAGGCATCATTGTTGTTGTCAAAGATTTCTTCGGAAAGTGTTGGCGTACCATTAGAAGCCAGTCGACTCTATGATGCTGTCAATTGTCTACTTTCTTGGATGGTATGCATATGCTTGTTTAACCCTCCAGAAACTAGGAGTCGGTACCTTGCGATATTTGTTCTTTTGGTGCAATCTATGATTTTTTTTTATGATTATAATATTTTTGCATATGTGTTTCCTTAAAGAAATAGATAATAGAAGCTTTGTTACCCTGGCCTCTGCTCAAGATGATACATATAGCTTTAACTTATCATTACATTTTCATTACAAATAGACAAAACCATGCCTAATCAAAAGAGGGACCAACATACATATCAAAATGAACTATAGACATGCCACAAGATATAGATCAACAGACTGAGAAGCATATCACTGAGACAATATCCAAACCGGGACAAAACTCCCTGGTAATCCACTCGACCTTTTTGACACCAAGCTTCATCGGCTCCTTATATTGCACCTTCTGTAACAAAGTTCATAAGTGCACCCAACTGGTACACAAGAGTAGCAGCTGCATACAAGAATGAATTTTCCTTTTTGTCAAAGACATAAATTATTTATATAGCCAAATGGACCAAAACACCGTTGCTTCCCTCACTAAAATAAGAGGATTTAACGCCTTATCCACCCCTCGTAACCATCCT
Source organism: Dactylis glomerata (assembly GCA_007115705.1). Lineage (NCBI taxonomy): Eukaryota > Viridiplantae > Streptophyta > Magnoliopsida > Poales > Poaceae > Dactylis > Dactylis glomerata. The sequence goes on along the minus strand of QXEO01000834.1, from coordinate 2,665,855 downwards.
CGAAAAATATGTGAGATACTATTGCAAGCTAAGTACACAAGGTGCCGTGCAATGTGCCAAATACCATTGAAAAAATGCTGAATAGATTCATGTTGGAAACAGAAACTACAACGTGAATCTCATTATATCCTTTAAACTAAATTTTCGTTAGTGAGGATAACTCCTCGGCGGAGAATTAAAAGGAACACCTTAAATGGGGAGTGTCTGACATTGCTTTCTTTCTTACAGAATGGGAATGGTGGTTTTGCATCCTATGAACTTGCAAGGTCTTATGCCTGGCTAGAGGTAAGTGGCGAATTTGTTTGAGCAAGAACTGTAAGGATGACATTACATTTCAGTTTTCCGTGAAGAGTGTTTTAGACTCTGACATGCTTTTAAAACTGTTCAGTTTCTCAATCCTTCTGAGATCTTTGAGGACATAATGATTGATCATCCGTAAGATGTGATAACCCTATTGTTGCTAATATGCTGATTTTTCATGTTTAAGACAAACTAAACATGTAATCTCGACTGGCAGTGTTGTTGAATGTACTTCAGAAGTGATCCAGGGCCTGACATCATTCAGAAAGCGCTACCCTGGGCATCGACGGGAAGAGATAGATAAATGTATCAATAAAGCCGATAAGTTCATTCAGAGCATTCAAAGAAGTGACGGTTCATGGTTAGTGTTGAAACTCATTTTGGGAAAAGAGAATATATCTGAGACACATATATCTGAATATAGAAACTAATCTCTATTTAATAATTCCTATTTATAGCGATGGGTGACATATCACCCGCTAAGAGGCAATAGGTCACCACTAATCTAGAATCTTTGATAAAAAGAAATGGGCAGCCCATAACAGTTCAGGAGCTTGTTAAAGTTTCTATGTGCAACAGGTACGGCTCGTGGGCTGTTTGTTTCACCTATGGGACATGGTACGCAGTGAGGGGGTTAGTTGCCGCTGGAAGGACATTCAAGAACTCTCCTGCTGTCAGGAAGGCATGTGACTTCTTGTTGTCCAAAGAGCTTCCTTCTGGTGGTTGGGGAGAAAGCTACTTGTCATGCAGGGATAAGGTAAATTCATTTCTTCCTAGGTAATCCTGTTGGTGGATGTACGAATGCAGCAGTGCAATCTGGGGATGAGTCCTAAGTTGATCTTGATCAGAAGTTAGGTACCCCTAAACTACGCTTGGAAGTGTATGGATTTTACTGTTGTCTTAGAATCAGCACGATGAGATCTACTTACAAGAAACGATGCCCCTTTACATGATTAGCCTCTATTTGTTACAGGAAACTACATACTGGGATCCTGATTTATAATAATTGGCGCAATGAACAATAGCTTGAGATAAAATTAATTTTTCATTCCCATAAGAAAAATATTTGATTTTGTGCATTCAGAATGAAAGAGTATGAGAGTTAGCGTAATGCGGTGGATGATTGTATTGAGCCTCTCGGGTTATATACAGACTTGGAGAGCAAGAAGGTTCAGATGGAGTACAAATCCCATAATATCTTGCACTACCTAATATATCTCTAACACTCCCCCCCCCCCCCCCCCCAAGTTGTAGCGGTAGTGACGTGAACAACAAAAGTGTAGCGGTAGAGGGAGCGTCGTGGATGGTGTCGTGTCGCGGAGGCTTGGACTGTAGAGGAAGCCTAGGAGTGATCATTGAGGTGATAGCCTTTTGTGCCGATGTCGAGGTAGCCAAGAGCACTGCGTGGTCCTGCAGCCTTGGTCGAGGTATTCGCGCGAAGGGAAGCATGTTCGATGCCGTGGTCGGGGTGCCGGTGTTGATGTAGCCGCACAAGAAGTCGCGGGCGCAGGAAAGCGCCATGGAGTCATGGGCGCATGGGTGCGCTAGTGACGAAGACGGTGACTCAAACAAGGCAGTCGTCGAGGAGGGTGTCGATGCCAAAGATGATCTTGTTGAAGCCATCATATGCGAGACGCCACATTAGATTTGCCAAGTCCGGGGACATGTCGGGGAAGAAGACACACGGCAGTGTTGCCAGCACCGAGCATGTGTGGGGACCAGCATGAACTTCGCACCATGTCGGAGAGACTAGCAGAAGAAGGCTCTAGGACGGTTGCGAGGCACAAAGCGGCAAAGAGAGAAGTGCCGGTGCAGTCCACGATTGCCGGAGTACACGAGAAGTGTGTAGTCGAGGATGTGGAGATGATGCTGGCAGGAAAGTTTTAGTGGACATTGACGAAGGTGTAAAGGGCAGCCCCGGTGCATGAAGCTCCCGCTTTGCGTGGGTCTGGGGAAGAGTCGGACCACTTGGGTGGACGTTGACGAAGGTGTAGTCGGTGGAAAATGCGATGGCCGGAAGCGGCTGTGCAGATGACCGGTAGGAGCGTGGCGGTGGTACTCGAAGTAGGCGAGGAAGAACCCGGCGACGTGACGAAGACCTTGCACGGACGTGGCGACCCGCACCGAGGGGGCGGCACGGTGGTAGCCTAGGATGTCGATGCGCGGGGTGGCAAAGATAAACGCGTGCAGCGAAGCTATGGCCCAAGGGGGTGGCATAGCTGCATTGCGCGAGTCGTTGCAGCCGCTGGAGGCCACCCGTGTGTACACGCTTGGGTCTTCGGAGGCACGTTGGGGAGGACCAAGGACAACAACGCTACGGTCTAAAGGGACGATGCAGCGGCAGCCCGATGCTCAATTGGCAGCGACTGTGCATACGCTTGGAGACGCACATCTCCTTGACTACGTGGGGTTTGCAGGTGTAGATCAAGCTTGGCGTCCAGGACGTATGCTTGGCAGGATCAGCCCACCCATGCACATTCATTAGATGCAGGCATGTGCCACCACGCATGAAGCGGATGGGCCAGCTAAATGCACGTGCTGGAGCAAGATCGATGAAGTAGCGTGACGACGAGCCGTGGAGTTGTCGCGTCCAGCGGAACAAGTCGGAGCAGATGGCTGTGGATGGCGGCGGCGGCCGATGCAAAACCAATCTATGATCGGCTAAAAAAGTAGAGAAAAACCAATATAAGATTAGAAAAAGACTAAGTAGGTCAACCGATCACGGATCAGCGGACGAGCACTGCGGACGGGTTGCGCGTCCTCGGCGGAGATCATGGAAATCGACCTCCCGAAGGCGGCGCAGCGGAAGCATGCTAGGGTTTGGACCGGTTTAGACTGATACCATGAAAGAGTATGAGAGTGGGCATAATACAATGGATGATTATATTGAGCCCTCCAGGCGAGTTAGTACAGACTTGAAAGCCAAGAAGCTCACCTAGAGATAAGGCAAGAGATGGGCAGCAAACTAAGTTCTGCTTCGAAAGATCAATCAACTACTAACGAACCAAACATTGCCTTGATTTTTTTTCAGCAAAAGAGAGTGTCCCTGATCTTAATATTTTGTAATTTCTGTGAACAGGTTTACACGGAACTTGAAGGAAGGCGCCCCCATGTAGTCAACACTAGCTGGGCGATGCTTGCCCTAATTGACGCTGGGCAGGTCTTTATTTTCTTCTTTAATTTTCTCTTCAAGTTCAAATGTTTATTAAGGTATGTGCCATGCTCATTCAATTTGCACTTCAATTCTCATTGGAGCAGGCCGAGAGAGACCCATCACCATTGCACCGGGCAGCCAAGGTTCTGATCAACCTACAATTAGAGGATGGCGAGTTCCCTCAGCAAGTAAGTATTCAGAGCTTTCTTGTGTGGAAAGTCTCCTTAAAAGCATCATCAAAACCGGTTGCTGTTCTAGCTTGCTTAGTTTCCAGACACTTGGCATTTGACAATTTTTATTCAGTTACTGTTCTTCTATCTCCCCACCAGTTGAATAGTTTTCTGTGCCACCCATAAAACAGGAGATTATCGGAGTCTTCGCCAGAAACTGCACCATCACCTACTCCCAGTACAGGAACATCTTCCCTATCTGGGCACTCGGGGAGTACCGCTGCCGAGTCTTAAGAACTAAATCCTCGGAGGAACCTGACAGTCCTAGCTAATTGGTTACTTCTGAAGGAAGAAAATGGTACCAAGGGATAAGGAACTGTGCTGCACTGGTGTGTAATGTTCACTCTTATTGTCCAAAATATACCGTTGATGTGTAATTATCGAATGAGAAGTCTGTAAAATGATAAAAACGAGATTCTTATATGCATTTTTTTAGTGTGTGTGTGTGTGTGTGTGTGTGTGTATGCGCGCTCGTGCGCAAATGTAGCAGTTAATTTTTCACCCGATGCAGTCTTGAATGGTCTTCCCTGCTAGAACTAGTGTCTCGGTCACTCTGGTATTATGGAGAAGCCAGGGGCGCCGTCGACGGCAACCACCAGGGGACGATGTGCTGCGGCAAGAGGTCTAAGTCGAAATCCAGGACCTCTTGCATCGTGTCCAAGTAGCTGGAGTGGGAGGAAGTAAGCGAATGGAACTGCTACTCGCCGCCCGATGCGCACAGCCTGACAGGCCATCTCTTGCAGACAGCGATCAGGAAATCTGAAACCGTGATCACTTGCAGTTGCAGAACAAATTCAGCTAGTACATAGCAAATTCAGAATTATTCAGACAAACGGCTGATGCAGCTACGGGCAAGATCAGTTCTTTTCCCATGGCTGGCAACACCACTGGATCAATCCGATCCATAGTTTTTACTTGTGGGCCTTTATTCTTCGCATGGTCAAACCGTATGCCTCTAGGCAGGCAACAGCATTAAGCAACGAAATTCAGTGTTCAGAGTTTTGGACTGAAGAAAACAGCGACAAACGCGCGGCGGAACCAGCCGCCGATCAGTGCATCCGGCTGAAGTGGGCGGCATGGTCGTAGGTAGATTTTGGGAGCTGGAGCTCACTGTCGTGGCCGCCCAAACGGTCAAAAACCTGGAACCGCGGGTGATCATCGAGTGGCGGGCAGTCTAGCCAGAGCCCTGGCGATGAGCCCAGTGCGTGCATCGCAGGGTTGGGGACGCCGGCAGTGGTCGCGACCCTGGGGTGTATCTGGTGACTTTGCTGGAGGTTTGCAGCACCCACTGAGTTGCTTGACAGAAGAGAGAGAGCACGCTGAAGATCTGGGGCGCCGTTGGAGTCGGAAGCGACAGCAGAAGCTTCGACGCCTGAAACAGGTAAGAAGTAGAATCATTTTAGTGTTAATGTTCATCGCTACTTAGCAAGGCCAAAAATCTCCGTATATGCAACAGCAATCACAGATTCATTTTATCAATCAACTAGCTATTTTCCTGCATATATGAGCAGGGTGCAAATGTGCGATAGAAATTTCAGTTGGGCCTAGTTCTAGTCATTAGTTTAGTATTAAGAGAATTCTGGCATAGATGAACAGGAATCTGATACAAGCTGAAGTAATGACTATTATATAGCAGACTACTATTTGTTCTAACTCCTAAGCTTGCCTGCATGTGTAACATTATCAATAACTTTCCCCTATTAAAAAAACAAAGAAACATCAAGAGCACATGCTGAGCAAATCATGTCAATTATGATAATATGGTAATCCATCACCTAGTCTCTTCTAGACCCCAATTGTTGTAGGCTCAAATTTTACAAGTCACAATTCAATAATTTATGTTAAGTGTCAGTATCAGGTAATCACTAAGAGGATGGTGACAGCTCTCCTGAAGTGGACGAATTTCAAATGGAAGGTTGTGCATAATAGCAGGAAAGAAAGTACAATCAGCTACTACAAAGGAAATAATGTGATTAAAATAGAGGTTACTAAAATAAGGGCAAGTGATTCGGAACTCTACCAAAAAAACAAAACATGGAGTCATGGAGAAGAGTGTGGCCAAGCAATCAGGTTCACTGAAAAAAAATATTGATCCTGGAAAAATACTAAGTAAGCGCATTTTATCCATGCTTGTTTCCTAGTTATTTAGGTATTGTAGGAACTAGGAAGAAGAATTCTCATGCAAGTGATGAACCTGAATATGGTTATAGTTTCAGTATTTTTAGATATCATTTATTTAAGTTGTACGAGGGAAGTACCTTGATTAAGGAACTTTGCACCAGTTCCCTTGAATGCCATGAACCCATCAAAACCATGATGTGCACCATGCGACATAATGGGCACAATATTGTCCGACACCTGCTCACTAGATAAATGCATCCCATCAATACGCGCAGCAGTTGTTGGCTTTAACCAAGAAGCTTTTGTTTCTGTAAATTTGAAGCCTCCTGGGTCATCCCATGAAGAACTTGCACAGCCTCTCATTTGAACATATGGAGCCTGACCAAATAGAAGGCTTGTCTGTTGCCTTGCATCTGTCCAGGATCATTTCAAATATTTCAGCACTAAAGCTTAACATTTTCAGCAAGAGAACAGTATTAATTCACACTGCTTTACTTAAGTAAATCTGTTTTTCCACAACATAACAATAATATAGTGGACTCGATATGCATTTGTAGATATTTGACCTAATGCTTACTAGATATGTGACAGCTTCCTATTGTCTCCAAATTCCAAAGCATCAATTTCCTTACAGTTATGCAATTTTATTTTCTGAAGATGTTTTTCAGTAATATAAAAAGAAAAAACATGGCATTAGACACTTCTCCTTAAAATTAGGACAACCTAATTTTCTATCCATGATAACTAAAAGATATTAGAACTACAGAGTAGTTATGAAATTTGAATATACAAAGCAATCTACTGTGTCAGACAACAAAAAAGGGTCTGCTCTACCAAATTTTAGTACCATTGCATATCAAGATATTTAAATGTAATAATCCTACTTAATGCATCAATTTCACAAAATATAAAGGAAGATAGAAGCTTACTACCATACCATAAAACATCGTAGACATCCTTGATGAACTGAATGAAATTGCTTCTGGCTGTGGCTTCCGTCTGCGGAAATTATGATCGTTGAGACGCCTACGGCAGCTTCGCTTTATCTGGTCAAACTCGCCTAAAGCATGAAACCTAGAAACCGGTGGAGTTTCAACGAACAAACAGAAACAGATCAGAATAAACTCTTTTCCTTACTAAGGCATCCCAACATAATGAAGTCAATGCTGGTTTATAGAAACAGGTGCACCATGTACAAGCTTAAAGCATCTCACCGGCTACACTGCTGGCAAAAGCGTCGCTCCAGACCAGCGACAATAACTTTGGGAGCCTTAGCATGAAGTTCACAGACTCTGTGCTTTCGATGGTAGTCTTTGGCAGAGGAGAGATCGACTTTGCAGCCTTCAACTTGACAATATGAATTATGCGGCTTATGTTGATCCACCTTTGCCTTCTTGACCAAAGCAGGAGACTGGTTTGGCGCACTCACACCAGACGGTGAGCTCTTTACATTCTGCCCTCCACAGACATCTTCGAAGTAAGTTCTCTTTCCAAGCTTCAGGCCGATCACCGGCTCTCCACTGCTCACTGCTACTGCCGATGAAGTAGACGTCCCAGTCCTGGTGTTATTAACTTTACCCAGCTCAGTATTTTTGCTGGTGCTCCTATCAGCAGGGTTTTTGGCAGGTGCAAATCTGAATTCAATGCTGTTCCCCTCCTTGAACGAGGAATCAATCGACGCGGACATGGAGCTCTTGGAAGAACCATATCCCATCTCCGAGCTGGACGAGAAAGTGCCGCTACCGCCAGAAGAGTGGATTGCTTCATTCCCCATGGCAGCTGCAAATCTTGGGTCAGCCTGCATCCCATTCTTGGGCTCATCCGCATTCACGCCTATCGGCGGCGGCAAATTCTCCCAGTCCCACAGCACCGAGCTCTTCTGGTTCCAGTCCATCCCGAATGAGCCCATGCCAGAATTGAAGATCTCAGGTGCTGCTCCTCCTAACCTGTATGTCAAAGCTGCTGACTCCCACTGAAGCACCAAAACGGAAGACAGAGGTGGGGCAAAATTAGGTAAAAAAGTTCTTGAAAGAGTCAATGAACCAAACTTGGAACACATATGAAGCACTCAGCTATACATCACTGGAGTAAGAGAGAAGTACACAGGATAGCAGTATCATGAATGTCATGTACTGGATGCACAACAGAGAGAATGCAGAGCAGTTCCCCTACCTTTACTAGGGGAATATCATCAATCATGGCAAGAGCAGCACCATCATCAATTTTCATCATTCCATTTCCAGCAGCAAGAAAGACAAAAAAAAAGAAGGAAAACACAAGTACCTTGAGGGACCAAAGATCAAGTATCTTCTTCCCTTCGTCCTCCTTCTCTCGCAGAAAAAGACAGCAGATTCCTCCTCCGGGAAACCCGGAGCAACCTCCTCAATCAGCAGCACGCCGGAGAACCATGGAGCTCAACTGATCTGGCGAGTCGAGCTGCTGAAGGCGCCGCCATAAACCAGAGAAACTGCTTCAGGCTCCCGGTACAAGGTTAGCGACTGCTTCCTCCTCAAATCTCATCCTTGGCTTGCTGATGAGATCTGTATCCTCGTCCCCTCCTCTGGCTGTCCTCACTTTGAAAACCCAATCACAGCATCAACAACCACCCCGGCGCTGGACCCTACTGCACATCATGACAACCACCCCTCAGTTTCACTTGCTCCAATCAAATCTTTCACCACCAAGAAAACTACCTCAAGATTGCATTATTTCCTCTGCAGAGAGTGGCCCAAGCACCACATGCAGATTAAATCCTTGGAGATCACAGAGGGGGGAGGAAAAGAAGAACTGCTCCCTTGTGTACTGTATAGTCTGTATGTAAAGAAAGGGAAAAATCAAGAATCTTACTTACTTGTACTACTACCTCCTTTTTGCTGGAGAATCTTTGTCCCCTTGGAATCCCTCCGACTGGCAGGCACTGGAGGGGAGATGAGATGAGGACCTCAAAATCCAAAAGACAGTCCGAAAGGGGGTAGTAGATAAGGGCATGAGCAATTGGGGCAGTGGTATGCTAATGCCCCACGTAACCACGAACGTAAAAAGTAAATGAAGCAATATGTGTGAATAATATTGGTCCAACCTATGACACTTTCTCTCTCCTCAAAAGCAGCTTTAGTTTCTCTCATTCTCTCTCACATTTTTTCTTTCCATTTCACTTTTAGTGTTGAAGAGGCAGCCTCCTGCAGAAGAGACTGCCTCTCTAAAAGTAATCATCTAAGTCTAAGTTGGACCACCCGAACCTAGCTAAAGTTGTGAGGCAGCACCTCTGGGGGCATACCATTGTACATGCCCTAATAAAGTCACAATGATCCAGTCCACACACACACACGCAACTATTTTTCATGCCATATGCCCCCACCTGACTGAGCCTGAGATGAACAGAAAGTGTCAAGTGGACGGCTACTGCATCTATCTTCTTCACTCACTCAGCGGCAGCAACAACCAGGCACATGCCCTCCCTGACACCACCCCCAAGACAGAGAGCTCGAGAGTCAAGTAGACAGCTAGCCACTCACTCATCACCAGTTTACTGTTGCTTCTGGTAGTTGTACTGCAACTACTGGTATGTACTATTTGTATCTACTGTCCTGCTCCTGTGCACCGAAATATGCAGTGCTGGGATTCAGAACTCAGAGTTTCTCATCACCTTCTCAGGGATGGCAAAGCAGAGACATATCACATATGACCAACCCATGTTGCCACATTGGGAAGGATAAGGAGGAAAAAGGAGAGTGCCAAGCATAATGAGTGACACCAGTTGCTCATGTGGAATTGCACTTCAGTTCAGACAGAGCTCTGAGTGCATGCATTCATGCTTATCTTTATCTCTTCCGTGCTTCTGCTGTCTATGTGCGACTCCACTTGTGTGCTTTTGTGTTGGATTGAGAGGTTTGGATGCCTGCCTTTGGAATTTTTGTTGGTGTGGTTTTAGGTGGTGTGCACTTCCTTTGCTTGTCATTCCCTTTTTTATGTGAATCTGTGTGTTTCAGACTACTCATAAGTACTCAGATCTTGTTTGTAGCTCATACCGTCATACCAATCAATTATTGGTGTCACCTAGTGGGGAATGTACGTAAAGCTATGTGATGAATTGACCCCACGGCTTTTGAAGAACACCTATATTTGTGGTTTTGTTTCATATTTAACTGAAAGGTTATGGAACTATATGGAGCTTAGGATTTAGGTAGATTGCTTGGTTTCCAATGCAAAACAAGTGCATGTTTATCATGTTAGCTACTCCTTATATAGATGGTGAGGAAAATAGAGTTGGTAATTATTGGTGTTCAAGAAAAAAGTAGGAAATTGCACAAGCCACCTACTTGCACAAAACACTCATTTTTCTATCTTTTGCAAGAAACACCAACTTTACATGTTATCTGTAACACAGAGGTCCAAATCTAGCATTATGATGCTTAACAATAAATATGATAGCCAGGCTCACTGTCGAAATTTGGTTAAATTTCGAACTATTTAAAAAATTCTAATATTTGAAACAACTAGCACGGTGACCCTGGCAAATGTGAGGTCATCATGTTTAATGGATTTAAAGTGTCCAAAAAACAAAGTAATGGTTCCATGGATATAAGATTCTATAATAAGAAACTATTATATTAGTTCTATTTTCAAATATATTATTTTTGACAAAAAATAAAAAATGGCAAATAAAGTATCACATCTTGTTAAATCCTTGTCATAATCATTGTCTTGGTAAATAAACCATCCAACTTCTTTAAAGCTCCATTCAAAAAAAACTTCTTTAAAGCTAACAAATACAGTATTAAGATGTTGATGGCAATGACAATGATCATGATGATGGTGATACCGACATAGCTGACAGGCTTGACACCGATAACAACTGAAACATAGAACATGACTGCAGCATGGATTCAAGCAGACAGTTGTCTGGCACCAAATCCATAATCTGAAACGACTGCTTCAAAGTGCAGATTTGTACGGGCAACTGGCCTCAGGTTCACATGTCTGGCAGTAAATCAATTCAGCTTGCCAGCCACGGCCAAAAGAGAGAATCTCACTTGCTAGTCGTCGTCGTCATCCAGAGTCCACACTGTTCTGAAGTACCAGCTCTGAATTCCAGAGACCACCATGCATAAAATGAAAGATATGTGGCTATCTGAACTCGTCACATTTGCAGGTTTCTAATAGCCATGCTCTCACTCACATTCCTGGGGTTACAAATGGTTCAGTGCATCATCATCATCATCCCAATCAGAATGGTAAAGTAAGACCAAAGCTACACTAATAAGAATTCAACCGTGGGGCTGCAACATCCTCGTCAACCAAAGAGAAGAAAAAGAAGACTCGAGAAAGGTTCCTACATGGATGAACAAACTGACAGCAGGCATCAAATATCCTCAAGCTGCCAGATTGTTGGTTGATGCTCTCATGGCATGCAGCCATCTCTTGCAGAGCAAGAACCTATGAGAATGACAGACAGAGATGGACAAGTGCAAGAAGAAGCATAAAAAGGTAGTTGCTTTGAACCCGCTGCAGCTTCCACGAGAAGGCTGAGTCGACCTCGATCATGATCCCGAATCTGCACGTCCCGGTGCTGGGGTCTTGGCCGGTGGTTGTCGCAAAGCCCGAGAACCCACAGGCCACGTCGTCTTGATCGTTCTTCTGGAAGAAGCTGTTGTAGGCATACGAGATGTTGCTCCGAATGTCCAGAGCCCCGCAGGAGGTCTTGTAGCCAAGGCTAGTGCAGTCCGCCATGGAGCACGCGTAGCTTATGGTGTCTGAAAGCTTTGGATCGTCGAGGCTGGCAGAAGGCTTCAGTACACACCACTTCTTCTCAAGGTATTTCACGCCACTTGCTCTTTGGATCTGTGAATTTGGTGTCCCAAAGTTCAGGTTGTACTTTGGGATGCCATCATAGGTAAAGATGCCCCAGTGACGCTCGAAGTTTCCTGGCTGTATGCTCTTCTCATCCTCATCAATTAGACTGAATAAGTAAGCATCAATCGGTCCAGGTCTCATTGGTGTCCCTCGCCCAGAGGCGATATGTGTCATGAAGCCTTGGTTGAAACGCTGAGCTAGCTGAGCATTTGCATTCATGTCACCGTCAGTTGGCCAGCCTATCTCCCCAATGATGATTGGCAGATTCCCATATCCATTCTTCTTCAAAGCCCATATGAGTGTGTCGTGGTTTGCATCAAACATATTTGTGTATGTTGCAGAGCCATCAACAATGGGCGATGAGCCTCCATCAAAGAAGGCATACTCGGCAGGGAAGTTTGCATCGATGTACAGGCTTATGAAAGGGTAGATATTGACAGTAAAAGCACCACCGTTGTCACTCAGAAATTTTACAATTTCAAGCATCCGATCATGAATATCTGCGCGAAAATCTGCATCAGAAGGCTTGCCAGTTGATGATTCGTAGACATCAGCATTTTGAGGAACAGTTACTTTGATTTGATTGCTCAAACCAGCCCTCACAAGTGCACTTTGTATGTTTTGGAGGGCAGGAAAAGTTGTTTGCAGAAAGCTTCCATTGTATGTTGAAAGGAAAGGCTCGTTACCAACAGCAACATACCTAACAAAATAACAGGCAAATCAATAGGATATATATATATATACGTAAATGAATATCAAAATGTAAATGCTGGCAGAATTAGATCAAGGATGAGACCGAGAAATGGATCCTAAACTGATCTTGCTGAACATTCTTTTTTGCTTACTACATACTGGGAAGTAGTAAGGACCATTTCATCATATGCTTATCAGTAGTTCAGATGAAGTGTTATTATATACTCTTGCTTACTATATCAATATCACCAAGCAGATAGCAAATGTTGAGTTACAACTTAAAAGAATGCTGCATGAATCAGGGACAGTACATGTACTGGCATAGAGCTGTTTCAAAATAAATACTACCAGTACATTGTTATATGATGGAGCTAGAAAGAAAAAGAGATCATATTTAACTCTGTCTAAGGTCAATGGTTTGTCTCCTGTCAAAATGTAGTTTAGACCAACTAGAGATATGGAAATTCCAATATAAAAATATACAACAAAAGCTAGATATGTTCAGGTTCTACCAAATCGCTGCAAAACAGTACCAATGAAATAGTTCGTGGATTTTGCCAGTTAAATAATAAGCAAGTTCAAGAAAGGGAGTATTATACTTGCTTAACAATAGACTACGGCAGACAAAGGGAAATGGAGAGATGGATGACTATGGTTCCAGTTTTGATTTCTGTTACCCTGGTTAAGTTTTGCTTTTGGAACAAACTGTTCACAGGCAACTGGTGTTACTATTTGTCAGGAATTTAACATAGATCAATTCAGAATATGTGAAAAAACAGCTACTCCCTCCGATCAGAAAAGGTTGTCGGTGAGATAGTACAACTTTGTACTAAGTTGCACTAAATCATCCAACAACCATTTCTGATCGGAGGGAGTACTTGAATTCAACCCACTGCAGTACAGAACAGCCATTATTTTCAGAATGTGCTAAAAACGGACAGAAACCTTCGACTTTCACTAAAAAAAATCCTTGAAATTATGACACAAATAAGAGTAATAGCATGTCCACTAGGACCACCACACAGTCCAACAGATAGTGAATGAGTATGAACATAGTGATTACAAGATAGACTAGGTAGGTAAATTCTGATAAGGAAGTATCACTCAAAGAAGAAGGTAGAGGGCAGCTATATCACCCTCAGGAAGCACCAGAAATAAAGAGGATTGGACAAATATGCATTTCCTTCATTGTTTAAGACCCCCCTTTCACCTTGGAGCTTTGAAGGAAAGCCATTCGATGCTACTGTTCGACGGTTCAGTGTCATTCAAAAATAGTACGCACAACTCATAAGTGGTTGATTGTGAAGAATCTTCATTTAAACCGAGAAAATCATAAATCACGTTGTGAGCAATGTTGCAAATAACGATAAACGGTTAATGGATGGTCACCCCTGTTGGAGTGATAAATGATCCTGTACACTGTCATGTGCATGATTTTACTGTTTGCAGTTCAGACAAACATAACCTATCAGCAAAAACACATCTAAATGTGGTACATCGTTCCTATACACAGAATGGAACTCCCAGGAACTGCCATGCGTAGCAGCATAAAGAAGATTTGACTCGACTCTGCTTGCTATAAGATTCATACTTCTTTCTCTTGCGGAAGGCCCAAAACCAGGCTTTCATTAAATATCAAACAGATACTTCTTACCAGATGTTCCCACTAATTTTTTTGTGAAATACACATGCTTCTAAAACCAAACGGCCCGAGACCGTTTATTGCCCACTTTAGACCATAAACAGACTTCTATGTTGGCCTTACGTCTAAATTGGATTTGACGTAACGGATAGGCGTACCTTGTAAAGGAGCTTTTACAATGTGAGAAAACCCTTAACTTTAAGAAAATAAAGATGAGATTCCAATAGTCCTAACCAAAGTCTGGAACCATTGACATAGTGAACTTGCTGGACAAATGTGTATAATTTTTAAAAATGTATGAATTTATGAGCAAAGTAGAGTCTTCAAACTGATGCCGGCATTACTCATGAGGTGGTCGCCCAAATAAATGAAAACATAAAATGCCCTATATGGTAACATTTTCCATTTCCATAGAAAAATATACTTTACCCATGCAACCAAGCAGGTGCGCAGCCTAGAGGCAACATGGAAAACACAGAGAAGTGGGGCTCCAACCTAGAAAGGTTGAGGCAATGCAGAAAATTCTTATTTTCCTCCGAATTCTAGACTTGTTACAGACCATCCATATGAACAGACATGAAGCCGGAGACGAATACAAATAACCGACAAATCCAAGCGCACCACAAAAAATGGCGCAAAGGGCGTCTCAAAGTCAAGAATTCAGCCAAGCATGAGCAACACTTCTTGATCACCAACTGAAACAGTTCAGACCACTATTTCTGGCTCACTACAGTTTAATAATCAGAGCTCAAACTAGACCACACTCCAATTAGCATATATATAGCATCAACTATACAAAATTAGGCAAGCATGGCAGTCTGAGTTAAATGGAAATGAAAAAGCAGAGCAGAGCATATATGTATATACCTTATGTTGCATCCGTCGTTGAGGTAGTTTGATACGTTCTTGTCGACCCACTTCTCGGCGGCCTTCATGCTGGTGGCCATTATCATGAGCAGTTCATTTGGGATGCCGACCATGACCTCCAGCCCGCTCTTCCTGAGGGCGCTCATGGTGCCGTCCTCGGCGTCGAACAGCTTCACCTTCTGAAAGCCGTTACCCTTGAGCATCTTCACCACCGTGTCCGGCGGCAGCGGGTGGCTCGACTGCGTGCCCCAGTTCGCCCCTATGGCCCCCACCCCCGCCGCCGACCAAGAAACCATCAGCGCCGCCATCACGAACGCCGCCGCCTTAGCCTCCCGTCCATGGCCCGGCCAAGAACAGGAACCCATGTACAGCAGCAAATGATCCCTCCAAGCTCCAAACTGAATCTTGGGCTCCTCGCTTGCTCCGAGAACTCCAACAAGCTCAGATCTTGGAGAAACCAATCAGGCGAGCAAAAACAAGGGGGATCTTTGTCTTGGGAACAGCAGTAAAGAGCCGAACCACGAAGAACACACTGAAATCAAAGCTCGGAGCTGGAAATTTTCACTGGAAAGAGAGAGTCGCGAGTGCCAAAGGTACAAGAAAGAACTCAAGAGCACGCTGAAAATCCCGAGCTATGAAAGCTCGACGAGCTCGAATCTTTTGGGGTAATAAATGAAGCCTGGCCGAACCCCACCTACGCTCGCTGTCGACCGCGATACAAGGAGATTTCCAGCGAGAGATTCACAGAGCGGGCATTGATGGCACGCAAACGAGCAAGTACCGCAGGTGTGAGTAAATTGGCTGGCGAGGAAGAGGACTGGGCGACAGCACAGGGCAATAATGGCCTTTGCCAAAGTTGGCACCAAGCTGATCAAACAGAAAAAAGGAACCTTTCCTGGTAATCCCAGGATTTGCAAGAGGGGAAAGGAGATTTTATATCAAGGAAAGATGTGATTTGAGTGGGGCAGGAAAAAAGAGAGGCTGTTTGATCTGATCTAGCAAAGCGGCATGATCAGTCACATCCCTCTAACATCCTCAAAAGTTGGTTGCTTATGGCATTCACACTGCTGGAGCTTTGGAAGTGCAAGCAGAAGGCAGCATGGCATATTACCTGCATAGGTGGTTAGATACTCATACTCTCACTAGTGTGATGATGGTAATTTCGTTTGTGGTACCAGTAAACAGGTACTAGAAAGATTCCTTGCTTGTTCATGCAAATCCAAGACAGCTGCACCCTTTGGGCAGAGGAGAATTTAGAGGCCCGAGGAAAAGATTTGGGGAAAGGCTACTAGTATTGCAGATATTCCCCACTGCTCCACTTACTAGACTAAAATGCATTTTGCATTGGCAATCTCTGGCCACTGGAGTACTGGACTCACTGGGATGCTGGTGAGAGTTTTTAATTGGTTTCTTGAGCATTTGCTTTTGGCTCACAGTGAGAGGTGAGGCGATTGAAGTAGTTAATTAAGCTTTCAGGCATCTTGCCAGAATCTGGAGTTTGGACAGAGAGGGAGATTAGCAGGAGAAAGAAATAATTGGTTTCTTGAGCTTTTGCCTTTGTTAATTAAGCTAATAGGAATCTTAGTACTACTGGCTACAATCTGGAGTTTGGACAGAGAAAAACTAATGAATGAGGACAGCATGGGTGAGTCGATGGTGACTGTGTATAATACTATAATGATCTTTTGGAAATGTCAGGTGGAGACACGCCAGCGGCATGGAGCTGTGAGGGAGCTTTGAGTGCCGTGCTCGACCAATTTGATCATGCAAAGGTGCATCTGGGCGTCGCAGAGTATCAGGAGTACCAGCAGAGAGACGATTTTGACAAAATTAACCTTAATTGTGAACTTAAGCACGAAATAACCCGTTCGTGAAAAGATTTCACAAAATAACCTTTTTTGTAACGCCGCACGCCGTGGCTCTAAGCAAAGAAGCATGACGCCACGGGTGGAGGCGTTGTACCCCTATGGCGTCGCGGTAAAGGGCGTTATGCTGCGTATGACGTGGCTTCCGTGCGGTTTTGATGGCCCACGGGCAGGCATGCTTGACGCCTTGGTCAACGGCTCTAAGCTATAGGGTATGGCGCCGTTGACCAAGGCGTCATACCGTTTCAGCATTATTTCTCCCATCTGGCAGCTGTGCAAGCTGCCCCCACCTCATTTGCCCTCCTCCCCGACCCCGACCCATTCTCTCTCTCCCTCTAACTCCCCTTACTCAAATCCCCCTCAAATCCCTCTCATTTGGTGTGTTTCATCGTGGATTTCGTTCCCTTTGGTCCCTAGAGGTAATCTCCCCCATCTCCCTTTGTTTTGTCCAATCAAATTTGAGCATTATGGTTCTTTTTATTGGTATGGTGAAATCCTAGATCTAGTTTAGTAATATTGATTGTGGTTATTGGGTATGTTGTTTTTAGCAATGGTGATGGTTGTTTATTGGTATAAGGCATTTAGGTGTGGGTATTGTAGGTTAGGGCTTAGGAGAAGCAAAATCCTAGATCTAGTTAGGGTTAGGGTTAAGATTAGGTGTAGTTTTACATTATTAGTAGTATGACATGTTTAATTGAAAATGTGTGCTTGTTGTGATTCATTTTGGTTGTTGTCATTGTTTTCTAGATGGAAAGAATTGTGAATGTACATCATATAGACAAGGCATCATATTTGAAAGGCAATATTGATTGTGTTGATCCGGATGAGGTAGTCATGGTGTTTGCGACTAGTCCGACGTATGCCGATGTTGTTGAGAGAGTGATGATGGATTTGAAGTGGATGGAGCCAAGTGATGTGTGTGAATTGGTTGGGAGGTATAATGCCGGGTTTGGACATCACAATGTATTGAAGGTCATGCATGTTGACTCTGAATTGAATTGGACTGCATACAAGGAGATTGTGGCGGCTTCACAAGACAAGTCTCTCGAGCTATTTGCAACAAGGAAGGTTGGTGCTCGCTTGACCATTGACTTGAATCGTCCTTCTTCCCCATATGTTGGAGATGAGCCTATCAAGGACCGTACAGTAGATGAGTACGATGTTTCGATGAGCCAACCGCCCATGAGCCAATTTCAAAAGAGCCCTATTCACGATGACCGATATGAAGAAGAAGAAATAGATGGTGATGACCGATATGAAGAAGAGGAAATGGATGGTGATGACCGATATGAAGAAGAGGAAATGGATGGTGATGACCAGGAGGGTGATGAAGCGGAGCATGGGCTTTGTGAAAATGATATTGGTGATGTGGAGGCAAATTGTCTAGAGGAGGACATGGACCATGACCTCCCTTATTTGCGCTCTCATGCATCGGACTCGAAGGATGAAGGGCCGGGTGAAGATGTTGATGAGGATGGGCTAACGGCTAAAGAAGCTGAAGCTCACATGAAGGTTGTCGGTAGGAATCATCGTCCATCCTTATTCCGTGATCTTAGTCTTGCGGATGAGGCCAAAGTTGATGGTGGGACTAGTCGAGTGCTTGAACCTAGGGTATCTTCAAAGAAGGATAGAAAACCCAAGAAGTATGGTATTAACCCTGGAGTGAAGTTCCAAAGCTTGTTGGAATTTCAAATGTGGATTAAGGACTATGCGGTTAAGTACCATCGACCATGCAAGGTTATTCATTCGGACGCGAATGTGCGTTACACGGTCAAGTGTGAGGAGGACGGATGTCCATGGGTTGTTCGGGCTAGACCGGTCAAAGGAGGGCCACAATGGAAAATAACAACTTGCCAATCTATTCATACGTGCCAAGGAAGGGATATCCGTGATACAACAACTGTAGATGATCACCGCCAACTTACCTCCGCATTCATCGCCTATAGAGTTGCTAATAACATCAAGTCACTTCCAACATACAAGATTAAAAGTGTGATTGATTTGGTAAAGGAACTATTCGGTTACAAGGTGAAGTATGGAAAGGCATGGAAGGCCAAGCAAGCCGCATTCCAGATCTTGTATGGCGATTGGGAGGAAGCCTACAACCGCCTCCCTAGGTTGTTGGGAGCTATGGCGGCAAGTAACCCTGGCACATATCATGTGGTGGAGCCTCTTGGGTCAACGACTAGGATGCGCAACAATGAACCTGTCCGCGTTTTTGGCCGTGCATTTTGGTCGTTTGGGCCATGCATAAGGGCGTTCCAGCATTGCCGGGCGGTTATTTCGATTGATGGCACATTTTGACTGGCAGGTTCAAGGGCACATTGTTAGTAGCCATAGGTCATGACGCCGGTGACCAATTGTTGCCTTTGGCCTTTGCTTTGGTTAGTGCAGAGAACAATGATAACTGGGAGTGGTTCATGCATCTAGTGAGGACCAAGATTATTGCACCGGAAAGAGAGGTTTGCATCATCTCGGACCGCCACAAGGGGATACTCAACGCGGTTGACAAGGACATTCCAGGGTATGCTCGTGTGCACCATCGATGGTGCATGAGGCATTTCGTGTCCAACTTCTTTAGGGCTTGTGGGAACAAGGAGCAAGCGGATGATCTACAAGATTGTTGTCTCGCCTTCACAGCTCGACATTTTACCAAATTGTACAACCGATTGTACGGACACACAAACGATGGGGGGAAGGAGTTTCTTTGACGGAACTTAGGGGAGAGGGAGAAGTGAGCGCGAGCTTATGACCATGGAGGCTTGAGGTATGGAGACATGACAAGCAACATGGCCGAATGCTCCAATAGTGTGCTCAAGGGTGTCCGACAATTGCCCGTCACGGCAATAGCGGAATATACCTTCCAGAAGTTGAATGAGTATTTTCTTAAATATAGCGAAGAAACAAAGAAGCAAATCCTAGGACTCACCAAGAATAAAAAGAAGTATAAGTATCCACCGGCCGTCCACAAGTGGATGGAGTATCAAACGAAGAAGTTCGACACGCAAACGTCTGAATGTTTTGATACAAAGGAATTGATCTACCAAGTAAATGAGCCAGGAGAAACCACGAGAGGAGGTGTGCAACATGGTGGGCTCTATTTTAAGGTATGGCTAAAAAGGGGAACTTGCTCGTGTGAGAGGCCAACACTTTACCACCTCCCTTGCTCCCATTGGATAACAGCGGCTTGCGTTAGGAAGGTTGGCCTAAACCATCCCGATGGCCCCCGACTGAATGAACACTCCATCGAAGCACAGAGGGATACATGGGAAGGTAGATTCCATCCTTACTTTGACCAATCTCAATGGCTGGAATATCATGGATTGGAACTATGGCCAGATCTCTCTATGAAGGTGGTGAAACACGGGAGACAAAAGACAAAGCGTTTCCGGGCTGACATGGATGATTGGGCCGGTGGATTTCGGCGGGATTGGGGGAACCAACATTTTGCGGAGCCTCGTGACACAACACGGTGTGGAGAATGCAACAATGAGAGACATAACACCAGAGGGTGTAGCAACAAAAAGAGATCTAAGGGACATAGCATTAGTAAAGATGGTGGTGGTGACCAAGAAGGTGGGCAAGGAAATAGTGGTGTTGGCCATGGCCGAGGTGGTGATGGTGGAGCTGGCCAAAATGATGATGGAGTTGGTCGTGGCCGAGGTGATAATGGTGGAGCTAGCCAAAATGATGGTGCAGTTGGTCATGGCCGAGGTGGTGACGGAGTTGGCCGTGGCCGCGGTGCTGATAGTGGTGTTGGCCGTGGCCGCGGTGGTGATAGTTGTTTTGGTCCTAGCCGAGGTGATGATGGTGGAGCTAGCCAAAATGATGGTGGAGTTGGTCGTGGCCGAGGTGGTGACGGAGTTGGCCGTGGGCGCGGTGGTGATAGTGGTTTTGGTCGTGGTCGAGGTGTTGATGGTGGAGTAGGCCAAAATGATGGTGGAGTTGGTCGTGGCCGAGGTGGTAATGGAGGTGGCCGTGGTCAACATAATCGTGGAGGTGGTGGTGGTGTTGGCCGCAGGTCACGGCGCCATGGTTTAGGTTATTGGCTAGGATGCTAGTCTTGCTTTCGTAGGTATTATTTCTTCAAATTAAATTTAATTTGTTTTGTGGTTATTTTTTAACTTATCATATTTTACTATATTTATCCATTGCTAACTTGATAATTGCAGGCTTTTGTAGGTATGGCGAATAACTCGGAGTCCGAACCTAGTGATTGGAAGAAACCTTTTGTGAACATGCCTCCTTTTGACCCCAATGCGATGCGGAAGAAAATACAAGAGAAGAAGGCACGTGAGGAGGAAGCAAGGAAGAAAGAACAAGAGCGTGAAGAGGAGCTGAAGAGGAGGGAGCAATATCATTGGGATAACTTGTGGGCTACCATGAAGGAGAAGAAGAAACGTGAAGAAGCTAAAAAAGCAAGGAGCGCGAGCATTATGAAGTACAAGGCGCAAATTAAGAAGGAAGTACAGGAGGAGGAAACAAGGAGGAAGAAGGGACGTGAGGAGGAAGCCAAGAAGGCAAGCGAGATGACTATCATGACTCAACCGTCTGATGCTCGTGGTAGGGAGAACGCCGAACCGGAAGAAGGGGAAGAGAAGCCTCGCAAGTTACCTCGGTTTACCCAATAGAGCACAAGCTCTATTCATTTGCCTATGTCTTAACTTGACTAAGTTTGTAATTCAAGGGAGTTTGTGTGTTATATTTCCGTAGTACTTATGTGTGAACTTATCTATGAACTTATTTGTGAACTTATCTATGAACTTATTTGTCCAGTTAGCCTATCTAGTATTGCTTCTTGTTAACTTGCAAATCTGTGAAACCTATGGTGATGTTAACAAGGAAAAAACCGAGTTCTGGGAGCATGGCGCCATCGTACAGGGCGTCGTACTCACTAGCATGGCGCCACGGTCCAGGGCGTCGTGCTATCTGGCGCCGCCATCCACGGCGTCATACTGTTTGGCGCCTCGGATCGCCGCATGACGCCATGGATTCCAGAGAGCGTGCCATTTCGGCGCCGAGTTTGTCGTCGAAATTTTGCCTAAGGACCATGGCGCCATGACCCATGGCGTCGTGCTAGTGAGTACGACGCCCTTACCCGTGGCGCCATGCTTCTAAGAATTTTTTCGCGCTGTCTCGCCACTAGCATTCGCTCTATTCCCATTGTTTTATCCCGCAACTTTTTTCCCGCTCTTTTTTCACGCTCTTTTTTCCCACTCTTTTTTCCCGCACTATTTTCCCGCTCTTTTTTCCCGCTCTTTTTTCCCGCCCTTTTTTCCCGCTCTTTCTTTCCCCCCAAAAGTACAACCTTCATCCATTCTCTTCTATCCATTCCCTTCTACCATAGCTTCACGAAAATGAGTTTGCCTTGCTCTGACGAAGGGATGAGGCCTAAGAGGATGAAGGAAGCGGAGCTGCCGGAGGGGGTGCAACCGGCACGCTGTTGGTGTGGCGACATAGCCAAGGTGAAAGAGTCAACTGACTTTGCTGATTGGTTTGGCATGAAGTTTTTCATGTGCGCCAACTATGCGGAAGATCCACCCGCTGCAACATCTTCATATCGGAGGCCTCCGGTATGCTTTTTACTCGAACTCCACGTCTACTCTGTGTGTTATTGTAGTATTTCTAAAGAACTTGTTATTTCCTTGCAGTCTCCACCGCCGCTCTGCAAGTGGTACCATTGGATTGACACGGCTCAACCGGCATGGGCGGCCCGTGAAATACAAAGAAGACACCGTGCGGCATGGGCTAGCTTCCACGAGGAGGAATGACGAGAAGAGGAGAAGGCACGAGAGAAAGAAAATCAAGAGAAAATTAGGGAGGAGAGGCGTCTGAAGGCGGAGGAGAGGCGCCTGAAGGCGGAGGCGGAGGAGGCAAGGAGCAAGGCTTTTCGGGAGGCGGCAAGGGAGCGGAAGAGAGAAAAGGCAGCTCAGGCGGAGGCCGCTGAAATCGAGGGGACAATACAGGAAAGTGGCCACGCTGGACTCAGAACTAATAGTTTCCTTGTGTTGTTGCTCGATGCCAGTTGTATCTTATTTTATGCTCTGTCGTTAAATTCTCTTATCTCTTGGATTTGTGTTCAGACGATGTATTTTATTTAATGTTCTAGCAAGAGTCTATTGGTGTCCACACGCTGTATCTTATTTAATGTTTCAAAACTAATTTAGTACCTATCTTATTTCATGCCAAAATTCATAATATTCATCCAGACTTGCATTCGTTAATAGTATTTATTAAACGGTACGCCATAAAATGCAAGTAAGAAGAAGGGATGGAACATGTATTACATATAAAATAATTCATACATAAAAATAAGAATGTGGAAAATGTGTTTTCGCTAAAGAAATTTCTTTGACGCCACGGGCCACGGCGTCCTACTCTGTACCATGACGCCATGGTCCAAGGCTTCATGCTCTACGACGCCCCGGACCAACGCGTTAAGCTGTCTAATATGGCGCCGTATGTGGTGGCATCATGAAATGATGGATGCCGCAAAACTGGCCGAAACAGTAGGAATACTGACACATTTCAACATATACAGCAGGAATATTGACACATTTCAACATATAAACAGCAGGAATATTGACACAAACATCAAGTTCTAGGTTGACAAACACAAACATCAAGTTATAGTCACAAACACTTCTAGTTCATACACATAAACAGAACGAAAAAATATAGTTCACAAACACTTCAAGTTCACAAACACTTCAAGTTCCAACAAAGCTCATTTCCTTGACCTCCCTCTTTTTGACGCCGCGCCTGGACGGTCAAGATTGGACTTCATGCGATGCTCATTCTTCCTCCTTCGAAGCTGCATTTGGGTGTCATCATCATCGACCGCTGCTGCTTTGCGTGCCTCCTCCTCCTTGCGTGCCTTCTCCGCTAGAAGTGCTTGTTTCTTTGCCCACTCATCCGGAGTGTACGAGCCTCTTGGCTATCTTGGCTTCAACTTGTAAGCCTTCTTTTGACTAGGCTCTGGGGCATCGGAAAACTTGGACATCCCTATCTCATCATGTTCTTCACCACCATCATTATCCTCCTACATACATAATAACAAATTGGGTCAATACTTGCGATAAATAACAACTAGGAAAGTGTAGAAATGAAATGACCATATGTGGAAAATTGTCCAAAAAAACAAAATAGAGACCAATTGGCTCATGGTACTCGCTGCTATGGAGTTGGTACTAGAATATTTGATGTTTTCCTCTTCCTAGTATTATCCTGTGATTGTAAACACCTTTATTTTTTCTCTCTCTCAGATGGATGCGCCTCTTCTCTCAATGGCCAGACCACCACAAGTTAACAGTTAACAATGGACCTTAATCAAATTAAAAGGACTAGTGTAAAAGTGCATGCAAAGGAGCGGTGTGCAGGCAGCACACGGGCATGCACAGAAACAATGTTTCATCTTTGCTGCTAACAGTGAGTGGGACTATTCTTACACCAAAGGCATGATGTAACGTAGGGAGAATGTGTGTTGCAGCCACTATACGCTGATTCAGTGCGCTGGAAGAAAGTTATATACAGATAATATTGAACTCCTCTAAGTTCTCCTTCTCATAAGTTATTTGTTTTCCATAAGTTATTTGCCCAAATAAGATTAATGCATGGCCGATGCAACCAGTATTGTCTGCAATCTATCAAACAAGTTGTTGTACCAAATCACTCTTTGCCTCTACCCTGTGTTCAGTAAGCTAAGTTACTTAAAAGCAGGAAAGCACGTAATAATACCTCATTTTCCTCCTCCCCTTCTAAGTCATCCGCATCCTCATTGTCGTCCTCGTCAACATCCTCGTCTTCCAAGTCAGCTTGTCGACTACGTCTACCACGAATTGGCTCTGAGCTGGAAGTGGATGCGGTCCGTGTTGGAGATGTGGCGTCCACGGTACGACACCCAAGCAATACAGCTAAGCCACGAGCCCATATCTTTGTACGCTGACATATATACATAATGTAAACATAGTGCACCTGATAATGCGAGTCAAAAATAAATGTTTCTTCATCCCTCGGCGAAAACTCGAAGGGTGGACTCGGTACCGGCTTGAAGTGCTACATTGGCATCGCTCGCCACTTTGGTTAGCTATTCACGCTAGAACATGTAGAGAGCACAGTTGGTCAAATATTTTCACCCGCTTGTGAGTGTCAACAATTACCTATATGCATGTGGGAAAAACATACCACATAGCGGAGCTCTCGTGTGGGATCATTGCCTCTACCCTCCCTTACTCATTTGTTGTAGTCCAATTTAGCCATGTATTGATCATCGGGATACCTCCCATCCGCTAGGTCCGTGGATTCAAATGCGGCCGGCCTTATGTACAAACGAGACACTTTACGAAGCCACACAAGGTAGGTGTTGAATGCTTCGCTATCGAAGGGCATAATAGGGGCATGAATATATTCCTTGGCCGACATCGTGTCAACAAGGCTCTTGAACTTCTTGATGAAGTGGTCATGTCTACTAGGCCAGTTATTCTCAGGTCTTTGCTTTATTTTGTCCCACCTACATATGAAATTTTATTATCATTAGTAAAGTAAAATGCCTACAATATGTGTGCAAGTCTTCATAAAGGTTTACGTATAACTCACCCGTGGAGATCTATCCTTGTGTCCTTGTACGGTGGCGGGGTAACCTGAAACAACCCAAACTGCCTCATAACCCGGTCAGGAAGATGGTACTCGACAGCATAGACACATACCATCGGGCCCTTCAAGTGCCAAAGATGAACATCTTCAAAACACTTGTAGTTCAATCTGAACAAGATATTCTGACCTACAAGCCCTGGCGGTCCATATGGCTCCCATTCAACCTATGCAAAACAACACTCAAGATGTGAGAACAACATGGTCCAAGTATATGTGAACATATTGAAACAAAGCAAATCACCACCTTTTCCGGCGTGAGCGCATCTATCTCGCTGGTGAACCTCTCGTAGGCCTCCACTGTATCTCCATGCCAGGGTTCAGTGCAATCCCACATGAACGCCCATGTAGGCTGACGAAGCAGGTCGTTAGTCCGCGGCCAATCATTGTGCTTCAGCTCAATGGGACACCCAACTGGCAAGCGGCACCACGACCAAATGGACAGAAGAAGCATACAACCACCAATACTGGCACCTTTGCCAGTCCTGCAACACGCCTCGTCCAACTGCCCACACACAACAATCACAGTATATTTATCAACTAGTAAATAGTAGCATGAGATAGTGAAAACTATGATAGTTCGACAGTGTAGTACCTGGCGGTACAAGTAGGCGAGTGCAGCTATTACCCAACTTAGATTAAACTCCCATCCGGCAAAAAGCTTGAGCCACATAAAAGCAGCGTTCGTGCCCGTGGCGTCCGAGAAAAGAACACGACTAACGACATACCATAGGTATGCCCGGGCATACCTCTGGATCACCTCATCGTTGGCGTCATCGGGGCACTTCTGAAAATTTGCCTGTATCCATGGATAGGAAGCACCCGCCGACACACCTTCTTTCGTCGGCGCCGTCCCGATCATCTGGGTCATTTGCTCACGCCAATCAGTGGAATCAGAGCTCACACAAACAGGTTGCCCTCTAATGGGAAGTGCCAGGATCATGGAGACATCCTGCAAAGTAACGGTCATCTCACCACACGGCAAGTGGAAACTGTGTGTCTCCGGCCTCCATCGATCAACAAGAGCTGTGATAGCACAAGGGTTCATATGTGGCGTGGATCGGGAGACAAGCTGCACGAAAGGGAGAAGTCCGGTCTTCTCGACATACGGCCTGTAGCGCTTGTCATATGACATCTTGTTGTCACTAACCCCATGAGACCTCAAGTGCAACCACTTCAACCTCTGCAATACAACAATAAGGTAAAAAATATTAGCACGAAGTCGAAAAAATTTCAAATAAGAGGCCAAAATACATCAAAAGATGGGTTATTACCTCTCCCTTCACTGCCATAGCCCGAGCACGGTGACGTACATCATAGTGGTCATGCAAAATAGATTCGGGCTCCATTCTACAAAAGTGGATACACTACATCATCAAATTTATATTCAATGTATCATATACTAAAACTATACACAATGTAAAATTTTCTCTATGTAAATTTGATTTATAACATTTACACACACAAAGGTATGAATATGATTTTACAAGCATTACCAAAATCTAAACTATGTATCTTCATTAAAAATCACTAACATACATGCATACATATGAATTAACATGAACTATTTGTGATTTTCTACAATAACATCTAGCCTCTAAATACATAACATAGATGTGAGCTAACTACACAAAGCAAATCCATAACATAGCCTCTAAATTTTCAGATCTAAACAAATCACCAATTTTCGGATCTCAAATAGCATCAAATTTCGGATATCAAATTTTGGATCTAAACAAATAGCTTCCAAATCAAGTCACCAATCTCAGATTTAACTACACATAGCTATGCCAAAACATCAACCAAATCCGAAAATAGAGTTCATAGGATGAACTAGGGTTCATAGGAAAAGAGAGGGCAAACAAAGAGGTTACCTCTAAGAAGAAGAGCGGATGAGAGGGGCGCCGCTGCCAGGGAAGAGGGGCGCCGCCGCTAGGGAAGCCAGTGCCGCCTCCTTCGCTCGAGGGATAGGTCGGGGTCGGGCTCTGGGAGGAATCGGGACGGGGTTGAGTCGGGACGGGGTCGAGGCGTCGAGTCAGTCCAGGAAATCTAAATATCTCACATGTATGACTCCATGGGCCCTGGCGCCATACTATGCGGGCCGACGCCGCGGATCGGGGCGTCATACTTCCACAAATTGGGCCCACGTAGCCATGTCAGCAGGGCTATGAAGCCGTGGACTACGGCGTTGTGCTGTACACACGGCGCCGGCGACCAAGGCGTCAAGCTTCTTTGCTTGGAGCCACGGCGTGTGGCGTTACAAAAAAGGTTATTTCGTGAAATCTTTTCATGAACGGGTTATTTCGTGCTTAAGTTTACGATTAGGGTTAATTTTGTCAAAATCGTCCAGCAGAGATAGGAGCGTGGCGACAGAGGAGAGAGCGTGCGTGTACTTTTTTCTCTCCTTTTTTTTAATCTAGAGCGTGTGCATTGAGTCATTGGAAACTTAATACTCGGTTTGAATGTTTGCATCGAGAGACTAAGGGTGTGTTTGGTAGGCTGTGTCAACTCAGCTTCTCCATCTCACCTCAGTCAAGCTGCTCTCAGACAAGTTGACATCAGATATTCTCACGTGTTTGGTAGCCCGGGTCTACTGAAACAAGCTAAGTTGAGATGTTGTTTGGTAGCTTGTCTCAGTTAGGAATTGAAATATTTACACAGAGGACCTTACACAGTAAAGAAACAAGCAATCGGATCCTTAACAGAAAGTTAAAAAGCGATCAGGTCCTTAACAGGAAATAGAAAAGCAATCGGGTCCCCGGGAATGGCTCCACGGCCGGCCGACCGTCCGGCGCCGGCAAGAGGCGAGGCTGCCGTCGCCAGGCCAGCAGCGAGGCCGCCGCGCCCAGGCCAGCCGCCAGCAGCTGGGCCGCCGTCGCCCAGCCCAGGCCAGCAGCGGGGCCGCCGTCGCCCAGGCACGGCCGTCGTCGGACCACGTCGAGGCCGTGGCGGGGCTGGCCAGCGTCGGTCCACGGCGAGCACATCTGGCCGGCGTCGGACCACGGCGAGCGCATCTGGCCGCCGTCGAGGTGGTCGCGCGGGCCTGCATCAAGATGGTCGTCGAGCTGCGCCAGATGCGCGGGCCTGCGTCACGAGGCGAGCTGCGCCAGGGGCCTGCGTCACGAGGCGAGATGCGCTAGATGGTCGCCGAGTTGCGTCAGATGTGGAGGCCGTCGTCGTGAGGCGGAGGCCGGCGTCGGGCGGCGGAGGGCGGAGAGATCCGGTGAGAGAGAGAGAGCTGGTGAGAGAGAGACGGTTGGGGGAGAAGTGAGGGTCGGGAGCGAGACCCCTGCGGGAGCGAGGCGCGGGAGGGGGGCGCGGGGTGGATTTCGGTCGAGTCCGGCCCTGCCCAAGTGCGAAGCTCGAATCGAGCTTCTCTACCGGGCAGGGCCGAGGGACGTTTTTCGGTCGAACTGGGCACTGCCCGACTCAGTCGACCCGGGCTAACAAACAGCGAAATTGCTAGAAATCTCGGTTGGGATGGGAATATCTGGGTGCGACCGGGCTACCAAACACACCCTAAGTATTGTATTCGGCTGAATGACCAATACTCAGAATATGATATTAAGTACTAATACTAATATTTTTGTTTAGGTATGTTAGACATTGGAAATCCAGACTAGATATTTAAGTTGAATGCCAAATATTGTTTAAATGATAAAAGTGTGGAATTCCAAGACTATAGAGCATTAGACTATTTCTGTACACACATAAATAATATATAGTCTGATAAATGGAATAAAACAGACACAATAAAGATGATATATAGTCTGATACATGGAATAAAATAGTCTTGAATATTTTGGCAATAAAATATATAGTCACAAATATTTTGACAACATAATATAAAGTTCCAGCATAATCCATCATAAGCTAGCATATAAAGATGATGTATAGTCTGATATATGAAATAAAATAGACACACTATATAGTATCATACATAGTCGCAGACATAGTCTCATATATAGTCTCATAAATACTCTCATACAAGTGACATGAATCAAGTCAACATGAGCAGCTATTCCTTTCTAACCTCCATGGAAAGCTCCAGAATTGCATAAAGACGCTCACTAAGGATTAGCTTCCCATAAACCCGCAACTTATCGGTTTGAGACATATCAGGTATTGCTTCAAGTGTAGCAAATATTACAGAAGGAGAAGTAACCTGGGGCATCTGCAATTGCTTAGTTGACTTCAGTGCATCATCGAAAATCGTCTTCATATCTCCAAGCATGCACAAAATTGCTTCACTAGTACTTGGCCTTTTTGGTGATGGACCCAAAAACTTTAGGAGAGGTATCATTGGCTTCTTGTGCGGGTTGTACCACCTCAGTATAAGCCGCACTTTCAGCGCCTGGTCTTTTGAGTATATGGTACATATCTCATTTCAGTTATGGATTACCTTGTTCCTATAGATAGCTGCTTTTTCATTAGCCTGCAAACAACAAGATGGTTAGATTGGTTAGTTAAAAGAAGTAAATGAGAGTGACATGTCAGGTACCTCCACATATCTGTCCCACACTTCATCACTATCAGTCTGCAACACATTCTTTTCCCAGTCCCAACCAAATCCACTTTGTGCTAGAATTTTGCTAACAATCTCGTAATGCTTGTCCAAAGTTTTACACCTTGATACGATTTTCTCCTTCCCACTCTTTTTACGTACAGCTTTGATAGCATTATGGTGGACGTGTGACTTCCATCCATTTTGGGCATGATCGACATTGTTGTGATGCTCAACAAGCACATCCAACAAGGCACGGTTCATCTCTAGAGTTCATTGCACATAATTCCTGTTGTACTTCTTGCATTTTGCTTCCTCCATGGACCTACAAAAGTAAACCGAAGCAAGCAAAATAGACAAATAAAAAGTATCAATACTTGAAGAAATATTATATCATATATATTAATTTCTTTGTCACACTCATGCATGTACAAAATATCCAAAAGGTAACCATCAATTAACCATCAAAAAATATGCAAAAGCTAACCCACTGCCTACTTCTAGTTAGCTAACCCACACATCATACTACACTTCCATTTTCGCATGAGCAACAAGGTAGTCAGTAAACATGTTATCGGCAAATTGCTTCCTAAAATTCTTCCATGCGGTAGTGACTATAACACTTGTAATGTAACCAGCATCATCTTCAACCTCAATTGGTTGAGCTGCTATTTCATTATCCACCTCCTCCAACAATAAGT
The DNA here is from genome assembly GCA_007115705.1 of Dactylis glomerata. Taxonomy (NCBI): domain Eukaryota; kingdom Viridiplantae; phylum Streptophyta; class Magnoliopsida; order Poales; family Poaceae; genus Dactylis; species Dactylis glomerata. Next base: position 2,635,276 of record QXEO01000834.1, on the reverse strand, counting down.
CGTCTATCATATAATGCCTATCCCTTGTATAGTTGTGCAACACGCAACAAGCATTGATAATTCTAATCTGTAATAATATTAGTTCATAGTGAGCATTTGTCTTTCATTTAATACTTCTTTATTGAAAGCAATATGGATATATGTTACATGGTCCTCTATTCTAAAGAAACATGGAGACCATAAAGAAACATGGAGACCGTGAAGAAACATGGAGACTGTAGGATAGCCCACTTTTTCATCCACTACCCAAATGTTCTCTCTACAACATTCCTAGCACGAGCGTGGCGCAAGTTATACAGCTCCTTGGCTATTTTGGGTTGTTGTGCACTCGATGCCCACTCTTTCAAGTGATACTGAGTAGATCGGAATGGAGTAAGAAATCCGGGTCCATTGGTGTAGCCAGCATCACCTAAATAATATTTTCCTATGGTCAATCAAACAAGTAAATTAGCTAGGAACCAATCCAAATACAAACAAAATGCCAAGAGAAAGAGTAGTACCATTGGGTATAGCAGATGCATCTTGGCAATTTGTTCTCATTGCATCACGAAGGACTCGTGAGTCAGAAGCTGAACCCTCCCAGCCAGGCAAGGCATAAAGAAATTTCATGTTCCACTCAACAACACCGAGCATGTTTGTGTTGATAGCTTGTTTTCTATTTCTGTATCGTCCTTGGTCAGCCACATTAACACAAACATTAACATGGCAACCATCTAATGCACCAAGTGCATTGGGGAACCACTTCCATTTGTAGTAATTGGGAGGTTCAACGGAAGGATCTGGCAGCATTATGAACTCTCCATGGAGAGATAAAATGGCCTTCAATACCTCGGAAAAATGTGTACTAGTAGTCCACATAGACCTCTTGTACTAGCCTCACAACAACCTCATTTTCAAACCATGCCCAACTACAAGCAAGAACATGGCAACCTTCTCTTCTACCACAACATACACACTGTCACATAAACCACATTTGCCACGCAACATAGCGCATAAGTCATGGAATTTTTTTTGTTAGACGGAGCTAATCATAGCATGCTACTTCAGCCCCATCATACAAATCTTTCAAGAAGTACTTTCGAAGAGAGTGTTTGTGCTCATCATCGGTAAATCACCCTAAATACCTCGAACCCCTTTGTGTGCTAAGATATGCCATCGCAAGAAGAGTGAATTCAAAGTATTGTTCCATCAACACAATCCTTCTCCTCTTTCTTCTTTTGTTTTCTTCGATTATGTAAGAAACCATGTCTAAATCGTCCGACATTTTGCAACTACAATGTACATCAATTTTATTAGCATGGCATATAGTTTGTACTAGCAAATATTTTACAAATTGACACCAAGAAGTAGCACACAAATCAGACATCATAGCATGGTAATAAAGCAATGTTACATCACAAATTGACACCAAGCAACACACAAGGACAGAGAACACATGCAGACCTAGCTCTAGTGGAGGGGAGTGAGGTGTACTACGGCAATACGCCTGCGCCGGATGAAGCTCACCGGAGCTTGGGAAGAAGTTGCGCCGACCGTCGGAGCACCTCCAATTCTTTGCTAAAAAAAGAAGACAGAGATGGGGGCAGGTTAGAGAGGAACAACAGGGAGATCTGGCGGCAGGAATGGAGGTCGGGCGGAAGGCCGGCGCCGCCGCTCACTTCCGGAGAAGAAGGCGGGGGGCTGGAGAGCGGGGTACCTGAGCTGCCGCCGCCGCTCTAGGTTTTCCTCTACGATACCAGCGGAGAGAGGAGGCGGGGCGAGCGAAGCGGTGCGAATACGCAGCGATGTCGAGCCTTTCCCGTCGACATTCGCCTCATCTTTTTTTTCGAATCTGGGCCTTAATATCTAGACCGAATGTCCATCTCGAATTGCTTGACCCGCCAAACACTGGAATTCAGTGTATTTGGGCCTCCAATATCCCGAATGTCCAATACCACAGCTGAAAGCAAACATCCAAACAGAGCATAAGTGTTTTTATTCTTCTCCCGCTTCTCATAACCTCCTTTGACTACCAACGTTCGGTAGAGAACTTAAATCAGTTTAACAGTCACGCAAGTTTTGATCGTTAATTTTGACCAACAACATATGTATAATATTTTACAAAAATTATATCATCGGATTCATCTTCAAAAAAATCAATGGTATATTTTTTGTTACATATAATATATACTTTGTTAACCAAAATTAATAGGTATAAAAAGATCGCACAAAGGATATAAGGAGGATTGTTTCTTTGTGCTTTCTTTTAGCATGTTTCATTTAACTAATTGAACATATATTTCCTTCTCAATTAAGACACAATCAAGGAAATTTAAAATCTATTCGGAATTTTATGTATGAAAAATTAATCATGCATGATATAAGTCATATCAAGGAGACAAGGACTATAAAAAGTTGTATATATTCTATTGATTCTTTTGCATGAACTGAGATGAAGACTCGAGGTTCGCACAGACAAATTATTCATTTACCTTCACACAATACTTCTAGCACGGTACATAGCATTTTGATAAGACCTCTATAACTTTTTCTTAATCAAATATCAAATATTTGGCCTTGTTTAAAAAAAGTTAATGCCATTTCATAGTTCTCCTCGCAGGAGCTTTTATCCTTGTCATAACCTCGGCTAACGCAAAAAGCCTTCTACGCAGTGATGCCATTAGGTTGTACTCCCTCTGTCTAGAAATATAAGATGTTTTAGCTTTGTGAAGTAAGTGTATCTAGACATCTTTTAGTGTATAGATTCAAACGAATCTATACACTAAAAGATGTCTAGATACACTCACTTCATAAAACTAAAACATCTTATATTTCTGAACGGAGGGAGTAGCAGGGATGCACAACCTTCCACGGCTACACGCAATCTTAGTGTTATAGTGGATTGCATATGTGTATAGTGATTAGATGATCATGATGAACATTTGTTTCAAAAAAGATTGCGGTTGTACCCAAACAAGGGATCATACACACGTGCTTTTGCTAAAAAAAAGCCTGGGAAAATCACATAACTACAGCCTAAAAAGACCCTTCAGTTTGAAATAGCGACCTAATTTATTGACCATTATATATCGACCCTTAAACCCTACACAAACCCACACCCAAACGATAGAAACAGAGGGCAAAAAGGAGGGTACTATTGTGACGTGCTCCATGTCGAGGACTTAGTCGCCTGTCAGTGCCTCCGAGGAACCACTCGGTTCAGGACAAGAGGTGTGGGAAGAATAAGGGTCCTTTTTTTCTATTTCACATGGTCTTAGTGCGGTGACCCAGCATACCACTACATGTGTAGTATGCAAGTCATTGACATAACACCAATGAAACACTATCTCACTAGTATTACATCCCTCCGAGTGGTACAACAGAAACATCGCAGGTCCAAGGCATGACTATAGAATTACAATTTTCATCATACAGAAGATCTTTAGAACCTCCTCAACAGGTAGAGGTTTAGTCATGACGACTACAATCAAGAAAGAATACATTGAAGACTAAACTAAAGCTACAACTAATGCAGTTGGCTTACTACTCAAACTACAGAATTATCCTATCTACTTAGGTTCTAGGATTAGGGAACTTGTTCTCTTCTATTTCTATTCTAGTTTTCCACCAAGCTTGCTATAGGTGTTGACTCCATTGACGACTCCCACCTTTGGTCAAGACTTCTTCTTCAGCTTCGGTTCATTGGGATTGCCTCCTCCTGATGCCTTCAATCTAAGCAAGGGTTAAGAGGGAGTGGGGTGAGCAACGAGCGTTACCCAGCAAGTTCATATAGGGAATAAAGTGTTTTCATGCACTATCTACAGCCGTAGACCCAAGAGTCATTTGGCAATGCAAGTTTTCGTAAACATTTCTTCAAGAGGTTGCTTTTATTCTGAAGAACTATGTACGTTAGCCTTCACAGGTTTACTAGAACTTCGTGGAGTTCCTTTCCTGCCGCGTTCGCAGTTCCTTCCCAGAACAAGGAGTGACAAGCCACAATTTGATAACTCTGCAGAGGTGCGTTGCTTTACCCATGAGAGACCTTAGCCTTGTTGCACAACCGAGTCATGAGCTCGTCCACACTTCCTTCGTATGGGGCCTAGTCTAAGATCCAAGCCAATCACTGCCCTTCTCCGCGACCCCGCATGCCCACCCTTTTGCTTTGCTTAGGACACGGTAAGCCTCGAATTACGGCATAGCCCACGGCGAGCCCTGAATTACCTCCTGAACCCCACAATCAATCATAGACACCAGGTACCGGGGGAACTTAGGGGTCCCACCCTTTGTCGTCAGGCCACGGCCAAGTCCGAATTACATCCTGACTCTCCGGTAAGGTACTCCGTTGACATGCGGAAGGAAGAAGATCCAGTTGACTTCCCAGAGCCATTATAGATCTCATGGTTAACGCGTATTGTACGGTGCAAGAATCACTGGCGACATTGGTTGTTAAGTCCTAGGGTTCACTTTCCCTTGCAAATGGAACTTCCACCACAACAATCATACCATGGTTCCATTTGCCAGCCATCCTAGGTTACCACCACTCGGGTCGATAACCAGCTAGTCATATTAATTATGAAAAGAGAACCTTTTTCTTTTAGATGTAGTAGTAATACCATAGGTATATATTTGCAAGTAATTTGATAAAAATAATCAAGAGGCATGAGCAAGAGTGAACTTGCCTTTTTGACTGCAAGATTATGCAAGTCAAGGTCTTCGATACGAAAGAAATCCAAATTCTGAAATAGCACCATCATCTGGTAAAGATGATCTTAAACAAACTGCAACATGATATGCATAAGATATGCTATGCATCGCTCTAAGAGTAACCTAACCCCGATGGTTTGTTACTATTGAGTTGTGGTGACTTTCTTGTGATGTGTTGCACTTTTAAGTTCAATTACACACACAAGGTTGTTACGGCTTTTAGGTTAGTTGACTATCCTTCATCAGTAATAGAATAAAGCTTGAAACAAGAGTTAATGTGTTTGAGTTTACTATGGTTGGTTGTTATTGAAGAAGTATAGAAATGAGTGAGGACTTGAAAGTAACACTTTTAAGTGGCATTTTATTATTCGCAAACAAGTAGTTGATTATGAACATGCAAACTTGAAGTAATTCGTATTTGATAAGAATACCTAGTTAGTCTTAGGGTTGACAACAATCTTAACACACAAATATAAATTATTTGTTAAGGCTGAATGGAATGGTTGATATTTACTTTCAAGGTATCTTGAAAGAAATAACTTTTGAAGAATATGTTTCTTAATAAATAAAAGTTCTACTAATAAGGTTTAGGGTTTAAGGTTTTTATCAAACTTCTCTATTAATCAAAGAGTAATGATTAGGTAGAACAAATCAAGGAACAAGCTAAGTTTCAATCAATGTTGGAAGGGTTTTAGGGAAGCATGTTGTGATTAGCACTCAATTAGTTAGTCAAGAACAAGTGGTGTTGAAGTAAACAATTAATGGTTGATTCCAAGGTTTTTATTAATCTTAACGTGCATAAGTCATTGCTTAATATAGGGCATAGGAATTGGTGTGATGTTTATTTGATATGTTCTTTAAAAGAATTACTTTTAAAGAACATATACCATAACGGATATTAGGTACAAGACTTAATTTAGTGATCCCACTCTTTATAGGAGCATTTGGGTAATTAAGGAAACATAATTCCCTATACTATTAGTTGCTAGGGTTTGAAGTTTAATTTCAAATGGTTATCACTTTGACGTTTGGCATTGCTCATAATCTAACATGAATCTTAAGTAAACAATGTTCAATTAGTGGATTATAGTTGAAAATAAAGTCTAAACTCAAGTTGATGCTTATTTAAGAGTTATCCTAATTTCTTATTATTTAAGAAAATAGTTTTAGGATTTAAGTCAAATTTTAAATGATTTAAAATTGACCTAGAAGTTTTAAATTTAACTTTTAATGAAACAATAGTTGAGATAACAATATTAGAGTTAAGAAATAATTCTGATACAAGTTTATGATTTTTCCCCAAATTTTACTATATTAAATTTGTTTTAGGAAAATCATTTTAGGAAATAAAATCCTAATAGTAAAGTGTTAGGATTAATATTTAATAATAACAAAATATTAATTGGAATAACATTATTTAAGTTGTCAAATTTTTATTTGGTATTTGAAAACTTGGTTTGAATTATTATGGTTGGGTTTGAACTCAAAATTCAAATAGTACTTAAACAAGTTTTCAAATTTGGTTCTAAATTATTTCACACAAGCATTCAAGATTATAATGTAAATGGATAGATTGTGTTTTTCTGAACATTTCGATATATTATTTATATTTTCTGATTTAAAATGAATTAGATATGATTTTCGAAAGATTCAAACATTAATTTTAATTAACTGAGGAAAACTTTTTGTACCGAAAGGGTATCTAACTCTGCTCACTGACTAGTGGGTCCCATCCAAGTCAGATGCCCTATTGGCATTTGACTGGGTCAACTGGTCAAATTGACCCCACCGACCACGTCACCTCACTGACAGCGAGGTGCGTGTGCAACGGCGAGCGGCGGCAACACTATTATCGGGCATCTGGAGGCACTGCAAGGCATGCGCCCGATGCAGGGAACTTCTGCGGACCAAATGGTGGTGGCGTTGTGACCTAATAGTCACCGGAGCAACTCCGGCGAGCTCTACCGCGGTGACGGGCTCCGGCCAAATGTTGAAACATGGCTACGATTGATTATATGATGCGATAAGAAGTGCGGGAGATTCGCAAGCTCACCTGAATGACGATGAGGCGCTCAAGGAGACCGGGGATGATTGGAGATGAAGGAATTTGCTCAAACTTCGATGAACTACTGAGAAAGGGAATGAACAAATTGGCTCGATTGACAGTGCCCCAGGATGCTATGCTCCTCCTAGATGATCCATAAGATGAGGCGCTCCTCCTAGACATCTCCTTAGAGCTCGACATGGTCCAAAACGATGGCATGGAGATCACCAGAGCTAGGGTTTCGGTGGTCAGAGAGGATAAAGGAGAGCGAGAGATAGGAAGAGACATGGCGGGATTAGGGTTTCCCTGTGGCGGCGGCGGTCAGCTTTATAGGTGTCAGGGGCGGCGGCGCGAATCTCTGCAACGTCGACCGACCAGAGCTCGACAGCGAGCAGCTTCCCTCAATCCAGAGGTTGAAGACGACCAGACGAAGCGGTATGCGGGCTGGTTTCGCTTGTTGGGCCGGCTGCTGGTGGGCTTCGGTCTAGGTAAGTCGCTTTTCCCTTTTTTGTTAGCTTTTCTTTTCTTTTTACTGATTTGCAGAGTTATGTTTCTTATTTAAGTTTCTATTTGTTTATACAGGTTTTGAGTTTACGACAACTTCCAAAAATACACCTAGCACACTTATGGTGCATTTTACTGTATTATAAGAATTTTATGTGTATACTTGAACACATGACAATTTGTATTAGATTAGGATTTGAATAGGGATCTAAATAGACATGATTTTTTACATCACAATTGAGTAAGGGATCTAATGAACATGCAGGATTCCATGTTCATCTTAATTTTAGTCCTAATGACTTGAAAATGTCATATGTACTGTTCCAATGTCGACAGTGGTTTATTAGCCTATAATTGTGTTTATTAAGTATGTTCCATATCTCTCTCTTATAAAGAATGTGTGAGATTAGGATATGGATACACATGTTTATATGTGTGTTGGTCACTAAGTATAGTGTTGGATTGTGTTTAGAAGAATTGTTATTTAAAAAAAATCTTTGGAGTGGAAATGAGGACATTGAGATAGGTTGTAGTTATGGGCACCAATATGTGCACATTAGGTATATGGCAATAGAGTAGAGTTCCAAATGGATATATGGAAAGATAAGACTTATGTTGAATTACTTTATGATAGATAGAGTCCATGGATTTAAGTTTAATGAATACCATGGTGATCATGGTAGAAATAAGTAGTGGTTCATACGATGATGGGATAATGTTATTGTTTGTACCTCACCTTACTCTCATAATAATATTATTGTTATCTTTACCCAAAACAAGGTTTTATCAAAGGTCATGATAAAGTTTATCGCACTCCAGTTGATAAGCTACTTCAATTCCATCAACTCAAGTGAAACTCCAATCACTTTGATATGTTCTATTTAAAAGCGTGAAAATTACCCGGATTTTATTATGCATGAATGCAATGCACATATCTGTTGTCTCTATTTTATGACCTCTAATCCTAGGATATTACAGTCTTTCCCCCGTAAACTAAACTTCGTCCTGAAGTTTACGCTCTCATACGTTGTGAGATGAACTTGTTGTGGATATCATCTATCTTGCAACTCCTTATCCAAATCATTTGGATATAGATGATACCCCTTTATCCAAAGTGTTCCTTGAACCTTCTGTTGTCTAACTCCAAACAACACTCACTTGAATTCCATTCAACCTTATCTGTTCTTGGTCATTCTCTTGGATTATCTATGTTTTCAACACCTTCTATGGCTTTTAGGGTCCTACTAGTTGTTCCAGTGAGTCTTCCTAATTGGGTTCTTGGTTTTACCACCTAAGAACGGATTAAACACACTTAGTGTTTCCATTCAAGGTTTCTGATCCAACTCTATAAGTCTTAATAGGTCTTGTAGGTTCAAGACTATGGTTAACTCTAATATCAATCTTCTCCAGTCGTGGTTCATACTAGTTGAGGTTCATGGTCAAAGTCATCCAACTCATTGCTTAACCCTCCTCCTTAGGCTTTTCTAATGGTCTTTAAACTTATTGTCCTCTGAACATTTGGACTCAATGGTTAAACTATAAGTCTGGGTTGGTCTTACTACAACGTCTTCCTAACGGTTTCTCGAAGAAATCTATGGTGTACCCACACATTTGTGGATATCCGGTACAAATTCTTCGATTATGTACTTAGGTAGGGTGTTCTATTCCACTTTTGGGATGTATATACTTATCCAAAAGTTCTAAAGGTTGATGAGAATTATGTTTTCTCATTTCTATCTATCCTAATTTAGACGGTAGGATATATACAAAACCACGGGAGAAATCTGGCAGAGTTTCTCGTATACTGGAGGACATCCACGACAGGCAATTGTATAAGTTGAATAAAATATGAACTAACAGAGCTATAAATGATCCAATGGTTTCAACATATCATTATTAGCATGGAAACCTATGAAAACCTCACATGTCTTGGTCCGTAGACAAAGACTGCAACTCTTTAAGATAAGAAAATGTATTGCTAACGTCTTAACCATCAATCTACAATTCAAGATTTCGGGACTAGGGATCAAAGTTATACAGAGATGTTATATGTCTTAGTCACACTATCAACAAGGGTTACTGGGGTTACCACTCCCAGGCTGAATAAAGCAGCAGGCAATACCGGAATGGATCATCGGTACTACAACAGCTCAATCAACCCGTGATGTACTAAGCATAACCAAGGCTACATAACAACAAGCTCAAGTACCTTAAACTCAACTGTTGTCACCTAAATAGTGGTTCTACTCGATAATCTAAGGTTACCTCTAGTATTTTAAGACCTAGAGTATTACTAAGTTCCAACTTTTCATCATTCTTCTTGCTCCGAACATCCCCTAATCTAAATCACTAATTCAATAATGGTTGGAAGTTGATTGTAGTTGATCCTTCCTTTGAAGTTTCACTGAAGCTTCCTTCTATTGGCTTCTTTTATCTGGTGATTCTTCATCTTCTGGGCATGTACAACGGCAGGCGCTTAATTAGGCCCTTAGGTGAGAAAAAATAATTACCAAAAAATCAGATAATTGCCTAAGCGTCCCGTCGCCCAACGCTTGCGCTTATCTCGGTCGCTAATGGGAACGCTTAGCCTAGTCAAACAGACTCATATGGGGGGGGGGGGATAGCTTAGCGCCTGACGTTTAAGTTTGCATCGACGCAACAGAAAATCCCGGTATCAGAGGGGATTTGGCGTTAACTGTCAGGATATTTAGCCTAGCGCCCATCGATAGCATCCCCGTTGTACATGCCCTTAGGGGAACAATGGGAGAAATCATGTGGTATTACTGAGTACAAGGGCGTTTTTGCAAGAAAAAACATAGTCTGGCATGTCCAGCAACCGACGGATTCACTAAATGGACCAAAACTTTACCCGTTTGTCAAGTTAGTGTACCACAGTACTACTGATTGCAAGTTTATGTATAAAAATGCACATCCAAAATAAGACTTTTTTCTTCAAAATAGAGAGCCTCGGTCTCTGCATCAGAATGATGCATACAACCTTACATCCAAAACAAGATGTGTACCCTAGTTATTATTACTTATATTGCTTTTGATGTAACCGACTATATATAATGATCCTCTATTGCCCTTTCTATATTAGTGTGAGACTCTTTTATTTTTCTTATTAGTTTGTACCACTATTCAGCGAGATAATCATGATTTATTTTGCTGCGTTGTGGCGATCAAATGATTTTTATGGAAGTGGTGGAAAACATATACGAAATAAAAATTATACATAGTTTTTTTTATTCTTTTGTATGAACTGAGTCAAGGTTCGGACAGAAAAATTATTCATTCACCTTCACACGATATTTCTAGCACGGTACATGTATGGGATAACTAATTTTGATGGCGTTTCTCAGCGCTCGCAGCAGCAGGTGGAACTATTGTCTGGTACGCAATAGCTTTTATCCTTGTCGTAACTTCGGGTAGCGCAGTAAGCCTTGCACAAAATGATGCCATTAGGTTGTAGCGGGGGCGCACAACTTTCTGCAGCTACACACAATTTATCCCACCCGCTTGTTGTACCTATGCATAAAGCACATCCAAATTAGCACACCCATATTGCATCGAAAAATATCGATGCAGAGATTAGGGTAAACACCAGGCAAAAACTTACTCTTACTACATCGGAATATGAGTGCAGATATCATGAAAGAAAGAAGAGATGAATATAGACAGAAAGAAAGAGATGTACCTATGTCGGCCCTCCCTGCTGCATGGCATGGCAAGAAAGCGGTGGTAGACATGGCCACAAGAGCTATGAAGCACAGGGCCCGTGTGCAGTTCATGATACCTGCCATGAGATCCTTCTTCTAGCTAGTATTCTGCTGCTGGTCAATGTCAATGATGTGCTCGTGTTTATATAGAGGAAAAGCAAATCTTGGGGATTAATGCCCACGCAATTTCTGGAGTGAATAGATTGATATTTGCCTTCTATAGTTTCCTAGCATATTAATGCCGTGGGGTGAAAAAAATCTCCACCATTTGCGCGGAAAAAGTTTCACCCGCGATCACATCAAAATGGAGTTTGCTTTTGAAGATGTCATGTCATATACGCTTGTGCTCTCCAATATCAACGCAATTCTGGGAAATGTTAGCACCAATTTTTACTTTTTATAGTTTTAAGTATTAATAATGGTTATTTATACAGAGGAGCGTGATAGCCTCCTAAAATTATTTCCTGCCTCTTATGCAGATGGACGTGATCGTCACATCGCACTTGACGGAGCTTGGAAACCGGGCGGCGGCCCTGTATTTATTTTTTGGTTGTAGCATGGTTGGCTCCAAGGGCAGCACGACCAACATGGGCCTCATCTCGCCGCTGCCCATCAGGCAGGGTGCTCTACGCACTAGCCTCTACGCATCCTATTCGTAAACCCTGTGCGCCGCGAGTTGGAAATTATCCTCTCCATTCTCGCCGTGTTTAGCCGCGCTACGGGCCTCCGCATCAACATCGGCAAGTGCTCTGTGGCTCCAATCCGCTGCGGCAATATTGACCTCCAGGATGTCCTACTTCCGTTTGTCGGCGAGCGTGTCTCCTTCCCCGTTCAGTACCTGGGGCTGCCGCTGGCGCTCGGCCGGCTGCGCTACGTCCACCTCCAGCCGGTGCTTGGTCGCGCTCATGCCCATTTGGCGGCTTGGAAAGGGAAGTGGGTGAACGCCAGCGGACGTAAGGCCCTTGTCTCTTCCGTCCTCAGCTCGCTTCCGATCTTCGCCTTAACTGCCCTCAAGTGGCCGGTCAAGCTGCTTAAGGATTTTGACCGTATCTGCAGAAACTTTGTGTGGGATATCGAAGAAGACAAACCGGCTGGCGGCAAGTGCAAGATCGCCTGGAAGCAGGTCTGCGCGCCATATGATTTTGGAGGCCTTTGGCCTGCCAAACCTGCACCTGTTTGGCCGCGCACTTCGGCTTCGCTGGCTATGGTACGAGTGGGTCGAGCCGCTACGGCCCTGGGTCGGCCTCCCTACGCCATGCGATGCCCAGGACCAAGACCTCTTCAACTTGGTCACCACGGTGGTGATCGGCGATGGCAACAAGGCGCTTTTTTGGCGCTCCAACGGGATGAACGGTGCTCCGCTCAGCCGTCAGTTCCCGCTGTTGTTCAAACCTTCAGCTCGCTCGAGACTGAATCCATCGCTGGCTTTGGCCGTTGCAACACACGGTGCTAGTGCTAGGTTCAGGTTCAGTTAGGACTTAGTCAGTTTTTCAGTTAGCGTGTTTTCAGTTTCAGTCTGTTAGCGTGGACGCGTTTTGTGCGGGCCACTCCGTCGTTGTAGGATCGAGCTGAGCTAACTCCGGGCGTGGGATGGCACGTCCAAGTAGAGGAGAAGCTCCACGATATCTGGCTGTAATAAAAGGGTCAATGGAAATCGAAAAGCAGTAGGTTGAACATTGCACAAAAATACTCTGTCTCCTGTTCGTCAGTTCGTGCGTTTTCTTCAGAGATTCGTTCGATCGTGAGTGAGAGAGGGATCGGGAGATTGTGAGTGAGATCCAGTGATCGCAACTACATTTGGTATCAGAGCCCGGTGGAACCGATCATGGTTGGCACACCACCGGCGGCCGCTTCCAGGACGCCCTCGGGGGGTCGTTCCCCACGTCGCGTGCGCTCCCCAAGCCGCGGACGGAGCAGGACCAGGCGAGGCGGCGGCAGCGAAGTCGTGGTGCGGGAGACAATCATGCGGGAGACGAGCGGTGGTGCCGCCGTCACGTTTCCAACCCTCACGAAGACTAACTACACGGAGTGGGCGATTCTCATGAGGATCGCGCTCCAAGGTGCTGGTCTCTGGGAGGCCGTGGACACCAGCGACGCCACGAAGCGGCAGGAGCGCCAGGCACTTGGCGCCATTCTCAGGTCTGTCTCATCGGACATGGTGCCGGCGCTCGCAGCCGGGGACAACGCCAAGATCGCCTGGGACATGCTGAAGACCATGCGCATCGGTGACAACCGAGTGCGTGAAGCTCGCCACCAGAAGCTATGCAAGGAGTTCGACGCGATAGCGTTCAAGTCTGGGGAATCCGTGGAGGACTTCTCAATGCGCATGTCGAGCCTCGTCAGTGAGCTGGAGTCGCTTGGCGACAGGACCACTGATATGTCTCAAACGTATCTATAATTTTTGATGCTCCATGCTTGTTCTTACACCATTTGCTTAGTGTTTTGTTACACTTCATGGTATTTTTATGCATTTTCCGGAACTAACCTATTAACAAGATGCCACAGTGCCAGTTCCCTGTTTTCTGTTATTTTTGTGTTTCAGAAAAGTTACACAGGAAATATTCTCGGAATTGGACGAAACAAAAGCCGAACCTCCTAATATTTACCGAAGCTTCCAAAAGTCCGAAGAGGAGACGGAGGGGGGCCACGGGCCGGCCACACCATAGGGCGGCGTGGCCAGCCCCTGGCCCGCGCCCCCTATGGGCGAGGCCACTCTGGCCCACCTCTGACGCTGCCCCTTCGCCTATAAAGACCCCCCGACGGGAAAAACCTAAACACCCGATCAATTTTCCAGAAACACATCGTGATCCACCGCCGTTGTCGACCCAAGATCGGGAGGGTCCAGAAGCTCTTCCCGGCACCCTGCCGGAGAGGGGAATCGCCACCGGAGGTCTTCTTCATCGCCATGCTTGCCTCCGGCGCAATGAGTGAGTAGTCTATCTTGGACTATGGGTCCATAGCAGTAGCTATATGGTTGTCTTCTCCACCATGTGCTTCATGTTTAGATCTCGTGAGCTGCCTTACATGATCGAGATCATCTTTGTGTAATTCTATATGTTGTGTTTGTTGGGATCTGATGAATATTGGTGTTATGTTAAGTTGATGTGCTGAATATTATCTTATGTTATCTCTATGTTATTTATGATCTTGCATGCTCTCCGTTGTTAGTAGCTATCTTGGCCAAGTAGATACTAGTGACTCCAAGAGGGGGTATTTATGCTCGATAGTTGGGTTCATGCCTCTATTTAATCTGGGGGAGTGATAGAAACCTCTAAGGTTGTAGATGTGTTGTTGCCACTAGGGAGAAAACAACATTCTTGTGTCCAAGGACATTCAATTTGTTTACATTACACACCTTGCTTAATGCAGTTATCTGTTGTTCGTAACTTAATACTCGAGGGGTGTTCGGACGATATCCCCGTGAGTGGATTATTAGTCATAGATGCAGTTGGATGGCGGTCTATGTATTTTGTTGTAATGCCTAGAGTAAATCTCATAGTGATCCTCATGACATATGCACGTTATCTTTATTCTATCAATTGCCCAACTGTAATTTGTTTACCCAGCATGTTGTTATTTATCTTATGGAGAGACACCACTAGTGAATTGTAGACCCCGGTCCAATTTCCTTTACATTGCTATTACTGTTTACTTTTACTTGACTATTTACTTTCTCGCATACTACTATTGTTTTCCACTCGATACGCTCAATCCTTTGTTTACAGCAAACCGGTGAGATTGACAACCTTATCGTAAGTTGGGAGCAAAGTTCTTGGTTGTGTTGTGTGCAGGTTCCACGTTGCTGCTGGTGCAAAGCAAAGCCCTGGACGAGGCGCCTTATAAATTTTCCGGAGCTGTCGCGAAGCTAGCAGGCATCACCTTCTGAAGTTTGCCTTTTTCCTACTGGTTCGATAAACCTCGGTTTCTTACTGAGGGAAAACTTGCTGTTGTGCTCATCATACCTTCTCTTGGGGTTTCCAACTGGTCGGTTATCTACATCAACACCACACTGATACGTCTCTAACGTATCTATAATTTTTGATGCTCCATGCTTGTTTTTACACCATTTGCTTAGTGTTTCGTTACACTTCATGGCATTTTTATGCATTTTCCGAAACTAACCTATTAACGAGATGCCACAGTGCCAGTTCCCTGTTTTCTGCTGTTTTTGTGTTTCAGAAAAGTTACACAGGAAATATTCTCGGAATTGGACGAAACAAAAGCCGAACATCCAGAAATTTACCGAACCTTCCAGAGAACCGAAAAGGAGACGGAAAGGAGCCAGGAGGCGGCCTCACCACCAGGGGGCGTGGCCCAGGGCCTGGCCACACCGCCCTATGGTGAGGGCCCCCTGGTCCACTTCTGACGCTGCCCCTTCGCCTATAAAGACCCCCCGACAGAAAAAACCTAAACACCCAATCACTTTTCCAGAATACATCGCGATCCGCCGCCGCCGTCGACCCGAGATCGGGAGGGTCCAGAAGCTCTTCCTGGCACCCTGCCGGAGAGGGGAATCGCCACCGGAGGTTTTCTTCATTGCCATGCTTGCCTCCGGCGCGATGAGTGAGTAGTCTACCTTGGACTATGGGTCCATAGCAGTAGCTAGTTGGTTGTCTTCTCCACCATGTGCTTCATGTTTAGATCTCGTGAGCTGCTTTACATGATCGAGATCACCGTTATGTAATTCTACATGTTGTGTTTGTTGGGATCCGATGAATATTGGTGTTATGATTGAGTTGATGTGCTGAATATTATCTTATGTTATCTCTATGTTGTTTATGATCTTGCATGCTCTCCGTTGTTAGTAGCTATCTTGGCCGAGTAGTTGCTAGTGACTCCAAGAGGGGGTATTTATGCTCGATAGTGGGTTCATGCCTCTATTTAATCTGGGGGAGTGACAGAAACCTCTAAGGTTGTAGATGTGTTGTTGCCACTAGGGAGAAAACAACATTCATATGCTCAAGGGCATATGCTTTGTTTACATTACACACTTTGCTTAATGCAGTTATCTGTTGTTCGCAACTTAATACTTGTGGAGTTCTCGGATTGATTCGCCACAAGTGGATTATTAGTCATAGATGCAGTTGGATGACGGTCTATGTATCTTGTTGTAATGCCCAGAGTAAATCTCATAGTGATCCTCTCGACATATGCACGTTGTCTTTATTCTATCATTTGCCCAACTGTAATTTGTTTACCCAGCATGTGTTATTTTATCTTATGGAGAGACACCACTAGTGAACTGTGGACCCCGGTCCTATTTCCATTATATTGCTATCACATGTTTACTTTACTCGCACTGTTTACTTTACTCGCATATTACTATCACTTTCCACTCGATACGCTCATACCCTTTGTTTCAAGCAAACCGGTGAGATTGACAACCTCATCGTAAGTTGGGAACAAAGTATTTGGTTGTGTTGTGTGCAGGTTCCACGTTGCTACTAGTTGAAGACGCGTGATACGTCTCAAACGTATCTATAATTTTTGATGCTCCATGCTTGTTTTTACACCATTTGCCTATTTGTTTCGTTACACTTAGTGGCACTTTTATAAATTTTCCGGAACTAACCTATTAACAAGTTGCCACAGTGCCAGTTCCCTATTTTCTGCTGTTTTTGTGTTTCAGAGTGATACACAGGAAATATTCTCGGAATTGGACGAAACAAGTTCCAGAAGTCTTATTTTTCCTGGGAGCATCCAGACATCCGAAGAGAGGAAGGAGAGGGGCCACAGGCCTCCCTCACACAGGACTGGCGCGGCCCAGGCCCTGGCCGCGCCGCCCCCATGTGAGGGCGCCTGGCTCCCCCTCTCACGATGCCCCTTTGCCTATATAAAGCCTCGGGACAGAAAACCCTAGCAGGGTCGACAATTTTCCAGAAAGAGTTCCGTAGTTCCGCCGCCGCCACCGACGAATTTCGGGGGACAGAAGTCTCTGTTCCGGCACCCTGCCGGGACGGGGAAGTGCCCCCGGAGCCATCTCCATCGGTCTCCATCGCCGTCTCCGCCGTCTCCATCAACCTCACCGCCATCTCCATCAACCTTGCTATCTCCTATGATGAGGAGGGAGTAGTTCATCCCCGGGGCTAAGGGCTCTACCGGTAGCTATGTGGTTCACCTCTCTCTCCCATGATGTGATCTTTATGTGATCGTGAGCTTTGTATCATGTTGAACAAGTAGATGTTATTATTCAGATATAATGCTACTCCTATGCTTAATTATTATAGTGTACTCTAGTGATGTTATTAAAGTAATCTATTCCTCCTGCCATGGTGTAACAGTGACAGTGCGTGCATCGTGGTGGTACTTGGTTTAGGCTATGATCGTGATCTCTTGTGGATTATGAGAGTAATTATTACTATGATAGTATTGAGTGATCTATTCCTCCTTTCATGGTGTAATGTTGACAGTGTGTGCACCGTGTTAGTACTTGGTCTAAGTTGCAATGATTTCTATCTTGAGTTGTGATCTGATTTGGGTATCTCTATGAGTGGTGTTTGTCAAGTACTTGATGAACTTTAAGGGGTGCTTCTGTAGCCACTACACAATGATTAGTGTTATTCAATAGGAGAGTAATTCAGAGTACCATAGTGGAGAGAAGTTATTTATTTGTTCAATCATGTTATATTGTTGGGAGTGTGTCCACTAGTGAAAGTATGATCCCTAGGCCTTGTTTCCAAGCTTTGCACACCGTTTACTTGCTGTTTTGTTACTTGTTTGCTCGCAGCGATATTTATTTCACATCACGTTTGCTACTTATAATCATCACTACTACTTGTATTTCACTATCTCTTCGCTGAACTAGTGCACCTATACATCTGACAAGTGTATTGAGTGTGTTGGGGACACAAGAGACTTTCTGTATCGTAATTGCAGGGTTGCTTGAGAGGGATAGCTTTGACCTCTAACCTCCCTGAGTTCGATAAACCGTGGGTGATCCACTTAAGGGAAACTTGCTGCTGTTCTCCAAACCTCTGCACTTGGAGGCCCAACAAGTGTCTACAAGAATAGAAGTGCGTAGACATCAAGCTCTTTTCTGGCGCCGTTGCCGGGGAGGTAAGGTAAAAGGTACTCGCATCCTCCTGTGTGAGTGCTCGGAGTTATTTCCTTTAGATTCTGCAATTACATCTTTTTGTTTCTTGTTTTTATTTTCACTAGTTAGGCTTAATGGAAAACAAAGAGTTCTTTAGTCTTTTTCCTGATTTTAGATTTGAAGAGAAAATTGAAAATCCTTTGGAGCTTATTTCGCATAGCAATGTCATTAGTACGAATGCTTTGAATACCGTTATTGCTAATGCTATAGAAAAGTCTAAGCTTGGGGAAGCTGGTTTTGTTGAGTATGATATTTTTAGTCCCCCAGCTTTAGTGGAGAAAGTTTGCTCTGATGATATTTTATCTCCCATATGTGATGTTTCTAATGATGCTTGTGCTCCTCATCCTTTTGAAATACCTATGAAGATTGTTGAACGTGTTATGGATAACTGCTATTCAGGAGATGGAACTATCCATCCGGGAGATCACTTACTATTTATACATGAATTATGCGAGTTGTTCAGGTGTGCAGGTATTTCACCAAGCCAGGTCAAGAAAAAGCTATTCTCTTTATCACTGAAAGGCAGAGCTGAGGAATGGTATCGGCTGCTTGAAGATGGTCCATCTATTGCATGGGAGGAAATTGTGTCTCTCTTTTATTCCAAGTTTTATCCTCCAAGTGAAATTCATAAAGATCGTAATCGGATATATAACTTTTGGCCTCATGAGGGAGAAAGCATTGCCCAAGCGTGGGGAAGATTGAAGTTACTAATGCATAAATGTCCTATTCATGATCTTCCCCGTAATATTGTTATCAATAATTTTTATGCAAGGCTTTCAGGATATTACAAGGACTATCTAGATGCATGCTTTGATGGGTCTTTCACAAGCAAGGATGTCGACACCAAGTGGGGTCTGCTTGAGACAATTCAAAACAATATTGAAGGTTGGGATAGCGACAAAGGTAAAGGATCAGATATGAATTACGAGTTTGATTGCATTAAGTCTTTTGCTGAAACTGCTAATTTTCAAGAGCTTAGTGCTAAATATGGTCTTGATCCTCAAATTATGGTTGATTGCTTTAAAGCCTTTGCTTCCCATATGAATGTTCCTAAAGGAAATGGGGACGTGTATCATGAACCTTTTAAGGACACTTGCATAGAAAGTGATATTGTTATTGATGATTGCAATAAACATGCTCAAACTTCTAAAAGTACTATTTCTTATAAGCATGTTAATTTTTGTGGAATACATAGACCTTGTGAACAGAGTTACAACAAGGAAGATTATTGCATCACCCACGCAAATGAAGAAACCAGCATGTGGCTCAAGGATCTAGATGTTCTTGGTGAATGGGTTTGTGAGCTTTATCCTTTTCTTTGTGAATTTTGTGGTGAAAAAGGTCACTTTAATTTTCAATGCCCAATTAATCGAACGAGTACCGCAGATTTATATTGTGATGATAAGATTACTCTCAATCAGCATGATGAGCTTACCTTGTTTTTGAATTGTGAAGAGATATCTAGAAAGCTTTCTTTGGTTGACATGAATGATGTTGATATTAATAGCACCCTTCTTGGTTGTCATCTCTATTGTACTAAAGATTGCCTCGCAAATACTTACTTACAAGATCTTATTAAACATGATGATTTGCCAAGCTATGATAGGACTAATAGATGTTTCGATCTTATTAATAGAGAGGAGGAATCCTCTAAAGTTTCTTCTGTTGTTTCTGTCAGCAAGCCAGAATATGTGGAGAAGATGCCCTTCAAGTCTCTCCCTCCTAAAGGAGAGAGTAAGAAGAGTAAGAAGAAGAAGAAGAAGAAGAGGAGTAAAAGGCGAGAGGACACGGTATCTTCCCCTAAGCGTTATGATCCTGCTATAGATTATGATAATTCTGATTGGGATGATGTTCCTATGCCTATTACCTATGTTAGTGATCATGATTGGGAAAAGCACTCTACTTTTGATATTGAAAATCTTTTTGGTACCAATTCTAAGGTTAATAATTGTTGTACCATTAGTGCTATCCATGTTCCTTCTTATGATGATATGTTTGATGAGTATGCTTTGCGACATAGTAGTTCTCTAGCTTGTGATGATGGGTATAATATTTTCAATTCACCTACTTTTGAGGAGAAAAATAGTTATGATTACAATATGCCTCCTGTTTTTGATGATTATGGTGATGAGAATAATTATTCTATTGATTCTGCTCCTACTACTATTGTTCATGTGGGGAGTATTAATCCTTTTATGCATGTGGCTCATGATAGGGATGCTTTATGTGATAGTTACATTGTTAATTCTATTCATGATGCTACTGAAAGTTACTTTGAGAGAGGGAAACATGGTTTGATGGATCTCAACAATATTGAGTTTCCCCTCTTTATGTTGCAATTCTTGAAGTTGTACATGTTTTGCCTTCCTATGCTTTTTGCTTTGCGCTTTCATGACTTGTCTCTTTACAAGACTATTTTTCATAGGAAGTGGTTTAGATTTAAATGTGTTCCACATTTGCTTTTTGATGCTCTCTTTTGCTTTAAGTTCCTATATGGCGCCTTTGCCTCAAGCTTTTATATGGCGCCCACATGAGCATCTTTGCAAATTACTGCGCCTAGCTCAAAGGCGTTAAAGAAAAGCACTCTTGGGAGATAACCCAAGGTTTTTACTTTCAGTACTTTTTCTTTTATTTGAGTCTTGGAAGTCATTACTACTGTAATGACCGCTCCTTATCTTGTTTATTTCGTTTTTGTGCCAAGAGAAGCCTCTAATTTGAGTGAGGTAAAGATTTGGGGATGTTGTTGTCCTGAAACTGTTTTCGGTGCTACACCGTAAAAATTCGTGAAAATTCTCTGTTTATCTTTTGGACCTGCGATTTCTTGTGCATATGCCCCAGGTTATATCCAAACTTTTCTTAGTTGAACACTTTTTGATTTGAGCAACCGAAAATCCCTCAAAAATTCGACCTTTGTCAGCTGTTCAGTTTTGACAGATTTCTGCCAATATTTGTGTTTGCCACTTTATCGCTTTCTTTTGAGTTCTTTTGATCATGGAACTTTTTGGGGAGTTGATACAGTAGTATTTTCTATATATGTGGTGGTTTTGAGTTGAAACCTGAAGCTAAAAGAGGTTGAATATATTTAATGCTTACACTAATGTTGCTAATAGAATTGTGTTTAGTTTTGTATGAAGGAAGTTTTCAAGTGTAGGGATTGGAGAATGATGAGATGAGTTGAAGAATGGACAAAAGCTCAAGCTTGGGGATGCCCATGCATCACCCCAAGAAATATCCAAGAAGTACAAGCGTCAAAGCTTGGGGATGCCCCCGAGGCACCCCTTCTTCATCGGCAAAAATCAGGTCACCTTTCAAAACACTATATTTTTATTGCTTCATGCACTATGTGTTTTTCTTGGAGCGTCAGTTGTTTTAGTTTTCTTAGTTGGTTAGGTTTGTTTGTTTGCTGCAATAAATGGTTAGATCACATCATGTTTCTTTTGGAGGAGATGAACTCGTTTTCATTTGCTAAGAACACTCAGTTTTTCACTCTTATCGTTCACCGAATGTTCTTCTTTTTCTGCTACTGCTTTTGGTTTTTGTTTTCGCCTTGATTTGCGTTCAGACCTTGTCATACCTTTTCATCAAGGTGTATTTTTGCCTCTGATATTTATTGGTTTTCATCAAAAGAGGTGTCTTAAAAAATTTCAAATGGTGTTGGAAAAGAGAAAAAGCTTTGTGCAAAATAGTGGTACAAGAAGGAGCTTGTGTAGACTGCGGCTTAGGCTTTTTCATGTCATGCTTGATGTCTTTTTGATAGTATGCTTAGTGGTTTTGCTGTAGCATGACTTGTCTCAAATAACTGAGATTGCTTAATGAGCCTTTGAAAAAATCATGCGTTGTTTTAATTATTTGGAAGCATTATTTTGGTTTTCTCCTTGATGCTTTATTTGGGTTGACTTGGCGCATGCTCACACATGTTTTGACTCTTACAAAGTCGCCAATAGCCTTCATGATCATTTATTTTTTGACTTTTGATGCCATCTTATGCTTCTTTTAATGTATCTTTGTCGCTTTGCATGATTATGGCCATTATTGCTCTCTTAGTTGGTCGCTCCCAGTCTTTTGCTAGCCCTCGCCTTGTACTGAGTATGAGCTCTACTCGTGCATCCAACTCCTAAAAGCCAAAGTTTTTCAAAGTGTCCACTATAAATTCCTATACATGGTATTTGTAAGCCATTCCAAAGTAAAATTTCCATGTGCTACCTTTCAAAACCTTCAAAATACTTCTTGTTTTGTGACACTGTTTTCAGCTCATGGGGACGTAGTGGTCGGATTTGCTATCTTCCATATTGCTTATTCCAAAAAGAAAAAAAAAGGAAAAAAGAAAAGAAAAAAAGGCACTCCTCCATGGAAAGTGAATGTTGGTGGGCACCCGATGGAATCGGTTAGCCATGGTTTGTGAAAGGAAAAAAAGGTAGGGAGGAGTGCCAAGCTTTATAAAAGAGCACAAAAGTGCCAATCTCTCTCTCAAAAACTTGCTTCATTTTTGTATGGAAGATAGTAAGAACCCCATTGCTAGTCGTTGACAAAGACAACCACCTCTCAAAACCAATTTTTATCTCTCTGTTTTACAAATGAAAAGCTCTAGCACATGTTTAATCGCTGCTTCCCTCTGCGAAGGGCCTTTCTTTTACTTTTATGTTGAGTCTCCATCTTCTACCTTTATGCACCGTCTAAGAGAGCATAGTTGTCATTCTTAGTGTATTATGCATTGTCCCAAAGTTCATTGATTGATTCATGATCATGGTTTCACTTGTTCTTAAATTACTTGTATCTAGTCGCCCTCTTAAACTTGAAGGTGTCCTATGCATTTATGTTTTGCTCTCTATGAAGGACAAGCTGAAAACCATTTGTATGTTTTTCCTTATGATTTGAACACACGTTTGACTTTCATTGTTTCATTTTCATGATCTTTTGTTTGTGTTCATTTGCATGTTTACAACATGGTTGCTAAGTTCTTATTGTCATGATTATATCTTCATGCCCATGTTTTAAGTTCTTATGATCCTAGCTCACCAATGCTTACATATATGATCAAGATTGTTTAGGTCCATGTCACCTCAAAAATTATTTCTTTTGTTATCACTTACCTACTCGAGGACGAGCAGGTTTTAAGCTTGGGGATGCTTGATACGTCTCAAACGTATCTATAATTTTTGATGCTCCATGCTTGTTTTTACACCATTTGCCTATTTGTTTCGTTACACTTAGTGGCACTTTTATGCATTTTCCGGAACTAACCTATTAACAAGTTGTCACAGTGCCAGTTCCCTGTTTTCTGTTGTTTTTGTGTTTCAGAGTGATACACAGGAAATATTCTCGGAATTGGACGAAACAAGTTCCAGAAGTCTTATTTTTCCCGGGAGCATCCAGACATCCGAAGAGAGGAAGGAGAGGGGCCACAGGCCTCCCTCACACAGGGCTGGCGCGGCCCAGGCCCTGGCCGCGCCGCCCCCGTGTGAGGGCGCCTGGCTCCCCCTCTCACGACGCCCCTTCGCCTATATAAAGCCTCGGGACAGAAAACCCTAGCAGGGTCGGCAATTTTCCAGAAAGAGTTCCGTAGTTCCGCCGCCGCCACCGACGAATTTCGGGGGACAGAAGTCTCTGTTCCGGCACCCTGCCGGGACGGGGAAGTGCCCCCGGAGCCATCTCCATTTGTCTCCATCGCCGTCTCCGCCGTCTCCATCAACCTCACCGCCATCTCCATCAACCTTGCTGTCTCCTATGATGAGGAGGGAGTAGTTCATCCCCGGGGCTAAGGGCTCTACCGGTAGCTATGTGGTTCACCTCTCTCTCCCATGATGTGATCTTTATGTGATCGTGAGCTTTGTATCATGTTGAACAAGTAGATGTTATTATTCAGATATAATGCTATTCATATGCTTAATTATTATAGTGTACTCTAGTGATGTTATTAAAGTAATCTATTCCTCCTGCCATGGTGTAACGGTGATAGTGCGTGCATCGTGGTGGTACTTGGTTTAGGCTATGATCGTGATCTCTTGTGGATTATGAGAGTAATTATTACTATGATAGTATTGAGTGATCTATTCCTCCTTTCATGGTGTAATGTTGACAGTGTGTGCACCGTGTTAGTACTTGGTCTAAGTTGCAATGATTTCTATCTTGAGTTGTGATCTGATTTGGGTATCTCTATGAGTGGTGTTTGTCAAGTACTTGATGAACTTTAAGGGGTGCTTCTGTAGCCACTACACAATGATTAGTGTTATTCAATAGGAGAGTAATTCAGAGTACCATAGTGGAGAGAAGTTATTTATTTGTTCAATCATGTTATATTGTTGGGAGTGTGTCCACTAGTGAAAGTATGATCCCTAGGCCTTGTTTCCAAGCTTTGCACACCGTTTACTTGCTGTTTTGTTACTTGTTTGCTCGCAGCGATATTTATTTCACATCACGTTTGCTACTTATAATCATCACTACTACTTGTATTTCACTATCTCTTCGCCGAACTAGTGCACCTATACATCTGACAAGTGTATTGAGTGTGTTGGGGACACAAGAGACTTTCTATATCGTAATTGCAGGGTTGCTTGAGAGGGATAGCTTTGACCTCTAACCTCCCTGAGTTCGATAAACCTTGGGTGATCCACTTAAGGGAAACTTGCTGCTGTTCTACAAACCTCTGCACTTGGAGGCCCAACAAGTGTCTACAAGAATAGAAGTGCGTAGACATCAACGCGCTAACAAGAAATCGTTAACGGCGCCCTTGTTGGAGTGTCACTAGGCTAGCGGGCATCACCTTCTGGAGTATTGTCTTTTTCCTACTGGATTGATAACCTTGGTTTCATAACTAAGGGAAAACTTGCTGCTATATTCATCAAACCTTCTCTTGGGGTTTCCAACTGGCCGGTTATTTTACTTCATCAACAAACGCAATCAAGCATCATCATCACCGCGCCACCACACACCGCAATCAACCACCGAGCTCGACACCGTCCAGAAGACACTCCGTGTCGTGCTGAAACAATACTCCCAGATGGCCTGCTCCATTGAAACACTGCTCGATCTGAGCACGTTGTCGATCGAGGAGCTGAGCGGTAGACTGGCCGCGTCAGAAGGCCGCGGAGAGCCGGAGCAAGATGATGCAGGCCGTATGCTCCTCACTGCAGAAGAGTGGGCAGCTCACGCCCAACAGAGCAGGCAAAGATCGTCGCCAGCCCAGAAGAACGGAGGCAAGCAGAAGCCCCAAGGCAGCGACAGTGACAAGGACAAGGGTGCGGCCAACGCAGCGCCGTGGCGCGTCGCCAACTATCGCTACTGCGGCAAAGCTGGACACTGGGCAAAGGAGTGCCGCAAGGCTGCCCGTGATCGTGAAAGGCACGGCGAGGTGGCAAATCTTGCGGACGCCGAGGAGGAGGAGAAGCCAGGTCTCCTGATGGCTCAGGTATGCACGTTGGTGCAGGTTTCAGAAACCGTCGACACTCAGGAGGTGAACCTCAACGAGGAAAGGGTTGTGCTCGTGCCGTCTCCCGCCGGCGCATGGTACCTGGACTTAGGTGCAAGCAGCCACTTGACAGGCTGCCGTGACATGTTTGCCACGCTGGACGAGTCCGTGCACAGCACGGTCCGTTTCGGAGATGGATCCGTCGTCAAGATCCAAAGGCGCGGTACCGTCGTCTTCGAGTGCCTCATGGCGACCACCGCGATCTCGGTGACGTCTACTTCATCCCGAGCCTGCACAGCAACATCGTCTCCCTCGGACAGCTCAACAAGAACGGCTGCAAGATCACCATCGAGGGCGGCATCATGTGCATCCGTGACAGATCGCGCAAGATCCTTGCGCGCGTCACCCGTACCGGCAACAGGCTCTACACCGTGCGGCTCCAGATCGCGGCACCAGTGAGTCTCCTCGCTTAGAAGGACGACGTCGCGTGGCTATGGCATGGCCGCTACTGGCTCCTCCACTTCCGCGCTCTGCACTCGCTGGCACGAAAAGGCCTGGTGCGTGGCATGCCACTGGTCGAGCACGTCGAGGAGTTCTACGACGGCTGCGCCATTGGCAAACAACATTGCACGCCGTTCCCACGTGTGACTGCGTTTCGCGCGAAGAAGCCACTGAAGCTGGTGCACATGGACCTCTGCGGTCCCATCATGCTACCGACGACCAACGGTAAGAAATACTTCCTCCTTCTCATTGATGATCACTCTCGATATATGTGGCTCGAACTGATCAGGACAAAGGACGAGGCTCTGCACTTCTTCAATAAGGTGAAGGCGCTGGCGGACACAGAGCATGGGAGCAAGTTGCTTGCATTCAGATCGGATCGCAGCGGGGAGTTTAACTTCACAGCCTTCTCGGATTTCTGCGAGGAGAACGGCGTCAAGCATTTCACCACTGCATCGTACACGCTGCAGCAGAACGGCTTGGTGGAACGGAGGCACCAGACCGTCGTGGAGATGGCCAGATGCCTGCTCAAGGCAATGGCGGTGCCATGGCCATTTTGGGGGAAGCAGTAAAAATTGTTGTCTACCTGCTCAACCGAGCGCCGTCGAGAAGCCTCAACGGCGTCAAGCCCTACGAGGCCTGGAACGGCAAGAAGCCCAACGTGCAGTGCATGTGCATGTTCGGGTGCACAGCGCACGTGAAGAAGCTTGGACCAGGCCTGCATAAGCTCGCCGATCGATCTACGCCGGGCATCTTCGTCGGCTACGAGGAGGGTGCCAAGGCCTATCGAGTCTACGACCCCGTCGGCAAGCGCATCTACGTGACCCGCGACGTCGCGTTCGAGGAGCGCTGCGCGTGCAGCTGGGACACGGCCAAGCAGACCGACAAGCTCTTCGCACCTCCACCCTTCACCGTCGAGTACGCCATCGAGCACAAGGTGGAGGCGAGGACACAGAGCCCTGTCACTGCAGACAGTGCAGGTTCAGGTTCAGAGGTGGACACAGGCACAGGTTCAGTTTCAGAACCCGCTGCTGAAACTCTAGCGCGCGAGCCATTGACTCCATCCAGGCCAGGAGTGGAGTATGCAACTCCACCTAGCCACGACAGCAATCTTGACACCGACTCTGTCGGCCCTCATCGCTATAGGCGTGATATCCCACAAGTATAGGGGATCGTGTGTAGCCTTTTTGATAAGTAAGAGTGTCGAACCCAACAAGGAGCTAAAGGTGGGATAAATATTCTCTCAAGTTCTATCAACCACTGATACAACTCTACGCACACTAAACGTTTGTATCATCTAGGAAATAAAACTAGAGCAACGATTCGGGTATGAGAGATAGCTTTGCAGGATAATAAATACAAGAAAGTAATTGTTAGTGCTGCAGCAATAAGATATACTAAGTAACCATAAACTAACAGTACCATGAGTGTGGAAAAGTGGTGGTAAAAGTGGTGGCTTTGTCTAAGTTCGATTAGTGAATAAATCGGGTTCATTGTCTTCGATGCAGTTTTCTATGTGGGAGAGGCTAAATATACAAGCACTTCACTACTTGGAAATACAAGTACTATATGATTGGATTGTTAGCAAGCATCCGCAAATACTAACAATGCATTAAGGTTTCCCCAACCATAGCCTTAAGTTAATGGTCCTCTTACTCCCATACGTGCAACGTTCCGGTTCGCGTCCTCAGGTTTCTGTCACTCCGGCAGAACTACCCCCTTCCTTTTGCACGTACTACTAACCCCAAGATGTTTAATCCATGCGTGCATAAATATAATGGACACCAGAGGACAGTACCATATCAACATACAACTCTAATGAACCAAAGACATTCAACAAATCAATCTAAGAACAAATAAACTATGAAAATATGACATAGATCATAGGATAAATAGTATAGCATCAAACACCATGTTTACATAGGACGGTACAGAGATGTGTGGGAGGATGAACCACTGCATATGTGATGGAGATAGCGGTGAAGATGGTGCAGAGGAGCAGCAAGGGCGCGAGCGGCGCGGGAGACTCCTTCCTCGCCGCCGGCATCATGGGGGAGCGCCGCCCCTTAGCCCCCTTCCTTCATGGCTTCATGGGAGCCCTCCCCCATGGAGATGGGATCCATGGGGGAGGCTAAAACATGGCTCTGGGGGCTGCAAATTCGTGGGTGGAGGTGTCTCCCACGAACTAGGGTTCCCCTTTATATAGTCTCTCGGATTCCCGTCTCCCCATCTTAGGCCGCAATGGAGCGGGCTTTTCTCGGCCGTCCGGACTCGGAATTAGGTGAATTTTATGTCCTGAACGTTCGCCGTAAAATTCCCTACAACTTTGTAATTGACGAGTTTTCCGTTTGACGCCGTCTTCGACCCGTAACGTGACCATCTTCGAAAAACAGTTCTGGCATAGATTTCTGGAAAGTCCCAATTTGACTCCAACAAGGTTTCCACTTGTATTCTTGGTAATTCCTACACATCAAAGTATAAAACAAGAACATTGTGCACTTTTGCAACTATTAGTAGGTTAGTCCAAATAAATCATAAAAGTGCCACAAAGTGTAGACAGAACATATAGCAATTGGTGTAAAACAAGCATAGAGCATCGAAAATTATAGATACGTTTGCAACTTATCAAGGCGCATCACCTACCTGTACGATGCCACGCTCCCGCTAGAGGAAGAAGAAGAAACTCTCGGCCTGATCACGGCCGAGGAACCTGCAAGTCTTGAAGCTGCGCTCTCCAACCCAGCATGGCGTAGCGCAATGGAGGCAGAGCTGAAGTCCATTGAGGACAATGCCACATGGTCACCGTCGTCACTGCCCAAGGGACATCGTGCCATCAGCACGAAGTGGGTGTTCAAGGTCAAGCGAGACCCGACAGGTGCCGTCGTGAAGCACAAGGTGAGGCTAGTGGCAAAAGGGTACGCACAGCGGGAGGGAATGGACTTCGACGAGGTATTCGCTCCCGTGGCGCGCATGGAGACAGTGCGCCTTCTGCTCGCGCTTGCCGCGCATAGCAAGTGGGAAGTGCACCACATGGATGTCAAATTGGCGTTCCTGAACGGCGTTCTCACTGAGGAGGTGTACGTGCAGCAACCTCCCGGATTCGCCATCGACAAGGACGCCAGCAAAGTCCTCGAGCTGGACAAAGCACTGTACGGCCTTCGTCAAGCCCCGTGCGCATGGAACACCAAGATCGACGCGACGCTGGTGTCGCTCGGGTTCACACGCTGCTCACTCGAAAACGGCATCTACCGCCGTGGCAGCACTGAATCTTATCTGCTTGTCGGCGTCTATGTCGATGATCTTGTCATCACAGGGAGCAAAACTGGTGAGATCGTCGAGTTCAAGGCCCAGATGAAGAAGATGTTCGAGATGAGTGACCTCGGCCTCCTGAGTTATTACTTGGGGATCGAGGTGCAGCAGCGGCAGGGGGAGATCACTCTGTTGCAAGCGGCATATGCCGGGAAGGTTTTGGAGCGTGCAGGCTTGGGAGACTGCAACCCCTGCAGCACGCCCATGGAGCAGCGTCTGCAGCTCAAGAATGTGAACGACGACAACATCGTCGATGCAACGGAGTACAGGAGTTGTATTGGCAGCCTCCGCTACCTAGTCAACACTCAATCAGACATCGCTCATGTCGTGGGCGTCATGAGCAGGTACATGGAAGCGTCAGGCAAGGAGCACTGGGCAGCGGTCAAGCAAATACTCCGCTACATCCGCGGCACACAAGATTATGGCTGCCGCTACGTGAGTGGGGGAACGGCATGGCTCGTCGACTTCAGCGACAGCGACCATGCTGGCGACATCAATGATCGGAAAAGCACCATGGGCTACGTGTTCTTTGATACGTCTCAAACGTATCTATAATTTTTGATGCTCCATGCTTGTTTATACACCATTTGCTTTCTGTTATGTTACACTTCGTGGTGTTTTTATGCATTTTCCGAAACTAACCTATTAACAAGATGCCACAGTGTCAGTTCCCTGTTTTCTGCTATTTTTATGTTTCAGAAAAGTTACACAGGAAATATTCTCGGAATTAGACGAAACAAAAGCCGAACCTCCTATTTTTACTGAAGCTTCAGTCCGAAGATGAGACGGGGGAGCCAGGGGCCACGCTCACCATAGGGTGGCGCGGCCCAGCCCCTGGCCGTGCCACCACATGGTGAGGCCAGGTGGCCCACCCTATGACGCTGCCCTTTCGCCTATAAAATCCCCTCGACGGGAAAAACCTAAAGGACAGATCGCTTTTCCTTGAAACATACTGCAAGCCGCCGACGTCGTCGAAGCGAGATCGGGAGGATCCAGGAGCTCTTCCCGGCACCCTGCCAGAGAGGGGAATCCCTGCCGGAGGCCTTCTCCACCACCATGGTCGCCTCCGGAGTGATGTGTGAGTAGTCTACTGATATCCCACAAGTATAGGGGATCGTGTGTAGCCTTTTCGATAAGTAAGAGTGTCGAACCCAACGAGGAGCTAAAGGTAGGATAAATGTTCTCTCAAGTTCTATCAACCGCTGATACAACTCTACGCACACTAAACGTTTACATCATCTAGGAAATAAAACTAGAGCAACAGTACGGGTATGAGAGATAGCTTTGCAAGATAATATATACAAGAAAGTAATTGTTAGTGTTGCAGCAATAAAATATACTAAGTAACCATAAACTAACAGTACCATGAGTGTGGAAAATTGATGGTAATAGTGGTGGCTTTGTCCAAGTTCAATTAGTAAATAAATCAGGTTCATTATCTTAGATACAGTTTTCTATGTGGGAGAGGCTAAATATACAAGCACTTCACTACTTGGAAATACAAGTACTATATGATTGGATTGTTAGCAAGCATCCGCAAATACTAATAATGCATTAAGGTTTCCCCAACCATAGCCTTAAGTTAATGGTCCTCTTACTCCCATACGTGCATGTTCCGGTTCGCGTCCTCAGGTTTCTGTCACTCCGGCAGAACTACCCCTTCCTTTTGCACATACTACTAACCCTAAGATGTTTAATCCATGCGCGCATAAATATAATGGACACCAAAGGATAGTACCATATCAACATACAACTCTAATAAACCAAAGACATTCAACAAATCAATCTAAGAACAAATAAACTATGCAAACATGACATAGATCATAGAATAAATATTATAGCATCAAATACCATGTTTACATAGGACGCTACAGAGGTGTGTGGGAGGATGAACCACTGCATAATAGGAGGAGTTGGTGATGGAGGTAGCGGTGAAGATGGCAGAGATGAGCAGCAAGGGGCGCGGGCGGCGGCGCGGGGGACTCCCCCGCCGCCGGCATCATGGGGGAGCGCCGCCCCTTGGCCCCCTTCCTTCATGGCTTCATGGGAGCCCTCCTCCATAGAGATGGGATCCATGGGGGAGGCGAAAACGTGGCTCTAGTGGCTGCAAATTCGTGGGTGGAGGTGTCTCCCACGAGTTAGGTTTCCTCCCCTTATATAGCTTCTCGGATTTCCGTCTCCCCATCTTGGGCCGCACTAGATCGGGCTTAACTCGGCCGTTCAGACTGAGAATCAGGCGAATTTTATGTCCAGAACGTTTGTCGTGAAATTCCCTACAACTTTGTAGTTGAAGAGTTTTCTGTTTGACGCCGTCTTTGACCCGTAACGTTGCCATCATCGAAAAGAGTTCTGGCATAGATTTAGGAAAGTCCCAATTTGACTCCAACAAGGTTTCCACTTGTATTCTTAGTAATTCCTACACATGAAAGTGTAAAACAAGAACATTGTGCACTTTTGCAACTATTAGTAGGTTAGTCCAAATAAATCATAAAAGTGCCACAAAGTGTAGATAAAACATATAGCAATTGGTGTAAAACAAGCATGTAGCATCAAAAATTATAGATACGTTTGCAATGTATCAACATCCCTAAGCTTAACTCCTGCTCGTCCTCGAGTAGGTAAGTGACAAACAAAAGAATAATTTTTGAGGTGACATGCATCATCACAATCTTAATCATCTATGTAAGCATTGAGTGCTGGAATCAAAGTACTTAGAACATGGGCATAAGAGACATAATCTTGACAATAAAAACTTAGCAACCATGTTGTAACATGAAAAGAAAAACAAACGAAAGATCATGAACAATCAAACAATAAAATTCAAACGTGTGTTCAAATCATATGGAAAAATATAGCAAATAGTTTTCAACTTGTCCTTCATATAATAGCAAAACATAAATGCATAGGACACCTTCAAGTTTAAGAGGGCGACTAGATACAAATAATTTAAGAACAAATGAAACCATAATCATGAATCAATCAATGAAAAACTTTAGGACTATGCACATTAAACTCAGAATGGCAACTATGCTCTCTTAGACGGTGCATAAAGGTAGAAGGTGGTGACTCAACATAAAAATAAAAGAAAGGCCCTTCGCAGAGGGAAGCAGTGATTAAACATGTGCTAGAGCTTTTCATTTGTAAAATAGAGATAAAAATTAGGTTTTGAGAGGTGGTTGTCTTTGTCAACGACTGGCAATGGGGTTCTTGCTATCTTCCATATAAAAATAAGCAAGTTTTTGAGAGAGAGAGATTGACACTTTGGTGCTCTTTTATAAAGCTTGGCACTCCTCCCTACCTTTTTTTTCCTTTAACAAACCATGGCTAACCGATTCCATCGGGTGCCCACCAACATTCACATACCATGGAGGAGTGCCTTTTTTTCTTTTCTTTTTTGTCATTTTTTTATTTTTGGAATAGAACAATATGGAAGATAGCAAATCTGACCACTACGTCCCCATGAGCTGAAAACAGTGTCACAAAATGAGAAGTATTTTAAAGGTTTTTTTGAAAGATAGCACATGAAAATTTACTTGGAATGGCTTGAAAATACCATGCATAGAAATTTATAGTGGACACATTGGAATAACTTGGTTTTTGGGAGTTGGATGCACGAGTAGAGCTCATACTCAATACAAAATGAGGGCTAGCAAAAGACTGGGAGCGACCAACTAAGAGAGCAATAACGGCCATAATCATGCATAGCAACAAAACATTATTAAAAGAAGCATAAAATGGCATCATAAGTCAAAAATCAAATGATCATAAAGGGTTATGGCGACTTTGTAAGAGTCAAACATGTTGTAAGCATGCGCCAAGTCAACCCAAATAAAGCATCAAGGAGAAAACCAAATAAATGCTTCCATATAATAAAAACAACGCATGATTTTTTCAAAGGCTCATTAAGAAATCTCAGTCATTTAAGACAAGTCATGCTACAGCAAAAACTACTAAGCATACTATCAAAACGACATCAATCATGGCATGAAAAAGTCTAAGCCGCAGTCTAAAAAAGCTCCTTTTTGTACCACTTTTTTGCATGAAACTTTTTCTCTTTTCCAACACCATTTAAACCTTTTTGAGACAACTCTTTTGATGAAAACCAACATAGACCAGTGGTCTAAATACACCTTGATGCAAAGATAAAACAAGATCTGAACAAAAATCAAGGTGAAAAATGAAAGCCAAACGCAGTTCTAGAAAAAGAGAACACTCGTTGAACGATAAGAGTGAAAAATAGAGTGTTCTTGGCAATGAAAAAAATGTGTGTTGAAAGGTGACCTGATTTTTGCCGATGAAGAAGGGGTGCCTCGGGGGCATCCCCAAGCTTTGACGCTTGTAACTCTTGGATATTTCTTGGGATGACATTGGTATCCCCAAGCTTGAGCTTTTGTCCATTCTTCATCTCAGCTCATCATTCTTCAATCCCTACACTTGAAAACTTCCTTCATACAAAACTTCACACAGCTCTATTAGCAACATTAGCATAAACATAATAGTAAATCAACCCTTTTCGGTTCAGTTTCAAACTCAAAATCACCACATATAAAGTATATACTACTGTATCAACATCCTCAAAAGTTCCATGATCAAAATAACTCAAAAATAAAGCGATCGAGAGGCAAACACAAATAGTGGCAGAAATCTGTCAAAACAGAATGGCTGACAAAGGTCGAATTTTTCGAGGACCTTCTGTTGCTCAAATTGAAAAGTGCAAAACTAATGAAAGTTTGGATATAACCTGGGGCATATGCTCAAGAAATTTCAGATCAAAAAGATATACTGAGAATTTTCACGAATTTTTATGGTGCAGCGCGGAATTCTGTTTCAGGACAGCAGCTTCCCCAAATCTTACCTCCCTCAAATTAGAGGTTCTTCTTGGCACAAAAATGAAATAAAAATGATAAGGAGAGGTCATTACAGTAGTAATAACTTTCAAGACTCAAATAAAAGAAAAATTACTGAAAGAGAACATGGGTTATCTCCCAAGAGTGCTAACGCCTACAAGAAATGTGTTGACTAGTGACGTTTTCATCATGACCCTAGAGAAAAGTGTCATAAAGTAGTGACAATTTTGTACTAGATCGTCATGGGCTATTTGGGAAGGCCACCATCCCTAAAAATTACGACGATTTGAACCAGAAACGTCATAACCCAGTGGGCATGAAATCCTCATAACCAAACTCATGCAGTTTCAGACTTTATCCGGAGCCGCTTACGACGAAAATAGATCATCATAACGGTTATGATAATTTTAAAATAATATTACAGGAGGACAGGTCATCAATTTTGCTTATGTGTCTTTCCTAGGTGTCACATTCTAGTTACATGTCACCTTCAACACTCAGTTTAGACTCACTAACAGATAGGACCCACTAACAGTGAACAGATGTTGACCTATTGACCTAATCTGACACGTGGGACCCAGTCCACTCGCAAGCTATAGGGCCAACCTCATATTGGGCTGCTGTTGTCCCATTCTTGGCCCAATCTCAGCGCGCCCCACGGCCCAACCTCCATGGCCCGCTCGCAACCCTCGACCGCCCGCCATTGGCAAAAAGCATGCGCGCGCGAGGGGAGTCGAACCCTCGACCGAGCGCACCCCCAATGAGCCACCTTGCCAATGAGCTACAAAACTACTTGTGATATAGTATAGGTATGTATTGTATATAGTAAATACATTAGGGTATCTAGATTAACAGAGCAACCCAGCGGAACCTGTGACTTAGCAAAAATTTGAAGCCACGAGTGTTTAGTCTGGCGCAGGCGACCTCCGGTGGTCGGAGGCGGAGGCGAGGCGGAGGCGAGGCGGAGGCGAGGTGGAGGCCTGTGGCGGAGGCGGTCGGTGCTAGTTCCCCATCCCCAGCGGCGGAGGTTGGTCCGGCGGCGGGCGGTGGATCTGCTGGAGCGTGTCGGCCCTCGCTCGGCGGATCTGCTGGAGCAATGGGCGGTGGATCTGCTGCTGGAACGCCCCTCCACGACGACCATCCCTTGACGACGAGCCCCCATCGATGATGATCCCCCCTCCACCACGATCCCCTGCTCCCGGTCTGCACCCCTCTCCTCTCTCCCCTTTATCCCTTTTCTATAAAAATTATGAGCAAATTGACTAAATTTATGCCTTTTTCTTGCATTGTTGGAAGTGATTCACAGTGGTTTGATTTAGTTTTGATGGTTGAGAGTGATTCACAATGGGGCTCTTGTTGCCACTTGCAATTTTTTATATTCTTGTTGTTGTGTGTAATTAAACTCTATACCTTCTGTCACATCTGATTAGTCAGGAAGCTTGGGTAGAGACCTCCAAGATATGCTTGATGAATAGCTTGCATTGTATTAGTCTTGTGGTTAATTATGCCTTCCCTGCGGCATCTCTGCAGGGACCGAGATGCACACCAGTTTGAATAGACTTTTATATATGGATGTGCATCCACTTGCTAGTGTATTTCTTGCATGTTAATTAGTTTTTGCATCCAATTTTCTGTAAAATGACAATCCCATGGCCTTACCAGGACCATGGTATGGATCCTGAAAAGTAGACAACCACCAACATGAAACACTGAAAACCAATGCATCCAATTTTGCAAAAAAATTAACCTATGGTATATTGTGCACTGCTATAATTTCTTGTTATTTAAGATGATTGGAATACACATGCACCTGACCATTTATTTAATATGAGTAACTTCATTCCTACAGCATACATCTGTTTTGTTAGATGAACCATAATTGCTTTATATTCCTAAAATAATCTTTAGTTGACCAAGTTGCATCATTTCATGTTATTTGGCAGATGGCTAACAGAAGATGGATTACTAGTGGAGCTAGAAGGCTTTCCACTCAACATTTGAAGGGAGTGGAAGAATTTATGCAACATGTCCGCACAGTTTTTGCCAAGGATGTTGCCATTCTTTGCCCATGCTGCGAATGCCTAAACCGTTATCAACTACCTCAAGGAACAGTAGAAGATCATCTGCTCCTTAGAGGAATGGCCAGCACATATGATAGATGGATCCACCATGGAGAAACTTTAGATGCTGATCCTTCACATGCTGAACTAGATGCAGGGGTACACGGTGATAATGATGATACCATGGATTTTGTAGAAAATGTTCTGCAAGAGAATGCTGGGTTAGAGGAGGAGGATGGCTATGAAGATGATAGGATTCCTGACCTATTCAAGGATCTGTATGACACTGAAGACCGTGTCGATGGACAGAAGTCATGTTTCCTGAGGTGTTAGAGGAGGCAAAGTGCGCAGCCCATGAAGGAGGTAAATTCTCAAGGTTTACATTCACTGTGAAGTTGCTCCATGTGAAGTCTTACTACCGGATCAGCAATGCTGCATTCAATGCCATACTCCACCTTCTGAACTTGCAATTCCCCAATGGCTCTGTTCCCAAGCATTATGATGAAGCGTTGAGTATAATCCGGAAATTAGGGCTTGGGTATGTTTCGATCCATGTCTGCCCAAATAATTATGTCCTGTTTCGCAAGCAGTTTGCCAAGCATGAAAAGTGCCCGAAATGTGATGCCTCTCGCTGGAAGGATGCAGATGGGAAAAGGAAGATACCGGAGAAGGTGTTGAGGCATTTTCCCTTGATTCCAAGGCTGCAAAGAATGTTCCTTTCCAAGAAGTCATTAGCGGAGGTACAGTGGCACAAGGTCAAGCGGCAACCAGTGGATAATGAACTCAGCCATCCAGCGGACAGAAAAGCATGGAAGGACTTTGATGACAAACATAAAAGTTTTGCCGTTGATGCAAGGAACATAAGACTTGGCATTGCAACGGATGGTTTTAATCCCTTCGCCAACATGAGCACATCATACAGCATGTGGCCTGTATTTGTGGTGCCCTACAACCTGCCACCATGGGCTTGTATGGATCAGTCCAACTTCATGATGGCTCTACTGATCCCGGGTCCAAAATCTCCAGGAAAGGATTTCGATGTCTTTATGGAACCCCTCATAGAAGAACTGCTACTGCTCTGGAAAGGTGTGCTTACGTATGATGCCCTGAGCCCCGTAAAGTTTGCTCTACGTGCTGCAATCATACGGTGCATCCATGATTTCCTGGCACTGCACACTTTGTCAGGGAGGATCACAGCCGGTTATCAGGCGTGTGTGCATTGTGACAAAGACCCTTGCTCGAAGAGAATCCTAAACAAGATCTGCTTTATCAGGCACCGCCATTTTCTTCCTCCAAACCATCATTGGCGGAGAAGCAAAGAATTCAATGGAGAAACTGAAACCCGCGAGAAGCCAGCGGAGTTCACTAAAGAAGAGCTACAGCAACAACTTGAGAAGGTCAAGGATGTGAGACCAGGGAAGCTTCAAAAGAAAAGGAAGCGTGAGGATGGTCAATGTTGGAGCAGGAGGTCTTCTTTATGGGACCTGCCATACTGGGCAGATCTGAAGTTGAGGCATAATCTCGATGTAATGCACATCGAGAAAAACATATGTGACAATCTACTTGGCACATTTCTGAACATTGAAGGAAAGTCAAAGGACATGGTTAATTCCAGACTAGATCTAGAGGACATGGGAATAAGAGAATAATTGCATCTACAGCCGGTTGAAGGTGGAGATTCATTTGAAATGCCAGAAGCATGGTATATAATGACTAAAGAAGAAAAGATTGCATTTTGTGAATTTATAAGAGCGGTGAAGTTTCTGGATGGATACGCCGCTAACCTTGCAAAATGTGTTTCTGCTGATGGATGCAAGCTTCAAGGACTGAAAACCCATGATTGTCACATCCTACTCCAAAGGGTTTTACCGACAGGCCTACGAGGAATGATGCATCAGGATATATATCAAGCGGTTGCTGAACTGGGAATTTTCTTTAGAGAGTTGTGCTGCAAAACACTGAAGATGGATGTGCTGCAAAGACTTGAAGCTGACATCCCAGTTATACTTTGCAAGCTTGAGAAAATTTTCCCTCCGGCTTTCGTTGACGTGATGGTTCACTTGGCCGTGCATTTACCAGAAGAGGCAATGCTTAGAGGCCCTGTACAGTATGGTTGGATGTTCCTAGTAGAAAGAAGGCTGCTTACATGCAAGCGTTATGTGCGGAACAAGGCCAAACCCAAGGGATCAATTGCCGAAGCATATGTCGTTGATGAGTGCTTGACATTTTGCTTGAGGTACTTTGACGATGTGGAAACGAGATGGAATCGCCCGGGCAGAAATAGAGAGCGGGATGATTCGCCAATTGGTGATGTTTCTATTTTTAACCATGGTGTGCACTTTCTCGGAGGGTCACAATACTTGGAGGCTGGTGATGACTATGAGAAGATGGTTTGGTATGTGCTTAGAAGCTGCCCTGAGGTTCAGCCATATATCGAGTACGTCGACTCTTGTGTGCATTTTTCTTAGGTTGCAAGAAACACTTTTTTTCATGTCTGATGTTTGAATTAACCATTCTTGTTGGTCATTGCAGGCTGTGCAAGGAAGAGATGAAGCAGCAAGATGGTGATATCAATGTTAATAAATGGCTAGCAAAGGGATTTGCTAAGTGGTTTAAGACTCATGTGAGATGTTTTACCTTGGAATCATCTGCCACATGATTTCTATGTGTGTTATTGATCACCTTTATTGTTTTTGCAGATTGGAAAGCTGCATGAGGAGAAGAAGGTTACTGAGAACCTCTTTGCTTTGGCATGTGAACCGGATAGACGGGTAAGACTTTATTCTGCATGCATTGCTAACGGGGTCCGGTACCACACTGTTGACCGTGAGAAAAACCGGAAGACACAAAATAGCGGAATCGTTTCCGAGGGAGATCATGATGGTAAGGAGATTGACTTCTACGGTCAGCTCACAAGCATCATCAAGTTGCAATACAACTCTAGCTTAGGTGTCCATCGGTCGGTCATCTTATTTCGATGTGTCTGGTTTGATAATGGTAGTAAGAAGAAGATGGGTTTCAGAGATGATGGCTATTTCAAGAGTATTAATACTGCAAAGTGCTGGTACAAGAATGATCCATTCATTCTGACAACACATGCAACAAAGGTATTTTATTTGCCAGACACAAGCTTACGTGGAGATTGGCGAGTGGTCCAAAGATTCCAACATAGGCATCTCTGGAGTGTGGCCGAAGCTGATATCGAGAAGGCTCTCGGTGATGGTGGACTATCATATCAAGATGAAGATGACTCCACCACAGTTTCGGTGTGACCCAATGATGCAAATGTGCTAACCAGAGCGCGAAGGGGCTAAGCACGTGTGCTCGTTGATGCTGCGGTTGTCGAAGGCATGAAGAAAAGAAGGGTGGAGGTAGTTGCTGGAGAAGAAAATGAGGACGGTGAAGAAAACGAGACTGATCATACAATGTATCAGTATTGTAGCGACGATGAAGAAAACAGGATAGCACGTCGAGTTCCTAATTTTCATCTCGATGATGATGATGAATAGCTTTTTGGAATATGTATGGTAAATTATATCTTGCTTCCTGCCATTTTGGCAATGTGCTTTGCATATTGGATCATGTACACTTCTGAGCAAGTTCATTGCTTTGGTTTTTAGGTCTTGGTTTGCTGAAATGAATAAGCAGAGAGGACGATCCTGAGAGGAGGTTGCAATGCAAAAATGTGGTCTTGGCTATGAAGTAAACTGGATGTTGTTGTTATTCTTGCTGTGAATTGAACTGGATTAGTGTTTGTGAGCAAAAATGTTGTATTGGCTGTGAAGCAAAAATGTGGTCTATTTGTTGTTTTTTTGCTTTCCATTTTGAAACCAGAGAGCACAGATTAGTGTTTGTGAGCTAATGATCATGATGCATTTGTATTCCCTATTAAATATGTTGTGTGATGATGTTTGAAATCATTTCTGTGAACCTCTTTATATTGCTGTAAAATTTTGAGATGCATTTGTGTTGTGTGGTATATTTCTGTGTTGCAGCAAAAAGAATGTAAGGACTGGGACTCGAACCCAGAACCTCTGGCTATATTGTGTTGTGTGTTGCCAGTGAGCTATACAAGTGATCTTGTTAGATGTAGAAGTCAAGACATTTTATATGTTAACTTCTCTCTTTTTCCATACAAGTACAACATTTTTGCCCAAAAATTGAGAGGACTAGGATTCGAACCCAGCACCTCTGAACAGACAAAATGGGCTTTGCCATTGAGCTACAACAGTTATCTTGTAAGACTTACGTTTCAGAAGTTTTTATATATAACTTAACTCTATTTTCTCTAACAAACTGTCTGTGTCATACAGACATTGCATAAATCCAAATGCAAATGGATTACAAAAAACAAGTTCATAGTGAGCACAACAGACATTGCATAAATCCAAATGCAGATTATAGAAGTCTAGATGGATCATTGCATAGTAGTTCAACACAATATAATAACATTAGGTCCAGACCAGCTGGTGTACTGCATACTCCTTGAGTACTACTACTACTACTAGGATAATTCATCAACATAGATACTTACAACTAGCAACCAACCAACCAAGAGCACCAAAATCTACCATCCCAGACAGTAGCAACTAACCAAGAGTAGCAAAATGCACCATCCCAGAACACCAGCAGCAACCAACCTAGACCATCAGCAACAAAGTTACATGACTCTCTCAAGATAGATCCTCACACCTCTTCCTAGAACACTAGTAGTGCGGCGGAACCAGAACAGGTAGATCTGTCCTGCCCTCATCCCCATCTTCTGCACTATACTGCACCAGAACGATGTAAGCATGACCCGCTTGTCCTTGCCCTTGCTCATCTTCATCAGGACTTCACCATGACCAAATTCCCCATGCCCCGTGTTGTACACTTCCACCCATCTTCCAATCTTCGATGAATATTCGCTGAGG
Source organism: Dactylis glomerata (assembly GCA_007115705.1). NCBI lineage: Eukaryota > Viridiplantae > Streptophyta > Magnoliopsida > Poales > Poaceae > Dactylis > Dactylis glomerata. The sequence goes on along the minus strand of QXEO01000834.1, from coordinate 2,594,198 downwards.
CACACCTTGCTGAACTCCTTTGTGAAGTACTGCAAATGGAAATGTAGCACAGATTTACCACTTGGAATAGATTAGAAAAAAAAGTAGACTAGAAAGAAATGATATTTGTGAGAGAGGATGTACCATCTTTGCTTTGTCTTCAACAACCATGGCTTCATTGAGAGTGCAAACATAGTAAGGTATGTAAGGCTCCATCTCAGCAACTCTATTTCTCAGAAACTAAGCTTGTGAAGCGGACAGCGCAACTGTGTTGCCATAGCAGCAGAATGGGTTAAACACCTCTAGAGGTCCCTCCGCATCTGGACCTCGCCAGATAATCGTATCATCTCCACCAGCTTCATCTCCACCAGATTCATCGCCACCAGATTCATCGCCACTTAGTGAAACAAGGTCGATGATGTCATCATCCATGGTCACCTAATAAACAGAGGAAGAAACATGTATGAATTATCCATGGTCATAAGCCAGATGGCAATAGGAAGACCAAATTAAACATGCTGAAAATAAGTTTCTCCATGAATTTATTTTTATGTTCAATATACAACTTTATGATCAAATCAACATATGAATCTGAAAGAATTTATGAATGCTCTATTGAACAATCAACCTCAAAGCTGACTACAACATACCAATTGGTCATACTATTTAAAGGAAATTGTTGAATATCTAGACTGAACCTATTCTGAGGACTAGAGAGAAAGTAATTAAGCTGCATACACACTAACCTGATCATGTGAAAATCACAAGTGTTAAATTAGCACTAAAAACAAAACAAAAAATGTTCAGATGCAAGGTATGGATGTCCTCTCTGTTTGCACTTAAAAGGCATATGCTAATTGGGTTGTTAAATAAGTGTCACTCAATCAAGTTGCTTAAGTGAGGTGGCAGCCCACAAGTGGAGTTTGATCCTTTTTCTTATCCTTATCCTAATTGTATCCCAATTAAGCTGGATAACTATGAAATTATGAAATTTATGAGCTTGCAATCACACTGCGAGATGCATAAGCTGGTGTTCACTGTGAATGTTTCGAATAGATATTTCTTTTTGGGCTACAGATCAGTTCTACCAAGAAATTGAATGTTGGTTGTCACACACATCCTCAGATTTATCCACAGCAAACAGAAGACATTGGATAATCTCAACAAGAACAAATCGGATACCTGAGCAGTGAGCCCCCAAACACGCAAATCTACCAAATCTACCAAATCCGTTCATGCTACACCCTAATCTAAACCCTAATCTACCAAATCCGTCCATAAGAAATCGAATCTGGCCGCAAGAAACACGCAAATCTACCAAATGTACCAAATCCGTCTGTGCTACACCCTAATCTACCAATCCGTCCATAAGAAATCGAATTTGGCCAAGAAACACGCAACTAAACACGCAACATAAGGAGGAGCACGCACCTGAAGAGAGGGGAGCAGCCGCGCACCGGATCGACTGGGAGCAGCCGCGCATCAGATCGACTAGGAGCAGCCACGCACCAGATCGATGGGGGAAGAGAGGAGAGGTCGCGCCGGGAAGAGAGTGGGGGAAGAGTGGGGTGGGCTAGGGTTTGGATTAGGGTGTCTCGACGGTTTTGGATGGGAGGCAGTGCGGTGGTCTAGGGTTGGATTGCCTCGGACAAACGAGGGCCGTCGGATGGTGTGTCTCGATGGTTCAGATGGTCTGAAAGCTAATCCGTGGGAGGCGTATCCTGGTCATGTGATTGGCTGGAGAGAGGGTAGAATCAAAAATGGATCACTTTTTAATCACCTAGCAAAAATATGCTATAAAAAGGTATAGTAGTTTGTTAATCTGACCCCATATTATGCACATGTGTGCATATTGGCATGGCAAACAAAGTTGCTTTGGGAAGTTTTAATTTTCTTTGCACAAAAACCATTTTTTATTTTCTTTGCGTCAAAAGTTTCAAAACGCGGCCAAAACGGCCGGCGCTACCGTTCTTACCTAGGGGTGGAATAATGCAAATATTTCCATGGATCTCCCATGAAATAACAACTTTTTCATCTTAAAATGATTTTTTCATAAAATCATGAGCAGAGTATGAGGCACCTGCAGTTCAAATCGGGCTTCGTTCCTACTAAATCGGCAGAAAGTTGCCTAAATGTTGAAAAATACACACAAATGGTATGCCATGCAAATTATTGGTGAAATGTACATAAATGTGGTCTACTACTTTTGAAAATTGATGGGCTCCAGTTATCAAAGCTAGTTTTGGTAGTTGCTTCACAAAAAAACCCTAGTTTCGGCACTCCGAAAATGAAAAATGGTTTTTCTATACGGTAAAATTGAAACTCCCATGGACAACATTGTTTGCCGTTCTAAGATGCACATGTGTGCCCATTTTGGAAGAAAAAAATAACAAACTATGCCATGCACGTGGCCATAACATTGGTTGTTTGCCCTAAAACCCATGAATCTTCATACAAGGTAGCTCATTTCTGAGAACACTTTTTCAAGATAATTGCAATATCTCAAATTTGTTATTTTTCCTAGATGATAGGCCACAAAACATGACAAAGTGCGCAAGTTTCATATTTTTCGATTTTTTTGAATCCGTTACGCTCGTTTCAAAACGCGGCCAAAACGGCTGGCGCTACCGTTCTTACCTAGGGGTGGAATAATGCAAATATTTCCAAGGATCTCCCATGAAATAACAACTTTTGCATCTTAAAATGATTTTTCATAAAATCATGAGCAAACTATGAGGCACCTGCAGTTCAAATCGGGCTCCGTTCCTACTAAATCGGCAGAAAGTTGCCTAAATATTGAAAAATACACACAAATGGTATGCCATGCAAATTATTGGTGAAATGTACATAAAATGTGGTCTACTACTTTTGAAAATTGATGGGCTCAAGTTATCAAAGCTAGTTTTGGTAGTTGCTTCACAAAAAACCCTAGTTTCGGCACTCCGAAAATAAAAATGGTTTTTCTACATGGTAAAATTGAAAACTCCCATGGACAACATTGTTTGCCATTCTAAGGTGCACATGTGTGCCCATTTTGGAAAAAAAACAAACTATGCCATGCACGTGGCCATAACATTGGTTGTTTGCCCTAAAACCCATGAATCTTCATACAAGGTAGCTCATTTCCGAGAACACTTTTTCAAGATACTTGCAATATCTCAAGTTTGTTATTTTTCCTAGATGATAGGCCACAAAACATGACAAAGTGCGCAAGTTTCGTATTTTTTTCCGATTTTTTTTTAATCTGTTACGCCCGTTTCAAAACGCGGCCAAAACGGCCGGCGCTACCGTTCTTGCCTAGGGGTGGAATAATGCAAATATTTCCATGGATCTCCCATGAAATAACAACTTTTGCATCTTAAAATGATTTTTTCATAAAATCATGAGCAAACTATGAGGCACCTGCGGTTCAAATCGGGCTCCGTTCCTACTAAATCGGTAGAAAGTTGCCTAAATGTTGAAAAATACACACAAATGGTATGCCATGCAAATTATTGGTGAAATGTACATAAAATGTGGTCTACTACTTTTGAAAATTGATGGCTCCAGTTATCAAAGCTAGTTTTGGTAGTTGCTTCACAAAAAACCCTAGTTTCGGCACTCCAAAAATAAAAATGGTTTTTCTACATGGTAAAATTGAAAACTCCCATGGACAACATTGTTTGCCATTCTAAGGTGCACATGTGTGCCCATTTTGGAAAAAAAAAACAAACTATGCCATGCACGTGGCCATAACATTGGTTGTTTGCCCTAAAACCCATGAATCTTCATACAAGGTAGCTCATTTCTGAGAACACTTTTTCAAGATACTTGCAATATCTCAAGTTTGTTATTTTTCCTAGATGCTAGGCCACAAAACATGACAAAGTGCGCAAGTTTCATATTTTTTTCGATTTTTTTGAATCCGTTACGCCCGTTTCAAAACGCGGCCAAAACGGCAGCGCTACCGTTCTTACCTAGGGGTGGAATAATGCAAATATTTCCATGGATCTCCCATGAAATAACAACTTTTGCATCTTAAAATGATTTTTTCATAAAATCATGAGCAAACTATGAGGCACCTGCAGTTCAAATCGGGCTTCGTTCCTGCTAAAATCGGCAGAAAGTTGCCTAAATGTTGAAAAATACACACAAATGGTATGCCATGCAAATTATTGGTGAAATGTACATAAAATGTGGTCTACTACTTTTGAAAATTGATGGGCTCTAGTTATCAAAGCTAGTTTTGGTAGTTGCTTCACAAAAAACCCTAGTTTCGGCACTACGAAAATGAAAAATGGTTTTTCTACACGGTAAAATTGAAAACTCCCATGGACAACATTGTTTGCCATTCTAAGATGTACATGTGGGCCTATTTTGGAAAAAAAAATTAAAACTCCTATGGACAACATTGTTCATATCCACTTCACAAAATTTCACATTTTTAAATCCATAGAAAATAGAAAAAAGAATAGTGCCAAAATTTCCCTCCTATTTCCCAACAAAAATTTCCCTCCTAATTCCCCCCAAAATTTCCCTCCTATTTCTCCCCCCAGGAATTCTAGATTTGGATGTGGTCCACTTTTCAGCTGAAATGACGCAAATAGCCTCGTCCTTGCTACACAGGAGAACTGATAAAGCAGGGGCATTTTCGTCAAATCACCTGAGACGCTCATAGCCACATCTTCCGCCGACCCCTCCACCACATCCACTCCACCACAACCACTCCTCCACCTCCGACGCAAACCCTAATCGACAGCGACGCTCGCGGCGAGCGCCGGGGACAGACACGCTCGCGGCGAGGGCCGGGGACGGAGACGCTCGCGGCGAGCGCCGGGGACGGAGACGCTCGCGACCACGGTCGGGATAGAGACGCTTGCGGCGACGGCGCGTGTGCACGAGCTCGCGGCAACGGCGCATGTGCACGAGTTCAGGCGAGTGTTTCCGTTCGGATCTCCCTGCCCCTTCCTCCCCACCCCCCAACCTCCATGTTGTTTGGATATGTTGTTCTTGTAGGGATGCGGCGTTGCTTACGGCCGGATTGGGTTGATTAGGGTTTAGGTGCGCGTGCTTACGGCCAGATTGGATTCATTTGCTTTCTTATGGACTGATTTGATTTCTTTCGCCCAAATTTGGTTGATTACGGCCAGATTTTGTTGATAACTACAAGATTCGAGTAGAAATCTCCTCGAGTTTTTTCTATAATCATTGCACCGAGTATAAATCTACATCTGTAGCTTCAAGTTGCAATCTAAATGAATAGATGGTACTGTGTTAGGATTGGTGCACTATAATTGAATAATCTCCAAATGTTACCATTTTCTATTTCTATATGAATAGATGGTATTGTCTTAGGATTGTGCTGCATATGCAATTATTCTAGCCTGCTCATTGAAGCATATAGAAGCATGCTCACTGAACCATATTTAAAGCATGCTCATTCAAGCATATAGAAACATGCTAATTGGAACATATATAAGCTTTTGCTCCTGTCCTCTGTCTTAAATTATCTACATGAATTATCTATTTGAATTCAGATTAATAAATTAGTCTTCCTTGTTCCTGTCCTCTGTCTTCAAATTATCTACATGAGTGACATGAAACATATTAAAGCATGCTCATGGAATGAATAGAATGTTTTGTGCAGAAAGAAGTCTTTGCATTTTTGCTCATATTAATTCCTTGCATAATATCTACATGAGTACCATTCTTCTACTTCACTTGTTATCATGCTCTCATTCATCATGCTCACCTGCAATTTTGGTTCTGTTATCTAACTACATCTCTCTTCTAGGTAAGTGGCAAAGGAATTTGCAAGTTAATCAGAGAGAAACATAGCGATCAGCCAAGAGGAAGCAGTAATATAAAGAGGTGGGTTGCCTGTAGTTGTCCTGTAGGATGTAGGATGTTTATGATTCCTTGCTCCTTGTTTCTAATTCATGGCTGTCCTATTTGCAAGGCATTGGGTCAACCTAACCAACACATATCTATCCCCTCAAGATCAGCAATGACCAAGAAGACAGGGAGGAAGCAGTTGATTGGTATGCATCATACTCCTTGTGTTCTTCTACTTATCTGAATATGCTGCCTATCCTTGTTACCTTGTATGTTATGCCATCTTAATTCGTGTGTAGGCTGATATGCATCATGCTCGTGTTTGTCTATCTGATGTGCTGCCTATCCTTGTTACCTAGTATTGTATGCATATTAATGCTTGTGTTGGTATATATGCATCTTGCTCCTTGTATTTGTCTACTTATCTGAATGTGCTGCCTATCCTTGTTACCTAGTATGCGTCTTACTTGTGTTGGTTGATACTTGATATGCATATTACTCCTTCAATGATGTCTAGTTTAGCATTGATACATAGTAACTGAAACACATTGCTGTGATCTAATTGGCATGAGTAATTGAGTTGTACCTTCTTTATGTAATCTATCTATTAGGAGTTAACTAGGAATTAATTGAATATAAAATATGCTAGATTGAGGAACCATTCATCTAATGGTGACCTTTTCTTACGCATGTAAAGAAGCGCCGCTCACTGAATATGAGATGGGTAGGGCTAGGATCATGATGCGGAACAACCGGATATTTCAGTCCCTTGGAATCGGTGCAATAGTATCAATGATCAGGAAGTCAAATGATCAAGGTAGTACTATTACTGAGTGAAGATCAGCATCTGTCATCACACAAGGCGAGAGCTCAGACTACAATCCTAGAGACGATGAAAGATAGGGATGAGGAGGAAGTTGACGACATGTAGTGGAAGAAGATGTTAAGGTGCAACCTCTTATCTTGTTTGGAGGGGTGGTGTACTTGTTATGTTTGCTTGTTTTTTCTTTAGTTCTGCACACAATTTCCTAGCCTGTGATCTGATGCGCTTTGTCATTCTGTGTTATGAGGTTGTCAAGGTTTCTAAGAGAAGAGTTACGTGAAGAAAATAACCAAGAGGAGGAACAGCCCAGATACATCTACTACAATGGCCCCAGGAAGATTTTTGTTGTCATTCCAGAAGGGACAAAAAGAATGTTGGAAGTGACGAGGCTCCTACCGTTCGGGTCACCAGGAAGAAAGCAAAGGAGAACACTGCAATCAACAATGAGCAAGGCTCGCTGCACAACATGTGGAAAGCTCGCTGCACAAGGATGTGGAGGGCACGCCTCACAGGGATGTGGAGGCACACCTCACAGGGATGAAGGAAGCATTGAACGCATGCAGCTCAGCCCTACCGCACATAATGCCTGACACTTTTTGACAGTCTAACCAGCCATAGCTGATGAAGGCAAGTTCCCGTACTCCTGTTCTTTTTACTAGTTTCCCTTTCTAAATTTTAACTATGCATGTATGCTTGCCCTGCTTGCCTCGATTGAAGTTTTGCTTGCGTCCTTTTCAGGTACTGATGATGCTGTGGTCAGGACTACAAAACTGGCGCAGGGTTGGAAAGGCTGACCAAAGGTCTTGGTTCTAAGGTGAGAATCAAGATTTCTGAAGGGATGAAACGCCCGGTGAAGCATGTCCAGGCTGCAAACTTGCATCAGAGTGTGGCCTATTGCAAGAAGCCATCTTCCAATACTTCCTCACTTCAAAGTACAAGAAGGACAAGAATCTTGTTAAAGACTTCATTGGAAAAGTTTCTGTAAGCAACCTTCTTTGCTACTTTGAAAGTGTTCTTAGTTCTTTGCTACACACATGTTTTGGTTTACTGATCTTGTCTTTGCTTTGTCTGCTACCTTTGTAGGCTACTTTGACATGGATACTGGATCAAAGGTCATTAAGGATGCGTGCACTGATATCCTAAGAATATCTGCAAGAACAGACTCGCCACTATCTCAAGAAGCAGTTTTTGATCAAGTAGAAGCAAGTAAAGTCAAGCATTAAGTCTCCAGTGACATACTTGACTGATGACAATGGCAAGCTCTGGTCAAGGTGTGGTCAAGTGCAAAATACAAGGTTTGTTTGCATATTGCCCTATCTTGCCCATTCAACCTGCTTGGTATTCTTTATTGTAGTAAATGAAGGAAGATGAGCTCATATGTAGGAGACCTGGGAGAAGAACAGGCTAATAAAAAAAAGTCAAGTTTGGCAAAAACGTGGTTCACGATGCTATAGTTGCCCATGTGCATGCAATTGTAAGAACAAAACACTGTTTTTTATTAGTTGCTTGTAATATATTGTCGCAGAAACTTATGGTTTGGTAGTCTTAAAACTTTTTAGAAGGAGGAAGGAAGGTTGAAAACCTGGATGCAGTTGAAATGTTCAAGGCCACCCACTACACAGCGCGTAAAATGGCTTCTCGTGGATGTCGAAGATGCTATAGTAAGTGTCGATCTCACATTTGCATTCATTGTTTGTGTGGTTAATCTCATTGAACAGTCTGTTGTTGCATACTATCTGGTTATTGAAAGATAGTATTGATTTGAGCAAAGAAACTTGATTGAGCTGTACTGTAGTAGATTATGTTGTTATTTAGCACTTGTTTTGGCCAACAGCAAACTTCCTTACCTGATGACATGCTCTAAAATTAGTAGGGGCTAGGCAAACTAAGATGAAATCCAAAGTACTTCACTTATATTGCTATTATCTGCTTATAAACAATGCCCTTGGGATTAATGCTTCATGTTTTCTTCAGTTTCCATGCTTTTGTGCTCCTTCTGTTAATAGTTGACTGCTAATATAGTTCACTTCTGTGCTCCTTATTTCAGGCTTCAATTGAAGAAATCATGTCTGCACCTGTTCCAGAAGGTGAAGCGCCAAAGTCCGCTGTGGAGGTTATTTCTGAAGTTCTTACCGAGAAGTGCCCATCAAACACATTCCTGAAGAATGTTGGCCTGGATTCAACCTCTGGCAGCAAGTCCAGCAAGACCAATGCTGCAGTTACTGCTCATGTCCATAATCTGGAACAGCAGCTCGAGAGGTCGCAGCGTGAAAGTGAAGTGATGCGTGAAGAAATGGCTGCCATGAAGAAGAAGGCCGAAGAAGCTGAAGCTGCACAAGCGGAACGTTT